>JBBPBQ010020323.1:58162304-58226618 GCA_037974755.1 Cicer yamashitae
ATTAAGTTACTCTTGATAATTCATTACATATAAATACATTACAATATCTTAATTACATTTTAATAATTATAATGTAACAATCATCTTAAATAATCACAAAGTATATAAAAACATAATCATCACAATTTAAAAATCAATAATCAATTATAAACAGACAATTTTAGTAGGTTTAAACTAAAATAAATATTGAAACAAAAATATTCTAATAAAAATTAGCAATATAATTGATAAAACGTTCAAATAATTATAAATGCTTATTTAGACAATAAAAATAATCAATATTCAACTTTTATACATTTTCTTTTATTATTTCTTCGAAACATATATTTATCATGTACATAACCACAATTACCATGTTACAATTTTAATAATGTCTACATAACTTTTATACTTTTTTTTACTCAGATAAATTATATACTTTAATAAAAATAGAGTTTACGATTATTAATTATATAAATTTTCACTTAAATAATTGTTAGTATTTTATATCCATGAGGTATCAGTTAAATAGTAAGATTTTGATATTGTAGACATTCAACTCAAAACAGTTGTAAAATGGTGATTAGTTCTTCTTTAATTAATAATAATTTTTCTAACCCTAAAATAATTGTTAATTTTTTATAATTAAACGTTTGCAAGAAATCATTTTTATGATATTATTTCAATAGTAAAAATACTTATTTAATTACAAACTTTACAAATTTATATATAACCTTTAAAAAGTTTATAGTTAAACATGCACAAATTGTGGATAATAGTTTAGTTATATTTGTTTAACAGCTTATTTTATTGATGAATGTTTTTTTTAAAAAAAATGGAAATAAATTATAAAATAAGAGGGGCATGTGGGTCTTCTGAGTGAGAGCTTTTTAGCCGACTATGTGGATGGTAGCCAAAACTTGTGGACTTGCATAAATTGATAGTTCTAATTAGGCATGATATTTAAGGACGATATTAGTAATTGAGTCAATAATTAATCATTGATGATCGGGAGATGCACATCATAGCCCCACAAAAGGCACTTGTTTTTAGGGGTAGAACTAATAGATTTAAAAAAATTAAAAAAAATATTGCTCTAGTTCATTTAAAAAAATCTTATTTCGTTTGGGTCTAATGTATACTTGACCATTGTCACTTATTGTCACTTGTCAGCTTGAAATATTTCCACACCTACTTATAGTTCCAATGTCTGACCTCATGTTATATACCCAACTTTTTATAAGCAAAGGCCATCAACGCAAGACAGAAAAAAAATCCACGTAACAAAGAATCATCATGGTAAAGGGAGATTGTATGGCATGCAATCATGAGTCAGAAGATATATGATTATTTGATTTAAATTTATATTTTTGATATTTAATAAAAATAATAAAATCTATCTATATACCATAAAATCTTAATGAAACGATCTCAAATCTTCCAAGTGCTTAACCGGATGCAATCCAGATGTGGAATGGTGGATGACACACACGGATATGCAGTAAATGCCAACAGCCATTCGCCGCATGTACCCAAAAATGGAATACTTCATTTATAACTTTATAGATTTTGTTTGTCTTCTTTGGTAAAAATCATAATGATCTATATTTGAAGCACCATCTTTTCTGTTTTATTCCCTTTTTTTCTTTCCGTAGCAACATAATTCACTATATTTTGTTCGATTATTATCATCTTTCTCTTTCCGTCTTATTTGACTTTTAACAAGAGAAGACCTTAAAATAAAATCAATGTACTCACCCTCCTATCCATAATTATCAAATTATACCTACAGATTTAAACCATCGGTTCCACACTTGTTTGAGGAGGGGAAGCAAGGCTGCTATATCGTGCATTTCAATAAAGGAAACATGCTCGATTTAGATAAATATTAGTAGTACTCCTATATCAATAAAAACAGTTTCAATCTCATCACCTCTAATAATAAAAATACAATTTTAATCAAAAAAATAAATTTTTAGTCACTTTAAAATTAAAATAGGGACTAAAAGTAAATAAAAACTAAAAAAAAAAACTAAATTTAAAAGGTCATAATTTTGTAGGAGTAAATATATCTAACCTCAAAAATGATTCACCCTCATTTTAAGGGGTGTACATGAGTTGGGTTGGGTCGGACTTGACAAAACCCGATACCCGACCCGATCGATTATCTTTGGGTTGGGTTAAGTTCTAAACCCGTATTTTTTTCATTTAACCTGAACCGAGCCGACCCGATCAAGAACGGGTTGGGTTGGGTTAGGTTGGCGGGTTATACATAAATAATAAATTGTTTTTTATTTTACGGGAAAATATATTGAATAAAAATATATTTAATACTTGAATGTCTCAAAAACTATAAAACTTCAATCACATCATTCAATTCTTTAAAAAAGTCATCAACCTCTCACACAAAAAATATAAATCCCACAATTTTCAAATACATAAATAAATTTAACAACAATGAATCAATAAAATATGAAAATTCATCAATTTTAAGCAATGTCAACTTCAAGTACAAGCACTTAACAAGTTCTTCAAAGTCTGGAAGGAAACAATTGAGAATCTGCAAAAACAAATATTGATAATAAAAGTGAGGAGAAAACAGCTAGCATTGCTACTTGCTCCATCACATTACTTTCATCATTACACATAACCCATCAACCATTTTTGTTTACTAAACTACCATAAATTTTTAATAGTAGTGCTTCATTTGTTTATAGTTAGAATACTTACTATTTTCAAATAAAATACTAAAAAAAAGTGTTTAATAGATTTAAATGTAAAAAATTTAAATTAAATTCATCATAAGCTTTTGCATAAGCATCATTTTTGCTCATAAACAGTATTTAACTCAAATGAATAGTATTTAACTAAAAAAATTGTATTTAACAAATGTAAAAAATTTAAACTACATTCATTATAAGCATAAGCTTTTCGTTCAAACCTTTATTATGTAAAACTATAACAAAATATAACATTTAAATAAATAGTATTTAACTCAAAAATTAAATTGCTCTTTTGAAAGAGACAATTCAAAAATTAGATACGAATTTTATGAGTAGGCATATACGAGATTACAAGGCCAAAACAAATTAAACGCTAAACTGCGAGAAAAATTCAGTATTTAGCCTAGACGTATAAACACCTTGCATCAACATTCATATAAAAACCAGTTATTAATAATATCTTATTATAACTAATTCGTATAAAAATCAGCGTCGCGACCTCAAGAAGTGTGGAAGAAGGTGGACGTAGAAAGTGGATGAAGGAAGTTGAAAATCTGAAGAAGAAGAAGAAGAAGAGAAATCAAACCCTATTGGACTGCTGGAGCTGCCAAACAAATTTTTTTTTTTTAAAAAAAGACTAGTTACCGGGTCGGGTCTACGGGTCAACGGGTTCACATTGTTAAACACATTACCCGAACCAAATATAAGCGGATTTCAACGGGTTGGGTTGGACCCAAAAGTTACCAGGTACGGATAAAAATCGAGTTGGGTTGGATTGAATGATCGGGTTGGCGAGTCGACCCGCACCCATGTACACCCCTACTCATTTTATTATATGATAAAAAAAAAATTGGGACTTTTTCATACTCTAGCCCTGATAATTCAGTATCATATTTGTTGTCCTTCATTAATATCGCCCTTGAGTTAGAGTCTTAGATATGTCACTAGTAATGTTACACTGTTTAATAATATTTTACTTGATAGATATTTTACAAATTTAACCATTGAATTCAAAGTTTATATGATATGTATCATATATATAATTTTTCACATAAATCTAAAATAATTTGATATGTTATCAAGGTACTAAAATTAACATCGCGAACACTTTTATTATATATATGGCGTTAATCTTGATACAACTTAATAATATATGAATTAGTTTTATATTTATGTAAAAATTTATATAAGTTATTTATGTAATATAATTTTTTTTTTTTATGAAAGTGGAACTAAAACTAATAATAAGTCAAATTATTATAAGAAGTTCTATAATCAACAAAAAGTAAAGAATCTAGTTGAGATCTTAAAATACAATGAAATCAACATATTTATTGACATCACGGTTGACAAGTTGCGCAGTTTGTCTGCTAAGTAGGAAGTTTGAGGAGATGCTTAATTTCATCAAGAATGCATTGAAGGAGTGAAGACAATGTGATCTCTATTTGCACAACAGAGTTGACGACCAATTAATCAACTTTAAATATGACATGAGTAAGAGATAAATCACGAGCAACATGGAACCATACTTCAAAGATGTGAGTTCGGCTATCAATACATTGTTGGTGCTAATTTTAACATAAAAACATCTTGTCATTTTACCAATTAAGGTCATCACAAATTATTCCTCCAATTATTGTATTCCTTTTTCTAGAAATATAAGATCCATCAATATTGATATTAAGACATTAGAATGTGGCTTTTCTCAATAGAAATTAACGGTTTTCTGTACTTTGCATTAAGCACTTGAGTTTGCAATTTTCTCTTTGAATTACATGAGTATAATTACAAATAATAAAAGATAATCTAATAATCAATTTTGTAAAATATTTTTAACCGGTGTAACATTAACAAAATGTTAATTCACGTGTAATTTAATTAAATCTCTTTGCACATATATCTTTTGTAATCTCTCTATATATTAATGATCAAGCACACAAAATTTTATATAAATTTAAAATTTGTAGATATTTTATTTAGTCATTGATATTTATTTATATTTAAAAAAAAACTTATTTTACGTTCATTTGAAATTATTTAACGAAGTATCAAATAGTTTTAAAATTTTATAAAATTTTATACAATAGTTTACATAATAAATTTTTTTTATTAAACAGTTAGATTAGTAAAATTTATTATTTATATTAAATTATTAAACGAAATATTACTCATGAAATTAGCAGTTACTCACTCATATAATTATATATATATATATAACAGAAAAATAAAAAATATTATTTTTTATAATTCTAAAATATGAATTAGATGATTTCTAAAAACAAATTACTACATAAATTCTTAACAAACTTGTTAGCATTTCTCTTTGGATGCGGCTCGTGGACTAGCTCAGCTATTGCAAACGTGGAGGAAGAATGTTACTGTAGCAGTTTGATAATATCCAAGGTCTCTTTAATTATTATCCATATCTTTTTTGAAAGAGATAATTCATTGGACTCTTATTTTTCTTACAAAATGACCCAATATTTTAGACATTCTTCTTCTTAAAGTTATATTTTGACACAGTACAGCTACAATATGTATTATTCACTATATTTATCTGGTAAACAATACTTTTTTTTCAAAAATTTCACAAAAAAGTTTCTAAAAAAAAAAACAACTTTTTTATTAATAGAGAAATATTTATGCAACACATATACATGTTTATATTATTAACTATTTATAATACTTTATTAATCAATAAAATATATATAATTAACCACTTATTTAACATATATATATATATATATTATAAATCACTAAAATATATAACATTAATCACTTTAGAGTACTGCAATTTAGTGATCAGTGTCTCCTACTTTAGTAGTTAAAAAGATATATATTCAATAAGTGATTAATAATATGTAATTTTTAAGTGATTAATGAAGTATTTAATTGATTAACAACGCAAATCTGTTTTTGTATTATAATAGTGCTATTATTATTATTTTTTTTGAAAAACAAATTGTTTAAAAAAAAATTTCTTTTATCAATTTTTTAAATAATATATTTTTCTAAAAAAAGTGAACAGTACCATATATATACAATGTTTGTGTCACTTGTTGTGTTTGAATAACACAATTGATTTTTCTTTCCTTTTATCACACTTGAATAAAATGTATCATTGAATTTATCTTGTTCCTCCGGTATTTACCACGGCTCAATTCGTCATGAAGTATACCCTATACATGTATCTCTTAGACCCTTCTTCTACTAGTTTTGGTCCTAGCTCCAACGGAGGAAAATCGACAAGGAGTAAGGTGCATGATAATGGTGGTCGTTAAGACGTTATGCTCCCAACAAACTTGAGATTCAATATTATAAATATTTCCATTCATATAAAAGAACATGTGTACAAATTATATTTCATACTTTTACTCCTGACTATAAATTCCACCGCTCCATCTAAGGAGACTAAGTGTTATCATACCAAAATCTCTTTGGTTTGAGCATCATCCTTAGTCTATTCTGAATTAGGAGTCATAACTATTTTTCTTTTTCTTAGAAATAATAGTGTCTTTCATGAAAGTTGACAAATTAATGTCGAGTTTTCCTTAAAATTGAAGAAATTAAAATGGTTTCATATTGTTTAGAATTGTAAATGAAGAAAAAACTCAATGATATATATAAATTTAATTTTTCATTACAAATTGCACCCGTCAATTATAAACACTTTAAATTATATTGAACTCTTTTTTCTCTCTCTTGTTTTAAAATTTTTTAGAGTAATTATATATTTTCTTTGGAGAGTGACTGTATGGATGGTGTAAGTTATTTGAAAAAAGTTTATATTTAGAATTTCTACGTTATTTTCTTGTATTTAATTGTATTTTTTAAATCTATCTATTTATTTATTTATTTTTCTAAATACTTCGTGATCGACAATGTGAAACACTCCAATCCATAAAGCAACGGTACCTAATAACTAGCATAACTTGAGGTCGCCATCTAATCATACTAAATATATTCCTCCTTACATACCACTTCCTTTTGTTTCATCTCATAAGAGTACATATATTTTCTTTTTAATTTATTTAAGAATGATCATAAATATGATTCGTTGTTACAAAGATATTAACCACTTTTTTTAATTGGAGTCTTTTCCCCTGCTTAAAATATCCCCACCAATTTTTTTTTCTTCTATAAACTAAAAGTAGATAAAAATAAAGAAAATAATAAAAGTCTAAATGACATAGACCTAACTAAAACAAAACATTCCCACCTATTATAAGTATGACTATTTATCATAAACTAATTATAGTATATTCATATATAGGTGTCTAAAGTTGATGCTTAAAGGGGAAAAAATTGTGTATTCTTTTTTTCGCATATTTGATCAACAAGTAGGGGTTACATCCAAATTGATCCAAAACAAATCATAAATTGATTAAAAAAATTAAAAATTGTATATAATAGAATACTTTTTTATGTGATTTTGAAAAAATTATATGAATCATATTGAATTTTAAATTCATTTTTTAATATTAAATCACACCGCAATAATAAATTTTAATATTTTTTTATTAGTATAATGTATTGCATTTATATATTATATATTATTTGTTGGTTTTTAATTTTTTTTATTAATATTTATTAGTTTAAACTAATATATTTTGTTGCTATGTCATGTATTTTAAATATGGTCGATTATTGTTATTTTATAATATTAAATTTAAATATATTATACGTTATATTTTGTATTAAAAATATTATTATACTATATTTTTATACTATTAATAATTTTTTTAATAATTGTAATATAAATATCCAAAAATCGATTTAAATTAAACCGCGACTAAATTAGATCAAATTTTTTTTATACTTGTAATCCAAATCAAACCGCGTAATTTTATTTTTGAACCCCACCGTAAACATTCTATGGAAATTATGGAATATGCTTTAAACAGCAAAAAATTGGGTGAGAAATAAAAGTCATCGATCATTGACATTTTGTTCAAATAAATGATTCGATTATTTTGTGCCAACAAAAGAGAGTGCTTAATTTCTGTAAAACGTACAGATAAATATAGAGAAAGGGGAAAAGATAATGTTAAAACAATTAACCATGTGATGGAAGATGCTGCAGTAATGGAAGAATAAGAAAAATATGATACGATTATCGCACAAATATTCTAAAGCATTTGTGAAAGTACTAAGTTTACGGTTCATTTTGGCTCTATTAATCTATAATTATCGGATACACATGAAAAAAACATTGGATTCCCAGCTTCTAGAAATTTTAAAATCTTTAAAGTGAATTGCAAAAATTCACTTCAAACATATCTCCCACTAATAAATTTAGAATAACAGTCATATAGACAAGTGTCCAAATCATGGGACAACACATCCGTTAGTTTGGATTCCAATGAAATCACACAATCCTAATTAGACCATGAACAAGTACGTCGTATACAAAACTTTGCTATGAAACATCGCTTTAAATTGTTATTGCAATTATGCTCCAAACTTGTATATTGCAGCAAAACGTGGAAACAAAATATACATCATAATTATTTACATAAAAGTATAGTGCACCCTTTCATAAATTAGAATTTTATGATAGTATAAATGTACATCATCATTCGTTACTCCCTCATTTCTTTTTTATGTGCAGTTTTTTTAGGCAAAATAAATCTTGTAATTATTTAAGAATATGAAAATATTAGATTGATTATTATTTTTTTAATAAGTTAATTATTTATTTTTATAAATATTATAATGTTGAATTATTTTTAATTATAATATCATTTCAATCATTTGTAGTTAGAGATTTTTAACATTTTACAATGAATTTTTTATCAATTATATAAAGAACGACATAATAAATTTTCATTCAATTTCATGATTTGAATTAAGAGAATTTCGCGTTTAATTTCAAGAACTCTAATATGTATTTCACTTGAATTCTCTCTTGTTAATTATTTTTTGAAAATTGATTGAGGGTTTATGTTCTTAAGATTACTGCAATCAAAACCTCTTAAGAATTATACAAGCTTGTTGAAAAAATTGGGAGAGTTTGGGATTTTAATTATACTTGTTTGAAATTAGAATCATCGGTGTAAATATTTATAAACATAAATGACGAACTTGACACCAAAAGAAAATTAAAGGATTAACTTGTTACAAAAAATAAATGACTAAACTGTAATTTTCGTGTAACTTAAAATATCACATAATGTATTCTGTCTTTTTAAAAAAAATAAAATTTAGAGCAGAGTGTCTATATTTAGTACTTGACAGAGTCTCAAACAGGAATATCTCAAGAGGAGGAAGATGTGGAAAAAAAGAATTCTAACTTAAACTACTATGATTGATCTTATGTGGAATATTTAGATAGGATGCATAAATTAGTTATAATTCAAACCCAAGTGTTTTTGTTATACTCCTCTGAACAAAAATATAAGAAAATAGTATTTAAAATATTGAAGTATCTAATCTAAATTTTTGATCAAATGTATTAACTTTTCAAATACTCTTTTTATTTTTATTTCATTATGGATATAGGGCCGACCCATTAAATCTAGAGACTCAAAGCAAAATAAAAAATGAGACCCTTTAAAATTTAACAATAATAAAATTGAAGGTGTTTTAAGCCTAATTATTTTTACAATATTAATTTTTTTTACCGATACAATATTAAACAACATACAAATAAATATTAAATACATTTATATAATTTATATGATTGAGTAATTTTATTTTATTGAATTAAAAATATTGTCCTAAATATGAGTATTCCGATCACTTTGATTTTATCAAATTATTTATACGTTGTGTCGTTTTATACTTTTAACTTGAAAGTCATGAATTTATTTACAGATTCATTTTCTTTTTAACGTTGTTGAATTCGTGTTTATATTTAATTTTTTCTACCAATTTGAATAAATGACTATATATATATTTTTTTTAAAAGAAATACAAGGTTGAATAGGTGTTTAGTCACATAACATAAACTTTACTATTTGTCAAATGACTCATTATAGAAAAATAACAAAATAATTTTTTTTAAACTATTATGTTTTGTTTTTAAGACATTTTTTTCCAAATATTTTTCTTCAAATAATTAATTTTACAGGTGTGAAAAATCCTCAATCATACATATTGATGACATAGTAACATATATACCATTTGTAACAAGAAACATATACCATTAGAAAAATATTTTCATACATATATCTGACATAAATAAATAAATAAATAATCACCGCATGTCATGCTCGTGAGATTTCCTTTTGACGGGGGAGGAAGGGCATAGAAATTAGAACACTCTACTGGTGCCGACCAGATTATTCGTCAAAAATCACCTTTCGTCATTCACTTGTCTTTTTCATCACAACAATACTATAGTGTGATCTATATTACGATAGATTTTTCTACCACAAATCACAAATATTAGAATTTTAAGTTAAAACTAATTATAAATTAAAGTAGTAGGTTGAAAATAGTCAAATCAAATAAAATATGCTATATATAATTCCTTGCATTTCATTAATATTTTTTTTTCAAACAGTTAACTATTGTAGCACAGCACTGTGTTCCAATTCATTTCGCATATATGCCACCTTAAAATGTGATTCAAAGCATTAAGGTACACAAGAATGGTTGAAGAAAATTGTGAACCTCATTCAATTGAATATACAGTAGAAGCTATAATGCTACTCAATTAGTTAATTATTAGTTGGATATAATATAATATGACTTCAAAATAATCATGAATAGAGAATTCCTCTTCAAATTTGATTTTGTTAAATAAACAATTATTTCCATCCATGCTAGCTCTTTGCCTATATAAACCAACAAACTCGGATAATATCATTCATTGACTTGAACTCAAAAGCATATTATATTACATCCATCCATCATATTCACATTTCATCAATTTTTTCTTATACTACCTTGAATTCATACAGAGTGAGTAGAAAGGTGTTATGGAGATTATTGCAATTTTAGTTTATATCTTCCTCTTTCTCTCAACTATGCTTTTGTATCAATTCATTAAGAAACACAGACCCACACCCAAGCCTAAGCTTCCTCCAGGTTCAATGGGTTGGCCTTATATAGGAGAAACTCTTCAACTCTATTCACAACACCCTAACATCTTCTTTGCTTCTAAACAAAAAAGGTTCTTAATTAATGTGTTTTATTTCATTGATAATCTCTTAGTCATTTGTTCCTTAATTATACTTTATGTCAAATGAAATATAAGTAAAAAAATCATTTGAAAAGTAGATGTATAATAAATTAAAATTAATTTTTTTTTATTTATATTTCATTGTTGAGAGAGAGTGGATAAACTTAATTTAGTTTATTGGTGGATGTGCTGACTAACTAAAATAATAATTGTACAAATGTTATTAATTAGATATGGAGAAATATTTAAAACACATATACTTGGGTGCCCATGCGTGATGTTAGCAAGTCCAGAGGCAGCAAGATTTGTGTTGGTGACTCATTCTCATTTGTTTAAGCCTACATATCCCAAAAGCAAAGAGAAGCTTATTGGTTCTTCTGCATTATTCTTTCATCAAGGTGATTACCACACTCGCATTAGGAAACTTGTTCAAACATCTCTTTCTCCTGAATCTATCAAGAAATTGATCCCTCTTATTCAATCCCATGTCATTTCCTCCTTGGAATCATGGGTCTCTGTTGGACATGTCGTCAACTCTTTCCATGAAATGAAAAAGGTTCGTTTTTTTAAGTCTTATATTAAGGTGATACTATATGTTATCTGAAAGTTCAAAATAATATATAAATGTAAATATTCCACTATATGTGCTCTATTCAAGATATGTAATTCTAGATCCTCTACATCTGACTTTACGGTACATCAAGTTCCATCATCTTTATCTTAATCTAACGATCTACAACTGACGACTGTATTAAATACAATATTACTTTCTCATAAGACCATAAGTAGAGAACCCCTTTGATTGTCCTATTAGATACTTTTATTGCATAGTGTTGAATTTTGTATTCATTGGTCAATCTCATTAATTTATTAATGAATTGTCACCGGGTCCTTCAACTTCATTATTGTTTGCCTAAGGCTATGGTATGGTTGATTTTTGGCAGTTTTCTTTCAATATTGGCATCCTCGCTGTCTTTGGTAACTTGGAAGGCAATTATAGAGAACAGCTTAAGGAGAATTACTGCATAGTAGAGAAAGGTTACAATTCTTTCCCAAATAGGATACCAGGAACTGCATACTCCAAAGCACTTTTGGTAAGCTATATTGCAACATTTGATTTATATGGTTTCAGACTTCGATAACTCTAAATTTTTGTGCACAATTGCAACTGCGGCCACGATGTTATAGTTATAGAGATTTTAATAACTATAATTACAATTGCGCATGGACTATATTTGTCTACGAATATCTAAAATAGCAACGTAATTGCAACTGCAATTTATAATAAATAATTAATATAAGAAATTATTTGCACCTTGAATATTCATGACATTTACCATATGATTCTCTGCATCTTCTCTGTCTTACGATTTTTTATTTATGAAATGATCTCAAGGCAAGACAGAGAATCCAAGAGATTATAAGTGAGATAATTTGCAAGAAAAAGGAGCAGAGGTTAATTGAGAAGAATCTATTAGGCCAGTTGCTAAAGTACACGGATGAAAAAGGACAAACACTAACAGATGAGGAAATCGCTGATAATGTAATTGGAGTACTATTTGCAGCTCAAGATACTACTGCAAGTGTTCTAACTTGGATTCTCAAGTTTCTTCATGATGACCAGAAACTTCTTGAAGCAATAAAAGTAAGAGTTCTTATTGGTCCTTTTAATTAAATTGTCAACGTCTCCCAAAAGAGATTTTCAAATCATTGTAGCCAATAATTGTTAAAAATCAATACTCCTTGCGTCACATAATTTGTGATCCAATTTTACAATTTCACAAATATTAAAAACTATATATAAATAAAAGAAAAGATACTATTTTTATTAAGTATTAGTGTATAAGTGTATTCACATACTATTGAAAGTAATCTATATATTATTAATTAGATACTACAATTGAAAAAATAATTAATTATACATTATAAAATGAAAACGGTCATTTAGAGATTATTTTTTTAAAATGAATGAACTAACTAAAGTGTATTGCAGACAGAGCAAATGGCAATATGGGAAGCTAATGAAGGAGGGAAGATTCCATTGACTTGGGGTCAAACCAGAAATATGCCTATTACTCATAGGGTATGTTATGCTGTTAACAATTTAAAGTTTATATATGTTGAAAGAAACTTCATGAATATATTTCTCATGAAGAACTAGTATTGTAGGTAATATTGGAAAGCCTGAGGATGGCAAGCATAATCTCATTTACTTTTAGGGAAGCTGTGGTTGATGTAGTATACAAGGGTAAGAATTTGTTTTACCTCTGCATTATTTATGGAAAGTTTCGTTTTCAAAAGCTTTTATTATGATATGATTAATTTATAAAATGATATTTCATATTTCAACTGTTAAGGATATTTAATACCAAAGGGTTGGAAAGTGATGCCACTGTTCAGAAACATCCATCATAATCCAGAATTCTACCCTGCTCCACACAATTTTGATCCATCAAGGTTTGAGGTATGCTATTACTATGCTTGTGACATTAACAGGTTTCTTGACCACTTAGTCAAATAAATATTAAAATAACTGAATGTCTCTCTATTTATGCTTCTCAATATTTCGATTTTGGATTGTTGCAGGTTGCTCCAAAGCCCAATACTTTTATGCCATTTGGCAATGGAGTGCACTCTTGTCCAGGAAATGAGCTTGCCAAATTGAACATGCTGATATTAATTCACCGTCTAGTAACCAAATTTAGGTGAACTTTAATTTTGACTTCATTTTGATATTTCAATTTTTACTTACAACAGCACTGTGATGATCATTGATCAAAGTGGTGATTCGGTTGGCAGGTGGGAGGTAGTAGGATACGAAAGTGGAGTTGAATATAGCCCATTCCCAATCCCAATGCATGGTCTACCAACAAGATTTTGGAGAGATGAATGAATAAACTCAAGGAAGATTAGTTGACAATAAATTTTCCTTTATTAATTCATGTATTAGTCGTTTTTAGATAATTAATTAATGTATGCCACCCTAACCTTTATATTCCTCCTTAACCAAAACCCAACCTCCACTTTTATGCAGAGTAGTCTCTCTTTTCAAATAACATCATATCTATTATGCTATTGTAATTGGGTGCCAACCTTAATTAGCACTATTGATTAATCTGAACTTGCAAGGGATTAGTGATAGTAATTTATATTTAAATAGTAATTGTTATTTCTCAATTTCCTTTTAATTATCGCATTTGTATGTTTCTATTTCTTGTCATTTTTAAAGTTCAATACAAATTAATGATTGTTTTATTAGTATTATTCATTTGTTATTTATTGTAAAGAGAGAATCATAAAGAATGAAACGATAAATTAATAAAAAGATAAATAATTAAGTTAAAATTTTATGACAATAAATTAAAATTTATACACTTAAAGTATAATGTTAAAGGCACCGATGGAGGTGAATGACTCTGATATGAAATGCTAAAGCCACTATCCAAAAATGGAATACATCTCTAGATTTTATATGTCTTCTTTCGATAGAAAAAAACGATCATGTGTGTTATGACACGAGACACTCTCTTTTCTATATATATATATATATGGAATTTCTCCTTCCAGAAAGATTGGTTTGAGTCCTCCCTAAGCATCACTCTAGTTAGGAAAGTGTTTTTGTAGTGTTGGAAATCACTCAGTTTTTTACATCTAAGGTTTGAGAGGAGTTCAGCATTTTTATCCTTTAGGTGGGACGGGTCTCCAATGAAGTGCAAACTAATCGTGTGGATTTCAATGCTAGTACTGTCTATGAATGGAACATAGATGGTATGTCTGAGTATAACATACTCAGCCTCCTCCAACAAATGACCATGGCATCCAATGCCTATAGAACACAAACCAACACACCTGACAAAGCCATCGCAGAACTCCTAATAGATTTGATGTTCTTCATTTGTGCTCTGAGGAGCTGTATAAATTTGATGTGGAATATTTGTTGAATAATCGACATTTTGAAAGGAAGCATTTGGAATGCTCAAACACGAAAAACGTGACTTTGCAAGTTTGAAGGAACCAGTATCAGAAAATCTAGTACTGGAAGTTTTACCCATCTATGTTCCATTCAATGATAACTAGTACTGGAAATCAATGATAACTAACATGACTCGTTTGCACTAACATGTGTTTAGAGACGGCTCCAAATGTGGATAAGCACGGTTATTGCTCAACATATATATATATAGGATAAGGCATGTAATAAGTCAAAAGAAAGAGAAATGTGCCACTTCTCAACTTAATTGAGAACGACTAAGCAAATGTGGAAATTGCAGCTCTAAAGACAAGTTCAAGTTCAACACACTTAGGTGAGTGAAAAAATAAATAACTTTTTGATACTTAATTAAAGGTGGTTCGCACTTAAAATGCCAGCTCAACAAGGAATCAGAGTAATCATATATATTACTAGAGAGGGAATGGAGGCAGAGCCGTACTGCTTTGGAATATATCTTTTACGATCTCTTTGCATATCTAACAACAAGATTCATTTTTGCCTCTTTTGATGCGCCTCATTTCCTAGCTTAGATTGGTAGATATAGATATGTGGCATATAGTTCCAACACTGACGTGGCTGCCTCGCCGTAAACATGGAGAAGAATATTTGCTGTATTAATTTGATGATATCTAAATATCACAAGTTATATACTGACCTATCTATTTTTCTAAGGTACGTTTAATATTTTATTATTATTAATATATTATGTATATCACAACACTTTATCAATTTTTTATTCTCAAGGTGTAGTATGAATGTCGAAGAATAATTTTCTTGTAAGTGGACAAACGCTCTTAAAATGAATGGAGCTAAAAGTCTAACAGCACAACAGGGGACACTTGTCCTTTGAACTTGGCTCATCCATTTGAATTACAAACGATGACGGTTGGACGTGTAAGAGGTGAAGTCGCTTGCGAGTTGTGGCACCATGATACCTAAACATAGTTTTATAAAGTATTGTATACTAAAAAAAATACTGCAATTAATTTGTTATTGATGATGTTGGCATAATGATCAAATTATATGATCAAACATATTCAGGTGTATTTATTAATAGTCAAAATTAATAATTAATTATTTGTCAGCTGACTCTTTCAAACCATCTTATTACTCACTTATAATAAATTTGTTATTGTACCATATCTTTATAATGGTCAAAGACATGATTGATTTAGAAACCAAAAAAAAGAAAAAGAAAGACATGATCAATTGGGGCTCCTATACATTTTTCTTACGGTTGGTTTATATCCGTCATTGATTTTATCGTGTTCCATATATCCATTCATATTTATTTCTTCTTACTTCTTAATGGCAATAATACCTGCATTGAATAGAGAAATAATGGATCATGATCGGTTATGGGAATGAGAAAATCTCCAACCCATAAAGGGATGCTACCTACTAACTGCAATACTCGAGGTCACGTGTAACACACAACTACATTTTTTTTAAAAATTAAATAAATAAAAAACTAATTTCCTAGTATAAAAAATTAGAAGCAGTGAAATGGATTAATCCGATCCTTATCATTAATCGAATTCGATATTTAGGAGATAAGTATCTCAATCTATTCATTTCTATTACTAAAAAAGACTGATTGATATCGAAATTTTTGCCCGCCCCACCTTTTGATGGGTTGGTGAGATGACTCGCCAATAAAATACACAATCAAAAATAAATTAAACGTATTGATATTTAGATGAGTTGGTCCATAAAAAAGATTAATACTCTAAGATTTGACACAATCCAACAATCATCACACAATTAATATATAAAACCTAAAAATAATTTACTTTAGTTGAATCCATTATCTCAAAATAGTCTAATTTAAAGAGTTTTTTTACCCTTACTTAATAGGCTAACTCGTTTGTTCTACTCTCATCGTCCCATTTTTTATGTGTTAATCAAAGGGATGAGTTAACTTGAGTGATATGGTCTCAAACAAGATGAGTATCTTTCATTGGGAACCATTAAGAATTCATCGTTGTAGGCTTTGAATAAATTAGCAACTTTCTATATCTTAAGTAAAAGTGTCAAATGATTGTGTGAACGCTAAAACATGCCGCTATGATACGTGAACAAATGATTTTAAATATTTTTGATGGATTCTTGTCAATCTGATCAAACAAATGTATGTTTGTGGTGTCACACGACTTTTCATATCTTTCTCACCTTCCATGAGTGCTAAGACAATGAAAATTATATTGTTGCTCTCATTATATAAAACAACTAACAACAAAATCCGTATATACTTGTCGTACAACCATATTTCATCGATTTGGACAAATGATTTGAAGAATGCAAACCCAATGATATTGAAAATTAAGCCCAAAATAGATAATGAAAGACCTTCAACCCAATTACCAAATTGTTCACACTCCATGATGAAAGTGTCTCCATCTTTTATTCATATCTCGTTACATATTATAGTTATTTACGTTTTTCCGTTATACTATGTATATTTACAATTCATTTTTTGCTATATTTATGTAGACAACTGTCTTACATTTCTTATTTACATTTTATGATTATTTACATTTTTATTTTATCATATAATATTTGCTTAGGTCTCATTTTTGTGCTTTGTTATTTTTGTCTATAATTGTCTTACATTTTTCATTCATATCTCGTTATAAAATATAATTATTTACATATTTTTTTATACTATATATGTTTAATTCTCATTTTTTTTCTTTGTTATTTACTTATTTTTGCTTATAGTTATTTTAGAATTGTTATTCATATTCTATCACGTATTATAATATTTTATTTATAAAATTAAATAAATTTTTAGTCTTTATAATTTTTTTTTATTTTTTAGTTCTAAAAAAGTTTTGGCTTACATTTTTTGTCTTTCATTTTAAGTCAAATTCATGTGTAGCCTTCAAACTTTTGAATCACTTTCTTTTATATATATGTTTATAATATTATAAGAATTTTTTACACAAAAATTTAGATTTTTTAACAAATGATGAAATAAATATGAATTTTTAAGTACTTAAAGTTGAAAAATTCATATTAAATTTATCACTTGTTAATAATTCTAAATTTTTGTAAGAAAGGTATTTATAATATTTGAAGCATGATTAAAACAATCATTCAAATAGCACACATAATTTGACTTAAAAATAGTGATTAATAATGAAAATGAGAAAATTTTGGGACTATAAAGTTGAAAAATTTTTTACCGAGACTAAAATAAAAATGTTAAAATCATAGAACTAAAAATATTTACTTATATTATCTATTTTTTCACTTGTTAATTTTTTAATACAATAAAAATGCATTAATCTCGCTGTCTTCAATTTGGGCTACTACAACATATACCAAACCCACCATATTAGAGTGTACGTCATGTCTAGACACCAATGCTTACTCAAACAACTATTTATGTTATTCAGCAGATGAGAGAGCACACCACGTCTACGCAATAGTGACTACTCAGTCAGCTCCTTCTGTTGTTCAACAAATGAGAATGCACACCATGTCTATACGACAACGTTTACTCGACCAACTTCTTCAATTTCTCAACTGATGGGAGTGCACGCTTACTCGGCTATGCCTATCCGACATAAAAGGTATCATTTTTTACAATATATTGTTATAAATTTATGCAAGTCTTCATTGCAACAGAGATGAGACTCGCTAAAAAGATAAAGTCAAGTCTCCACCCAACCTTTTAGCTCGAATGAGGAGGACATTGACACTTCAATAAAGCTAAGTCCTCAGCTTAGATGAAAAGGACCTTGACACTTCACAACACACTTCGGTCGTGACAATCAGGTCAAGTTGGTACACATTTCTCTATTGTACAACAATTTTTAATTAATATATCTGGTTATATACTAACACATGTTTAAAACAAAATATGACAATAATTACTTTTCATATATAGAGCAAAATTGCATATTTCGACTAACATTGCAAGATAATACGCCGAAAAAGACAATACTTGTAAGTCGAATCTTTATATTAGCATAAACAATCAACTTAGGGGCATCTGTTCCGTATTGAACTTTTGGGTTAATCCAAGCCCAATATCGTCTCACATCATTACCTAATAAGGTATGTTATCTTTTATGTCTCCCATCCACTTCAATCATATACTAACTTGAGCGTTAAAGTGCTTGCATGTACACTCACACCAATAGACACCTTTGTCGTAGATCCAACTACACATCATCGTTCACATAACTTTCTTCCT
Source organism: Cicer yamashitae (assembly GCA_037974755.1). Lineage (NCBI taxonomy): Eukaryota > Viridiplantae > Streptophyta > Magnoliopsida > Fabales > Fabaceae > Cicer > Cicer yamashitae. Next base: position 58,181,330 of record JBBPBQ010020323.1, read on the forward strand.
TAAGATATGCCAGTGATGTGAGACTTATGAGTTGTGATCCAAAAAGTGTTCAATTGAAAAGTCATTAGTAGAACACTTTTCGTAAAAAAAAATTGTGTAGTGTTTTTTAAAGAGAAATAAATATTAGGGATTAATTTATTATAAAAAAGAGAAAGTGTTAATATCATCAATAGAACCTTATACAAATAAATAAATAATGTTAGTAATACATTCTTTGATACATACTTTCAATATAATTTTATTTGTTAAAATTTATATGAGTCTCAATAAATTTAAATAAGACGTGGATAATTGATATGATTCGTGTGACGTTTAACCTATAAAAAAAAGTGTGTTAAAAAATAAATTACTTATTTAACGATAAATTGTATTCGAAATATATATCTTAGAAAGTAAATTATTCATTGAACCTTCTGCGTAAAACTCTATAGTAATCCCAACTCAGCTGATTGAATTACCCTTTGAGGACATATTGTGTAATGTTATATGCAAGGTAACACAAAAAGTTCCGATTGTGACAACATATAGCTCAAATTAAAAGGGTCAAAATTCTAAATAAGACAATAATTTTTCATGATGAAAATCGAATTAACTTTTCAGTCATAAATTTATACTACCGCCCTTTTAGAATAAAAAAAACATAAAATTCTCATAAAATGTTTGTTCTTTACATGGAACTAGAGGCAGAAGAACCATCACGTACAATTGATGGAAGTGTTTATGTTGGGCAGCAAATGGAGAAGAGTCCCACGTTCCCACCGACGGGCACACCGAACCAGTTCCTTCCCGTCTAGTCTCGGAACACTCTGGGACCAGGACCACCTTAATCCTGACACGTGCGTACCGACACAACCAATTGTTGATCGCGACGTGTTAGTAAATCAGTACCTGATGTTTTCTCTTCGCGAATTTTCCACGTTGGCATTTTTTCATTTGAAAACGGCTCTAATATATGAGCTGTCATGCACAAGCGGACGAGGGCCCACTATGGTGTGATGTGGCACATGAGTGCTCGCCGGCAAAACTTGATTTGCCTTACAACGCCTTTAAATTTGCGAAATCACATAAATATGGTTGGTCTACCGCCAGAAATTATAAAAGTATATTTGACTAAGCACATTTTCAACGAGACAAAACATGAACCTATAGTAGTTCCTACATTAAAGTTTTTTTATTTATTTTAAGTTTCTACATTATTTTTTAATCTTTACCAAAAATAATTAGGAAGACGTTATTCTTCCTATCAATTTTTAGGAATAAAATTTATGTGGATTTGCTTAGAAATCTTTTTATATGTTCTTAACTTAATTAATAATAATTTTTTCAAATTTATAATTTTATCAAAATTTATTATAATTATAAATATATATTTCAAATTAAAAATCATGTGTAAAACATTTAAAGAAATACACCTTTTTATTTTTTTGTCATATTGGAACTATGACGCATGTTTATATTGCATACTACTTGTCCTGCAATAATCCACACGTACTTAATACGAAAATTAGTGATGCTTAGGTTTCTATAATAATTACTTAGGAACAGTATGGAGTCTATTTGTTAAACTTTTTTTAAAAAAATTTATCGATTTAAAGTTGTCGTTGATCCCTGTAAATATATATATATATATATATATATTTTAATTTTAATTTGTATAAATTTTTTTGTTTGAATTTAATCTCTCTAAAATCATAGACGATCGTCTTTGATCTCTAATGTCAAATAAACGTTGTAAAAAATAGCTTTCAAACCGTCGTGACATGTGGTTCTATAAATGCACACCAACACATTATTTTTTATGATATATTAAAAATTAAAATATTTTATATTCTTAATTAATAAATTTATTTATTTATCATTTAATAATTAGTGTTATTTTGTGAAAAAAAAATATAAATGAAAATTAAAATAGACGTTTATAGGGGTTTTGTGATAGAAGGAGAACACCGATGATAATGCTGAAGTGAGGGGCATAACTGATTGTTAGAGCTACATGTGTGAAGTGTTGGTACTAACATCATCCTCATCTATCAAGAATTCTTGTAATACTCCAACTAAAAGGTATATTTTTGAAGTCAATTGTGTGTTTGTGGTAAGGAAATGAAAGTAGAGAGAGGCGTTAATGAATATGGTCAAGAAGAGAAAAGTTACACGGTTTACTGTAGAGAATAAGATGATTTTTCTAAAAATCATTAACTCCCTCTTTTAATTTCTATTCATATTTTTTTATATAAAATAACACTAATTATTAAATGATAAATAAATAAATATATTAATTAATAATATAAAATATTCTAATTTTTAATATATCATAAAAGATGATGTGTTGATGTCATTTATAGTACTATGATTGTTTGCAAGTGCTTTTTTTGTAACGTTGACTTTATGGCCAAAGTCGTCTCTGATTTTACAGAAACTAAGTTCAAACAAAAAAATTTACAGGGACTAGAATCAAAAACTGATATATTTATAGGGACTAATGACATATTTAAAACAATTTTATAATATTTCATCTTTATGTTATAGCATTTTTAAAAGAGATTTTTGTTATTAAAAAATGAAATGAGAAATTGATTTAAATAGTTTCTAATAAAAAATAATTTTACATATTTTTAGTTTTTGATACAATTATTTTTGAAAGTGAAATTTTAAAAAATATTTAAAATGAGAAGTTAATTTGGATAGCTTATAATAAAATTTATTTTTGAGAGATATATTTTTCAAAAAAGTTAGAATTTTACTACGTTAAAGAAATCTTTAACAACGAGTATCTAATTTATTGAATTTTAAAATTACTCTCTTAAATATAAACAAATAAAATTGAAATATCTTCTATAATTTTTGAGTAATTTTTCATAAAAATTATTTTTAAAATTATAAAATTAAAATCACTTTTTTAATTATAACAAACCAACTTATGACTCTCAAATTCCATGAATAGATCAAAGTTACATTTTAAGGACTAAAATAATTTTTTCGTGTTTTGTGAGAGATTAAAGTGGGATTTTAATAATTTATGGATACTAAAAAAAAAATTATTTTTGTAAGTATGTAATTATATTAAAATTCTAGTTGTATATCTATGTAAAGTTTAATATAAAATTAGATAAAAGGTGTATTAAGTTTTAGTTCAATTAATAAATACAGATATTATTAAATTGGACGATATATTCTAAATTCAAATATCAATATTATATGAGTTAATTATAATATATTTACCCATTCTTTTAAAAAAAAAATAGACAAAAGGTTCAACGCACATTATTCAAACATAAAATAAATGATTCCATGTGGCAAACTCGCTAATTGAGACTCGAATTGTGACAAAGGCATCTCATCTTGAGTGGTTGTGACAACCGATTAAAGTGCACTGGTTTATTTTTTACAGACTAAAATGAGTTTTTTTTTTTTTTTCTTTTCCCGAAGGAACAAAATGGATATGATATATATTTATCATGTTTTTTGTTTAGGGGTGTTTTAGCCGTGGAAGAGGAGCTATGGGTATTTATTATGGTCCAAAGATAGCTTGGAATCGAAGATTTCAACGTATAAATGTATATAGTGATTCAAGTATGATGTAGGTTTGCTAGAGGATGTCTGCCTCAAACTCACTCTTGGTCTTCTATTGTGGATTCGACTTATTATATTCACTAAGATGATGGGATAATTATTTGGATGCATATGTTACGAGAAGCAAATCAGGTGGTCTTGTCAAACATGGACTTGATTTACATGGTTCCATTAGGATTTTAGAATTTCCGTTAGTTTTTATTTTTAATGTCTTAAGAGTATATGTTTCTTCTTCTTTTTCTTTTCCGGATGATTTTAGTTTCTTTTTGGGGCATAACCCGTTTTGCTCATAAAAAACTTGTATATTGTTTAAATACTATATCTTTTGTAACCATTAATATGTGACTTCAGTTGAAAAAGAAAATTCAATATATCTTATTTGGACCGTATTTATTCTCAATAATCAACGTAATTAATCATTTCTCACATTTAAAAACAATGTATAAATAATTAAGAAAAAATATGTAATATTTTTATTAAATTATTATTGTCAAGTATTGATATATATAATTATTATCATCATAAATACAAATTGCAATATATTGAATTAAAAATAGTTTATTCGATATTAATTAGTTGCTACAATTAAAAATAATAATTAATATCACCTTAAATGAATTTTCATGAACAATTTCCCCCCTTTCTCATACATATATCTAGTTAAAGTTTTTTCTATTACGACTTATAGAGATATTTATAGATATGAGTAAACTTACGAATTTGGTCATTTAAATCAATATAATCCGCATTTTGATTCAATCTATTTAAATTTAGATGTAACTCAAATCAACTCATTTAAATTCAATGATATTCGACTTGAGTAGTAGATTTATCATCTCGGATGTTTTGAATTAAACCGAATCTTAATCAATTTTTGTGATTTCCTTCCTATCAAAAAGAAAAACTAGTAAAACTTTTGAAGAATGACATGACTATTGATGTTGGCAACGATATCATTTTCTATAAATAATACATACATATACGAACTCATCACATGGAAGAATGGAGCATGTGAACTACTTAGAATTTATTTTGAAAAGGGGTGGGGAATGCCAAAGACAGCTCTACTAGGATCATATCAACTGTAATAATCAGTTTATATTATAAGCTAGCTTTCGTCATTTAGCTGTCCTTTTCCCTATGTAAATTAACGTACACCACTGTGAGGACCTTAACATGTGACTCAAAACAGGGTACACAATAAACCATGGTTGAAGAGAATTGTGACCAACATTGAATCCTGAAACACAAAATTGAAGCTAAAGCCGGTCACAAATCGCTAGATTTTTTATTTCACTTTTCATTTGAAAACGATATCCAACCCCAATAATCAATTATAGTTTATTCATTGTGGGTGGGTTAAAATAAGCAGGTGTTAGTAGTTATATTTTGTGTAGTAGCTTTGTTTGGAAATTAAGCAGGATCCATGCTTGTTGAATGTAAACTTTAAACTTAGCTGACAAGAATGTACTTACATAAAGTGCACAACTTTGGTTTAATAAAGAGCTCATACTAGTTAATCAGGTAGCATCCTGTCTTAATTTGAATTGAAAATATGCACGGGACCAATGGCAATATGAATAAATAAAAGTGAAATGAAACGTAAGACCAAAAAAAAAAAATGAAATGAAAAGAAAAAGAGGCACTTGCACACACAAAAATTATAGAGATAAAAGAAAGGAAATGAGCAAACCATTATTTTTGTCTTTGAATGTATGATGTGTTATCATTATAATATCTCAATATATTAAATACAATCACAAATGTCTATTTTATCGATTATTTTGGTCATAGAATTTGTTTTTAGATAGTTAATTTAATCTTTAAATTGTTTTTTGTTGGTAAATTTAATCTTTAAAATCACTTATAAAAAAGATAATAGAAATGTATTTGTAATTTTTAATACATTTAAAATTATAGTATTAACGGGTCACATATTCAAAAATCAAAATAACTTTTTTTTCTTAAAAAAAAATTAGAATAAGTTCCTATTGTTGAGTAATTAGATGTCTTTAGTACAAATGATGTCATTCACACCAAAAAAACATAGGGGCAATGAGTTTGTTCCACTAAGTAATCGAGTGGATTCATCATAAATTTTTTGTCATCAGAGTCAAAAGTTGTGACATTATAGGTAGGAAAGTATATGTGACGAATGTGTTGGATGCCTAAATACTCTCTTTTTTATGAAGATGCCTAAATACTCTAAAGTTTCTTCGATTCAAACTTTCAAAATATACCTTTTTTATTGGATGTGAAGGAAAGAGTAAAGTGTTGTCATATTTTATTAGCTTGGCAATTTTAAAGGACTGTCTTAGTTTTTTATGTAGCATGGTAAGTCACACACACGCTTATGAGAAAATTCTAGTTTGGTTAATTATCAAGGTGAGTTTTGAATTGTGTTAAGTTTGAGGACCTAGTCTTGATGAAAAATGGGTTGCTCCTATTTGAGTCTTAACTATTGGTTTTTATTCTGTTTTATCATTATCTTATAACAACAATGATAAATGGACATTTATTATTTCTTTACTCATTCAACATCTTATTTCTTTTTATCTATGTTTTTCTATCACATCATCAATATATTAAATCACTCTCTATTTTTTATCTCTCTGAATGTGTAAAAGGAATGTATGAATGTCTATTGATAATTTTTCTTTCACTTATTTGTGAGTGTGCATGTTCATTAAGCTCATAGTGGTAGAATGTTTAGCGACACTCCAAGAATCTTTCATGTTGAAGTTGTGATACCATTTACTTGTTGAGCTGGAATTACAAGGGGAGCATTGAACTAGGATTATTCTTGCATGATCTTTTAGACACACTCACAAATATTTATTCTACTTTTTATTTTTTTAGTTATTTCAAAAAACTCTAAAAGTTAATTCTACATTTTATTTTTCTGTAAGTGTACCTACGACTTGTAATCATAATTTTGTGACTATGTAAGACTTGTTGGTTGAGCTATTATGTGCTAAAAGACAAAGTGTGGTGTCCATTGTTGGTTTCCTGTACAAAATAAATACTACATTTAATAAAGCAAGAGACAAGTTCTCTACCCTAAGTAAGATTTTATGTGCATCTATTCCATTTCATCATCTTCAACCATCTACTATTTTTATAACCACTATAACAGAGCTAAATCACTGGACGAAATTAAACATGTGCTTGACAAATCACTAGGTTGCTCATTCCTCTCTATTTCATCTTTTGGATCCCTCGCAGATTAGCTTGTTCACAAGTTGTAATGCCACTAAATTATGTCTCTGTTTTCATGACTTTTATTTTAGTTAGATGTGTTCACTTGTAATGATTATTTTGTTGAGAAAAACACAGAAAAATTACAAAAATATAATTAGAACACAATAATATAATAATATAACGTAAAAATTTTAAAATTAGAGAAAAAATCACGATCGATATTTATTGACGACCAAAGAATATTACCATCTGAATGTTTTTACATCAAATATACTTTTCTCCAACGTCCTATTGTCCTCAATGCAACCACATTCTCTAAAATCAAATGTCTGAACTACATCTCACAAGACTTTAATACAAAAATATATGATAAATGAAAATCATCATATACAAATTTAAGGTATTTCTAACGGTTGTATCTTGTAATGAAACATTAGAATCATATAGTCTTGACATCCCCTTTCTGTATAATACTAAACAAATGTGAGACTATTTTAACATATATTATTTCAATCAACTCCAAGAATCTCCACCTTGATTGAAAAATGATATATCTTCTACTTTCATTTATTATCGACAATTATAGTTGAAAAGAACTATCATACTTTATCATAAAAAGCCGGACTAAGGACCACAAAATGAATCTTTTAAACCTACTAGACCGATTACTTAAGTAAATTATGAATAACATATTATATTGCTATGATTGTTATATATTAGATTTTGAAATTTATATTAAATAATAAATATAATAATCTTTTAGTAATTTAATCATATTAGTCTACATTATTTTTTAATATATTTAAAGATATTATTATAAAATAGATTGAATTATGATGTCATATAAAGTCAATTTTTTTAAAATGCTATGCTAAATCTCAAAAAAAATATTTGAGTCTTCTATGGTACATTTAAAAATTAACATGTTTTGTTATGATTTTAATTAAAATAAAATTTTAATTGAAACAATTTATTTAATTACCAAGGTCAAAATTGAATAGATAAATATACTAAAACTCTTAATTTAGTCAATTTTAATAGATATTATAATAATAGTCAACCGAACAAATTAAAGAAAATTATTGATCAAAATATTCATAATACCGACGTCCACTTTTTTTTTATATAATACAGTAGAACTTGTCAAATATATTTAATTTCAATGAATTATAATTTTATAAGTCTATTTAAAAATATGTCGCATTACTTATTTAAAAATTTAATATTAAATAAATTTTACAGTAAACTTATAGACAATACTACACTTTTATAAAAATATTTCCTCCTCTAATGTAATGTAAAAGTGAATTAAATCTTTCACTTTTAAAAAATGAATTATCTCTTATTACTAAAATTAGTGTGCGTTTTAACCTGATAAGTAATCTCGTTTACATAATTAGATTGTCTTATCCATCGACAATTATGATCCATATTCCGCGCGTATTATTGCGTTGCGTCTATATAAACCAAACTAAACACAAAATGGTGATCATCTATATATTTCCTTAGCTACCTAGCGTATAAGATTTCACAATTTCCTTTCACGCCTGCAACTCCAAGTTGCTAAGCGTGCTGTGCATATGGACATTATAGTTATCTTCCTCTTTCTCTTCCTTATCTTTCTCTCAACTCTTCTTTCCTTTCCATTCTTAAACAAACACAATTATAACTTACACAAGCCTAAGCCTAAGCTTCCCCCAGGTTCAATGGGTTGGCCTTATATTGGACAAACATTCCAACTTTATTCTCAACACCCTAACATCTTCTTTGCTTCTAAACAAAAAAGGTTCTTAATTCATCTCTTCTATTTCATTCATGATCCTTAATTATACTTCATCCAAATTCAAATATATAATAATAATAATAATAATTATAAGCAAACATATTTGAAAAATTCATTCATATTCATATTTGATCTAAATTTAGACCAACATCAACTTTTCATATTTTTATTTTCAGTAACCTTAATTTATGGTGGAGGTACTAATTAACTTGATTATAATTGTACAAACTAATGTTAATTAGATATGGAGAAATATTTAAGACACATATACTTGGGTGCCCATGCGTGATGTTAGCAAGTCCAGAGGCAGCAAGATTTGTGTTGGTGACTCATTCTCATTTGTTTAAGCCTACATATCCCAAAAGCAAAGAGAAGCTTATTGGTTCTTCTGCATTATTCTTTCATCAAGGTGATTACCACACTCGCATTAGGAAACTTGTTCAAACATCTCTTTCTCCTGAATCTATCAAGAAATTGATCCCTCTTATTCAATCCCATGTCATTTCCTCCTTGGAATCATGGGTCTCTGTTGGACATGTCATCAACTCTTTCCATGAAATGAAAAAGGTTCGTAATTTTGAAATAAGAAGCCACGAAATGAAATCTATTTGCCTTGTTGGAGACTTTTATTGCATATAGCGTTGAAATTTGTTTTCATATGTCGGTCATCATTATTTATTAATTGGCATCGGGTCCTTTTCCTATTTGTATCATCTGCGGCTGCAGTATCGTGTTGCACCAATAGGAACTCTATGAAGAAACTCATGTTTTTCTAACTCATGATTTTTACTGGCAGTTCTCTTTCAATATCGGTATCCTCTCTGTCTTTGGTAATTTGGAAGGAAATTATAGAGAACAGCTTAAGGAGAATTACTGCATAGTAGAGCAAGGATACAACTCTTTCCCAAATAAGATACCCGGAACTGCATACTCAAAAGCTCTTTTGGTAAGCTACAGTGCAACATTTGATTTACTGGTTCTAAAATTGCACCATCCTATCGGCTGCATTTGTCTACAGCATAACCACTGTCACAACCCAAAACCACAATTTAGAACCTTATAAACCAATTTTCTGTATTTTCTCTGTCTAATGATTTTTCTTTTTTTGGTTAAATGATCTCAAGGCAAGACAGAGAATCCAAGAGATTATAAGTGAGATAATTTGCAAGAAAAAGGAGCAGAGGTTAATTGAGAAGAATCTATTAGGCCAGTTGCTAAAGTACACGGATGAAAAAGGACAAACACTAACAGATGAGGAAATCGCTGATAATGTAATTGGAGTACTATTTGCAGCTCAAGATACTACTGCAAGTGTTCTAACTTGGATTCTCAAGTTTCTTCATGACGACCAGAAACTTCTTGAAGCAATAAAAGTATGTGTTTTTGTTCCCATCATATATTTCCAAATACTTATTGGCCTTTGAAAATCAATATTAATTCATGAGTCAAAGAAACTGTTCCTATTACAGGCAGAACAAATGGCAGTATATGAAATCAACGATAAAGGAAAGATGCCATTGACATGGGGCCAGACTAAAAATATGCCACTTACTCATAGGGTATGGTATATAATTGTATATACTATATACTATACTATGCATGGTAAATGCTATGCAAAAAAACTCTCTTTAATTTGAAAGCACCTAATTAATTCATGAATACAATTCTGAGCAGTATCTTGTATTGTAGGTAATAATGGAAAGCTTGAGGATGGCAAGCATCATATCATTTACCTTTAGGGAAGCTGTGGTTGATGTAGTATATAAGGGTAAGAATTTGAGACGGAATATCATTTTAGATTTAATTCATATTAATTATTATACTATCAATCAATTATAATAATTAAATCATTAAAAATGTTTGAGTTGTAATTTGTAGTGAAATGTAAGTGTATAAAAATTAATTTCATTGAATTTTTACTTGTACATTTATAGGAAGTTTCGTTTTCAAAAGCTTTTATCATAATTGGATTTCCTACATGATTGATTAATTTATAAAATGATGTTTCATATTGCAACTGTTAAGGATATTTAATACCAAAGGGTTGGAAAGTGATGCCACTGTTCAGAAACATCCATCATAATCCAGAATTCTACCCTGCTCCACACAATTTTGACCCATCAAGGTTTGAGGTATGCTATTACTATGCTTGTGACATTAACATGTTTCTTGACCACTTAGTCAAATAAATATTAAAATAACTGAATCTCTCTCTATTTATGCTTCTCAATATTTCGATTTTGGATTGTTGTAGGTTGCTCCAAAGCCCAATACTTTTATGCCATTTGGCAATGGAGTGCACTCTTGTCCAGGAAATGAGCTTGCCAAATTGAACATGTTGATATTAATTCACCATCTAGTAACCAAATTTAGGTGAACTTTAATTTTGACTTCATTTTGTGAAAAAATTTAATATGTTTCTTTTTCATACTTTATTTACATACACTATCATCAATAGAGTGCTCATTTTGTTGAGTTAAATAATTTGATTGGCAGGTGGGAGGTAGTGGGATATCAAAGTGGAATCCAATATAGCCCATTCCCAATTCCTCTTCAAGGTCTACCCACAAGATTTTGGAGAATCGAATAGAGTCAAAGAGGATAATTATATGATAAAGTTTTTTTTTTCATATATAATTTTCTTTTTAGATATTCCTTGCCACCCCAACATTGATCTCAATTTCCCCTCTCTGTTTTAGCGAGAGTACATTATAATCTCCAAGTAACATAATACCTATCCTATTGTAATTGTAAAGGGTGGCATAGCTTAATTAGAAACCATATCAATTAATCCAAGTATGTAGTAATATTAAATGTGTTGTCAAGAATCTTTTGTAATTTGAAGACTAGTCTTGGATTCCAATTTTTTTTTTTTATTTCAAGTAAACTATCTCTTACATGGTCCCTGGTCCATGATAGTTTCAGAATTACTTGTGGACCTATGATATATGAAGTTTAGCTTCATGATTGGAATTGCAATTTCAATCAATTGTGTAATATCAACATCAAATTTGGGACATTATATGTGACATATCATAGCACCGTATTTAATATCTTATATGTTCAAAAATTATTTCTCACTCTCATTTTTCTACTGACTGAAGAACAGAATTTACAATTTCTTAAATTTAACAAGGCAAGTCAATCAATATTTTTTGAAAAACAAATATTAATTAATATATAGATTGTGTTATATTAGGGATAATATCAAACCATCAACCTCTATATTACTTCACTCTTAACTCGCAACTAACAAGCAACAATGATCTCAAAATAATTAAATTAATTACAACAACAACTCAAAGTGATGCAATGTGGCTCCATTTGCATGGTTCATCACGTATTAGTCACAAGTTGTGACTATGAAAACCCCATGTGTTGCTAATTAATTGGTTGGCTGAAAAGGAGATGCCCTTAGCCAAAGGGATCTATAACCTTTCTAGGGCACGCTAATTGTTCAGGTGTGGTGGAGAGGAGAAGAGGGGACCGATCGAGGTAGTACATTACATTAATTAGTGGATCTTATGGAAGGGTTGGAGGTTTTGAAGCTACTGCCACTATGTCTTTGCATAAATAGTGGACCAAAATTTTTCTAGAGTACAACTTTTTTTGATGTCACAATAGTAATGGTGGCTAGTGTTGGAGTAAATAAGTCGCATGTTGAATGAAAGAGTAGATTTTAATTGTTTGAAGTTTTAAATAAAGATGTGATATTGAGTTTATTGTGATAATTCTTTGGACTTTCCCTCACCATCTAATAGTGTTATCAAAGTCGACGGTTTAAATCTAGAATGTGTTAATCTATGTACCTTAATACATTAAGCTATTAAGTGCATATGTATGTTCAACATATAATGAGATTGTTGTTACTCTAATATAATTCTAATATAATGAATTATTCTAATAAAATGAATTTCTCTCACTCTCCCTCATGACCCAACATATAGCTATTTTTTTATGTAAACAAAATCAAATTAAATTTATTTATAAGAGATGTTCTAACTCATCACAAGAAGAAAATACAAGCTAACAAACCTACCTAGCTACCAGCCACAAACAATTCAGCGGATTGGAACACCAATTAGGAAATATAATATTCCATATTTTTAATACAATTTTAAAAACAATACCATCCCAAAAATAAAATACAATTTTAATACGGCAACCAAGTACCATATAGCGAATCATCCCTTAAAAATAATAAGGTTCCTCAACAACTAGCTAATGACTAAAGTGGATCATCTCAATGGATGATTAATCATAAGTTTATTATATTAAAATTTAATAATAATAATAATAATAATAATAATTATTATTATTATTATTATTATTATTATTATTATTATTATTATTATTATTATTATTATTGTGGAGTAACTTATAATTTTAAAATCGCAAAGTCTATCAATGGTGAAATAAATAGTTTAAGAAACCCCAAATGACATTGGATACATAATAGAAATCTTTTGAGATAAGAGATTTTAATGGAAAGGAGAGGAATAGAGGAAAAGTGCAGATATGTTTGGTTCAAAATAGAAGAAACAAGTTATTTTTTATTAATGATTTTGTGTTCGGTTTTCTCTCTTCTCCAAATTCTCTAAAAATGGAGGGAGAGTAAAATGTGATCGACGATGGATTTTGGATCCCTTCCTTCTTAAAAATAAAACCGAACATAAAAACTTAAAAATATTATCTCCCCTCCATTTATCCTAACAAAAACACATCTTAATTCTCGAACTAATGTGAGATCCTCTTATATTCTCGTTGCTTTACTCAAGTCAATATATTTGTGAAATAGTAAAAGAATAAAGAACTAAAAGATACCTTGATTAGGGAGAATCATGCTTTTTATATAGAATAGGGAGAGGTCATTTAATGGCCTTATGTCCTTGGCGCATAGCGCAATTGGGTCACAATAACATTCGATCGACCCAATATCCTAGTGAATCATCGTAAGTTTGGGTCTACACGTTTCAGATGTGTTTGATAAGGCCAATTTTTGTAGTATACGTTTCTCTATCATATATCATATATCGTAGAGATATATGTTGATGTATTGTTTAGTATAATTGATTTTAGCACTTTAACCAAGGCTCAAATCTCACATGGTGCTTTTAGTTAGACCCCTGTGCATTGTTGGATTAGGCACAACCGATATATTGGTTAAAAATATAAAAATCGGAAGAGTCATGACACCTCCATGCTCCAAGAAAGATACACCCCTAATCGTATTGGCACATGTGTGGTCGATCCCTCCTAATTATACTAACTCGACTAGACCAACATAGTATGAGCTGGTCTTATAGACAAATATTTGATACTGAATAGTAAAGATATTTAATCGCTCCGTTTCATTTATTAAAAATAATAATAATAATAATAAAAATAAAAAATAAAACAAACCAAATCAACTCTATACCACCTTCATTTTCCACTTCACCATTTCTTTTTCTTCTTCTCTCTCGGCAACAACATCAACTTCCCCTATTTTTATTTTTTTTCTTTTCTTTTTCTCCTTGCTTCTTCTCACCTTACAACATAAATTTGCACACATAAATCCTCAACCCTTAAAAATGAATTTAACATCTCCAAAAACATAACTTCTCATACTCATACAAATGCTCTTTGTTAGGATTTTGGGATTAATGTTAGTGAGTTAAGGAAGGAGAAGAGTATTCATCCTTTGAAAGGTGTTTATTGAGACTCTTTGAGGTAAATACACAATTCTAATGCTAAAAATGAATCTATAGAAAAATGTAGTTTTGTTTAAAAATCTTATTTTTGTGCTTAGAGTAGATTTAAATGATTTTTATGATTTCCTAAAGTTAGCTAAACTTTAGAATAATTTTTCTAAAATCTGAATATTTTTGATACTCAAATTTGTTAGCTGAGGTCCTGCCTGGTACTCTGGGAGTTGTTAGAGAACAAACTTAGTCGATTCTTCATAGTTGTGAGTAGACAACGATCATTGACATATATTTTTATTATGCTATAATTATTATTTTACTTGTTTTCTATGTTAAAGTATTTATTTAAAAATTGGGGAACACAACCTTTGATTTTTTCTCGATTTCATCCTTTATTTATGTTCATAGTCATTATGAGTTATAAAGTATTTAAATATTTAATTGATGTATAGTTGAATATGTTTTCCATGAGTTACGATGAAATTAGAAATGATATTTAAATATGTGTTTTAGAAATCGTTGTTATAATTATGAAATCGTTGACGGAGGTAGATGCACCTAATTACATCGTTTTGATTAGAAAGAGTTACCCGTTTGTAAAATACATGTTTTTGATGATACAAACGATGATCATGCTCCAAGCGACAAGCTCAAAAAGAAGAAGTCTTCAAGAAAGTTTTCAAACATCCTTCGATGGATTAAATTAGATGTTCTATGTAAAGGTAAATGATACAATCCATGAAATCATATACAAGAGAACCTTACATCCTTACATATGCATAAACAACATTTTTGAAAGCCAAAAACTTTGTTTTAAAAGCATTAAAATTAATATTTTTTGAAATATACAAAGGTGTATTCGAATACAACATCATGTATTCGAATACAGATGAAGAATTGTTAAGTTAGTAGCTAAAACCCTTCATCTGTATTCGGCTACATCCTTGTGTATTCGAATACAGATGAAGAAATGCTAAGTCAGTAGCCAAATTAATCAATCTGTATTCGACTACATCCTATTGTATTCGAATACATCCAGCAAGTCAGTGGCCAAATTAATCAATCTGTATTCGACTACATCAGAGTGTATTCGAATACACAGTGTTAAATTTGAATAAATTTGAACGTTGCAAAGAGGCGTATTCAAATACACATAGCTTGTATTCGAATACAACTGGAAGCAATGCACTTTTTCAGTTCTGAAATGAATCTAAAATATTGCAATTCTTCCTCAAACCTCTTGGATCAATGGCCACGAATCTGAAGAGATGTTTATGGACTATAAATACATCACAACTTCAGATTCAAAATACAACAATCCTACTACACAACTTCAAGACTTTGAACAAACTTTTCTGGATTTTTCTCAAAGTCATTTTCTTAAATTCAAGTACTTGCATATTATTTTCATATCCTTAAGGTTCTCGACGTACTTGAATCAATCTTGGATTGTTATCATTCTACCTCTTTCTTACTCCTATAAACTTATCAAATCACAAGTGTTTGTAAAAGAAAGTTGTACTTTCTTTAAGTGTTTTTATCTAAGATAGTAGTGTTCTATCATAGAGGATTTGTTAGAAGGTTGTAGCAAAGGTCCTAGGGTGAGGACTTGTACATATTCTGACAAATAGTGAAGGAAATCTCTTGTGGTGAGCAAGAGGACTGGATGTACCCTTGGTTATAAGGGGAACCAGGATAAATCTTCTGTGTTTCATTTACTTACTGCTATTTACTGTTTCATCTACCTTCATTAACCACAAAAATCGATCACTAAATTCTGAAAACATCTAAAATACCCAAACACCTAATTCACCCCCCCCCCCTCTTAGGTGCACATCTGATCTTACACTGTTAAATGGAGCCTCCCCTATGAGAGATATCGTCCTTAGGAGGAGAGGGCTATCAACGAGATGTAAGTTCCCTAATTGATGTGTTATGATGCGTTGCGGGATTAAGAGCAGAGGGCTATCCGTTATATGGAGCCACCCCTAAGAGAAAGGTCACTCTTAGGAGGAGAAAACTATCCATGAGATGAAACCACCTCTTGGTCCTAAAAAATTTATGTTTTTACTTATTTGATTTTATATGATTTTAAGGTTCCTCATTTGATTTCACTTCTTTCTTTATGAATTAAATTTTCAATATTTCTACTTGAACGGTTAAATTATAAATTTAATGATTTTATCATGTGTATACTTTATTTGAGAAATATTTATATTTCAGGTAGTATTGTTTAGCATAATTGTCACAACATTGTAAAACAATTATTCGTGTCTTTTTGTGTTTCCTTCTAGGTGGTTGTTGTCTTCTCACTAAGTCTTTATGACTTACCCCTTCATGTTGTTCATTTTTTTTCTTCAGATTCACATGCAGCTGAGTAGCAAGTTGTTAGTACATTCAAATCTCAATTATTTGTTTTGGTAGGCCTTTTTGATCGAGGGGCCTTTAGGAATTGATTAGATGTATGCCAATTTTCAAAGCAAAAGAAATTATCTTTCAATACAAGTACTACGATTTCCAATTCTAATTTTGAACTTTTACATGTTGATATATGGGGTCCCCTTGGGGTCCCCTTGCTCCACCCTTTATGCATGGTTTCAAGTATTTTTTTTAACTATTGTTGACGATAATTCTAGATTTACTTGGGTAAAATTAATGTATGCTAAGCATGAAACCAGGAATCATCTAATCAATTTTGTTACCTATGTTGAAACACAATTTCACATGTCTGTCAAAATCATTCGCTCCGATAATGGTTCTCAGTTTTCTATGGTTTCTTTTTACAATTCAAAAGGTATTTTACATCATACTTCATGTATTGAAACACCCCAACAAAATGGGTGGTTAAATGCAAACATCAACATATTCTTAACATTGTTCATGGTCTGATTTTGTAGTCACACTTGCCTTTGTCTTTTTGGTGTTACTCTATTAAGCATATTGTGCTTATTATCAATCTTCTTCCTTCATCAAAATTGCAAAACATGTCTCCTTATTTTATGTTGCATAATAAACATCATGATCTTGCTCTTTTAAAAGTCTTTGGTTCTCTTTGTTTTGCATCTACTCCTACTGCTCATAGAACCAAGTTTCACCTTGAGCACGCAAATGTATTGTTTTGGGTCATAAAGAAGGTGTCAAAGGTTATGTACTTTTTTATTTACATTCTAAACAAATGTTCTTATCTAGACGTGTTGCTTTTTATGAGAATATATTTCCTTTTCATACTAATGATAATTCGATGTTGCATAATCATACTTCTAAGCTTCATTTTCCTACTGCATCAAATTTTTCAGATTTGTCTCATGAAGTTGATCAACATGATAACGATTTGTCTCCTGATGCTAGTAATATTGAGCATACCAATTGCTTTGTTGTTAGTAATGCTGCTGATAAATTTATTTTGCCTATTTTAAACACTTCCACTTCTAATGATGATGATGATGACGACGACTGCTCCCCCTCCTCCTGGTTCTGTCATTCGTACTTCTAATAGGCATATGTATTCTCCTTCATACTTAAATGATTATGATTGAAAGTTTATCTCTAGTTCCAAACCTTCTGTCAACATGTCAGATACACTTTATTCCTTACACAATTTTTTATCTTATGATCTTGTTTCTACTTCCCATAAATCATTCTTATGTCTCTTTCTGTCAATCCTGAACCTCATACGTATAAACAAGCTATTAAGTATGATTGTTAGAAACATGTCATGGATCAAGAAATAATCGCTCTTGAAATAAACAAAACATGGATTTTAACTGATCTGCCCGAGGGTAAGGATATTATAGGTTGTAAATGGGTGTTTAAAACCAAATTAAAATCTGATGGTAGTATTGAAAGATATAAAGCAAGACTTGTAGCTAAGGGTTACACTCAATTAGATGGCGTTGATTACTTTGAAACTTTTTCTCCCGTTATTAAAATGACTATTGTTAGAATGGTTTTGGATATTGCTACTACTAAGAAATGGCATTTATATCAACTTGACGTCAATAACGCTTTTTACACAGTGACCTTAAGGAAGATGTATATATGCAACTTCCTCCAGGTTTCCAATCTCCCAAGCCAAACTTAGTTTGTAAACTTACTAAATCCATTTATGGTCTCAAGCAAGCAAGTAGAAATTGGAATAAAAAATTATCTAATGCTCTTGTTTCTTTGGGATATGTTCAGTCCATATCTGATTATTCTTTATTTGTCAAAAAATGTGATAATCATCTAACATTTATTTTGGTCTATGTAGATGACATCGCTCTCACTGGTGATGATTTAAAGGAAATCAATTATGTTAAAAGCTTTCTTCATTCTGCATTCAAAATTAAGGACCTCGGCTCCCTCAAGTTTTTTCTTGCCCTAGAAGTTGCACAATCTTCCAAAGGTCTATCTCTAATTCAAAGAAAATATGCATTGGATTTCTTGAATGATATGGGTCTGCTGAACTGTAAACCAGCCTCTAGCCCTATGCTTCCCAATCTCAAGCTTCAAAAAGATGATGAAAATACATATCCTGCTCCAAAGCTCTATATACGTATTATTGGTCACCTTCTCTACCTTACTAATACACGGCCAAATCTTTCTTTCTCTGTCAATAATTTCAGTCAATTAATTTCAAATCTTCATATTCCTGTCCATACTTCTGTCCCGATTTACTGTGATAGCATATCAGCAATCCAAATTTCTCAAACCCCAATTTTTCACGAGCAAACAAAGCACATAGAGTTGGATTGTCATCTTGTGCGAGATAAGGTCCAGTCCGACACTATTCATCTACTTCTATTTTCTTCTGCTGCTCAACTTGCTGATATTCATACAAAGTCTTTACATCCATATTCTTTTCACTCAATTTTGACCATGCTCAACCTCATTTACATCTTCGGTTCTAGCTTGAGGGGATGATGAATTTATTTAGTTCTCACGTTATGTTTTCTCTTACTATTCACTTCACTATGTAGTTTAGTTTCTTATATGCTTTTGTAGTATGCAACTGTTAGTTTGTCACTAAATTAGTTGAGTTTGTTACTCATTTTTAGACTTGTTATTTTCTTTCTGTTATAACTCCAAATAAATGCTTTGTATATAAATAACACATTGCTATTTTATTAAAAGATATTATTCAATTCATATCATTATAACAAGAAGCACAAGTAAAAGAATTGTCATAGAATAAATGATGTTTTAGATTTTCAATATACATATTATTATTTTACTCATTAATATTATTAATATTAATAAAGATAATTTTATAAAATTGTTGCACACTCCATTCATAAAGTAGGCAATGTCCCCTTACCTTAGTCGAAAGTTTTTTTCAAAACGAAATTTTAATGAACTCAATCGTATCTATAAACTCCACCACCAATCATGAGAATATCCTTATATTGATGGTTTTATCCTATACTCCTCACATTTAACCTTTACCCCCACAAATGCAAGGAAATTACCTTTTTGCTCTCGTATAAATCTTAAAATTTATAATTTTTCATCATTCCATTATTTGACATTTCCGGTAAAAATTGAGTGATTTTTGCCAATTTTACTAAACTTTTTTTTAAGTTTTCCTGTACACAACATATACTCCAGAAAACTTGGTCCAAATTTTCCGGTAAAAAAGTTACTTTTCTAAAAAAAAAAAAAATTGGTGTGTATCGGAAAATTTCTTCACAAGTTTTTCAGTAAATCCCTACTGTATCAAAAAACTTTTTTCAAGTTTTCCGGTAGTATATATTTTTAAACTTTTGTACCGGAAAACTTTTTTAAAGGTTTCCGGTACACATCTTGTTACTCTTCTGTACTGGAAAATTAAAAAAGTTTTCCGATAGAAACCTTTAGTACCGAAAAATTAAGTTTTTCGATAAATCTTTTTGTACCAGAAATCTTCAAAAATGTTTTCCGGTAACTTTCGAAAAACTTTTACCTACCAAAAAACTTGTTTTATTGGTCAAGAAATATTGGAACGGTAAAAATAAAAAAATAAATTTGAGTTGATAAAATAGTAAAAAAAAAATCAAAGATATATTTAGCATTTTTAAAAATTTGTGGAGGTATAGATAAAAATGTGGGATATAGGGTGAAGCAATCCCTTATATTCCTTTCAACCCAAATAGCCCATATGACTGAACGTAAAATTAGTCATTCCTTTATCCCTCTTTCCTCGCACCCCCTAAGCCATTTATACACCTCACACCAAACAAAAAGAATGATAAATAGCACTGATAATTCCAATGGTGGGAGGAATAAAGCTTATAAGAAGGCATAGACAGATTTGAGCGATAACTCATCTCACATCTTGTCTTCCTATCACCATTGATCATTAATAAGACAAAATTATTTATTTTTGTAAAAAAAAAACAAGTGAATTGAAACACATCTCATCACAATACTATTATATAATCACGCCCTTTCCCTTTCATTACAATAATACAACTGTACAACTAAGCATTCAAAAGTCACCTAAGCATCCACATGACATAATCAACGTCCTTACACTATATATTACACCATTCAAAAAGGTTTTAATATACATATTTTACAAATTTGAATATTATATTAAAAGATTATATCATATAGATCAACTATAATTTTTGTATATAAATTTAAATTTATTAGAAATATTATTGAAGTCCATTAAAATTAACTTCATATAATAAAAACGTGAACGACGTACTTTAAACGTGATTTTATTATTTTGACTTAAACATGATTTTAATTCTCTAATTTCTAAATTTGAAATTTTAATCCCTAACTTTATAGGTTTTATGTTTTGAGATTAATTTTTTATGATCTCAAAATGATATGAAATGATGGTAAAAGAATTTAACTTATGACATTTTTAACCAACAAATTATATATAAAACTATTTTCATTAATGACATGTCATAAAAAATAAACCTTTAAATTTGAAATTTATAAAATTGAAGACTAAAATTTTGAATTTAAAAATTAACGTTGAAGTTAAAATGAAAAGTCAAAAATATATTTATAAAACCAAAAATATACAAACAAATCTGATATGGATATGGTATGAGGAACTTTGCCAAGTAAGATTTTTACTCTTTTGAGTTTTCTCAAATTTCAAATTTGAATTTTTCTAAATTTCAAAATGTGTTCATATTTTTCTCCTCGTATTTTTGGAATATAAAATATTTTGTTTTAAATAATAAATATTACTATAATTAATTAATAGTAATTGAGGTTTAATCGAAACACAATTTCTAATTTAATTATATCATCATTTTTAATTGAATTAAAACTTAAAAGATCAACACAAAATGACTCTACACTGAGTAATATTTTATTTGACCCGAATCTTATCAGTATTTTTTTTAGGATGAGTAGTAGTATATTTGATTTGATATCTTAAAAAATAAATAAAAAAATTATATTAAAAAAATAGCCACGAGCATCAAATTGCCACGTGTGGGTAATGAAAGAGATGGGCCCACCCAAAAAATTCAATGAAGAGCTTATAAGATCTCAAAATGAACAAGAGCTATAAATAAAGCGCAGAAGGTGGTGAGTGGTGTGCGACGATCAAAATTAAGTAACGAACAAACCCTTACCAATTTTTCTGTTTTAATCTCTCTCCCTCACACTTTCCCTCCCATCTTCTCTTTTGTTTTCTTCCTCTCTACACAAAACTTTTGCTTCCCTCACAACTTCAAAACCACGCACTCTTCTCCAAATTAGGTATAAACCAGATCTCGTCGTCGTCGCTCTCCGCCGAACCTGATTCTATTTAATTGCATTCAAAATTGAAAGTTCCGTGGCATGATCTTAGCGCTCTTCTTGTAGCTCGCTTGTTCAATGTCTGCTATGGATTTATTCTGGAGCGATAATGTGGTGCCAGACTCTTCGCACTTCTCCGTCGCGATCTACTTCGCTTTTGCTAGTTTCGTGGCTAGGTTCTTCCTTGACAGATTCGTTTTTCGCGTAAGATCCTTCGTTTTCCTTTTGAATTTCTTTTTCTAGCTTATTGGATTGGATTATTTATTTAATTCTCTGCAATTTCTCTTCTTAAAGTCATGAATTGTTTTTCATTTAATTTAATTGCGTTTGTTCGCTGGAAATTATTTATGCTGACTTGTAAAGTGGATTTAATTATCTGATTAGGGAAATATTATAATTCAGTACTGCTCATTCATATTCAGTTAAGTATATGAGCAGTTTCCTCTGTTGTCAATTGATGAACCAATGAGTGTGCCTTTTAGTTTTGTTCTTCTTTTGTGTCAATCCTCCTCGGGAATGATAATTGCATAGTTGTATTTGTTTTATGGTTTCATCTTCTGTTCGCTTTAATAGCTAGGAAACCTGCAATTGTAGCAGACATTAGTTTCTAGTCTTACCAATGGAACAATGGGAAACAAAATGAAAGCGAACAGTTATTGGTAAAGGGTTTTAGAAGAATATTGTA
Source organism: Cicer yamashitae (assembly GCA_037974755.1). Classification (NCBI taxonomy): domain Eukaryota; kingdom Viridiplantae; phylum Streptophyta; class Magnoliopsida; order Fabales; family Fabaceae; genus Cicer; species Cicer yamashitae. Next base: position 58,203,987 of record JBBPBQ010020323.1, read on the forward strand.
TTATTCTTATATCAAAATAAGTGAAAAGGGTGCCTTTAAACATTATGTTTTTCTGTAGCCATTAAAATAGAAGGATCTACCCTTTTCAATATAGTGACCCCTCCGGTCACAATTATAAACAAAAATAATTACTTTCACACTTTGTTAAGAAAATTAGTTAAGTGCAATTAATTTTCTAGATTTCATGTAAAACATAATTCAAATTTATTAAATTGTCCATTTGAATGTCAAACATTCAACTATCGGCATTAAATGTTTTTATTAAAGTAAGGGTATATTAGGAATACTAACATTAAATGAGTCAAAAATAGTTAATTTTTGTTTATAATAGTGACCAAGATTTGAGATTACTTTTTTGCTTATAATGGTGACGAGAGGGAGTATCATTTTAGCTCCCTTCATTTGTTGCACTGTGAAGAAAACACAGTATTAGTGTAGACAGATCTCATAATGGCTTTTCAGGTCGATAGGTTAATTCTTTTAGCAATGCACATCAGCATGAATTGTGAAAAACTTTTAATTGCATAAGTATGACAATGTTCTGAATTCTTCTTTGTTTCATGGATCCTTTAGGGTATGCTTGGATGGAAGGTTTTAAAGGGGAGGACTTATTTTTTTAAATTAAGGAAGCTATATAATGTATCTAAAAATGAATAAAATGTTTGAAATGTTATATCATCATTTATTATGTTATTATGTCACTTTTTTTTCTTACAAAATATCATATTTATACTAAAATATAGACTTAGCCCTTCAAAGCTGTCCCCTCCAAAAGCCTCCAAAACCTTACTCTGAAACATGGCCTGTGTAAAAAGCAGTTCTGGAAGCAACTGTTATGTTGTTGAATTGATTTGACCAGAAAGAGTATTAATCCCTCTTTTAAGCAGATTCCTTGAATATTTTGTTGCTTACAGTGGTTGGCCATCAGGATGTTGACAAAGGGTAAAGCTCCTTCACGGATTACTAAGGAAATGCAAGTAAAGATTGGAAAATGCTCAGAGTCAATGTGGAAGCTAACATATTATGCTACAGTTGAAGCTTTTATTCTTAAATTTACCTACGGCGAACCATGGTTCACTAATACGAAATTATACTTCAAAGATTGGCCAAATCATGAGTTGAAGTAAGTAATTTATGTAACACGATGACCATATTCAGTCTTTATATTACAAATGTTTTTCTCATATAATGAGTGTCATCATGTCATGCATCTCTCTTGTTGACCTGGTCTGCTTTGTATTAATATTTCTTTGGAAGACCAATGCCCTTACTTTCATCATTGATGTTCTTAACATTTTAACATTTCACATACACTGCAGACCTAAACTGAATTTATAGCTACCAAATTGGGTTCTCATGCCGCAAGGCCCACAAGTATTATGGAAGATAGATTATTGGAAACGGAAAATTAGTCCTTTGTCCATTTTGGATTGAGAACTTCAAGCGACCTAAGTTTAGGTTTTGCTTTTTATGACAAACTGAGTACATGGAAAAACAAATTTCAAGGGTTTTCAAAGCAATAGACAGATATACTCCTCCATTCATAAATTGACAATGCAAATAATTTGTGTAGATTGTAGTTCATAGTTTATAATGAATTTAGTTTCTTGCTTCTTTTGACACTATGTCATTGGTTGCTATTTGGTTCTATCAATTGTCAAGTCTTCTCACATGGGGAGAACTTTTTATTGTGCTTAAAAAGAAAATTACAAGACTATCTTACTCATGTTTGAGGTTTTCTACTATATAGTAGTTGCTTTATAAAAATTTAAATTGCTTCCTGTTTCGTTTCTTTTCCCAGGTTTCCCGTAATGATTTACTACATGGGCCAATGTGGGTTCTACATGTATAGCATCGCTGCTATTCTCACTTGGGAGACTCGAAGGAAGGATTTTTCAGTGATGTTTACTCACCATGTAATTACTGTTTTACTGATTGGGACCTCATATCTAACAAGGTAACTGAAGAATATGCCATGTCAATTTTAGATAATCCTTAAATTTGGAACTTAGTTATTTATGGTGGTCTTTGTGCAGAAGTATTAAAAATCTCACATGGTGACCCGTATTTTATGGTCATTATTATTAATGTTATTTATTGTTCTTTTTTATATTTGTTATCATATTATTGGACATTAATGTTGTTCTGCAATTTTGTCTCCTAAGTAATATTCATAAGTACAGGTATTGTTACGAGACCGATGCGATAAACTAAAATCTGAGTTTAAACAAAAAATTCTAGATGGTCTTTTAAAATTCCAGTGTCCTGAAATTCATTCTAATCTACAGATTGGAATTTCTGATTGATGCAATAACACTATTTGTTGGATTCAAGTGTGAGTGGTTAAGTCCCACATCGGCTATGAACGTGGTAAATGTTGGATAAATAAGAGAGGTGACTCATATAGCCATTGCCTTAAGGTTTTTGGTTGAGATGTGGTGTCAAAGTCTCTTGTGGATCCTAGAGCATTTGTTTGTTGTTGCTCCTGCGCTCTTCCGGACTTAATTTGCTATATGTCTTGGATTCGAGTCTCTTACTGTTCAGAACTGATAATGCTGAACACATTTTCCATTTTGTGCAATATTTTGTAGTAGTGGCTATAAAGTTAATTCCAGCCGTAGACTCCAAATTGCGGCCAAAACACAGAAAATGCGGCTGCACCAGCCGCAACATTGAAAATGAAAATGAAAACCCAGAATGGCCTTATTTTATAGTTGTTTACTTCTCTTTTGATTTATTTGGTCTCTTTGTTGCCCTAAAAAAGACTAAAACTCTGCATATTTTCTATTTTGCTTTATACTTGGTTTGAAAATTAGTAAGAATTAACTTTGATTGTTAGTTATGGATGTGTTTAATTTTGTTTATTCTTCTATTTTTGAGCTCTTACATTTGTATGCCTGTTTATCAAATTGAGATTCTAATCCTGAATCAGAAGACGTATTTTCTGAATTGTGTATTGAATCTTATTATAAATCATAATATACATTACCGATAAAAATATGCTATTTTTATGTAAAAATAAGTGACATAGCAAAACTATAAGTTGATATATCACATACCAACCACAATAATTCAATATTCAAGTCATAAATCAAGCAACAATATATAAGTGTATCAAATACAAACCACAATAATTCATGTCATATATCACATATTGATTGATGCAATAAACTATGAAGGTTAGTTCAGTTGGCTCACACCCACAAGGTCGTGGGTTCAACTCCCGCGGCCGATGTGAGGACCTCTTTGGTGGGTGATCTGTAAATATCTTTATTAGCGCTCTTTGAGCCTTGAGGCCTGCCCTTACCCTGATGAGCCCCCGGAATCCAACTCTTCTAAACTTTTTTTAATCAAAATAAATAAATAAACTATTCATTAATAACTATATGTTCAGGATTTGAGCCTCTAAATGTTCATATGCTTAATAGATCTAATAAATGCTTGACAAATCTGTATTTTTCTATATTAGATTAGTGTGCTTTTTCTTTCTGCTCACTTCATTTTTCAGGTTTGCTATAGTGGGATATTTGATTTAGTTAATCAAAACTGCAAAAATGACATTGACTTAAAGACAGATTATGAAGAGGTAACTTACACATGCTGCATTTTACAGTTTTTTCAGGATTGGCTCCATAATCCTGGCCCTTCATGATGCAAGTGATGTATTTATGGAAGCTGCCAAGGTATTCAAGTATTCTGGAAGAGAATTTGGTGCAAGCATGTGTTTTGCATTTTTTGCAATTTCATGGCTCATACTGCGGCTAATTTTCTTTCCCTTTTGGGTTATTAGAGCAACAAGGTTTGTCTTATTATTTGTTGATTTCATTGGACTTTTTTACCGACAACTTACTAATCATATTTACTTATCACTGTGTTTCTCACTTTCCAGCCTTGATCTTCAGCAGTGTTTAAACCTATCAGAGAGTTTTCCCATGTTTCTTTACTATGTGTTTAATACGTTGCTCATCATGCTGCTTATCTTCCATATATATTGGTGGATGCTCATATGTGCAATGATCAATAGACAACTGAAAAATAGGGGAAAAGTTGGTGAGGATATTAGATCAGGTAAGCAAATTTCATTACTACAGATTGAGTTTATTATTATTATTATTAGTATTCGATGATTCTTTTGTTCAGGAGCCAGTCCATTGTCAGGATATCTAAGACTGAATTTATTAATACCGATTTCCACTAGTAACATCATAAATGAATAGTTTATGAAATTCTGAGTTTTACAAACACGGGTTTGCCTGGAGAACAAATTTTTTAAGATGTTTACAATTCTAGCAACACTGACGATATTGTATGGGATGGAGTGTTGGGTGGCAAAAAACTAACATGAGGATAAAATACGCGTAGCAGAGATGAGAATGTTGTGTTGGATGTGTGGAAAAACTAGACGAGATAGGATTAAGAATGACAACATTAGAGAGAAAAAGCTTTGGGGTAGCACCTATCATAGAAAAGATGGTGAAAACTCAGCTTAGGTGGTTTGGGCATATAGAGAGGGTAGTCAAATCACTAGAGGTTGAGGAAGACCTAGAAAAATTACTTTTGTAAGAGAAATTATTAAGAAAGACTCAAAGATTAATGGGTTGGATAGAGATATGCTACATGACAGAATATTATGGTGTCGTTTGATCTATGTTGTTGACCTTACTTAGCAGGACAAGGCTTGGTTGTTGTTGTTGTTGTTTGCAATTCCAGTATCTTAAGGGATGGAAATAACATGTCCACACTTAAATAGTTCAGATCTGGGAAGGAAATGTAATGTCCACATTTAATATAATGTATGGTCAAGGATCAAGATTAGGGGTATAGAGTTAAATTACTAAGTATACTTTGATCGATCTATTACTCCCAATTTATGTATGCTTATCAGCTTATGATTATTCTACCGTCAATCATTTTTGGATTAGTTAAATCTTGATACGCAATCCTTTACTGCCACTTTGTTTTAGTTATTGCTATCACAACTGTATCTAGTTATTGCACTTGGTTTCCAGCATCTGCAGATGTTTACTTCTGTCATTGTCTTGCACAAATTTGTACTTTATTTTAGCTGAAGGGAGCCCTTTTTTCTTGTTTGCAGATTCAGATGATGATTGAACAGATGAAGGATTTTGTTGAGTTTCCTTGGTTCTTGCTGGTCACTGGTAGCTCTGCAGATACTGCTTTTGAGTTGTCTGTAGATTTCTGGAGGTTCAGTTGGTTAGTACCACCAATTGATGGAGGCTGAATTTTCGTTGGTTAGTACAACCAAGTAAAAATGAAGTAGGGAACCATCGAGCATAATTCATATATTTTTGTTGTATAAATGATAGGCATTCCTGTATAATTTTTTCCCTCCCAAGCAAACCCATTTAGTAGCCCAGGGTTTCAGTCAAAAGTAGCGGATAAAGGATACGAAGAACAAAAATTCTTACCATGAGCTTCTTTTCATTCTGTTGGATGCAGTGTAAGTGTTGCTCTGGTCTTGTGGATGTCATTTCATGTAAAATTGTCTCGATGTGGTTTTACTGGAAATTTAAAAAATTTCAATGACTTTGAGCTTTGTTCAAAACTCATTATTGAACCAAACTGCTCTTCAATCAAACCATATCACAGTTTAATTACTGAACTTATTATTTAATCATAAAGCAGTTCTCGAACTGACATGAGTCGGCTCAATGTGGTGCACACACTCTTCATACCTAACTACATGCTCCGGCTCATATCTTCTTTTCCACGTAAGTAGTTTGGTTTGTATGTTAAGGGACATTGAATGAGTTTTAAGATGGAGGTTAGGGATTCAAATCTTAAAAAATTACATATCTTATTGACATTTGTCAAAAAAAAAGAGGGAGATATCTCACGTTTAAAGTTGGTTTTGTAAATGTTGAGGTACATTGAACACAATTTTTTTAAAAATTCTGCAAGTATAATTGTTGAGGTACATTGAACACAATTTTTTTAAAAATTCTGCAAGTATAATAGTTCATTGGGTTCTCTATTTCACATTATTTTCATTTGGCCTCTCTAATGCTGTTTCTGGGAAAAGCATGCTTTTTGTTGTTTTCTACTGTCTAAAGTGTTAGATAAAAAGTTAGTTTTTTATTTTACAGAATTTATGAAGTTCGCATACTAAGTATTAATCTTGAATTTTAGTCTTCTGGTGGATGAAATATCAATTTGATATATGCCATGATGACAGTAAGGTGGCACAGATGAGTAAAGTTTTATCTGAAAGCTAACTTGATTTGGTTTCTGGCGGTAGATAATCAAAGTTACCCAGTTGGATGTGGGTTTTCAAAAACATGATTGATTCCATTTTTAGATTTCATGGGTTGTTGAATTGTTTATGTTGGCACTTTTTGATTTTTATCCCGAATCAAACTTGGGATAGTTTGTTCCAAATATTAACAAAGAAAATATTATTTTAACATTTCATTAATTTATAAATGATTTTTTAGAGATTTTTAAGAAAAATAAATGATTATGTGTTTGTTTCTTATATCAAAAGTTATATTTTTTTAAATATTTAAATATACCTTTGATTTCTTTATTTTATCCAGATTTAATTTTTAGTCCCTTTTGTTTGTAAATCCGGATTGTTGGCCTCCTATTTCATACTAATGAGTTGGTTAAATTTTTTTCAATGTCATTATTTTAGTAATTAAATTAATTTAATAATTATATATGATATATAAATTAGGAAAACAAAAACTTTAACTTTTTAACACCCAATTCAACGAACCACCAAAAAAGACTCAAAATTTTCACCTCTCAAATAGAACAAACCCCTTGTAACGTAAAAAAAAATATTCTTCTATCTCTAATTCTTTGATATTTTACTTTTATATATTTTTTTCATTCAAAGTTCTCCATTATACTTTACATTAAAATTTATATATCGAAATATCCTACTTTTATTAATATAATTTAATTTGTTTAATTATTTTTTATTTATTAAATTAATAATTAATCGTTTGTTATAAAAAATAAAATGCAGTAGATGATCGAATTTGCAAGATGCGATCTCCTATTGAAGAAAAAAAAATATTTTTCAGGTGGTCATACTCCAGTCTTGCGACTTTTTAAAGGTAAAAAAATTAAAATATTTAATATATAAATTTCAACGTAGAGTATAATAGAAAGTTGGTTTAAATATGTTTTTGGTCCTTGCAAATATGTTTCGTTTAGATTTTAGTCCCACTAATTTTTTTTGTTTGATTTCTATCCTTGCAATTTCTAACAAGTTTTAAAAAACTTCTTTGTGAAACTTTTTTAGTAAAAAAATGCTGACATGGTTAATTTTGGATGAAGTGATACATAGTGACTATGTAATTGTTGTTAACTAGACAATATTTAATATTTAAAATTAAAATTTATTTTATTAATTTATTTTATTAATTTATTTAATTATTTAATTAAAAAATTAAAATTAATTTAAATATGTTTTTGGTCCTTGCAAATATGTTTCGTTTTGATTTTAGTCCATGTAATTTTTTTGTTTGATTTATACCCTTTCAAATTCTAACAAGTTTTAAAAAAATCCTTTATGAATTTTTTTTAGTAAAAAAATGGTGACATGACTAATTTTGGATGAAGTGGCACATAGTGACCGTGTAATTGTTGTTGACTAGACAATATTTAATATTTAAAATTAAAATTTATTTTATTAACTCATTTAATTATTTAATAAAAAACTTAAAACTAATTAATTAATGGTTTAAATATGTTTTTGGTCCTTGCCAATATGCTTCATTTTGATTTTAGTCATTGTAATTTTTTTGTTTGATTTATACTCTTGCAAATTCTAATAAGTTTTAAAAAAGTCATTTATGAATCTTTTTTAGTAAAAAAATGGTGACATAGCTAATTTTGGATGAAGTGGCACATGGTGACGGTGTAATCGTTGTTGACTAGACAATATTTAGTATTTAAAATTAAAATTCATTTTATTAACTCATTTAATTATTTAATTAAAAAATTAAAACTAATTAATTAATTAATAAACCTATTAAATAATAAAAACTCAATAATCTTCATCTTCAACCCCAAATTTTTTAATAAAAACTCAACAACCTTCATCTTCAACCCTAATTTCTTCATCTTCTAATCACAGATTCTCATATCTGGATCCAAACTCTAAAAATTCTAATCTTTGAGGGACGTCATTTCAAATGAGACAACAAAAGATGCTATTTTTTTAACTATGAAAAAGGTTTCCAATGTTCTAAAAGATGACATTTCAGTGGTCACAAAAACAACTGAACAAACAAAAAGTATAAGAAAGTAGCAAAATTAACCCAACGGGAGGATAATGATTACCTCTGTAAGAATTATATTTTTAATAAACTTGTTGATGATCTATATGATTACTACAGTTCCAACAATACTACTAAAGATGTTTGAGATGCTCTGAATAAGAAATATGATACCAAGGAAGTTGAAGCTAAAAAGTATGATGTGAGCTGTTACCTCAAGTATCATATGATCAATGACAGATCCATGGAGCTCAATCCCATGAAATTTAGAAGATAGTTTATAAGATCATCTCTGAAGGTATGACTTTAAATGAATAATTTCAAAATGTTGTTATTATTGACAAATTGTCCTCTGCTTGTAAGGATTTCAAAAATTCTCTAACATAAAACAAAAGAATTTTTTCTAGAGAATTTGATAAACCACCTCCGGAGATAAGAAAGAATCTTGTTTCAAGTTTTCTTCTGAATAAGGCAGAATTTACTCAGTCCATAGGGGCAGATATGTACACCATTTCTAAAAATGAGATTTTTGTTGAGAAAGGGTACGCCATTGATGGAATATTTAAATTAAATGTTGAAATTAATAAAATGTCTTCTTCTGCATACATATTGTGTGATTTTAATATTTGGCATGCTAGACTATGTCATGTTAACAAACATATGATTTCAAACTTAAGTAACTTAGGTTTAATTCCAAAGTTATCTTTAAATGATTTTGAAAAATGTGATTTTTGTAGTCAAACTAAAATAACAAAGAGTTCACATAAATTAGTAATTAGAGAATCTGAGCATTTAGATTTAATACACTCTGATATATGTGAACTTGATGGGACTTTCACTAGAAATGGGAAATGTTGTTTTATCATTTTTATTGACGATTGTTTTCACTATACTTTTGTATATCTAATGAAAAATAAAAGTGAAGTGTTTCACATGTTTAGGATCTTTGTAACTGAAATTGAAAATCAATTTAGTAGAAAGATTAAGAGGTTTCGTAGTGATGGAGCAACCGAGTATGATTCTAGTTTGTTTAATAAGTTTTATAAATTGCATGGAATTATACATGAAACAATTGCATCATATTCGTCTGAAATGAATGGTAAAGCTGAAAGAAAGAATAGAACTCTTACGGAAAATAGTTGTTATTATATTTAACACTAGTGCTGCATCTCATTGGTGGAGAAAAATTCTATTGATTGTTTGCTATGTTTTGAATAGAGTTTCTAAATATATATATATAAAAAAAATATCCTTATGAGATTTGGAGAAATGATAGCTGAACTTGTCTTATTTTCGAAATTGTGGTTGTCTAGCTTATGTCAGAATCCGCAATCTCAAGCGAGTTAAACTCGCCAGTAGAGCATGTGAATGTGTATTCATTGGGTATGCAGTAAACAACAAAGCGTATAGGTTTTATGTCCTACACTCTAAAATGGCCGTAAAGTCAAATAATATTCACTTTTATGAAAATAGATTCCCTTTCGAATCAAGAAATAATGGGGGTACCGAAACAAGTCGCGCTCCGTAATCAGAAACACCAAAAGCAATGAACAAGACAAAACAGAACCTCAAAGAAGGTAGAGAGTAAGAGTTGCTGAAGATTATGGACCCGATTATACAACCTATATTTTAGAAGAGTATGATGCAAATCTTCAAGAAGCTTTGTCGTCTTTTGATGCAGATCTATGGCAAAAAATTATAAACGATTAGAAGGATTCTCTATAGTCTAACAAGACTTGACATTTAGTAGACTTACTTTCTAGTTGCAAACCAATAGGTTGTAAATGGATTTTGAAAAAGAAACTAAAACCCGATTGAACTGTTGATAAATACAAGGCTCAAGTTGTAGCCAAAGGTCTTAAACAAAGAGAAAATATGGATTTATTTGACACTTTTTAACCGCTCACAAGAATTACATCCATTAGAGTACTCATTTCACTTGCTGCTATTCATAACTTAGTGGTACACCAAATGGATGTTAAAACTGCTTTTTTAAATGGTGACTTGAAAAATGAAATCTATATGGAACAACTGGAAGATTTTGTAATTCATGGACAAGAAAACAAGGTCGGTAAGATAAGTCTTTGTATAATCATAAACAAGCTTATAAGCAATGACATGGAAGGTTTGATAATTTGATTATATCGAATGAGTTTAAAGTGAATGAAAGTGACAAATGTATTTATTACAAATTCGAAAATGATATTTGCACTATCATATGTCTCTATGTAGACGACTAACACATATTTGGTTCAAAAATTCATGTTGTAAATACTGTGAAATCATTCTTTTGTAACAACTTTGATATGAAAGACCTTAGAAAAGTGAATATAATCCTTAGAATCAACATTACTAGGTTAGAAAAGGGAATTTCTTTGGATCAGTCTCACTATGTTGAAAAGATTTTACAGAAATACAAATACTTTGAATGTAAATCTGTTTGCACACCATATGATCCAAGTGTGAAACTTTTCAAAAACATTGGTGAACGTGTTAGATAAACTGAATATGCGGGCATCATTGGCAGCCTCAGATATGTCATTGACTGTACTAGACCCAACATTGCCTACGTCGTGGGGTTATTGTGCAGGTTTACCAGTAGACCTAGTATGAAGTATTGTCACGCTATCAAGAGAGTCATGAGATACCTTAAAATGACCATGAGTCTCATATTACATTATCAAAGATTTCCTACCGTCATTGAAGGATATAGTGATGCTGATTGGAACATTTTATCAGATGACTCCAAAACAACCAGTGGCTAAATATTTAGCATAGTTGGTGGAGATGTATCCTGGAAATCGAAGAAATAGACGACATTGGCTCAGTCCAATACTGATTCTAAAACGATAACACTAGCAACCGCTAATGAAAAAGTGAGTTGGTTGAGATGTTTACTAGCTGAGATCCCATTATGGGAAAAACCAATGTCAATTGTGTTGATCCATTGCGATAGTACCACAACAAAATTGAGAACCGTTATTATAACGGTAAGAGACGACAAATACGTCGTAAGCACAACACAGTTAGGGAGTTACTTTCAAAAGGAGCTGTTAGAGTGCATCATGTATGCACTAATAAAAACTTAGCTAATCCTTTGACGAAAGGATTAGTTAGAGAGAAAGTCCTAGACACATCCAAAATGATGGGACTATTGCATATAGATCAATGAGTCACTCATTGTGGTATCTCAACCCAAAAGACTGAAGATTACAAGAATTAGGTTCAATGAGTAATAGCAAGTCGTGAAGTGATATGAGATGAACATGCTATTATAAATCTGATAAGCATGATTCCTAAAGCGATGATAGGATGAGGTAATAGAAACTCTTAATGAGATTTATACTCTTTGTGGAGTGGAGTACCTAGCGACAAGAGTACTCTTGATAGACTCACCTATGTGAATGTGGGGTCACTTTATATGGAATTTTGAGGCAGAATTCCTAGAGCGTTGACTATACTAAGATAGACGTACAAAACCATTAATTCACGAGCTTTTGAGGGTACACCTAATGAAAAAGTTATGTGTGGGTTTGATGTCAGAGATAGAGTTCAAGACTACGAGTCACTCTTGTTGAATTTGAATCTTACTTACTATGCAAATGTTCAAGTTGGAAGACATCTTTGATTATGCATAATCTTATTGAAGCATTTGATGCTACATCAGAAATATTGTTTTAATTCAAGTGGGGGATTGTTGGAACATAGAGAGAATGTTAATGTGTGAATTTAAAAATTATTAAAGTCCCACATTGTAAAACTTTCATATCTTGAGTAGTTTTCAACTCTATAAATACTAAGTCTCATATTGGATAGTTTACATATGTGAGATTGTCTCTATCACTATATAAAGAGTGTCAAGCTCTTGTGAAAATAACACCAAAGTTGGATGCAATGGTCCTAATATCATTGTTCTTTCGATTTTAGAGCGGTTTATATGTCGTAGTTCCTTTGATTTATAAGTGTTCTTAAGTACCATATTTTTAGAGTGACCATTATAACCATATAGAGAGTATACTTTTAGAACAGTGAGCTGTTTAATCCTTGGGACATCGTATTTGATAGTCTGTCTTACATAATTTTAGACAGTAGCGTGAAACGTCTTAAAGAGAGACCTAGTTCGCAACTCTAATATTTTCGGTGGCTGAAAATTATTTTTAAAATAGTTTTTCAAAACTCAAATACAACATGAGGTGAACAATGGAGATGGAGTTCAATTTAGGATTTTATTCTAGGGTTTATATTCAGATTAAAAAAAAAACATTTTTTAATATTTAAAAAATAATAAATAATATTATTTAATTATAAAAATATATTTATAAATTAATAATATTGATATGGAAATTAGATGTTGACTTGCACTCTTTTTTTTGTCACTAATGTGTCAAGTCATTAATGAAATAGATTAAATATGGAGAAAACCAATAAAATTCAATAAATTGTAAAACTGGAGACCAAAACCAAGATTTAGAAAAAGAGAGATTAAAAATTAAATCAAGACAAAATATATGGACGAAAACTGCATTTAAGAATAAAAAATAGTTATACAAAATTAATTTTAAGAAGATGCTAAAAAGAGCTTATCATTTAAAGCAATTTTTGATTATTTTCACATTCTCATTTTTTAAAAATGTTGTAACAAATAGATAAAACTTTAAAAAGTGAATATTTTAAAAATAAAAGTAATTTGTTTTACTTGACTTGACATGACTCAAACTTGACTTTGATGCGAATCTTATATTGGTTGAACTTAGGGGTGTACATGGGTGCGGGTCGACCTGCCAACCCGACCACCCAACTCAACCCAACTCGATTATGACCCGTACCCGGTCACTTTCGGGGTCCAATCCAACTCAACCGGTTGAAACCGGCTTATATTTGGTTCGGGTAATGGGTTTAACAATTTGAACCCGTCGATCCGACGTGGTAACTAGTTATATTTTTTAAAAAAATTTGTTAGGCAGCCCCAGCAGTCCAATAGGGTTTCATTTCTCTTCTTCTTCTTCAGATTTTCAACTACCTTCATCCGCTTTCTGCGTCCACCTTCTTCCAGACTTCTTGAGGTCGCGCCGCCGTCCACCTTCTTCTTTTGTTCCGCAGGTGCTATTTTTATACGAATTAGTTATAATAAGATATTATTAATAACTAATTTTTATATGAATGCTGATGCAAGGTGTTCATGCGTCTAGGCTAAATACTGAATTTTTCTCGCAGTTTAGCGTTTAATTTGTTTTGGCCTTGTAATCTCGTATATGCCTACTCATAAAATTCGTATCTAATTTTTGAATTGTCTCTTTCAAAAGAGCAATTTAATTTTTGAGTTAAATACTATTTATTTAAATGTTATATTTTATTATAGTTTTACATAATAAAGGTATGAACGAAAAGTTTATGCTTATGCTTATAATGAATTTAGTTTAAATTTTATACATTTGTTAAATACAAATTTTTTTAGTTAAATATTATTCATTTGAGTTAAATACTATTTATGAGCAAAAATGATGCTTATGTAAAAGCTTATGATGAATTTAGTTTAAATTTTTTTAAATTTAAATCTATTAAACACTTTTTTTTAGTATTTTATTTGAAAATAGTAAGTACTCTAACTATAAACAAACAAAGCACTACTATTAAAAAATTATGGTAGTTTAGTAAACTAAAATGGTTGATGGGTTATGTGTAATGACGAAAGTAATCTGGTGGACCAAGTAGCAATGCTAGCTGTTTTCTCCTCACTTTTATTATTAATATTTGTTTTTGCAGATTCTCAGTTGTTTCCTTCCAGACTTTGAGGAACTTGTTAAGTGTTTGTACTTGAAGTTGACATTGCTTAGAATTAATGAATTTTCATATTTTATTGATTTACTGTTGTTGAATTTATTTATGTATTTGAAGATTGTGGGATTTATATTTTTTGTGTGAGAGGTTGATGACTTTTTTAAAGAATTGAATAATGTGATTGAAATTTTATAGTTTTTGAGACATTCAAGTATTAAATATATTTTCATTCAATATATTTTCCCGTAAAATAAAAAACAGTTTATTATTTATGTATAACCCGCCAACCCAACTCAACTCGTTCTTAATCGGGTTGGTTCGGTTCGGGTTAAATGAAAAAAAATACGGGTTTAGAACTTAATCCAACCCAAAGATAATCGATCGGGTCGGGTATCGGGTTTTGTCAAAACCGACCCAACCCAAACAACGTACACTCTGTACATTGTATTATTATTGAATAGAATAAAATAATTTCTAGTCACACTCCTAATTTTTCAAACTGCACCCTTAAAAAATTTTAATTTTTATAATACCTAAATTGTCGTCGGTGTCATATTAAAATAGAAAACTACATTCAACCTTCAAAATCCCCATTATTTACCTCCCGTTGTCTACTAACTTAAATTCCATTAAATGTGGAGAAATTTAGTGAAAGATTAAAGAAGCGAGGTCTTCCATTACCATTTCATCAAGTATGTGATTTTTTTTTTGTTATTTTTGTGTTTTCTGCATTTTGTTATTTTTTCAAAGTCACGAAATCGTATGTGAACTTCATGCAAGTGTTTTTTTTTTACTTTCTAATTTTTAAACTTTACATAAAATCAATTCATGTAAACGTCTCTCAATTGAGTTCACAAACATTTAAGTGAATTTAGTTCACGTAACTATATGTGAACAGAATCTGTATATATTCCTGCAAAATAAAAAATACGGTGTTATGCAAAACACTACCCTAAGAGATTAGATAGCATAAGAACAATTCATATTTTCAAATTGCACCCTTAAAAAACTTTAATTTTTATAATACCTAAATTGTGTTGATGTCATATCAAAATAGAAAACTGCATTCAACCTTCAAAATCTCCATTATTTATCTCCCGTTATCTACTAACTTAAATTTCATTAAATGTGAAAAAATGTAGTGAAAGATTAAAAAAACGAGGTCTTCCATTACCATTTTGTTATTTTTCCAACGTCACGAAATCGTATGTAAACTTCATGTAAGTGTTTTTTTTTTCTTTCTAATTTTTAAACTTTACATAAAATTAATTCACCTAAACGTCTCTCAAACGAGGGAGGATCTTATACTTGCCAAATGAGGGAGGATCTTATGCAATTTTTTAGAAATGATTAAAGAGAATGAGGGGGGTGGGCTTGCAACAACAAGAAGAAATTTGGAAATTTGATTTTAAATCAGAGGTATTTTTGGAGTGTAAATGGAATAATTAGGGGTGTAACTAAAAAAATCAATAGAGTAAAGGTTATTCTTCAACATTAATTTTGCAAACAATTGTACCACTTGCTCTACATAGGCTACCTACTTGACTAAGAGAATATTTAAGATTTGAATTTTAGAGAGGATAATTTTAGAATGGGAAGTCTATTTTTGGTATATATTTAAAATATAAAATAAATTTAACTTAATTACAAAAATAAATTTTTTTTTTAACTTAATTACAAAAATATCATTTCATTTATGTTTTGACATAGATATCACTACAACATACTTAAAATGGGGTAATTTTAATTCTCATTTTGCACTACTGATCTATATTTATTTAGAGTATAAAAATATGTAATGTGAATTAATTTCTTTTTACACATACTTATTTTATTATATTTCAAAATTTTGCCACTTTGTTATATTACTTTAGAAAATATCTCTACAGATATCCACATAGTACTGAAATCAAATAAGATTCATTTGCAAATGTTTTGTATATAGTGAGTGTATAATCTTTAAATTCATTTATTACTGCTATGGATTTATAGTGTGTGGAAATTCAACGAGGGATATCTAACTTTATATTGTATTTTTTTTTAACTTAACAATTGAAATGTTTACAGTTGGTTAATTTTGAGCAACAATGTTGAGAAATATATAAAATAAACAAAATTACATCTGAGATTTTTTATTTTATTTTGTTATAACATTTATGTTCTTTAATATTTTTTTATCTAGATCATTTATTTATTTTTATTGTAAGGTCCTTTATGTTTTAAAATATGAACAAGTTAATCATGTTTTTTAATATTTTATTTAAAAAATATTGAAATGACAAGACACATAATATTATTTTAATAATTTAAAAAAATTTATTTTTTTCATTAAAAATTAAGAAACCCAGCAACATCTTCATCATCAAACACAATAAAAAAATAAACATGAGAAAAAAACTCTTCATATTCAAAAATTTAATTGCAAAGATTGAGTGTCAGACAAAAAAAAATTATATATAAGAAATTGTGTTCCTTTGCCATTTCTCAATTAATCAATTACTCTCATGAGTTTAATAAAAAAAAAGTCATAATTATTATAGAAAGAATTTATATGAATATTAACATTTTTGCTACATTATTCTTATTTATGACTATATTAACCCAAAATAAAATTAAATAAAAACACTAACAGGGGTATTTTTTTGGACCAATACACAAATATATGAAAAAAGTTTGACTAAATTATAAATTCCGTAGTCACCTTATTTTCAAAATGGAATGGGTCAACCATAAAATGAAACGTCAAAACACAGTCTTTACACTGAAGTGAGCTCTCCTTTCGCTTTCTACATGGTAGTACTGTATTGAATCTAGAAGGAATACTATTTTTTGTCAAAGAAATATATTCTAAAAATGCTCTCAGAAGTGACATTTCTGTCGTGTTGTGATAATCCAACGTCACATTTCAAAATCCTATCTGGCACCTTTCAGTTTTTCATTTCATCATTTCCAAATTACAATAAACCCCACGTGATTAGCATTAATAAATCCAAAGACCAAATGCGAGCCGTGTGTGAACTGTGTACACAGCTGGCTCCATTTATCCACGTCATCCCCAAACCGTATATAAACCAACTTCCATTCTCTGACTTTCGTTCAACACTCCCAACCAAACACTTCAAAATACCTTAAACAACAACAACCTGCGATTTCACGAATTCATTCTCTTCTCATTTTCGACACTTCCCAAACATGAATTACAATTACTCTTCCTCCTTCTCCTTTTCCCCCACCAACCTCACCACCGAACAAGAACTCTCCGTCATCGTTGCCGCCTTAACAAATGTCGTCTCTGGCTCCACCTCCGCATCAGCCAGTAATTCAGTACCCGAATTTCGCCTCCCTGATGCCGCCGTCGGAACTAGTAGCTTAGATAAATTAGTCCAACCGGTGGCGAACACCGAAACGTGCCGAGAATGCAACATAGCAGGGTGTTTGGGATGCAATTTCTTTCCTGAAGAGAACAAGAAAAAACAAAAGAGAGTGAAGAAGAAATACAGAGGAGTGAGACAGAGGCCGTGGGGAAAATGGGCCGCCGAGATTCGCGACCCGAAACGCGCGGCCCGTGTTTGGCTCGGAACTTTCACCACGGCGGAGGAAGCCGCCAGAGCTTATGATAATGCCGCCATTGAGTTCCGTGGGCCCAGGGCTAAGCTCAATTTTCCCCTTGTTGACGAATCACTTAATATGCAGCACACAGAGGAAACTCCGAAGGAGCATATTAAGGATGAGAATTCGAATCAGGGAATGGAAATTGAGAAAACGGTTGGATTTGGGAATAATAATAATAATAATAATAATAATAATAATATGGATTGTGACTTTTGGGATAGGATTGGCGAAGCTGATTTTCAGCAACTTATGAGGCTTATGGATTTTGGTGGAGAATCTTCTGATTCCATAACAGGGAACACTTTTAGTTTGTAAATTCAACAACAACGGAAGAGTTATTTTTGATAGTGTGTGTTTATTAGTTAGCTGAACTAGGTTAATTAAGCTTTGTAAATATTTTGTACTCAAAGTGTGGCTTTGTTCCATTCAATTATAAATAGTCTTCTTCACTTATTTCTTCATTTTAGCATAGGGGCTAACTATTACACGCTCTGCTAAACAGAAGAACAAAAAGTTTATAAAGAATCAAATCATTTAACGCTATAAATTTGATAGTTTAGTAGCCTAATATTTAATTTTTTTTAAACAGTGAATCACTAATATGTTAATTTTTAGTCCATTTTTTTTGTAATGGTTCACGAAATTAATCTCCCTAATTTAAAAGTCGACAATTTTAGTTTCTATAATTTTTTAATTAAAAAATAGCATGATATGTTTTAAATAATGTGTCATATCATATGATATGATGACGATTAACATCCATAAAATCAAAATAAAACACTATAAAAACTTAACTTTTAACTTCAATTTTTTTTCATATTTGTAATTTAATTAATGATATATAAATAATTAATGCATCTAAATTGTTCTATATTATGGAATTGTATCTCAAGTTATTTTAAAATACGTCAAATCGTTATTTTTTAATTCAAAAATATGAGAGAGGAACCAAAATTGTTGAATTTTAAAATTAAAAAACAAATTTCGTAAATTGACAAAAATAGATGGATCAAAAGTGTAATTAAAATTTATTAATTTATTTTGAGAAATTAATTGAATATATAACATCTTTGTCACTTCAACGTTCAAACACATCCTATGCTACACAATCAGGGTGAAAGTGTAATAACCCGACATTTACCGTTATCAGCACTTGTCTTCTGTGGAATCGAACACGAAGTACCACTGTCCATTAATTCCCACTACCAATTTAACTTACCGTTCATTCATTCTCACTACCAATTAGGCGTAGTACTTATCTCCAAATACTGAGTTCTTAAGTAAACAAAAACTTGTTTCTAATAATGATTTATTAAAAAAAGATATTTGCGATTTATCGAGAACCTAAAACTTTTATATTAACTTCATATTCTAGGCAATTAATCTAATTTGTAATTCTCTCAAAAAATTGAGAAAAAATGTTCTCATCCAACTTTTTAATACTCATTTTTAATTGTTTTCATTCAAACTTTTTTTAATAAGCAAATAAATTATATGGATTACAAGGGTTACTGTATGGTTTTTAATAGTGTAAAGAGAGAGTATTATATGTTAGTTGGTTTCACTTTCACAACCGCCAGTTTGATATGTGTAAGATTCCAATAACTGAAATTGGGCATAGAGGAGCACAGTGAGTTATGCGTTTGGGCCCAGAAGACCCCACAATGGATCACACCTGAAGGATGTAGATAGATAGATGTATAATAATAAAAGTGTGGAGCGCACTGAAGTGAGGTGAGAATAACCAACAACAACAACAACAAAAAGGGAATGGATTCTTACTTTTACCAGGTCTCGATCAATGTTACACATTG
Source organism: Cicer yamashitae (assembly GCA_037974755.1). Taxonomy (NCBI): domain Eukaryota; kingdom Viridiplantae; phylum Streptophyta; class Magnoliopsida; order Fabales; family Fabaceae; genus Cicer; species Cicer yamashitae. Next base: position 58,223,443 of record JBBPBQ010020323.1, read on the forward strand.
TAGGGCCGCGTATTATCCACGAATATGCCACCACGTCTACAACAACATTGCTAACTGTATTTCAACCACGTTTTATCTCCTCTCACGTTTTCAATGTGCTCCATTCCTCACGTGCTCTTCTGTAGACGAGATCACGTGAATTAAAATGTTGTGAAACCTCTTATACATTAAGAGATCAGAATAAAGTTTTGATGACGTCTGTACTTTAAGAAGAAGCTAGTTAGGTGTGTGTAACTTGTGTTTAATCCATTTTTTATTAGATAGTTATTTTTTCTTTCTTTAATCTTATCTATCTCAATCTAATTATATTACATTATATTTAATTATGGTCAAATTGTACTCGTTCAATACTCGTTGCTAAAACATAGACATAATGACATCTTCACTGACGAAAACATTCTTTTGGTCTGACTTTGTCATCTTCACACCATAATAAGTTTAAAGCGGCCTTGTTCTAATAGAGTTTTTATTTTCATGTTTAAAAATTATGGTCAAAACCTTAATTTAATGTCAACAATTATACTTCCTTCTAGGCAATTACCTTTATATTTCTTTCTGGATAGTGTAACATTTAAAGACAATTCCTAACAAATGTCTTTGAGAAGATTTGCTAAGAAATCAAATATAAAAATATGATATTAAAAGTAATTAAAATTTGTGTATTTAAATTCTTAAAAAGTTTAAATTTTTTTTTAATATAAAATTTTTCACTTTGTAAAAAATGGGTAATAACAACGTTCTTTTTACAACTTTTTTTGAAAAAAAATGTTATTGTTATATATATTACAAAATATGAAACTTTCTGAAAAAGCAATGTCTAAGGGTTTTATAAAAAAAAATGGTATATCTTAGACAAGGATTTTCTCAAAAAGTGTTGTCTTAGGTCTTATAAAAACAAAGGGTTTTATAAAAAAATATGGTATATCTTAGACAACGATTTTCTCAAAAAGTGTTGTTTTAAGTCTTATAAAAAAAATTGATGAACTTTACACAACGTTTTTCTGAAGAAGCGTTGTCTAAAGTCTTATTAAAAAGAATTTGTGTATCTTAGACTACGTTTTTCTTAAAAATGTTGTCTATAAAAAAATTACAAAACGAGATATAATGAAATTGTGCGTAGCAAACTCCTTCTTTGTTCTTCTTCTAGTCAAAACCTTTCATCTTCCAAAAAAAAATGCAAAAACACAAACCACCGCCAGAGACACAAATGCGCAAACCACTGACCCAAAAACACAAAAACACAAATCACCATAACGCAAAAACGCAAACCACCAGCCCTTAGCTTCTTGTTCTTATTGAAACGCAAACCACTAGAAACCCATTAAAGCACAAAACCCAGAAACGCAAAACGCAGAAAGCGGCCATTAGCATATTCCCACGATGGTAGGTCTCTATAACCTTTTATAAATAAAAAAATTCGTCATTTACATTGATTAATTTTAATTACCGATTTATTGCTTGTTTTCAGGTTTTGGCAAATTTGAAATAAAATCACAACTCTACTTTCATCACTGTTCAGACACTAAACCTCTTATCTCAAGTTTGTAAGTCTCTAAAAATTTATAAGAGAAAATATTTGGATTGTTGTTTGCATGTCAACTCTGTTTTTGTTACTGTTTTTATGTTGCTCTTTGTCATTGGATTGATGCATATGTCGTTGTTTGTCGTAGAGAGAACTATAAGAATGCAGTAACAAAAATATTTTAATTGTTGTTTGTCATAGAGAGAACTATAAGTATACAATAAGATATGTTGTTGTTTGTCATTGGATTGATGTTTGTTGTTGTTTAACTAAGAAAATAGAGAGAGAACAATAAGAATGCAGTAATAAAAATACGTTACACAAACACTCGTTATTCATTGTCTCTTAGAGTTTGTCTTAACTAAATTTTTTGTTGTAACACTTTTGTAGGTAGAAACTTTTAACCTTTTATTAAAGTAGTTTTAAAGAAACAATGGATAAAAGATGGATGTATGTCAATTGATTGTCAAAGGAGTATGAAAATAGAGTAAAAGAGTTTGTTAAGTTTGTTGTAAAATACGCCAAAGACCCTAGTTGAATCATTTGTCCATGCTTAGATTGCTATTATGAAAATCGGGTTAATTGAGTTGAGTTGGATTGTCACTTAGGGAGGAATGGAGTTGATCGAAGCTATATATGATGCATGGTGAAAAATGTAACGAGAACGCTGATTTGGGGGAGGTTACCAAAGAATAGCTTAAGGTTGGATGAGTAATTGGAGTATTGCCATCGTCGATGTATCCTCTTCCAAGTCAAATTCAAATGAAACGACAAATTGGAAAATAAAACGATATGAAAGTGACAACTTGGACGAATAGAAGTAAAACCAATTAAAAAACTTAAAACTAAGGTTTTAGACAACTGAGATATGAAGAATGGTATTATTGGAGAGATGAGAATAATAATAATAATAATAATAATAATAATAATAATAATAATAATAATAATAATAATAATAATAATAATAAAGTCAAAAAAATTGATTAAAAAAAATGGAGTAAAACAATACCCATGAGAGATTGGATAAAAATGTCACATTTTTTATTATTTTAAATTAAATAATTATGTCATTTTATATTGTTAAAAGCTAAATTTACCCAACATTTTAATTTTAAATAATTAACTTTTTAGTATTAGTTAATTTATAGTTTAATTTTACAAAACTGAACCTAAAACTTTTCTCGATATAGTGCCGATTTTTTAGTTATTAACAAGTGTTATAAAAACACTTAGACGCTTGTCATCAAGATCTATTTTAAAATTCGATTGTTAGTAGCTTCTTTCAATAAAAGTAATTTGTAAAAAAGGAAGAAAATCAGCCTGAATCATAATAACAAATTAACAACCACTTCTAAGTATCAAAATATTAACAAGATGTTTGTGCATTAATAAATAAAAAAGTTTAGTTAACGAGTGTTTAAGAGCCTTTTTTAAGGATTTCGAATAAAATAATCATTTATTATTTATTAAAAAAGTTGAGAATTTTAATTTTCAATAAAACTTTACATTTTTTAATTTCTTAAAAAATGCCCTAATTATGTTATATCACTTTTGCACTTGTAGCAAATACTATGATGAAAATATAAATTAGTTATCTCTCTCAAAGAGTAAACATATAAAATCAACAATATTAATTATTAATAAATTTAATATT
>JBBPBQ010020323.1:58227242-58268496 GCA_037974755.1 Cicer yamashitae
ATATATATATATATATATATATATATATTTTGGTAATTTAATCAATGAGCTCTTATATTTAGGGATGAAATCAATATTTGGTTCAAGGCAAACCAATATTTATCATATAGTTGTAGAAATTAGTCAATTGATCGAGTGATGTTTATCAATAATAAAATATAGTATAATTGATATTAATATATTGAGGAGATAATTATGTCCTTTTAAAAATTTCATAGAATGTTAAATGAGGTAAACACGAACTAAATAAGCTGCGAAAACATAATGTAAAATGTAAAGTGCAACTAAAAAGTAAATTGCAAAAATATTTAGTTGTATATTGATTAATGGTCATAAAAAATGGTTTGAACGACTTGCATTTATAGAAAAACTAGACATCACCTCTATCTAATATGTTTTTCAACAATTTTTTTTAAGGAAAATGGATATGGTAATAAGTAGTTCGGTGGAAAACAAGTAATGTTTGAATAAATATTGTTTCATGCAAGATTCGAAGTATGTGCTATGTAAATGTAGATTGGTTTAACTGATAAGGAATCAATTCATATCTAACAAGGATTTAAGTTTTATTTTCGTTGCTGAGAGGACTTTCTTGGTAGGTAATAAGTAAGCACATATGTAACTGGTCTAATCTTTAGTGCTTTTCAAGACTTTGATGTACCTCTGACGTCTAACTCACTTAAACTTAAATTTCTTTTACCAAAAAAGTATGTGTACATCTAAATTGAGCTATTTGCTTAATACAAAAAAAGATTCTTAAACAAGATGTGATTGTGATAGTTTTCACCTTTATCATTCAACTCCAAGAAGTATTGAACTTGATACATTCAAATGTAATCTATTTAATTCACTCATTGATCATTTTTATTTTGAGACATTTTTATTCTCGTAAATGTGTTGAGATGTGTCTAAAGTGTGTTAAAATAAAAAACTATTTTTTGAAACACTTTATGAATCATGGAATACGCATTATACAATGTCACGTGAATGTTATACGAGTGACAAACACCGACGTATATAAGACACTTAATTCAAGACGTGTTTATGCTTCAAAGGTTAGTATAGTTGGATTTACAATCACGATTGCTCAAATATTAGAATGAAAATTAGAAGACTAAATCAACATTTTGATGTTTGATATTCTAATGGTTAGATAATTTACTTAAACAAATTTAAAAAATAATAATAAATCTCATATTAAATAACGTCACTCAATGTAATTCATCCACTAAAACATCTCTTTAAAAACACCAATTAACCAATGAAAGACCTGCATATCATTTTGAATAGTATTTTGTTGCATCAAAACAAACAAACAAAATCTTAAAATTTGTAGCGTTAAAGTCAAAAATATAACTAAATTGGTTGATTTTCTTTAAATTAGGAAACTAAATTACAATTTGCACATTTTTGGGACTACATTTATAATTAAAAGTGTTATTTCTTACGAAAGATTTACACAAAAAAGAAAATGATGCATAAAATTAAGGTATTAATCAAGTTCTGGTGACCATACTTAGGAGATTATGATTATGACGTAAGCATGTGTTAGTACTTATTATTCTTCACATTCTTGCCAATCTATCACGTAACAATGAGCCTTTTTCTTTTAAATGTCAAGAATTAAAATATCAATTTACCAAAAATTTATGAGAGTTTATTCTTCCACCCTTCACTACTATCCGAATTAGTCAATTTGAATGTGTATTTTGACAAAAAAAACACGTCAAGATTAATCAATCCAGACATATTAACCAGAGGCTTTTGAGAATATAGAAGATATCTAAATTAGTCAATTTGAATGTGTATTTTGACCAAAAAACACATCTAGATTAATCAATCCAGACATATTAACTAGAGGCAAAGAAAAAGCTATCAAAATTTAGAGGACCATTTGAGCAAGTATCAAAATTTAGAGATCCTCTCCTCCTTTCCCTTCTACAGCTCCTTATACAATCTACATATTTCAATCTCTCTTCCTCTTTTCTTCATTTCATCCCAATTTTCTTTCTTGCCTCACACTTGTTTAAGCAATTGCACGATAGCAGAGCATCAATTTTGGGGGTACAACTTTGGTACTACATTGATTAAATTTACCGATGTTCTTTAATTTAATGGAGTAAATTATTATTTCATACGTTTTAAAGATTGTACCCGTAAGGAGAAAAGAATCAACATACTCAAATCTTTTAGTACCCTGCAATAGCGAAAACAAGTGTAACGAAGAGACAATTGAGACGAAAAGAAAAGACTCCAAGAGGTGTGGATTGGAGAGGATCTTGAATCCTCCTCTCCTATACCTTCTACAATTCCCTCTTTCCTTCATTTTATCTCAAATCTTTTCTCTCTCTCCTTTTACACTTGTATTTGGGTACGACAACATAGGATCCATTTTGGGGGAACAACTCAAGTTCGCCAAGATTGGCCTCATGGAGGAGAAGCTCGCCATTGGATGGATATAAATATTAATAATCATATGCACAATAAGTCAACAAATTGATGTGATTAGAAAACTTGCATATGAGAAGTAAAATAATTTTATCGTAATACAAACGAAATGAATCTGGGGTTTCTGCAGTCATTGACTGCATGGATCTATACTTTAGTGATGTTTAATTGTCCGATCATGACGAAAAGTCTCGAACTCAACTTTGGTAATTTTAATTTTTTTAAAAATACCAAAAATCAAAGATTGTAGAGGATATTGAATCCTCTCCTCCTATATCTTCTACAATTCCCTCGACATCTTTCAATCTCTCCCTCTTTTCTTCATGTTATCTCAAATTTTTTTCTCTCTCCCCTTACGCATAGTTTTCACTGTTGCACAACATCTTAGGATCCATTTTGGGGAACAACTTAGGTTCAACAAGATTGGTCTCTCACATAAGAGAAGCTCGCTATTGGATAAAAATATAACAATTTCATGCACAATAAAAGTCAGCAAACTGGGGTGATTAAAAAACTTGCATACAAAGAATAAATAATTTTATCATAATGCAAGCATTATCATAAACAAAACGAATCTAGAGTTGCTGCAATCATTTATGCACGCATTCACACGGTTTACCTGCAATCATTTATGCACGCATTCACGCAGTTAGTGACTATCATTTATGCACACATTCACGCAGTTAGTGACTATGTGACCGTCCGATCACGATGAACAATCTAAATCTCAAGTTCAGTAATTTTAGTTTTTAAAAAATATCAAAATTTGTTGAAGTTCTAGAGAGCATACAGTCACATTGTCACTGACATGTAATGTGTTCATTGAGAAACGGCACGGAATCCAATTTCGCACAAAACCCACCTGCTATGGAAATGCCGGTATTATATCAATTACTCTCTCTTTGATTCAGAAAACAGGACAGTACATCAGTCTTTACAAACCCAAACTTGTAACTACAAATGAACAGTGCAAGAAAGAAAGAAAAAAAACAGCGATACAGGGCAACCTATAATTTTCTGTACATAATATTTAATTGCATTACAGAGACTTGTATACAAGCAATAAGTTGTTCAAAGCCATGCCTAACACTAGAAATTTGAAACCTGATAATGAAAAAGGAGAGCCAAAAAAAAAAAACGTAAACCAAGGTTTAACCAGGTCGCTTTCCAGACAGGCTGATTGAGCTAACTTTCATAGGAGTTGCTACCACCAACGGGGCTTCAGGGGAGTCACTAACAGCAAATTTGTCATGCATAAATCGTGATTCTATGATTGACTCGTCCTTCAATACTATCTTATAACAGTAACAGCTTTTCAGCCCTTGTTGATTCCTGTAGCATTCATGAGCACTGTTCTTTACCTGCTGAAAATCCCATATCACACTGAACTTGCCCACAGTTGCAACAAGGTGGCGTTCTTGTTTACCATTTTCAGTGACCTAAAAGACAAAAAATAAATTGATTAATACTTGCTGCAGGCTGACTAACTCAATAAAAGTAAACTACTAATCATAATCAATTTAAATCAATTTTTCTAATTCACATTACATGCAAGTATGCAGCATGAAATAAACAAGGAACTCTATTTTGCATAGAATGGGATAACGTTATTTTAACCGTGCACAAATAACCATTGCTTTCCAGGCATGGCTTTTTCTCAAAATCATGCAAACAATTTATTCATTTTTTAAAATCTCATCCCAATTTACACATGACATTATCTTAATTCCACTTGGGGGAGCAAGTTATGAATCATGATAACTCGATTTTTCGACCTGCCTAAAGCTATGTCCTGTACTCTACTAATGACAATCCTATATTTTCTTGCATCATTCCCGTTATTCTTGCATCCCTATTACAATTTTTTTAATAGCCTCCATTATCATTTACTCTAGCCCATCATTTTTAGAATCTGTCACTTGCACATTGATAAGTATTCAAGCACTTGGAGAACCTCCCTTTAAAGCTAGCTATCAATAGGAAAGAACCAAGCCACCACTTAAATACTCCACCGCATCCCATACTACTCGATATGGGACTTGACCACCCATAATACCCTAGTCCCTGTCACACACCTTGCTATATTAGATAAGCTCTGTGACAATTTCAGCATGGCTCTAAATCTAACATGCATAACACATTACCTCTATGTGTAACCAACCTTTTAAACACTGCCAATATAACCAAAACCAAAGGAACAGAAAGCATCTGATCCACTAGGTTTACCCCCATACAATTACTGAATCATAGACAGCAGAAGTTCAATCCATGTATGAATAACACTTCTGTTTTTGCATATGGTAATAAGCCTATAATAGCAGGAGAAATAATTTCCCCTTAACAAAAAAAAAAGGCAAAATGAAATTTTCAGTGTGAACTATTGATGATTCTTTAATGACAAAATTCAGTTTAATGAAATTTACACATATGAATGAAAAGTGCTTTAATGAAAGAAGAGGTATAATAAAGGTAACTAGATTCAAAGTAGTAGTTAGTTAATCAAAGACAGTTAAATGCGCATATTAGTAAACACCCTTCCACATTTATTTTTTCAAGTGTAACAGAGAGTGATTCAGGTTATTTAATGTGACCAGTGTTGAACCTAACCAAAACATCAGAGTGTAGTGGACAGAAAGAAAGTGTCAAATAGTGTCTTGATGTCATTCATATTCGTATTCATACAAATCAAAGGTGATGCAACATGTCAATGCAAAATAGAAGGCAATGAAACAATAATGGAAAGAAGTGATTGATTACCCATGAGAAATGGCCACCATGAAACTTATTGGTTGTCCCAGCCAAATGTGAATCCAAAGGAGTAAGCTTCAACAATCTAGGAGCAGGTATCCTATTCCCCATCCGACCACTAAATCCAGTCTTTGTCTTCCCATCTTTATCAGTAAACAATGTACAAATCAACACCAAATAAGTATCAGTAGTACCCAATACCCACTTTCCATCAAAAGTAACATCAACACTTGTAATCGGCGAACCGAGCCCAGGAAAAGCCGTCTTAGCCTGCCTCATCGATGTCTTCGAATACAACCTTATCTTCCCATCAAGAGACCCTACCACAATGGAACCATCTCCAGTTGTTGCAAAGCACTGAAAATTAGTTCCTCTTGAAAATTGATGCCCTTGGTTCCAATGCAACACTGGAGAACCAGAGTTTGCTATATTCTGAACAACTCCTTTTCTATCACGCATGTCCCATTGACAGAGTCTGTTATCATCCAACCCTAAGAAAGTTGATTCCGAAGGATCCAATTGTGAACCTTTAGTATCATTTGTGATATCCCTCATCGTGATATCACAACCATCCTTCTCGAATTTCCACTCTGTAACGATCTTCCCCGTTTCAATATCGAGCTGGCGAAGCTTCGAAGCGTGAGGACTCATGAGCATCATGTTAGTCTCCGCCCTCATCAACAATGCCTTATTTGGTGTCTCTTGCCGAAGATTTCCACCTTCGAATTTCACGGCAACACCTTTGCCGTGAATTCCCCGGTCGAAATTCCGGTAAACCTGAACGCCGGAATCGTTGAGGTGGAAACTGTTGTCGAGTGCACCGAGAGTTAGGGTCTGAACACCTCCGTTTGCAGCTTCTTCGAACTCCTCCATTAAATCCCCTCTTGATCCAAAGGGTTCAGGGCTCTTCCGGGAACCGTCGTCGGAATATGCATCTTCCCAGACGGAATCGTCGGCGGCTTCAGGCTTCACCCAACCGATGAACTCTTTGCCATAAACCTTGATTTTGTTGTCTTCGGTTGGAGAGAGACCGTATACGTTTTCGAAAGTGCAGTCCTGAAAATCGGTGACGAATTTCCGGTAGGATTCGTCGGTGGGGAATTTAAGAGCCCAGACACCGTTGGAGACGAAATCGACGCGGCGTTGATCGCCGAACATCTTCAATTGTAGTTCGGTGGAAACCCTAGCGCGAATTTTGGAACCGACTTTGAGAATCCATTGACCTTGAGCGACGTCGTTTTGTTCGTCTTCTTCGTCGTCGGATTTGAGGAAAGCGTAGGAAGTGCGTTTGTCGGAGATGATCCATTTGGCATTGGGAGTGTTGCCGCCTATGTGAAGGTAAAGCTTAACGGCGTTTTTAGAAAGAGGTGTTTGTGTTTGTGATTGTGATTGTGATGAAGAATATTTGAGTTTTAAGGCTTTGAGTCTAGCGTCTACTTCGTCGAGGTGTGTGGAATGGGATTGGGTGGAAGTTTCAGCGTCGTGAAATTGGTCTTGCTCTTGTTCATCATCTTCTTCTTCTTCTTCTTCGTAATCGGAGTCGGAATCTGTTACTTCGAGGCCCTCGCGGCTCTGAGAGGTACCCATCAAATCCAAATGGGTATATGATATTTTTTTCTGTAATTGGAATGTTTGGAAAGAATAATAAGAAGAATCGGTTAACGGTTTTATAGCGTTACAGTCGGTTCCTACTTTACTCGGGCAACACGCTGCTCTGCTTTGCTTTCAGCGTCAATTTAACGCACATTTTTTTGAAAAAAAGCAAGTAAGGAGTGGGGTCTACTTCGTTCGTTTTTTTTTTTCTTACTTTACTTCTTAGCTAAGCTTAATACTAGTTTTTTTTTGTTTTGCTTGAAGGCTTAAGCCTGTAAGGAGTGGGCTTTTCAATATTGGGCTCGCTGTGTGGTTAGAAAAATGGAATTCAAAAAAAAAATCAGGTGTAAGCTTTTTTATAGAAGTAGTAATCGAATTCAGCATTTTACGGTTTTTTTTAACAATCAATTTAGTATTTTAAGGTTTAGAACACTTTTATATACGGTGCATCAATTATTTCCGTTAGACCATGGCGGTAATCATTGTTTATTGTATAGTTTCGGCCTTTCGGGTAAAAATCAAGGTACTAAATATCGGAGTAGATTGGCCAGTTTAACTGGAATCGGGATCTCATCTGGTTCAAGTGAGCAAAAAAATCACTCTGTTATAAAATCGGAAATTAAACTAGAAAATCATTCAAAAACCGATAAAATCAGACAACATTGGTGGTTTATGCGGTTTTCCTACTTAGAAGTAGAGCTATCAATAAAATCTTAAAGTTTTAAAGTTTTCTTTTAAAAATTTCATACTAAGCCTATATAATATTAGGTCCCATTGAAAATAATTTATTTAGGTTCCGGCCTATTATTTTATTTTTTTTTTGTGGATTTTAAGTGAAGAAGCTTGTAAGTCCAGTATTTTATTAATTGAAATATTTTTTTTGAAAAATTATTTATATTTATTTTTTTCGAAAAAATTTCTCAAAAAAATCTAAAATATTTTTTTTTGAAAAAATTTTTAAATTATTTTTTTTTCTAAAAATTGTGAGCAAAATCAAAAAATTATTTTTCTTGAAAAAAATCAATTCTTTTTCTCAAACCAAAAAAATTTCGAGAAAAAATAAAAAATAAATTGTAAATCTTTTTTTATCTGAAAATAATTTCAAATTTTTTTTTTAAAATATCGATTTATTTTTTGAAAAAGTAGACCTATAGGTCTACCTAAACCCACAAAATTTTATAGACTTTTTAATTTTGGAGTTTTTAAACTATGAAAATTTTAACCGCTCCAATATGTAGACTATAATCAATAATTAGTGAACTTGTGAAATTAAAAACTCTACTTATAAGAACATGGGTGACAAATATCATGTAGATAGCTTTGTCATTTACCCCTATCTCCATAGCTTTGTCGTTGACATAGCTCTCATCTTTCTTTTTGTGGGTCATTTACTATATTAATCATATCCATCTATAGTCTTGCCTATCTCAATATTATAAGAAAAAAAATATACATTATAATTAGGAATCACATAATTTAATACATGTCGCATCTGATTTATCCGTGAAAAATGAGTCGTAACTAATTTTATTTTATTATAAGAAAAATTGAATAAAACTTAAAATAAAAATCTTGAACAAAAAATTCAGAATTAAAGAGTCAATTACGAGTAGGGAAAATATTACCATCATACACCGTCCGTCTATTAAAACGGTTACTCTATAATTAATTGTATACGAACTAATTATGTATTTGATTATTTATATTATCCCAAAAATAATAACCAAAACAATAAAATATATTATTTACATTAATAAAAGAAGAAAAAATATTTTTTATTAATTTGGTTTCACAAGGAGAAAACATTGCTCCTGTGTATCTCCGTGTGCACTATGGAAATAAAAAAACACACCTATTTCTTGGTATAAAATATTTGAGTGTGGGTCAATTTTAATTTTTATTAATTTCAATTTCTTTTTTGTTTGTGCGACGGTCATGAGAGACTAATATCAAACATCTCATTGAAAAACAACTAGGTGGTCCAATGGGCAAATTCGATACGGACAAAGAGATATCAATGTGTTGTTTTCATTTTTATCTTTTTTATTTATCTTATAAGTATTTTTAAGTTTACATGAATGAGTAGAACCATAAATGAGTATTTGTGTGAGGTTTACGATTTGTTCACATAATTCTTATTGTTGAAGAATGCGTTTTCTCAATTCAATATTTTATTTAATATTTAGAATATGAAAATGCATTTTGTTTAAATTACAACTTCATATTTACAAAACGACAAACATGATAGTATTATAAAAAAAAATTACAAATAGTCTTGCTATATGAAAAAAGTTAATATAAAAACAATAAATAAAAACTAAGACATTGGTTCATAAAAATGATACATGAAAAGCAACAAAAATAATAAACAAAACAAAACAATTATACAAGTTTGTTTTAGAGAAACGAAATTTACACACCGAATTAACGATATTATTTTGTCTCTCCTTTTATCTTCGTCATGGATTCTCTTTATTTCTTTTTTGAAATGAGCTATTATCAAAAAAGTTGTGTAAGAATGGGGCAACATAACACCAGTCGTGACTTTTTGATGGGCGAATTCAAGCACCTAAAACCGGTCCACATTTTCTAATCCCTTCTTCCTTTTTTTTTTTTTTTTGTGAAAATCTCATAACACTCTTATTTATATTAACAAATTAAGTTTACGTAATTTTTAAAAATAAATGTATACTATTTTGACTAATTAAGTAAAATCCTTAAGTTTTATTTTTTCTTTTAAATATAAATCAATCAAATCAAAATCGTTCATATTTAATTTACTCAAAAAAATCTCATATTTATTAATTTTATGTTTAATTTTGTTTTATTCTATTAAATAAAATTAAGTTTTGAATTATTTGTTTTATTACCATGTTATTATTAAACAAAAAAAGTAATAAATAAAAAACCTAACATATATCTCTTTTTTATTAACAAACGAATATCATACGAAAAATTAAATAAAAATCATATATTAAATTAAAAAAAATAGAAAGTTAAGATAAAAAGTCCAAAACACTATTTTTGTTAATTTTTTTTTGTGAATAATAAAAAAAAACAAATAAAATTAGGTGTCGACAATACGTAATATAAAAAATAAATTATGTAATGCCTAGTTACGTGGATTTTATAATTGAAATGATAACAAAAAAAATTCATATTTATACAAGACAATAAAGTATTAATAATATATAAATAATTGTTTGAAGAATTAATATAGTAAAATCCTTAAATAAATCATTACAACTGCAAATTTGTTAATAATTAAAATATTCAAAATTGGACATTTAAGAACTAATCCTGAAATAAAATACGATATAAACACCTGTCTACTTATTCTTGATCTACTAACCTAATAAAATTTTCTTCTCATAAAAGGTTGGACTTCTTAGCTCTCAATGTCCTCAACGATCTCAGTCTCTGAAAATAACACTTTAATAAGATATTAAATCTCTGTGAATATGCATACGTTTTCAAAACAAGTGTTGTTATCGGCCGTCGCAGTAACCGAAAAAATCAACCATGGCACCCACATTATTCCAAACACTTGTTATGAGTTTTGTAACATTTATTAGTAATAATACTTGTTCCGTTATTTTTTATAATTATCACTGATAAATATTTGTCAATAATATTTTATGCATCACTTACAAATATTTTTTATAAATATATATATTTATCAGTGACAAATATATATTCCATGATTTTTTTTATATTTATCAATTACAAATATTTTTCCTATATATTTTTTTATTTACGTATCAGTGGCAAATAATAATTCCTCTCGTGTTTTGTCTATCTTATCTTATATTTTCCAGTTTTTTTTTTCAATAACCCAATTTTGAAAAATTTTACCAAACTATTTTCTTTTGAAAATCATATATCAAACTACAATTTTTTTAACCTAGTTACGAATCGCTTTTGCAAATGGAAACTTCCTCAAGGAAACTCAAGTTTGCAATGACGACTTTTTAAGGTATTGATTTTTTTTAAAAAAATTTAATTAAAGAAGTTGTTTTTTGAAAAAGGGACTTTTTTTTTTTAAGTTAACCAAAAACAAATATATATATATATATATATATAATTTAATTAACTAATTAGAATTCATTCATAAAAAACAACAACACAAATTTTACAAAAATTACGATAAAATTAATGTTGAAGCTGGCCTCAAGTGCCACATTGTCGAGGTTTTTTCATATTGTGTGGCAATGAATAATGAATAATACGATTCTCTCGTTCATTCCACTCTTTGTTCTTATTTTCGTAGAATAATGATCAACTATAATCAACTTGTTTATGCAATCTATCCTTCAAATTCACGTCGGGAGAACAATTTAATTTTGACAACCAACAACCATAACAAGAAGACAATTGTCAATTATCATCTGCGTCAAACAAAGATGAATTGTTGTATAACACGTTCAATACTCGTTACTTAATAATATTTATCAACAAAGCTTTCAGATTCCAACTTTGGAAATGCATATATTCCGTTAAATCAAATATCCAACTAGACTCAAGGTGGAAGTAGTTTTTCTACAACACTTTTCCTCGACATCCTCAAGAACAAAATGATGTAGAAGAAGAAAAAGAAACTCATGATGTACCAAGACATCGTCAAAATCCCGTACCGTATAAGAAAACTTCGACAATGTGGTATTAGAGACTACAATCGACATTAATTTTATCGTAATTTTTGTAAAATTTATGTTATTGTTTTTTTATGAATGAATTAGTATATATATATATATTTGAACAGTAAACACATCGATTTAGTGTCTTATTCAATTTTAATTACTTTGGTAAAAATAGTTCACATATCATCATCTTTTAATTAGAAAACACTAAAATGCAAGAAAAGGAATTATACATAATTTTTTCTCCTTAAGATTCATTTACCAAGATACCCTTTTTCATTCAAAATTTTGACTTAGCATTCCATCTGATTTGTGTTAAATAATATACACTCTTACTTATTTATAATTAAAATTGAATCAACAAAAATTAACGTATTTTTTTATCAATATATTTTTATTGATTTAACCTTTTTTATAAATAAGTTCAAAAAAAAAAGTATATTAAAAGTAATAAGGATGTCGACATGAGAAGATAGTGTTTTCTTATTATTGATCTTCGCCTCACGAAATATCCAATATCCATAGAATAACATATATTTCTTTTAAGTAAGGGTTTTATATGAGAGTTGATTGATTTCTTTAGGCAAAATACATCCCAAAGTCATTTATGTTTTAAGAAAGTAACGATTTGGTTATTTATATTTTTTTTTATAATACTTAATTTCTTTAAGTTTAGTTCAGTTTCTGTTCAAATGCTTTAACTTTTTATTGTTTCGATTTAGTCATTTAAGATATATTTTATTTTCACCATTAAACTTTAAGTTATATAAATTACACATGTAATCCATTAAATTTTACAATTTTCTTGAATCACTATTAAGATCTAATATAAAAAGTGCAATTAGCTGACTATCCAAACTACTTTACAAGTGAAGAGAGTTAATGATATTGATTATGTAGATAGACCTTTAATACCAAGTTTTTAGAGGTTATATATATGTGTCTAAATAATTGTAGAAAAATCAAAAAATATAAACCGTTTATAAGGTTTGATAATTGTTTTATAAAGGAATAGTATGAATGACTTATTCTAGCAACATTTGATATAGTTTCTAATTATAAGAGACTTTTAATTGCACTAGCCGTTGTTTAAGGTGAGAAAAATGACTAAAGAGATAAAATATAATGTAACTTAAAGGACTAAATCGAAAAAATAAAAACCTAAAAAATTTAAGCAAAAACTAAGTTAAACTTAAAAGACCTATGTGCTAAAAAAAAAAACATAAAAAATTAAACCTTACTTTCGTAATATATTTTGTCATTTTTTTACAAAATATATAAAGTAGAATATCAAGAGTAACAAGATTGAATTTTGCAAAATAAGTTAAACTCTCATAAAAAATGAAATGATCGTTAACTTATACTTCCATACAGTCTCATCAATAGTTTCGGATTTTCAAAGACATCTTTCAAGTTGGAACAATTGCAAATTTGGAATAACTAATTTTATATCACAGCCATCCATATTTTTTTACATTTTTGTATAGACCTTTTTTTTTCCATTATTAAATGAACGACAAAATCTGGATATGCTTCATTGCACCACTAAACAAGTTGAGTTGTGTCACGTATCAAAATTCCATACTTACGTAGAAAATATTTTCACCTCAGTACACCGACTATAGATATGAAGTTTCTAGCGATGTTCCTAAATATAATTTCAAAAACAAACTTGTACTACATTGCATGGATAAAAAACGAGAGCTAAATTTGAAGTTGCTAGAACCAAAAAATATTTAATTACATAAAACCATACAAGAGCAGATATAGAAATGAGTAGAAAAAGAGAGGGAATAGTGCTCATATCTGAGCATGAATGAAATACATTTTAAATCAGTGCATACTACATAATTCATCTTCTGTCCTAAGCAGTATCTTTGCTATTGTGGGATTTGGGGTAATGATTCAATCACCAATAATCCCCACAAGAGCATTTCCCATCCTTGAAATGATGGAACCTTTTGTTATCTCTGACAATCAATTCCCTACCTACAATCCTAGACATGATCTTAATGGCATTGTGACAGTCACCACAGACACGTAGGTTCTTGATAATCCTAAGAGGTGTTCTAGGTGGAGTACTAATAAGACCATAGGCAATTGCTAGACGTTCACTGTGGTAGAGCAATGCCTGCTCCTTTGCTTCCTGATCAATGTCATGAAGAACGTATCTTGTATCAGGAACATATCCTGCTTCTTTCATTCCACTCAAAGCCTTCAACTTCTCATCATCCTTGTAAAGAGTGGGATTCTTATACTCAATGATTCTGTTCCTGCCTTCGAGCATGCTAATGGCGGAATACTTTTTCGGGGGCGGCGTAGGGATCTTATTGGCAACAGCCTTTGATGGGTCAAGTCTAACAATCAACTCCTCAACATGGTCTTCAAGATCAATATCTCCATGAATTCGAGCATAACTCTTGAGGGTCTCCAATACTGTCACTGTTGGCCCAAATGGCAACTTCTCAATAAACTCCTCAGCTTCTTTGAGGTATCCAGATTGTCCAAGAACATCCAAAAGCCCCATGTAGTGCTCAACCCCTGGTTCAATTCCATACTTGCTTTTCATGGATTCAAAATGTAGGTAGGCATCCTCCACAGCCTCTGCACTGCCACAAGCCGATAACACTGCAAGCAAAGTCTCCGAAGTTATCTCCAAACCCAGCTCATTCATATGCTCAAATAACTGCAACGCCTCATCTCCCATTGTACTATTCGCATATCCACGAATCATCATGTGCCAAGAATCCATGTTTCTGTTAGGCATATGATCAAACACTCTGCGTGCATCAGTCATACTTTTACAATTCCCGTACATCTCAATCACCTTGTTATGCAACTTGAAATCACTCCTAAAAGTAGATTGTAAAAAGTAATCATGCACTTTCTTAGCATCCTCAACTGATTTCGATTTGCCACACAAATCAAACAGAAGATCAAAGCAATTAGCATCAGCTTTAACACCTTTTTCCATCAATTCAAGCGCCTCTTTAACCTTCCCCTCACGACAAAAACGTGTCAAATCAACAATAGAAGGAGGCTGAGCTTGTTCTTGAACAGAGGCTCGTTCGTTCAACTGATTAGGGTTTTGAAATTGGCTATTAGGGTTTTGATATTGGTTGTTGGGATTTTGAAATTGGTTGGTGTTAACGGTTGGTGAGGTCTGAGGGTTCCAGTGATTCTGATTGTTCCATCGATTGGGACTATTGGGTTGTTGAAAGTTGGGATTTTGAGGAGGTGGTGGGCGGAAGTTGGGGTTTTGAGGAGGTGGTGGGCGGAAATTGGTATTTTGAGGGTTCCAGCCCTGTTGAGGAAATCGAGCAGGGGCATTATTGGTATTTTGAGGAAAGTGATTATGATTGTTGAAATATTGAGGAGGAGGATGAAAGGGTGTGTGATCAGATTCAGAGGGTGGTTGTTGAGAGCGAGGAGGGAATCTACCGTACTGATTTGGAATAGCAGAGGTACTTAGGGTTTTGCACAAGTGGTTGCCATGGATATAGTTTGTTCGTAGCTTCAAAGAGAAAGAAGAAGATAGCATTGTTGAATTGAATCAGTGGGAACTAAAACTAGGGCGTAGAGAAATGCAAGTACTTCATTTCATGATCCAAAGCTTCATTTCTCCGCGGCCAAAACATGGGCCGCTCTCTTTTTGGGCCAGAAGTTGCTTTTGTACCCCACGTTTCTTATACACCTCCGTGTTAGCAATTGGTCCCAACTTTTGTTCCTCATTTTTTTCTTATAAATAAGGTCAGAAAAAAGTATATTGAAAGTAATATGGATGTCAACATGATAGAGAAGAAAGTTTTTCTCTGTTATCTATCTCCACCCCACGAAATGTCCAACACCCACTTAATGACACATTTATAGATAAAGTTATATTTCATGAGGATAATAGTTTAGGCTTTTATATTTTTTTTAAAAAATTTAGTTTACTTTCAATTTAGATTTTTTAATTTTTACAATATATAAAAAATAGAATATAAATATTAACGAGAATAGATTTAGCGGAATAAATTAAACTCACAATATATAGTGAATTCATATTCGAATCTTATATAAAAAAGATAGCTATACACCTCAAATAAAATTATATATGATAGAGAAAATTTATTAAAAACTAAAAAAATAAGAGAAATTTCACATACATTTTTTTATTTATGAATCACATACATTTTCTGTAGTCTATTTCCATATGTTACCTTATCAAGATAAATAAAAAATATATTATAGACAATATATAAGCTATTTTTATTAAAAAAAATATACAAATAATTATTTCAAATAACCTTTTCCATTTTAAATTAAGAATTTCTCTAACAAAACAATACATTTTCATGTTTGCCTTAATATTTGTCTTCATGCCATATATATTCTTTTAATATAGTGTTAATTATTTTCATTTCATACCAATTCATTCATAATTTATTTATTTAAATATTCATTAGTGTCAATTTTATTAATAATAACAAAAATGCAAATTATTGACTTAGCAGCTGTACTGCTCCATCTTTATCCACCTTATTTTGTTTCACTTTTCTTTTATTCACTCAAGAGAAGAGATTTAGAACTAAATACTTATTTTATTTTATTTTATTTAAATAAGTGATTTCTAAACATATTTAGTTTTTCTTTTGTAGTTTTTTGTGATTTCGTTGTCTCAATGCGACGTTTTTGTTCGTCATCTTGGTGCAGTTCTATTCTGATTTTATGTCTTGTTGCAGTGTTTGTTTGATTCAAATTGAGAGATCAACTTAGATCGATATGGTGCAAATTCAATCAATAACTTTAGCACCATCAACTTACAACCTCAGAGATATTAATATCTTGAACACTTCAATTTTATCGTATTTGTAGGTTTTATCATATTTATGGACATTGTGTTGTTTTATGATATTAATTTAGATGTCATGAGTTTGTTTGCGAATTCAACATTTTTGTTTTTAGCGACTTTGAATTGTATTGTTCTCGATGTAATTTCTACTATGAATGAAAAGCCAATTTTTAGTAAAAAAAAAAACAAGAATGCAAATTAAATCATATCGTTGTCAAATATAAATTTTTGTAAATATGAGAAAAATAAAAGTATTAAATTTAATTAATATGATACAAATAATTAGTAATTACAGTTTTTTAATAAGAGGGAGGGATATCATTATCTAGGTAAAATACATTCAACAATCATTTAACTTTTAAGTTACACAAATATTTTGTTGTCCTTTAAGCAACCTACTACAAATATGCCAAAAATAAAAGCTATTTCATTTCATGTTAGCAATACGTGGTTTGTTCTTAAGTCCGTGGTTTGTTCTTAAGTCCTAGTTAAACTGGAAAATATTGTTAAATTCGACGTTGACTTGTTTTTAATTCTTAGTTCAATTGGAAAATATCATTAGATTCGATGTGTTGTTTCAAATTCTGAGATCGTGAATTAATTATAATGGAATTCTTTTAAGGTAAAAAAAAAAACAAAATATGTAGCTTATTATTGATGTCGAATTCATTATACCATTTTTTTTTCAAGGTATTTTCTAGTCATAAGACAAAAGATTTGATCTACCATGATTTAGTTAAAAGATTAATATCTCTTAACAAATGTTATTAGATACACATTTATCAAAGATGAAATCGACTATCACGTATTTAAGAAACTAACGGTATATAAAGAAAAATAGTTGTTGAAGAATTCATATATCTCGTTAAAAATAAAGACTGTATAGATCAATTAGTTATTTTTTTACTTATATTTTATTTGAGATAGTGTTATGCAATAAAATAATAGTTTATTTTGGGCAGTTTCTGTTATAGCATGATGATTGGGTAGTTAAGTATGCAATGAAACAATTTGGTGATTAATACCAACTTAGAAACGCCAACGTGACCAAGTCAAGCCATGGCTATTTCTATCTTTCAGGACAGCCTTTGACGTGTCATCCCTTCTGAATCTAGAATCAAGCAATCTCCATCACCACCATCTTTGTTTTTCAACCAAAAAAAAAAACCGTTCCCAAATCGCATGCCTTCAGGTGGGGCAGTGGCTTATGACAATATGAGTCCCTTCGTCTTCCTCCTATGGCTTGTCACTGTCCCTCTCCTTGCCCACCCTGCCCTTTCTAACCCTTTAGGTACATATCCAATTCGTCATACATAATCTTTTGCTAATATGATTATACATTTTCATTTTAGCCGATGTATATAAAAACATATGTTAGAAGAGGTCACCCCTTAAATAGATTTTAGTTACTTTGAGAGATTATTCTTTGCTGTTAAATAAAATATAAGCAGAAAATTACGTATAATTGTTAAGGATTTTATTAGGGAGGGAGTACATATGCATATAATTTAATCTCTTATGTTAAGAATTTGAATTGCAGCAATTAATTAATTAATAATGTATAAAAGAGCTAGCTTGTAACATGGACCATTAATTAATTGTGCATGCATGCAGGGTATTTTATAAACTGTGGGGGTTCAAATGAGGTAACGGTAGACAGTTTGAAATATGTTCCTGATGGAAGCTACACAAAGGTTGGAAGCGTCGCCACAATCAACCAACCAGACTTGTTGCCAACATTCACCACATTGCGTTACTTCCCCAACACGCAATCTAGAAAGTTTTGCTATTCATTTCCAGTTATCAAAGGCAACAAATATCTTGTGAAAACCATATACTATTATGGAGGTTTTGATGGAGGGAAGCAACCACCAGTGTTTGATCAAATTGTTGAAGGGACAAGATGGAGTTTTGTTAACACCACAGATGATTATGCTAAAGGTCTTAGTTCATACTATGAGGTTGTGGTTGTGTCTCATGGGAAGAAGTTGAGTGTGTGTTTGGCTAGGAATGAACATACTGGTACTTCAAGTCCTTTCATCTCTGCCTTGGAGGTTAAGAGCTTGGATGGTTCTTTGTATAATCCTACTGATTTTTCCAAATATGCACTTGTTACTGTTTCTAGACATTCTTTTGGAGGTGAAGATATCATTAGGTACATAAACATAAATATTCTTTTATGTTTTTTCATTTTATTTAGTGTCTAAATTGTGATGAGTATGCAAAATAATAAAAATAAGTCTATGGGTATTAGAGTAAGGTTAATTACCATTAATATGTTGTTTTGAGTGAAACTGGACTCAAATCCCTTAACCAAGGACTTAGATTCAAGCCTTGGCATGGGAGGAGAGACCCACTTACGGTGATCGGTTAGATTAATTAGTGGAGATTAGTTATTGTCAAAGTCGGTTGATAAACTTCGCATCAATGACATGGTTAATTGCCAAAAAAAAATGAGTAAGAGTTACTTATAAATATAGCGTGACACAAATGGTAGATACTTGAGTCCCTTAAATATATGATCAGTGGTTTGATTTTTGGCTGGTGTGTATAAAAAACTGTATCTTAAAAGAGGCCAACCTCTTAAAATGAATTTCTATTACTTCGTGAGATTAGTCTCTGGAGTGAGGGTTAATTAGAACATTGCAAATATTGCTGACTCATTTGAATGTTATGTGTATGTATGTATTCAAGTTGTAGAAAATGTGGAATAAATAGACATATGATATGAATTCTGATCATTGATATTTTTGTATGTGAACTTAGTTTTCCAGATGACAAATTTAACCGGATATGGCAACCATTTAAGGACCAAAATCCAGTTGTGGCAAGCCTTTCAAATGTAACTTCTTCAGACTTCTGGAACCTTCCTCCAGTTAAAGCATTCAGTTCAGGAATAACCACTAGTGAAGGGAAGACACTTGAAATTAATTGGCCACCAGTGTCCCTTCCAAGTACCTACTACTACATTTCTCTCTATTTTCAAGACAACAGAAATCCTAGCCCTTTAAGCTGGAGAGTCTTTGATGTTTCTATAAATGGCCACACTTTTTATTCAAGCCTTAATGCCACAACTAAGGGTGTCACAGTTTATGCTGCGCAATGGCCACTTTCTGGACAGACCAAAATTACTATGACACCTTCTGGTGAAATGCCTGTTGGACCTGTGCTCAATGCTGGAGAAGTTTATCAGATTCTTCCCCTCAGCGGTCGAACTCAGACAAAAGATTGTAACTTATACTAATCTCTAATCTCATTATTTTGAAATTTCTTTCATTGTACTACAATTTCAATCATTTAATTGTAATGACTATCCATATATAGTAATTGCCTTGGAAGATTTGGCTAGAAGCATTCAGAATCCACCTCGGGATTGGAACGGTGATCCTTGCCGGCCTAAAGGACATTCGTGGACTGGAGTTACGTGCTCTGACCAATTTATTGCACGAGTCACCTCATTGTGAGTTCATGTGTATAATAGATCCTGTGCAGCGACTGCACCATACAATTGGCTGTAGAGCCATTGAAATTAAGTTGAACACAAATTTATGTTTTTCTCTCTTAAGATCTAATGGCTCTGCAGTGCACTGCACGGTGCAGACGCTGCAGAAAATCTAATCAAATTCTTAATATATAGCATTGAAGTATGCTTTATTTGATTCATGTGACTTCATTTTATGATAAATAAAATGAGAGTGGAAAAATGATTTTTACTTATAGTTTGTCCCCTTCATGTTTAATGGTGGATTCACATATTTTTATTTTGTTGTATGTGTGAAGGAATTTAACTAATGGTGGCCTGGCTGGGACACTACCTCCAACTATTGGAAATCTAACTGCTCTTTCTCATCTGTATGGAATCTAACCTTTTGATTTCAAATATCCTAAATAATCCCTTTGTTTTATTAAATCATGCTACTTTGTGAATATTAATTTGATTACAGTTGGCTTGGGGGAAACAAATTCACAGGCAAAATCCCTGAAATAGGTGGACTCAAGGAGTTAGAAACTTTGTAAGTACCTCATTAAATGAATCACCTTGCATAATTTTTTATTTCATATATTCCTTAAATTTTATATAGTAAGCGGATATTTTACTCCCTTTTTTTCTTGGATAATTGCTGAATAAAGGCATTTGGAGAATAACAAGTTTGAAGGACCACTTCCTCTATCCATACAGAAACTTCCAAAATTGCGTGAGATGTAAGATTTTTGCAATTTAGGGACAAAAACAGAACAATATTGCACTGCTTTTCTCACATGAGTATCCACAAAGAACTACCTATTAGTAACTTTTTTTCTGTGCCTGTGGAAGCAGCTATTCTGATATGCAAAATAACAAGTCTGATGGGAAAGCTACTGCCAAACACTAAAGAAAAGTGAAGTCCAAGTAAGCTCAACACTAAAGAAAAGTGAAGTCCAAGTAAGCTCAACACTAAAGTTTTTTACCTTTGCTACTTATAATAACATTATACATATATTTTCCTCTGAAGCTGAAACCATATTGCTAACTGATAATTGTCTGTTTTTGGTTTTAAGGTGGCTTTCAACAATTCTTCTGTGAGAATCAGCATAATGCCAATGCGAATCCGACCGGTTTTGTATGTGATTGGGAAGTTTTGAATACAATCATAGTTCTAAGGGGAAAAGGAGAATTGAAACCAAAGGAATCCCATTATTTTGTAACACATTGTCAGGAATCATATTGTAAATCAGAACTATGTGAAGTAAATACATCATAAGTTAGTAATGAGTACAAAAAAAAGAAAGATTCTATTATGATTGTTTGCTTTTCCAGACTATGTTTCTATGTGTTCGCTGAGATATTGCATGTTCCTTACTTGGTTTTCATTCTAGTACCACAACCATGCTAATATTGCCAATAATAATCACCACTTTGATACATTATTGTTTTGGTCTGGACTCAGAGTGTTCTAGTCCAAACCCAATGTAAGAATATGTGATTTTAGATCGATCCGAGCCAATTGAATGACATTGAAGAAGCTTCTTGAAACTAGGAAAAGCCACCATCCAGGATAGAATCTAGAATTGCTGTCTATTGTAATTCACTTGGACCTCCAATTGTGACCACTAGATAGACAAAGAGGAAATCCGGTGATGACACACACGATAACTCATTTGTATTATCATCTTAAGCCACCTGATGGCAATCATACCGTGATTATGGCCACCAGATGGTATTCACCATTCCTTGATTAGAAGAACACGCGTCCTATATCAAGGGGGATCCGAAGATCATTGATTCTCTCTTTGATGATCGTAATAGAAATCTTCTAGAAATCCTAGAAGGCCTTAGTATATAAAGAGGACTTATATGGTCATAAAGGTACACAAAAATTCTAATCATAAAACATTTCATTCTCTAACAAATTCTTACTTGATCGTCGGAGTGTGTGCAGATACACCGTACGCCCCCAATGTGTGCAAAGGATTAGGAACCTCCTTTAACCGCCGTTCACCACCGTTCCCGAATTCAAGTTCCTACATTTAATATTCCTTCCGCTGAATAAATTGTGTACAAGTATCCTTGCCAAGGTCTTGCTAATATGACCGGGGACCAAAAAGATTACATAGGAATCATAGATGGAACGTGCTAAGCATTTCTCTAAGCTATGTTACATAAACTCACATTGGGACTACTCGGTTTATGACTAATGTACTTATCTCTAAGAATTAAGAGTAAATATTTAGCTTAATTGCAATTTTAGTCCCTCTATTTTTACTAATTCACGAAATTGGTCCCCTATTTTAAAAGTCGACAGTTTTAATATCTTCTGATTTTTAACTTAAAAATGATGACGTAAGATGTTTTAAATAACGTGACATATAATAGAATGATGTAGAATGATTAATACCTGTGAAATTAAAATAAAACGTCGTAAAAACTTAGATTTCAACTTCAGAAATTTTTCATATTTTTAATTTAATTAATGACATATGAATAATTAATGCATTTAGATGGTTTTATATTATAGAATTGTTTTTCTCCAAAATATGTTTTTCTTCTCATTAATTTGAATCAAATCTAAAAAAAATGAAATGCGTTTTTTATTTCTATTCATAGATTTGAACTCACTTTTTCCTCTCGATTTAAATTTTAGATTTTTTTAAAAACGCTATCATGCTTAACACACTTGTTAGTGTATTAAAAATAGAATTTTATATTAAAAATTGTGCTTTTGTTTTTCAAAAATTATATATTTCATTTTTTTTTAAATTAAATTACTTATAGAAGTCTTAATATGTATTCTAAGAGTACACCGCACATGTTAGCGTGACCCTGATTATTTTTTACCAAAATTGTCAAAAAACTCACGTTCTTTTCAATAATTTTTGGGTTTAAAAATAAAAAATTTATAAATATAAATAAATTTAAAGAATATTAACAGGAGTTTGACGGAAAATTGATAAGAAAACCTCAACTTATCTACTTGGAAGTACAAAGCAACATTATTGTTCCCAAATTTTAGTCAAAAAAAAATTTATTGTTCTCAATTTCATAAGATTAGAATAAATTTGAGTTGCTTTAGGAACAAGTTTGAAGCGCATTTGTAAGCATAAGTCAGATGGAGAAGTTGACCAATTAGGACATTTTTACATGAAATTGATCATTTATTTTGTAAAAATAAACTTGTCATATATTTATCTCTTGAAGAAAAAAACAAAGGTATCTCGTTTGTTTTAAATCATCCACGTTCTACTTCTCCATACCAAAAAAAAAAACAAACATTTATTATCTTCTTATATTTTGCCACTGGTTTTGACAGAATCACATGCTTACACACACCTCCATAAAGTGATAGCATAGAACTAGCAAATTCAGCCAATAGAGAGAAGAAGAAGTAGTAGCAGTAGTTGTACCATAAAATCCGTTTTTGACTCTGCTTTCAGATAATAATCCCTCTGTCTTGTATTCTCCTCCCTTCAACTTTCTTAACTCCTTAATTATTCCCCTGCCTGCTCCACACCAATTCTCAATTCTCAGTCTCAATCTATATGCAAATAAATAAAATAATTATAAAACCCTTCATTGTTCATTCTTTTGAGTCACACACACTTCGCTATTTGCTCTCACGAATGTTCTCTACGAATGCAAAATCCCTCCTCTTCCGCTGCCATGCTTCCGCCGGAGACATCTCCCCGGGTTCCACCTCCTTCCCCCGCCTTTTTCAATCACTCTCCCTTCCCACCACTGCGACCGTCTCCGGTGGCCTCAAAATCAGCCAAGGCCACGATGGAGTAGCACCCGTCGTGGAAAGTGGCGGCGCCGCAGCGAGACGCGCCGGAGGAAACGAGGGAATGAGGGTGAAAGCGAAGGAGAAGAAATGGTCACGAAATAGAGAAGGTTACATGGTTGATAATAGTGAACCTCTTCCACTTCCCATGAATTACCCTGATTCTTCTCCTGTTTCTTCTGAAGAGATTGACAAGCGCCTTCAATGTGACCCCAAATTTGAGGTTTTTTAAAACCTATCTTATTTACCCTTTTATTTTGGGTTCATTTTTTGCCACATATAATTTGAATAGATATTTTGGTTGTTTATGATGAGTTTGTAGGATTGTAAAGAGGTGGTTTACGAATGGACTGGTAAGTGTCGTAGCTGCCAAGGATCGGGATATGTAAGCTACTATAATAAAAGAGGGAAAGAGGTCACTTGCAAATGTATTCCTTGTATGGGAATTGGTAATGCATTTACCATCAATATATTACATTATATACCTTTTTCTCTATAGCTCTTTTCTTTGCTCCTCCTTTTTGTGTTGGCATTACCACTCGTTATATGGAGTGAAGCATGAGTTTGAAATTCTTCTTTAGATGAACAATGTTTAATGTCTTTTAGGTTTTTGCTACATATATATATATGCTCACACTTGGAAGATATTCACAAATACAAACATGTATGAATTATGTTAGTTACAAATTTTTTTTCTTTATCCTTTTGTTTGTTTCTTATAAACTGTATACATCTAACTCTCTCCAAAATGGTTGGAGCCGTTTACGGTGTTGTTGTGTTACCACTTCTCAAGCTGAAACCGTTCTTTTCTTTTTGTGGGGTAGTGGGGGATCCTAAAAAATTCCTCAAGTGCTATTTAGGTTTTTTTATACGGACGGTACCTTTAGATTTAGGGATACCTGATTGACCCCCTTTTGCAGGCCCAACTGCTTTTCTGTCACCAAGTCATTGGAGAAAAAGTTAACTACATTTGAACTATTAAGCATTTGTAGTGTCTTTGAAGTTAGGAACTCAGCTTCAAAATGGTCAAAGTAAAACCTGTTATCTCCTTGGTGATGCTCTATGTCTGTTGAATTTTGTTTGCAACATTATTTTTACGAGCTGACTTAGTCCGTAAATAGTTTTCATTTTTATGTAATATTTATGGTTTTCTCCCTTTGTTGTTGTATCTGCATCCATAAGCCTGTAACAAAGCTGGCTAGATGTGAGTATGTGACATGAGTATCCTATGAAGTTTAGCATGATAATTGTAGTTATGATTTATGATCTACTTTGGCATCTTTTTTCTTGATAAATCATTTAGTAATGACTGATGAACTTTAATTTCTTTCTACATGCATTATTAGTTGTTCTGTGTGGCATGACTCTTCTATAAATTTATTTGTCCTCTTAACCATTTCAACATAGAACATAGTAGCAGTGTGATACTAAAACTTGATTAGACAATATTAAAATGTTCAAAAGATTTTTGACTCAACATAAGGTTATCTCTTAGGTATGCGTCTGAAACATATTCCAGTGAACATGTAAAATTAAACCATCTAGCATGGAGGTAAACTTTCAATGTTTCTGTGTTTTTTTGTTTGCATTCAAGACACTTATTTAATCTATTGCATTGCTATTGCCATGCCCTGTTCATTTCATCTGATTTGTGGCTTTGGCAAGCAAATTTTCCCATATTTGTCAATAAAAAATGGCAGTGCTCAGCAGCCAGGCCCAAAAATGTTGTAGACTTCTAGCAGGATAACCAACTTCTATATCAAATATAATGGAAAGAAAATATGTAATGCATACTCTACACATATAAATGTTCAAAAATCCGAAGTTACCCAAAATTAAAGGCATATCATCATCAATAATCAATAGTAA
This sequence comes from Cicer yamashitae, assembly GCA_037974755.1. Lineage (NCBI taxonomy): Eukaryota > Viridiplantae > Streptophyta > Magnoliopsida > Fabales > Fabaceae > Cicer > Cicer yamashitae. The sequence continues at coordinate 58,252,631 of JBBPBQ010020323.1, forward strand.
CAGTCATGGCACATAGTCACCGTCAAAGTTATAATTAACAAGTCAATAACAACAATATGCTGAACAACAAGGCTGGGTGCTGTATTGGGCTGGTTGTGACTGAGATGATGTCATGGCTCCGCCGAATTGGTGTTGGAATTAATAATTAACAGAAAAATGTTTCAGATTAATTACTTGTTAGGTTGTGACTAAGATGGTGCCATCACTGCAATGCTATTCCGCTATAGCTCACTATTAAGTACTCTGGTATTTCCATTATAAATTTGAGGTTTCAGATTATATTACGAAGTTATCTATTCCTATGTAGAATGTTTCCACTTGAACTTCATTGATCTTTTTCTCGACTTCTCTGTATGGTGAAAAACTACTGATTAATGAAATTTTTGTGTTGCATGACTTTGTGGTTGTTGTCCAATTTGAATTAATAAGATTCTCAACTCATAGTCACAGGAATCATGACATCTAATTTTATAGGACTTCCAAAGTAAAGAGTTTCATGTTTTTTGTTACATCCAACATCACAACAAATAAAATTATGGGATGTGTGAAAAGATTACCTGCAACTTGCCTGTATTTTTGTTTGAATCCTAAATTTATAATAAACTATTCACCTGACTCTTGCATCTTTTGGTGCATCAGGAGGGTTTTCATATTGGGATAGTTGTTGAATTATACCAAGTAATACTTTTGTACAGTCTTGGGGTGGATAGAAGCTGCGGCTTCACGTATTTTTGCTTATGATCTAATTGTTTCAATTGCTCCTTTTTTTTTATGAAAGTAAGCAAGATGCCATTTAGGATGTTATCTATTCTAGTTTGGTTCATGCTAACACACGTAATGTTAGAAAGGTTGATAATATGCTGATTTCGTTTGGAATTAAAGTTTAAGCTTTGATAGGAATTTCACATGTACATTGTATCAGGAGTGTTGGCTTGCAGTTCTTGTTTTGATCCTACCACCTAGGTAGTTAATCCCAGCGTTTCCCGGCGAGATCCCGCTGTCCCGGTGCAGTACAGTGCCTGACCGCGACGGTGTGAAACAAGATCCCGCTATCCCGGCGTAGTTAATTCCAACGTTTCCCAGCGAGATCCTGCTATTATTTCTTCCTTCTTTGTTTTATTGTTTCTACTTTCACCTAAGAAGAAGAAGAAGTAGAATATGCTAATGAAGATGATGCTTATCTTTGATTCCTATGCTAGAACATGCATTACTCTGTGTTAAAAGACTTCAATATGCATTATCTTTATTTCCTTGACTTTTGTTGGTATTTCAATGTATGTTTTGACTAAGAGTAAGACTTGTAGATTCTTATTACTAATTATGAATGTTTCAGAGTTTGAGTCATTTGTTAATTTTGCATTAAATATAGGTTTATATAATATTTTTCATGTAATTTGTTCAAAAAAATAGCAATTATCCCGCCTATCCTGGAACGCGCTATCCCACTTTTGAGGCTGGCCCGCAACGCACCGCTATCTGGGATTAACTACCTAGCCTACCACACCGTATACCACAGATTCTTTGGTGCTTTATTCAAGAGATTGTATACCACGTCAGCTATGACATTTAACATAATTAAAGTGCGAGAAATAGTGATAATCCACATAGGGCAGATGGTTCACATTATGTGTTACAAAGCAAGAAATTTCTGTTGCTGCAGGGTCACCTAGGAGTTTATCACAAATCAGTGGGTTATTCCTTATTTTTATGTTTGTCTTGCCTTGTCCTTGATGTAAAGTTTCCTGCTTTGTAAGTGGGCCTTTTCAATCAAAAAAGTACCTCAACTGCCTAATTCTGGGTCCACTTTCTAAAATGCCATTGTTTATACGTGTTTTACTTTTATTGTCTGTTCTTTTTAATATTGTCAACTTGCAATAACTTGTCTGGGTGTCTGTTTTTCAGGATATGTGCAGAAGATAACAGCTCGCAAAGATATTGATTTAATGGAGGATTTGGATAATGGAAAACCGCCATGATGGTAGATGTTCCACTATTTCTCCCTCCCCCAGTTTTTTATTTTTCTTTTGTTCCCTTTCTCCACCTCGGGGATCCATACTGTATTCATATTGATGAGTTTATTCTTCCATGATTTTTACTCAAAATACTCGTGTAAATCAACATTGTTACGATTAGAGAGACTTGTAAAGACTGTAATACCCCCTCCTTCTCTCCACAAAGAAATAACTAGAAAAGAAAAATCCTCAAGAAGGAAAATAGGAAAGCATACATTTTAGGAAAGAATGTATTCTTATTCATAAATTCTGATTATCTTTTGACACTATTCTTTTTATATCCTACATTTCTATTTAGCATCTCAGTTTCGTGGTCTTCAAGAAACTGATAAGGAATAATTGATATCTTAAGATTGGCATGTTACACGAGATATCACCGCCTTTTCCATCACTCATTAATATAAAAAGACAGTAGTGTTCTTTTTCCATCTCAATTGAAAACTGAATAGGCTCAGGTATAAAATGTCAACTACAAGTTTCCTTGATTTCAAATACAACCTCTCAAAGAGAAAGTACTTGAGGAAGCCATCGCGTATGTTCTCAAGGGACAGGCAAAACTCTGGACTGAAAAACATTTTTCAGCCTAGTGTTGATGAGATGAAGATGGTGTTTGACAAATTTGATTCCAATAAAGATGGGAAAATATCTCAACAGGAATACAAAGCCACCCTGAAATCTCTAGGCATGGGGAAATCGGTTCATGAAGTGCCAGATATTTTTCGGGTGGTCGATTTGGATGGAGATGGATTCATCAATTTTGAAGAATATATGGAGGCTCAGAGGAAGGGTGGTGGTGTTAGGTCGTTGGATATACAGAGTGCATTTAGAACATTTGATAAGAATGGTGATGGGAAAATAAGTGCTGAAGAAGTTAAAGAAATGTTGTGGAAGCTGGAAGAAAGGTGCAGCCTTGAGGAGTGCAGGCGAATGGTCAGAGCAGTGGACACTGATGGAGATGGCATGGTTGACATGAACGAGTTTGTGGCCATGATGACTCAATCCATGAGACATGTTTGAATGCTTATGTTATGGCTATGTTTCTTGAGGTTGACTTTAGGTGCACTTCAATGAAAGCCATTGGTGTTGTGTTTATTTATGTGCTCAATAAAGCTGGATTGGGAAATCAGTGGTTCAATACAACTGTATTAGTAGTCTCAATAATTTCATCATTTTATACTGATTTTCATGCGAATTCAAAAAAATATATAAATAAAAGAGAAAATAATATTTTTACTAAATTATTTTTATTAATTGAAGTATTTACCATGATCATAAATACAAAGTAAGAAATATTCAATTTAAGAATAGTGCAATTACTAGTAATATTAATTACATTGTACAATTGAAAAAATATAATTAATATCACATAGAAAATGACAATCATTTTTAAAACTTGTTTTGCAAAGAAATCCACCTTAAAAAGAAAATAGACCGCTAAAGTTCTTGTAGTAAATAATATCAACAATATAAAAACATCCTTGGTTTTAATTTCTACCTTTCTAATTTTTTCAAAACATGTGAATAATGACCTGCAACACAAATCTACGGTGGACATCCGATCAATATGGTCTACGTGGATTAATGTTTAAAAGTCATTCGATATTTTAATAATAATCAAAAATATTTTTTAAAAGTATAAGTTAACGATTCTTTTTGTCTTTACGGCTGAAACAGTAACTGCATTGACGTCGGTTCAACAAGTTGAATTTTGAAGAATAAAGTGTTTTCTTAATATTATCAAATTGATATAAGCATAAAGTGTTTTATTAATTTTATCAAACTAATGTCTATTAAGTCATTGTTTCAATGATAAAAAATAAAAACATCATTAACTAATGCTTTTTATATTTTCAAGGATAGTCATTTATCATCATTATAGTTTTAGGTTTTTGGGTTTCCAAAGGTATCTTTCAGGCTTGGAACAACTGCAAATCTCAAATAACTACTTTTTGATCACAGCCATCCATGCTCGTATACAATATTCTATAGACCCGTTCTTTTATACATTATTAAATGAACACAAGGATTGGTTATGCTTCATTGCACCACTAAACAAGTTGTGCGGCTTAAAATTCTGCCTACGAATAATGCCTTTTTTTTGTCAGAAAAAAAAAAATGTCTTCTTTGTTAGAGATGCACCTTCACACTCACAAATTAGTACCTTATTCTAAAAGAATGGTACCTCATACCTTATCTGTAGTGTCACCTCTCAAAATTCTATACTTGGTATAAAATAGGTGGTATAAAATAAATCCGTTTGTTCAAGACTTTTTTAAATTTATATAGTATTTTATCTTTTTGTTATAATATTTTTTTAAATGAATTTTAAAAATAAAATTTTAAATTAAAAATTAGTTTATCTTAAAATATAATTTTAAGTATTTCATCTATTTTCTACAGTATTTTTTTAGATAATAAAATTTTAAAAAATGATTAAAATGAAAAGTTGTTTTGAGAAGCTCTTCATAAAAATCAATTTTGAAATATACTTTTTAAAAAAATATATAATTGTTTATCATGTTAAAATCTTTAATAATTAATATATAAGTTATTGATTGTCAAAATTACATTTTTTAAATTAAAAACAAATTAACCTAAAAAACTTATACTATTTTTAAGTAAATTTTCATAAAAATCATTTAAAAAAATATAATTTAAATCACTTTTTTGAAATCTTAAACAACACGATTCTATTTTTTCCCGAGTACGCAGACTAAAGAAATACTTGGCCACTAAATGTTAAATTATTATATTTTATATTTCTAAAACTTTAGTAATGGAAAAAATGGAGAAAGGGATAAATGAAGAAGATTCCTCCCCATAGATATGAAGTTTCAAGCGATGTTCCTAAACATATTTTCAGACACAAACTTGTTACATGCTTGCATGGATCAAAATGGAGCTATATTTGAAGTTATGAAGATATATCAGTGAGTAGAAAAAGGGAGGGAATAGTGCTGATATCTGAGCATGAACAAATACATTTTAAATCAGTGCATACTACATAATTCATCTTCTGTCCCTAGCAGTATCTTTGCTATTGTGGGATTTGGGGTAATGATTCAATCACCAATAATCCCCACAAGAGCATTTCCCATCCTTGAAATGATGGAACCTTTTGTTATCTCTGACAATCAATTCCCTACCTACAATCCTAGACATGATCTTAATGGCATTGTGACAGTCACCACAGACACGTAGGTTCTTGATAATCCTAAGAGGTGTTCTAGGTGGAGTACTAATAAGACCATAGGCAATTGCTAGACGTTCACTGTGGTAGAGCAATGCCTGCTCCTTTGCTTCCTGATCAATGTCATGAAGAACGTATCTTGTATCAGGAACATATCCTGCTTCTTTCATTCCACTCAAAGCCTTCAACTTCTCATCATCCTTGTAAAGAGTGGGATTCTTATACTCAATGATTCTGTTCCTGCCTTCGAGCATGCTAATGGCGGAATACTTTTTCGGGGGCGGCGTAGGGATCTTATTGGCAACAGCCTTTGATGGGTCAAGTCTAACAATCAACTCCTCAACATGGTCTTCAAGATCAATATCTCCATGAATTCGAGCATAACTCTTGAGGGTCTCCAATACTGTCACTGTTGGCCCAAATGGCAACTTCTCAATAAACTCCTCAGCTTCTTTGAGGTATCCAGATTGTCCAAGAACATCCAAAAGCCCCATGTAGTGCTCAACCCCTGGTTCAATTCCATACTTGCTTTTCATGGATTCAAAATGTAGGTAGGCATCCTCCACAGCCTCTGCACTGCCACAAGCCGATAACACTGCAAGCAAAGTCTCCGAAGTTATCTCCAAACCCAGCTCATTCATATGCTCAAATAACTGCAACGCCTCATCTCCCATTGTACTATTCGCATATCCACGAATCATCATGTGCCAAGAATCCATGTTTCTGTTAGGCATATGATCAAACACTCTGCGTGCATCAGTCATACTTTTACAATTCCCGTACATCTCAATCACCTTGTTATGCAACTTGAAATCACTCCTAAAAGTAGATTGTAAAAAGTAATCATGCACTTTCTTAGCATCCTCAACTGATTTCGATTTGCCACACAAATCAAACAGAAGATCAAAGCAATTAGCATCAGCTTTAACACCTTTTTCCATCAATTCAAGCGCCTCTTTAACCTTCCCCTCACGACAAAAACGTGTCAAATCAACAATAGAAGGAGGCTGAGCTTGTTCTTGAACAGAGGCTCGTTCGTTCAACTGATTAGGGTTTTGAAATTGGCTATTAGGGTTTTGATATTGGTTGTTAGGGTTTTGAAATTGGTTTGGGTTAACAGTTGGTGAGGTCTGGGTGTTCCAGTGATTCTGATTGTTCCATCGATTGGGACTATTGGGTTGTTGAAAGTTGGGATTTTGAGGAGGTGATGGCCGGAAGTTGGGGTTTTGAGGAGGTGGTGGGCGGAAATTGGTATTTTGAGGGTTCCAGCCCTGTTGAGGAAATCGAGCAGGGGCATTATTGGTATTTTGAGGAAAGTGATTGTGATTGTTGAAATATTGAGGAGGAGGATGAAAGGGTGTGTGATCCGAGTGTGGTTGTTGAGACTGGGGAAGGAATCTGCCATATTCGTTTGGAATAGCAGAAGTACTTAGGGTTTTGCACAAGTTATTGCCATAGAAATAGTTAGTTCGTAGATTCAAAGAGAGCATTGTGGTTCGTGCGCGTCGAATCAATGGAAGCATTGTTGTTCTTCTTTATGGGTGTGATGAAATGCAGTTACAGGGTGGAATGGTATTTTGCTTTCAGATTGATGATACAAAATATGGGCTGCTCTTTTTGGGCCACGGGTTGCTTTTGCATCCCCATGTTTTTTGTACACCCCTCTGTTCAATGTATTGTTTTTCCATGTTGCAATTGGTTGATGTAATATGTGTTTCATATTATTTTAGTCTTTATGAGTTTCATATAGGAGAGAGTGAAATTAAATATTTTAAATATTACATTGATTAATTTCAACATATACAAATATTTTAGAGATTAAAATAAACAACAAAAGATAAAAACATAAATTATATATTTATAAAGACTAAAAATAAAAATAAATAACATAGACTAAAATTAAAAAATTGTATATTTGTAGAAACAAAAATTATATTTAAACTTTGAATTTATATTTTGAAAATGAATAAAGTGTTTTATTTAATTGAGTATATCAATATCCTTTTTCACTTTTATTATTTTTGTTGACTTAATAAGATATAAACAGCTAAGAGTAATAACCCTCCTCCCAAAACAAATGTTGATAATATTTTTCTTACTAGCTTTGATATGCTTGTAATGTCCACTACTCTAGCCAATTAGTTGAATTGGTGAGACCAAAGAAACTTTTCGGATTCTGACTGATAAGGCAAAAACATGAGTCTAATTGGAACTCGAGTAGATATCTAATTAACTGACAAAGCTTGATATAACGCTGATGATATCAGACAAATATTTCCATTCTTTAAAAATACAAAAACCACTCAAACCAAGCAGCAAACAGAATATAAAAGTTGAAACAACAATAGTTCCCATGGCTAGTGAAAAGGGCTCCTAAATTTGAATTTCACTTTTCATCTTGTCATAGCTGGTGAAATTATTGGTGGTGCTACTGTAACGGCTTGCCTCTGTCTTTCCATGTTTGCTTCCCACCCTATATTTCAATTTCAATTCATTGCCAATAATAAGTCAACGGTCAAACTAAAACCATATAGTATCAGACAAATTCACTAAAACTCTCTACTGAAAATTCGCTATTTAGCAATTGATTTGGTGACTAAAATATTTTGGTCTCAGTAGCTACCGCTTCATTGATCTTTGCTAAATGAATTTGCGATGGATTAAAAGATCAATTCACGAAAATTTTCTAAACTAATACACCGATTTGACACTTTTGGTCTCTAAATCAGTAACTACGTAGCAATTTGTATAAACCACTAGTCACAAATGTTATTTGTAGTCACAAATGTTATTTGTAGTGTCTAACCTTCAATATATCAAAAATTTAAGTTGGAAATTAGACAAAAATGAAGAAAGCATAGATCCTAAATTTAATGTGATAATTTCACTATGACAGTGTATGGAATGGAAGTATTTAAAGAAAGAAGGAATTACCTATACTCAAGTCAAATCCACGGTTTTTGAGCTCTCTATATTCCTGACATAGAGCACAAGTTTCACAACAGAAATGAACTAAACAATCCATACAAGGTGCCTCTGGCAAATCATATTGTGCCCTCAATTTGGACCGATAATAACATGAATATAAACATGCAAGTCCTGTCATAGCCATTAGACTCCCATAAATTGTTCCATCACAAGTGCAAGCTGCATATATAAAAACAAAAACACCAAACTCATATATAATTAATTCTACATATACTAATATAACTAATTAGCTTGTGTGTTTAAATTTAAAAAAACTTACTTGAATTGCCTTTATCTACTATCTCTGCTATTAGTCCAAAAGTAATACAAGGGCAGAAGCAAGTGACCAAACCTTACAAAAAATAATAACAATAATAATTAACCATAATATAAACCTTAGAAATTATGAATCTACAATATGATTTAGAGGTTCTTACAGATTCCAGGATCATCAAGACAACGGCAAAGACCGGTCGACCAGTGATGTGCCCTTGACGCGGCCCTTGAATTGGTTGTGATATATGGAGGAGCATAAGGTTGTGGTTGTGGTATGCCATAATAACTTGGCATCATTCCTTGTAAGACATAGCCTTGAGAAGGAGGAGGAGGAGGAGGAGGATGGCTTTGACCTGCATATGCATCTGTTTCATTTACAGTAGGATACATGTTAATTGTGGAATTAATGCTCTTTAACCAACACAAACTCTTATTATCTTAGTATATATATAAATTGGAGAAGGGTATTCCACATTAATGTAATTTGTAACTACTAGGAAAAACCATTTTCAGTTTGATAAGTTTTATATAATAATCAGTACTAGTTGCAAAGTATAAAGTACATGTGTTTGAATATCAGTATATAAATAAATGTTAAATAGTAATACATGACTTGACCACTGATTTAGGGAAAAATAATCTTGTATTTCCATGATCTTTCTTAGGAGCTAGAATATGTTATAATCATGTAACATGTCATCTTCAGTTTTGAAAATCTTACTGCCAAAGGATAGGAAGAGAAGACAAATAGCAATCACCTTGCAATTTCTAAACTGAATTTGTTCAAGATTACAAGCTGACTACAGAATAATTAATTGTTTGTAATGATGTAAGCTGAAAACAATGATTATTTTGCAACGGTTTAATTAATCTGACAATTACTATTTGTAATTAATTATCTTGAATAACAAGTCAATGTAAATCAGTAAGATACCTTCTTACAACTTACAGGTATTAATTTAGGGTATTGCTAATCAGTGTGTTAAGAACATTGTTTAAAGATTTTAAATAAAGAAATTAATTATAAAAAAAAATTAAATATATCAATTTACAACACGTTGAATGTACAATTTTTGAAGAAGACTTACTATTTTAGACTCATTAAAAATCGTTCATTTGCATTTGCCTTGATTTATGAATCAAGATGTTACACATTTTAAATGTATAAAACTGAAATCTTATACTAATACTATGAATAAACAAATGTTGTAATTTATCATAATATTTTATTTTATGTTCAACGACAAAAAAATTATAATATCTTCAACATGTAGACGCATTAGTACAAAATAATGTAAAATAAAAAATAAAATAAAAAACGACATTACAAAGGATATAAAATCCCGAATATTTGGTTCCGTAGACTAATGCAATGTTTAGTCTGTAACCTTTCTGGTGTGATGGTATTAGAGGAATAAAAAAAAAGCTCAACTTAGCTCATTTTATAAATATTCTTTTAATTTGCTTGTGCAGGATTCTTGCTTTTGTTTACTCTTGAGTCTTTTTTTAATTGAGTGTATGATGGAAATTTCAATAGATTAAAGAGAAATGAAGAATGCTTACCTGTCATTGTCGTAGAGTCCATAATAGTTAGAGAAGAAAGGTTGTGAGAGTATATTGTCCTCGAACTTGGTTGCTAGGGTTAAAATGATCTAATGCGCATATTTTAGTAGGCTAATTAAAACAACATCTCAAACCATTACGGGGTCATTTATATTATATAGTCCAAAGTACAATATTCGTTTTTAATATCTAATTAATGCATAAGATTATTCAAATAATTGATATTAATATATTTTATAATACTTAATTAATGCATAAGATTATTTAAATAATTGTATTAATATTTTATATTTTAATTGATTAATTTAAAGATCCATAAAATTAAACAATTCTTTCACTTAAGTGATCTTTAATTGATTATTAAAATATGAAGATTATAAGAGTCAAAATATCAATCAATTATAAAAGAACTTTGTATCAAAGTAGTATAAGAAATACAAACTTTAACTTTGCAAAAATAAGATATCAGGAAGAAACAAATTATACAGGAAAATGTTGATCGTTACAAGAGGTGTTTGCAATAAAGTGAAAAATAATATGTAGCAATATTTAATAAATACAAATTGTAACTACTCAATCTTCTATGTATGGTCATTCAATTTCTAATTAATCAAAACGCTTATATTTGTATATTCTTCTCTTTCTTGTTTAAATTATTTATATCAAATAGCACTACTACAATTATATATGCTAAATACCAACCTACATTAAACATAAAGATAATGAATATGAATTGTCATAATTTAATTAAGAAATATGTAATCTAAAAAAAGTCAAAAACATCTGAAATAATATAAAAGATATAATAATAATTATAAAGTTCCTATTATACATTTTCCATAATAATAATCAAGTAATTAAATATAATAGTTCAGACTCTCACTAATCTAAAATATCAAATGACTAAACCAAATCCATATTGGTGATTGTATGCTTCTAAAAGCTACAATAGTTAAGCCTACGATCATTAGCTCTACCAACATATTCTCTATACTTCTGTAGCAATATATTCAATTCGAGTCTGAAGTTCTAAAAATTTCCCTTAGACAAATAGATATTTAATGTCAAAATATTTTGAGCATGAAAAATTCTTAGAGGTGTTTGGTTCAACAGAGAGAAGGAGTGAATTTTAATTAAATGCGTGTTTGGTTCGAGGGGATGGGATAAATTAAGTGTATTTAGTCACTCATCTCTTAAAAAGTGAGCTAAACACAAAATAATAAAAATATTCTCTTCTCTCTCTATTTCCCTCCATCTACCTCGAACCAAACACACTTTTAGTGTTTTGAGTATAGAAATGCCCGATATAAACATTGTCAAAGTATGTCACAAATAGCCTAGATATACTTTCAACAACTCTGAATCGAGTGATGAAGTTCTTCAGCAACATAACTTGATAAGTAGTCTCAAAACAAATGATTTCATCTGCTTCAATAGTAGAGATAGTTGTAAAAGTCTGTTTAACACTCTTCCAAAAAATAGTTCATTCTGCCATCATAAAAATTAAGCCTTAAGTAAACTTTTGATCATCAAGGCAACATATAAAATCAAAATAACCAATGACTTGAAGTTGATCAAACTTCTTGTAGGTCAATTTAATCTTTGGTTATTTTTAAATATCATATGACTTTTTTAACAACTTCCAATGTCTTGGGTTGCTGAAGTATCTCCCTAAAGTAATTAACTACAAAAGCAATATTGGACCAAGTACAAACTTGAGCGTACATTAAACTACCAGCAACATAAGCATATGAGTCTTTCTCCATTTCAACCATTTTTTTAGGCAAAATATATATATAGTCCTTTAAATTTAACTCAATATCCACTTAGGTCTTTTAAGTTTATTTTATCCCAATTTAGTTTTTTAAGTTACATTATATTTACACTATTAATCATTGATCTCAATTTCGACAACAATTAGTTCAACTTAAGATTCTAATCATTAGAAATTCTACCAAATGCTGCAATAATATATCCTTCATACAAATTTTTCAGAAAACATTCATCAAATCTTATAAAATGTCTATATTTATTGATTTTACCTACAATAATTTAATCACATGTATAGCTTTAAAAACAAGTTAAAAAAAGACTATCTATATAATCAATGTTTTTAACTTTATTCACGTGCAAAGTATCTTGGACAGTCAACTCGTTGCGACGTTTGGATTAGATCTTAACATTCTATGAAGTAATTCGAGAAAAATTTTAAACTCAAATGATCACATGCGTAATTTAATATATCTGAAAGGTTAATGGTGCAAACCGAATGAAACTTAAATGACCGAATCGAAAAAAAATAAATTTAAGGACTTTAACAAAAATTAGACTAAAAATAAATGACTAAAGATGAGTTTTTGCCTTTTTTTATCATTTTAAAAACGCTGAAATTTAAAGAGTTGGTCACTTTTTAAACGGATGTAGTGCATAGAGAGCAAGAAAACATATCAAAATGTTCGAGGATCTTTTCAATATATCCTCTTCGAGACATTCCAAGTGTTGGGTGGGTTCACTCTCCAAGTAGAACCTACCAAATTTTATTAGTATTATTATTATTATAATAATTATTATTATTATTAGTATTAATATTATTATTATTATTGAAATAAAAGAAATAAAAAAAAAAAGAGATTTTAATGGGCTTGGCCCATGTGAGAAAGAAAAGGGACTTAAATCCCTAATATAATAATAAAAGGAATAGTGCCGAAGGATGATGTAGCAGAAAGGCACGGCCGCCGTAAGTAACACGAGAATAGAAGAAATAAAAATATTGTAATATACAGAGTAGTTTTACCTTTGTTGATAGTTACTTTGTAATAAAGTAAAAGATTATAAGTTCGTTGTTATTGTTGATTGATCTACCTGTTAATTATTATAGTGGAAGTTTTTACTGGATTAGGTCATGTGGTTTTATTCTCTCAATTTGAGGGAAGTTTTCCAAGTTAAAATTGTGTTTGTCTCATATTTTCTACCAATTATTTTTGCTATGTAGAATTGTATTTTCTGTTTAGCCATTTATCTGCACACAGGTGGAGAAAAAAATATTCCACATTATTAAGATAGTTATTACGTGAGCTATCATGAAAAATTTGTATTGTCATGTTTTATATAGTTCTAGTCAAGGACGATATGAGTTACCAAAATTTATATAGTTCATGTTTTACAGTTTGTATTGTTATCCGCTGCCTATACTCGTTACGTGAGATATGATAACATTGTCATGAATCATGACCAACTCCCAAAAATAACACATGTGAAGCGCCAGTATTAAATAGTCTATATATTAAATCTTTTCAATAATATTATTCAAATTTTATCTTAGTGTAGCGGTAATTATAATTTTAGATGTAATTACAACTCAGATATACAGTTAACAAATTGATCCATTACCATTGCACCACTTTGCATTTTAATTTATTGAGTAAAACATTTTATATATATATTAGACATAATTCATAAATATTATTGTAAATATGACTATCTTTATAAAATAAGAAAACTTGGTTAAGAAGATGCGTCCTTGGATATAGGTACATAAGCCCATAAAATAACACTTTAAAGGTGGCCTAAGTTTGTTAAAAAAATGCCTTATGTAAATAATGCTAGTAGAAAGCATACAGAGCAAAAACAAAAAATATTAGGAATAATTTTTTTACCTCCTAGAAAGTACAGAGTCGAACAAATTTCTACCTTCGATTGTTCTATGATTCACCTCAAGTTAGATAACACTTACTCAGAAAGAATGTACACAACATAAGAAGTTAGAAGCTCTTATACTTATTCTTTTACAATTATTCAAATTGATGATACTATTTAGATATTTTAAAATGAGTGAAATGAAATTGAGTAAAGTAAAAAAGAGTAGAACACAATAGAACAAAATATCTATTTCATTGTTTAGTTATTTGAAGACGGAATGAAAAATAAAAAATAAAATTTCATCTCATACACCTTAAATTAGAAGGAAAAAAAATGAAGGAAGATGGTAGAATGGAATGAAATAAATTCCATCATACTCCACTTCATTCCACTCATTTTTCAAATACCCAAACAATAAAACCTTATTAATTATCAATTTCATTTCACTTTATTCCATCATCCAAACAAAGCTTAAGCCTTATCCTACTAGTATCATTAAAAAAACTATTTGCATCATTTTGATGTTAAAAATTTATGCTTTAAAAAATTTATATCTTAATTGGAACACTATAAAATTATAACGTCAATAATGTAGGGATATAATTTATGATGTTACAAATTTGAAAAGAGCCTGTAAAAAGAGACGAACAAAAATATCAATAGAATTTTATATTTAAGGATTGTGGTATACAATAGCAAAATAAAACTGATGATAGAGTGAGGCATAAGAAAGCAACCTTAACTGCATTACCTTATAAACGGGCTGTATAAACCTCTATAAGATTGTGTCATGGGCTTTCATGCGATTGTTATTTTATGAAAATTTCTTTTTCCATCTTTATCTCTTTTAAAAAATTCTTAAATTTTGTTTGAATTAGCTAATTGAGGAGTGGAATAAGAAATATCCTTATTTTATATGTTAAAAGCAAGAAATATTCTTTTCACCTCCCAAATCTTCTTAAAACTTCTCAAATTTTATTCGGATTAGTTAATTCAAAGATATATTTTACACTTTCGAATTGATCGATCCATATATTTTTTTTGCATTTGATAACATTGGGGATGAGAAAATAAACACTCTAAAAATAAAGTTTCAGGCCCAATTTATTGTCTTAATGAATTTAATTGTTCAAAAATTTTACCCTATATCTCCACAATCATACTCTTACCTCCATAATTTACACAAATTACTTATTTTATCTTCTTTTTTTTATAAAAAATCAGAAAAATTATGCCACCCCCACCTGCTTCTATTATGTTTCAAAAAAACTGAAAGATTTGAGTTTTTTTGGACACAAATATGTACAGAAAAATTTAATTTAAGTTTTTCTTTAACAAATGTGTTCCAAAAAATTTAGAGTTCAAATTTTTTTTATTTCAAAAAACTCAAATTTTTATCAAAAAACTTAAAATAAGTTTGTTGGTACATACTATTCAAAAAAAAATATTGTTTTGAATTTTTTTTTATCGAAAAACTTTTCAAAAGATTTTCGGTTATGCAATTTTTTTTTTTGAAAAAATAATATGTATTCTGAAAAAGTTAACACAAATGTGTTATAAAATATTTAAACTTTAAATTATTTGAAATATTTTTGTTCTAAAAAACTCAAATTTTTAAATTTTTCAGAACACAGTTGTATAGCGGAAAACTTAAATTAAATTTTCAGGTACACACTTTAATCATTTTTGTTTTTTTTTAAATTTAATGTGCCAAGAATTTTTTCAAAAGTTTTTGGGTTTTCAATTTTTGGCTTTTTTTTTATTAAAAAAGGGTAAAATGGAGTTTTTATTAAAATATAGGGGTAAGAAAATAATTGTGGGGTAGTAAAATTTTCAAATTGTTCTAGTTAGTCATCTATTTTACAATCATTTTTTTAAAAGAATCAAACGTTGTGCAGGATATGTTTAAGAGTTAGATTTTGAAGAGAATTAAGAAAATGAATAGTCTATTTTTCTTTTTCAAATTAAGAAAGTTATAAAATATTTCTTAAAATCAATTAAATAGAATTGAGATTTTATATGATCATTTGTCATATTATTCTTTCAATTTTTTTAAAACTCAAATATATAGATTTAGGGTTTGTTTGAATCAATTTTTCATTTTAGTTTTTAAAATTTGTTTTATAAATCACTTTTTTCTTTTAAGAAGAGAATAACAAAAAATTGGGTTTGGTGATCTAATTTTTCAAAACAGTTCTAGAGATGAAAAAATGAAAAAA
>JBBPBQ010020323.1:58268754-58295200 GCA_037974755.1 Cicer yamashitae
AAAATTCATGATATATATTATTATTATTTTTTGCATATTGATATATTTTAAACAAGAGAAATTTTTGTAATTGATATATTTTTTATAAACCTAATTGTCTTACACCTCTCTTTTTTCATTCATATGAGATAAATGTTTTAGAACCATTATTTTTACATTAAAGTCATTCATTTAAATTGTTTTTCTCTTATTTAGCGTTTTAAATAATATATTTATTTCACTTATTTTTACAAAATTTAATTTTTGTGTGGAAGAGATGTTTAGAATATTTTAAACATATTTAACCCTTAATTTTTTGATAGTAACCATATTTATATTTGTGATAAATGTGTGGACATTCTTATAAAAATATTTTATGTCTTCATAGCTTATAAATTAATTAATTTTTATATAAAATTAAATTATATGGTAGAGGTGGATACTCGAATGCTTGTATTCACTCAATTTTAGAGGTAGTTATTTGTGTTTGTGCTTAATTCAGAGTGCATATCTTGACTTATTTTTATAAATACTTTTGTGAGTATCTATTAGATCTGAGTTCAATTGTCATATTTAAAATTTATTATATTATTAATAAAGAGAAATTTATTGATGTCCGTAAGTACAACGGATATGATTGTTGTAAAAATATTTTATATGATGGTACATGTTCGAATCTAGAATCCTTCGTAATTAGTAGGTGTGAATTTCACCGCTATATTTTTTATATAAAAAAAAATACATTTATCACTTAAGTATTATTAATAATAATATTTACCAACAAAAAACAAAACACTCAAACATAAATACCACCCAACACACCCACTCACAAAACAAAAAATGAAAAATAACACACATGGTCGTATTAAGGAAAGGGCCACTAAACTTTAACAAAAAACATAATATTATAAAATTAGAGTAATTTTTTTCATATATTTACATTAGTGTCATTAATGAAATGTGTCAATTCTCCAAGTGTTTTTGAAACTCAAAATAGAGAAGCAAAACATCAAAAAGATGTTTCCATTTTTCTCTTTTTAAAAACAAAAAATCAAAACAATTTTAAAAACACTTGAATATAAAAAATATTGCCAAGCGGATTTTTTAGTTTTATTATTTTATAAAAGTAAAATACAATTTTTAAAAACTCAATCAAACAAATTCTTAATATTCTAAATTTTTCTACTCTAAACTCCTTCAAAATTCAACTTCCAAATAAATTCAAATTCTCTCTATAATTAAGAGAATCACACATTTACACAATCAAATAATGAAGGTTAATCTTAAACTCTGACATTTTAAATTATACAATAATAATTAAAATCTATATTATTCTATATTGTCTAATCTTTAATCCAATGGTGTTCAATATCCAACTAGGTAAATGTGTGATTATACTAACTGAAAGAATATCAAAATCCCTCTCAAAAATACCCCCTTAGTCTTTAGCTCCCCAGTCACCCACATAATGAATCTAGCTATAGAGTATCTATGTTTAGACCGACTATAAGACTAAGATGATATTAAGTCACAATTTACCTATTTCTAAGAGCGTGTTTTGCGGAAATCAAATCAAAATCCTCCATGCTTATCCAAGTGAGCCATACTCTTTGGGATTTAGAGTGGTTGTTTGCTGCAAATATTTACTATTCTTTGATTTATAGTACACGTTGGCAAATTAGGGGGTGTACATTTTCTCGCCAACCTAGTGGACACTATAAAGTACTAGCATTGTCTTTTCAAGTATTGAGAGTCTCGAGGAAATGAGACTATACTAGATTATATCATCACTAATAATGGTGTTAATTATGAAGCCATAATCACTTGCATGTGCCATAGGCTTTCAACAACTTGAAACATCCATTCACACGACACCAAAATATTATTAAGGATTTTAGCTTCTGAAATTGTAAGAGTAGACTAATTTGTGATTTTTAATTTATAAAATATTAAGTTGTTTATTAAAAATTATTCACCATCGATTAAAATATTTTTTAAATTTTCTAATCCGTAGACAAAAATATTCTTAATTAAAATAGTTGACAAAAAAAATATTTTATCTGATTTTAAATAATTTGAGAGAATAATTTGATATTTTATAAATTTTAAATTTCAAATTGATAGTCATTTAATGGTGATTTACTCTATTATTAACCCTTAAAAGGGCAAAATAAAACAAAAATCCCCTGCAATGACCAATAGTGATTAAACTGAAGTAAACTAAATAAATTTGAGAATATATAGGCGATGAGTTGAACCTGAACACAAGTTTTGTTAATAATTATCTATTAAAGCTGTCAAATATTTTGTTCTTGCAGCACTGTACACATGCGAGCTATAATTTTTTTAGCTCGCTCATAATATCATTGGTTACTGTTTTTGTCATGGTATGTTTTGAGGTTATAGATTCTACCTCTGCTGTCGAGGTTTGCATGTGTTTTTCCAAAATTATACTATATATCACGTTATGTATCAGTCTCTTTTACATGTTAAGAAATTTTATTAGTATATCTTAACTTTACATCAAAAGAATTTGATCTGTAATTTTGTTAAAATACCTTACAATTATGAGTGTACATAAATATAAACTCAGTGTAGGAGCTGTAGATATTCTCTTTATCAAACAAGATTATGAGTTGTTCTTTTTTTTGGTCAGCATAAGAATCAATTTTATATTTCCACTGGATAAACAGCTATTTAAAGACTAGCTAGCTTCCAGAAATGAAACAGTGGAAAAATGACCATATAATTACTTCTGATAGCATATTCCTAGAGAGGTTACTGTATTACGTTTTGAGGAAGATGCATGCATGCCATGCTATTAAAAAAAAATTAGGAGTTTTCTCGATCTGACATAGTAAAATGAGCCTCGAGCGTTGAGTTGAGTGTGTATTAGATTAGAATAATGAGGACTAAAAGCATCATTTATTGGATTACAAGAGACAATTTTTGCTAACTGTATAGGAGACCAAAAAGGGGACAGGCTCACAGGCCTAACTTAATTTAATTTCTTCCATTAAATCTTAAGTTAACATCAGTCTCCAAAGTGGGATTCGACCATTTGTCCTAAGCTCAATTGCCAAGCAAATGTATATAGGAAACTCCAAGTCCACACTAATTAAGGATATATATAGAGGATTTCATGTGAAGGACACTTAGTACACGTGAAGGTCAATACTTACTTCAACTAAAAGAATCTTTGCCTTGTTAATTATTATTAGTCTACCATTATTTAATTTATATACACATATTTTCTTTCTTTCTTGTACTTACATCTAGCTTTTCCGATAGGTGAAAGAACAGAACAATAAAAAGACACGCTACTTGTAATTGTATACATTATTAAATAACATGACCGAACTCATATGTTACTTCAAAGACAATGACTATCCACTATATGATGTTCACTTATTTTCTTAATTTCCCCCCTATTTACTCACAAATGCTAGAAATCATTATTTCCCATTAAATGTATTAAGTCTTTTATTTTTACTCATTAAAACATTGCTGCAGTATATATGTGCCTAGAGTATTGAACATAAAAAATAATGGCATCATATATGATTTGCATTTTAAGAGATTCATTCATTGCATGCCTTGAACAGTACTAAGTGCAGAACGCATCCATTCACAAGCGTATAAATAATAGGAAGCTTTAGTGAATCAGTCACAATAGTCAAAAATCATCGGCAATTAATGTCGTTACCCCTTTGTCAAGCATAATTTCTGTCTCAAATAAGATAAGAGCAAACACAATTTTAAAATCAACTTAGAGAACTATATTTATTAAGTTCTAATGGGATACCAACTACCAATTTGATGTTGCTACTTGACACAGTTTGTTAATGTAAATAAGTTAGCTTATAAGTTTATTGGATTAAACCGGCTAATAAGTTAGTTTATAAGTTTATTGGATTAATTGAATGTATTTGGTAAACAAATTTTTTTCGTACCAACTTATAGCTTATTTTGATACGCTATTTCAAGTAGCGTTCGAATTTATATCTTATAAATTTTTACATTTTATTTTATTTATAACCTTATTATTATTATTGTTGTTGTTGTTATTATTATTATTATTATTATTATTATTATTATTATTATTATTATTATTATTATTATTATTATTATTATTATTATTATTATTATTATTATTATTATTATTATATCTTTATGTAAAATGTAGTTGTCTCACTGATTTACCATTAACCCTCATATCTTCTTCTCTTTTCAGTGCTATTACTTCTGTTTTTTTTCTACATAGTAGTGCTATTACTTCTACATAACATAATCATTCTTTCATTCTTTGCCCAAAAAATTTAACTTTCATGCATTAATTGCAAGAATGTCCATCAGATAACACAAAATTGACGAAGGCATGCATTGTCATTTTTTTATACATTTAAAAAATATATTTAAGATTACTGTGTACTTTTTTTCTTAAAAAAAATAATTGGGTACTTTAATGTCATTTTACAATTACAAAAGCTAACTTTATCAAATATTTTTATTTCAATCAGTTAACTATAAGTTATATATTATCAGCTATAAATTATCAGCTAATTTTCCGTGTTAATTTATAATTTACTTTTAGCGAACATAACCTTGAATTGCTTAAACATGATATGATATATGATTAAGAATTTGATTCTAGGCCGGTTGGATCTATAGTATAAAAGACCATGTGATGAGACAAGTTAACTATTTAAATTAATCTCAATACTTGAAGAATTAATATCTAGGTTCTAGTCGAGGATTCTCTAACGTAGTTAGACTTTCAAGTGTTTTTAGCGGAGCATACAAGTTAGAAAAAATTCTTTGGCATAAGTTTATTACTATTACTCGTTCATAAATATAAGTACATATTGCATATTTAACTTTTATAAAGAAAAATTAGTAGTATAGATAATGTGTTTATTTTTTATATAAATATGACAAAATTATCCTTTGTGAATAAATGTACTATTCAATATTGACTTTTTTTATTCCTAGACAAATTAATAGTAATAATTAGGATTATATTTAAAAATTAAATAAATGCATTTAAAAGTTCGAAATAGACTTATATTTGGAGATTTTTTTTTTTTTCCAGTTGGGTGATTATAATTAGGGTGGCAAGGAGTATATAAAATAGAAGATAATATGTATAAAGAATCTATTTTCATATATCAATGTATTTTGCTACAATTGGTCAATATTATAATTAGTGGACACCTCTATTTTTTCCTACACTCATTCAATACCTCCCTTTCTTTCTATTTTCTCTTCCTATTATATTATTTACATAACACATCACTCTTTTTATCTCTTTCACCCTCAAGGTGTAAAAGAGGTGTGCGGATAATTTTTCAATATTATATCCCTAAATAAGGTCAAGAAATGCAAAAGCAACGGATAAACAAATTTGAAGAAAAATGTGAAGACCCACATTCCTAGCATAAAATGACAAATCTAAGTAACATGTTATGTCCACTAATTGAAAAAAACACACATAATGTATCATCACTATCATTATATAAAAGCCAAACATCTGCATGTGGAAACTAACCCTTGAAAGTGATCAAACAAAGTTAAGATATAATATAAGTTTTACCACTGTGCCAATATATATTCAACAATAAGCATCAAGTTCTATAGTGCATAAGCATTAATTTAACCATGGACCCAAGAATCTCCTTCTCCAATGATTTTGTAGTTGGACAACAAGCAATCATCAAACATGAAAACATATACAGAGAAGCTCCTGTCTCTTCGGATTTCGAATTCTCTGTCAAGAAATATTCTATGATATCAGCAGATCAAGTCTTTTTTCAAGGCATGCTGTTGCCTCTGAGTAGTGAATGCTCCAAGAAGGTTACTTTAAGAGATGAACTACTTAATGATGATGATTCACCAAAATGGTCAAAGAGTTTAAGCCGGTGGAAGGAAAGGTTAGGCCTAAAGAGAGGTGCATCTAAGAAAGATAAGAATAAGAATGATCATGTGTTTCTGCAGAAATCTGTAGGTAACCAAAAAGGGCCTAGTTTTGGACAAGAAGAAACAACTGTTAACAAAGACAATATGGTAAGATGTCCATCGATTCGTCTTATCTAATTGTTTTTCATAGCTTGTTCAGTACTGTATGTTTGTTTAGATTGGTGGTATAAGATGAAATGAAATATATAATAGTCTAGTTAGATTTTAAAATATGAATGTTACCTCAATTGATTTCACACTATACCAGCAATTTAAACATTATAGTACATTGCATGTTCTTTACATTTACATATCCCTTTCTTGTGACAGGAATTGTTCTGTGAAGGAGGTGTAAGTAGCAGAGGTAAGTGAATTCCACAGGAACTGCATCCTTTGTCTAGGAGGGTTGACATTCTACTAATATCTAAAGGAATTAAGTGTTAGAATTTTAACTGACTTGTTTTTGAGCAAGTTAAATTTAACCTATGTAGTAGAAAGAAAGTTCCGCATGGTATTATTATCTTTGTACAAAAATTTGTAGTTTTTCAATGAGTGTGATGGATCCAGTAGTTGTGGCTTTTGTTAGAGATATATAGTGATTATAGCTAGTTGTTAAACGTTCTAGTTGGTTGTCAAGTATCTTCACCTTCTACTTCTAAGCAAGTTATTATCTTTTGTATTCTTTGCTTTTTCATATTATATTTTAAGTGAGTTTCTTTCTCTTTTAATTACTTAATTTTTAGGAAAAAATAAGTAAAATATGAAGATCAAGTGTGAATAATTTACTCAGAATAGCAAGCCAAGCTTGTAATACAAAGATGAAGAAAAAAACAAGATCTGCCTTCTGCAAATATTTACAGTGAAGGTGATTCAATGAAAACAAAAAATGAATGATTCCCCAGATATAGTTATTATTTAATATTTAATTTCAGATATCACTATTTGGTTAGTAACTCAAACCCCAACAAACACAATAAAACAATTTGCTCTGTATGATATTAAATGTCACGTTTGAAATATATTTGTTTATTTTATATCACTTATCATTTTAGATTACAAATGAAAGATTAACGTACGCATTGAATGATTTTCTTAAAAAATGTGTATATAACCTTAAAACTAGACTTAATATGAGACGAAGATAATAGATGATAGTATTTTCAACATCTCTCTTAACCACTCTAGGTCTTAATCACTTTGTCGTCTCGCTCTCAATTCAAACCTCGCACACAGTAGCACCTCCAAACTAGCCTTCCACTTCATCCATCAAAAACCCATTGAAGGTCACTAACACTCCATACTACCCACCATCACTCCTTTCATGACTACACCAATAACAACAGCACTATCAATAGGCAATACAAATATTAAGCATCCAATGGTGGTTATTTGCTATGAACTACATTTTTATGGTGCATTTTATACGTTGTTATTCTTTGGGTTAGGATAAATTCTACCATAGCAATAGAGCCAGGAAATAAGGAGAAAATAACATGCGCATCTCTAAAATCCGCTTTAAATTTTCGCAAATAGTTTTACACTGACCAACAACATGAGTCATTAATTTTATAGTTTTTAATATATTAAAGTTAGAATTATGAAATGATAAAATCAATAGTAATCATTCAGCATATATTCATCTTTGGAGAAGTAAATAATTTTTGAAAATTATAATGAAAGATAGTGGGTAATTTAAGCATATGATAAGGAATGGAAATTTTTGTTTATGGGGTGGCATTTATCATGGACCGTCATATAGATGGCCCATGATGGTCTTTTTTTGAAAACCTTGATTGATCAAAGTTCACATACCTTACTATGGACTATATACACTTAATCACTCTCTCTTCCATTCTCATCTCCCCGTTCTTTCTTGTTCTTTGCTCAATACCTCCTCCACCTTTAGAGAGCCTTTCCGACAACCAATACTCACGCCGCCAACCACCATTAAACTCACCTCTTTCTTCTCTACAAAACCCACCAAATTATTTTTAGATCGAAGTACTTTTAATTTTTAGACCACTACCTTCGGAGGCCGTTTCCGACCACCTTAAACTTGCTCAAGGAAAACAAACACCGGATTCGTGTTCTACGTCACAAGCTCTCTCTATGTTACTATTTCTTCCTGTTTTCTAAGCACCTATGCCGGAACCACCGCCAATGGGTTTCTGGTCACCATCTCCGACTGATATTTTCTTTTTGCCCTTCCTTCTATTGATTATTTTTTATTGTTACATTTTATAAATCTTTCAAAGTTCAATCATGATGGGCTAGAAGGATGCTCACCAAAGGTGTTATGTTACTAATCCTGTTGTTCATGTAGTTAGTAATTGGATAGAACGTGGCGAACAAAACTGAAACAATTTTTTATGATGACGTTGATAAGACCTGTATGATTTTGGGGAAACTTGATGCTTTTGTTAAAATCTTTACTTTAAATAAATAAAATCTTCGTATTTTTGGGTGAATACTAATTGAAACCAGCGATGTTGTTTTTGTGGCTTTCGGCCTGAGGTTGCAGGTAGTTGTGGGAGTGAGAGGCAAGCACCGAGAAAGAAGGTGAAGAAGATGCGGTACTGTGAGAGAGAAACATGATAAGATCTACTAGAATCACAAAATCCAACCATTGATATGGTGTGTTGAATGATGGACATGTTTAATACCAGTCCATATTAAAACCCACCAGAAAAACATTGCTAAATAATTTGCCATGCATTACGTACTTATTACAAAATAAAGATAAACGATTGGACACTATTGTCCAGTAATAAACGCGATACAATATTTACAAAAAAATCAATAAAATAAAGGCAATATACACAAATATCAAGGTTTTCAAAGAATGATATTATTTTATTATGTACATCTAAACTAAACCAATGGGGTCATTACATCTACAGACATCCGTTTATATGAATACGAAAAGGATCAAGAATGAAGCACCAACCATATTTACAGCATATACAATTGCTCTTGATGGAAAAGAATCAAGCGACTGGTTCAATTACTGTACATCTGCAGCCAATGCACATACTCAGAAATGGAAAGTGGATAGTATGGTACCAAAGAAATATTAGCTTGTTAGCAGCTATCGTATATTAGAAAATGAGGCCCAACTTACATGACAAACGGGGAGACTGCCCGGCTGACAACAAAGCTCATCTGGATTGCCTTGGTCGATGAAGAGTATAAACTACAAAAACCTCACATAATAATCTGCACATAGAATTATTAAGAAACCATTTAGCATTAGAATAGTAACGACATTTTGGTACATAGACAAGGTAAGATGTCACTAGTGGCACCATTAATCAGTCTTCTTCCCAAGGTTGTGTAGGACAATATTTCTCCATGGACTCCTTTTTGCGTTCAGGATCAAGGCTGTAGAGGGGGTGGAAAATAAAAGATATTGGTTACATGTTTCAGAGAATTTCAGAATTACTAAGTACGAAATTGTCTACTGAGAGAAAATCAGTTGAAATCAATTTTGAAACAGACCTATTTCTAACTCCAAGAAGAGCATAATGTACAGCACTTGCACAAGCTGAAGCAGGAGCCATGGCAGCTGCAGGAACTGCTCGAACAGCAGCGGCCAAGGCAGGTCCTGCACCTGAACCGCGCTGGAACTTTTTCAAAGGGTTCTGAACTAACACTGCAGCAGATTTTCCCAGGCCATCACTGAGACTCTCACAAGCCTGTAAAATCAAGAAAACCAAACTTAATATAGTGAGGAATAAAAATTAAAAAACATGATGCAACCACATTGAACTTCGTTATTGTCTAAGTATATCCATATTCCTCACAAAAATCAGCTTGTAAGTGACGGATGTCCACCATTTATAACTATTATTCAGGTCATGTCACTATCCAATGCAGGACTTTCAATCCCCTCCAAATCTATGATAAGCTCTGATAGTACCACCTTGGAAATTGGATTGGACTTAACCCAACAAAACCAACTTATAAGATGAGAGAAATGTACTGCTTATAAGTTATAACCACTATTCAGATCATATCACTATCCAATGCATGACTCTCAACAGTTTCAATAAGTCTAGTGTTATTAATACACATACATTAAATCCCAAATTTGCTAAGAGCAACTCCAAATTATTCATCTGGTGTCTATTTACTCGAGACATGTTTCAATTGGCCTTTCATTTAACACAAGAAAAAAAGGTGACAACATAAAGCAACATATCGTTCTGAATGTTTGACATTTTACCTGTTGAATTCCTTGTTGGGCATCCTTGGGTTGATTAGATCGAACACCTGTCCTTGATTTATCTTTTACAGGCAGAGCAACTGGAGAAGGTATGCTTGAAAGACTATATTCTGCTTGGAGAAGAAAGTCGTGGGCTCCAGCAGCTAGGTGAACTCCAAGTGCAACAGCTTCAAGAGAAATGCTTCGAAGAAATGCAATTGTACCTACAAATAATTATTTTTTTATAAACAACAAAATGAAAAACTGATCCGGTGTATGAGCATCAGAATTTAGCGATTGAGAATATAAACCAAACAATCTACTTATAATATACAAATGGTAGTTTTTATAAAATTTAGTTAAGGAAACTTCAAAATCCCCATGAAAAGGAACATCAAAACTGACTTTGTAGCAGTTGTTGCGACTACAAAGAAAACAAAATGACAAGTGAAAAGAATCCTTACCTGCCACTAGAAGGCCTGATATCACACAATCCTAGAATTAACAGCATAAAGATGAAAAAAAACTAGGGAACATGAAGAGTAAAAAAAAATCCTAGTAAATATCTACTGCTTCGTAATATAGCCAATATAATAGTTAACAGTATTCAAAGAATGGTTAATGGGTAAAGTATTCACTTATATCAATCAAAAAGTAATAAACCTCAGCATTTTAAATTTCTATGTAAATCACAACCTGTTTTTTGATACAACCCAACTACCCAAGCAACCAGCAAGTTCTTAACATAATTTAACAACGTCCACAACAATCTTACAGTAATAATTGTAACTAAAACTTACAAAATAATATATAAGTAAATAAAAAACAAAAATAATCAATAAATCCAAAATCCGGATACCAAGGATTGACATAAATCATTATTCAAAACTAAATGAAACCAGGAAAATGGACTCCACTCAGCCATATTATTCATTATGTGTGGCTAATAGTATAGGAAGTAATATTTGTATTAACTCAGTGAAGCAGAAGAATATTGCAGTTGTAAACAATTAACTGTACCACAACAACCAAGCCTTATCTACCATATAGAGCCGGGCTACATTGTTCAAAAAGATGTCATAATGTTCACTTATATATCCTCATCAAAAAAATAATGTTCACTTATATATATGAAATGAGTATTATTAACACATGAATATGAGGCAATCACTCACTAAACTCTCTTATGAATGCAGGACATTCTTTGGAAAAAATCTCCACGTGGTACCTCAGGTGTTAGTTTAGAGGTAAGAGTTTGGCCTTGTAATCTCAAGGGATAGAGTTCAAATCCCTTAGGAAATAGTTGTAAACTGACTATTAGTGTTACTTTAATTAATAAAAATTTCATATTTCCCCAATTTTATAAAAAAAATTACCACTTCAGATTCATACATCCAAATCAAATTGATCCAAAATTTTATATTATTTTTATCAGTTCAACATTGAAAATAAGATTAACTCCCTAAATTTAATTTAATTTTCATAATATTTTTATTAAGTTAAATAAATATCAATAAAATACAGCTTGAGTTTATAACATTTATATTTATATATTATACTTAAACCTCATAGTAAATATAATCTATAAACACATTAAAAAAATATATTATCATTTAATTAAAATAACTTGTGCAATGCACAGGTAACTAATAAGTGTTTTGATAAACTTATATTGCTATTGCTTACTTTTTTCCTCAGACATATAGCCAAATTATACAGGTAATCAAACTACTGAAGAAATATTACCAATCAAACCTACCTCTCTGCAAACCTTTGATCACTCTCCGCTCCTTCTTGTAGTTCTCTACTGGAGATGAAATCAGCTTAGCAGCACCAGCCCCAACTGAAATTAACGATCGTACAGTAGGAAGCCCCCGCAGTATTTTATGAATCTACATAATGCAAACCATAAATTAAGAGAGCGAAAAATAATCCTCCCATTAACAAGGAATATTATCCCAGTTAGCATACCTGATTCTGAGATATATCTTCCAACCACTCCCCTAAAGCTGTTTCACAAACACTGCCCCAACCATAGATGCCAGAAGCATGAACATGTTTCAGGTTAAGCTCGATACCCTGGGACAATTTTACAAATATATCTCAGTTCTAATAACACATCCTAAGAAGAAACTGTTTTTATTTTTTATGTAAGGTTCACTTTTAGCAAAAAATCACAACAATATGTTATTTTACAGTAATTACCAGAAATAGAAAGGGTCAACAATTCTTGTTATATAATTTTCAGAGTACAAAACCAGGACTACTATTGAGAACGCATATAACATCCTTTATTTGACTAGACATACAAATCCAGTATAGTTTAAAAAGAATGGCTTGTTAAACAAGATTTGATACAGGGAAATAAAGGAAATGAAGGTGTTATGTACACTTTTTTATAAATTATCAACACAAATTGCACTCACCTCACCATGTAATGCAATAGACAACTTAGCAATAAACAAAAAAAATATATGCTCTACCATTACAACAGAGTCAACCAGGTAATACAGGTACTTAAGAAAAGTAAAACAAAAAAGAATTTCTTAAATCAACAATTGAAGAGTAAATTTTACCTTCCAAGGGACAAGATTTACAAGTTCTACATATTTCCCACGTCTTAATGCTGCTAGATCTACATGATTCGGACTGTAATCCACCCGAACAAGAATAGATCTTATATCTAGCTTCTGAAATAAAAAATGATATACACATACATTAATATGATTGATCAGCTAGAAGGAAAGTTCATCAAAGAAACGTGAACTAATCAAGTCTAAGATGCAGATTAGATTGCATGAGTTTCTTGAAATTGATACTTGACAAAACACAATGCCAATATAAATGGGAGCAACGTAATGAACCTAATGATTGTAACTGCACCCTATCACTGTAGAGCAACCAAATCATCTCCTTACATACTTCATAGAACGTTACAGAACACTGCATTAAAGAATCTAGCTAAACAAGAATCTGTAATATCAAATCATGTTAATGAAAACGACTTGCCTGGAAGTAAGGAAGCAATGCCTCTTGTGCAATCGAATGGCATGCATGATCTTTACTCCTCTCAGGAAATGATTTTGAACACTCTAAATCATGACAATTATTAGGAAACTGGTCATTTAATGAGTTTTCCCTCCCAAAGAAACCAACAAGAAAATCAAGCTGGCACTGATGTAGATGTAATAGCATAGGTAGAAAAGCAACATTTAACCTGAAAAGGAGGGGGGAGAACACACAATTAATGTAGAAGGAACTTCCTTCCTCCTTATTTATTCCAATATATGATTTAAAAATTTATAGGATATGTATCAAGTTGGCTAAAATTGCGATGAGAAGCCAGGATATCTAATGTATCATAACACAAATAGATCCCAACACAGAAAAATAATAGCCACAAAATAAGTGACAAACATTGTAGTCAGTAGTCCCGATGTAAAGCTATAGGGAACCAGACTGCAGGACTCACAAACAATGTTGTTATGTTTTAGCTAAAAAGACCAGGCTATAAGTTTGCAAATACTTTAAGGAAGTATAAGGAAGTCCCAATTCACAAAGCACTCTGCTTATTTTCAGTTACTCCTAAAGAGTTATCGGACAGTGCATGGTTAACTGGACCATAGAAACCAATCCACTTTTTGGTGCATAGTGTTCTTTTTAGAAAACCGGTGCATGCTTGTGAAACAGTTTTTATCAGATTTGGACATGGTTCAGAACTTGGTTTTGATTAAAACCCGGTTTTCAATCCAGCGACATCTTTCTCCCTTTCTGACTGCACCCAACAGTTCAGATTTATCTGCCGTATCTAAGACTCCATTCGTTTCCAATTCCATCAACAAAACTCTACATTTCTTCTGCACCCATGGTTCCAAGACCACCACAACTGCACATCGGGATACTCCTCAGGCGCAAAAGATATCACTGTATCAGGATCTCTCGGAAGCAAAATCAGCGTGATAGAAGGAGCTTTGAATGAAACAAACTTTGAAATCAAATCAAAACCTGTTTGATTTTCGGTTTGATTTTCAGGTGAGTGCAGAGTCCTTGGAGAGAAATGATGTGAAAGGGGAACGAATCCGAGTGACGTGAAAGGGGAACGAATCAGGGTCATTCTCGGTGCCGACGAGAAAGGGTTGGGAATTCTAATGAGTGCTTGGACATGAAGTTGCGGAGAGCGACTAGGTTTAGAGAGCACATTAGGTTTGTCCATTTGGGTATTAGTTTTTAAAATGGGTATCAGCTTTTTGTGTTTTTAACGAAATGGAGTTGGGCCAGTTTTTATGGAGAAAAATTTGGGCTTTTTAAATAGGTGCACCAAGTTTTATAAAATGGTTTTGGTGCACCAGTTTTTCTGTGAACCTCTACTGAAGACAAGGCTTTTATCAAGAAGATAGATTCTTCATGTACCTAAAAAAACAGTTTAGATTTGTATTAACAATTTTACCTGTACTCCTCGAGGGGAGTTAGAGGATCTGGTCTAACAGCCTCCAAGTCCAACTTAAATGCTTTTGAATAAGATTCCCTAGGATGACCCTTTGAGTGATAATATCCTAGCACCTTCCAATTCAAAAAATAGAATCATGAGAACAAAGAATTTGCAAGTTAGGAGATGTTCAAGTAAACTAAAATGTCATTCAATTCAACTAAACCGTCAATTTTACCAGTATCCAAGGTGCAGCTTGGCTTCTGTCATACAGATAAAAATCTTGAACGGACAGCGACATTTTCGATACATGTAGTCCACCAACTGGAAATGTATCATACTGAAATTTCATCCCAGACAATGCAAGTTCCAAGCAAACAGATGTGTTCCTCCCACAATGTTGTCCATTGTTCCCTGAATCAACAAAGTCAGAACCACCATACATTTTCCATCTTATATCAATTTTCTTAAGAAGTATACGTCCACAAGCCTCGCTGTAAGATGGGCAATCATTAGAGAGAAGCATGTCATGATGTTCGGCCTTCATCAGTCCAGTTTTTTCATTTTCCTCTGAAATGTGGTTTTCTAACACTTTTAAAGATTTGCCTCCATACCATCCACCACTTCCTCTTTCAATCTCTCTATGAGCCAGATTCCTCAGATTAATTTTAGAAAGCTCTTCAGAGTGTATATCTATAGATAGCTCTGAGAGAGGGCGTAAGTCAGACAAACAATAGCTTTCTATAATCTCTGGAAAGCACCCGTTTTGCAGAAATGCAGTGTGACTACCTTCTGGTCCAATTACAGGCACTGACTCGGTCGACATCAATTCAGGAGAGAGAACTTCATGCTCATCCAAATTCATCTTACCAACCTCAATTAAGCTTCCATCAAGTGGCATGTAAAATCCTGATTCACAAGAATATGATTGCCA
Organism: Cicer yamashitae; assembly: GCA_037974755.1. Taxonomy (NCBI): domain Eukaryota; kingdom Viridiplantae; phylum Streptophyta; class Magnoliopsida; order Fabales; family Fabaceae; genus Cicer; species Cicer yamashitae. The sequence continues at coordinate 58,284,253 of JBBPBQ010020323.1, forward strand.
TGTATTATTGTCATTTACTTGAAATGCATCTTCACATATTTCATCCATCAAGCCAGCTATACTAGATCCATCCTTTGAAAGTGTTTTTGGGGAGCACTGTTCAGATGTTGAAGCCATCGAGTCACGTCTGAGATGCTTAATTTCATTATTAAATTCATTGCTTTGCTGTGCTTGTTGAACACTATCCCACCTATTCTGCAAATGCACAATGGACTCCTCCACATCAGGGGCAAATAATTGCTGAAGTTGAGCAGCCAAACGAATTAGAGCAGCAGTTGTATCATAGCAAGTGTCCACATAAAGGTGAGATTTAGATAAGTCTAGTTCCCAAAGAAGACCACTGGCACAGTTCGTTTTCAAAATTGCCTCCAGAAAAGCCTCCTGAGCAACTTTAACATAACCAGACTTTTGAAGATGTTCTACACTGTAAGTGCCAGGGAGAGAATCAAGCTTTGATATTAAATGAAGCAAAAGCCCCAGATCTTGCACTCTAATTTGGAAAACACTTTCAACTGAGTCTGGGATAGATGAATTTGAAAGAGTCAAGCTGGATGCAGCCAACAGACAAGAAACACTTTGTTCCCCCATATCTTCTTTGATACAAGAAAAGCCAGACTCAGAATTAAGGACCTCACTCTGAACAAAAAGATTTTTCATATAGGGCTCATAACTCAGAGCAATATCAATCAAGTTGAGAACAAAATAAGTCGTGTAAGAGATATCCTGCCCCCTCTTTGATATACTAGTATCATCTTTTGTATTAGAAGCAGGCAAACTGAAAAAGGATGATATTACAACAAACCAATCCAAACGACCGCCTACAGCAATAATTGTGCCACAGCTGACAGCAATAGATGTAATTTTATGAGAAATCTCTGGGTCAGATAGATACATGATATCAGAACCAGCACATCTAGAAGATAACGCATTAGAACCTCCCCCATTACCTCGCTTCACAGAGGAGTTGTTGCAAGTAACCAGAAGAAACTCGTGATCAGGAACTCCAGTAATGAACCCATACAACTTGCCTTCGCCGTGGGTTAGTCGGAAGAAACTTGCAGCCTTAACACCACCAGTATTAGTAACAGACAGCAACTCAAACCTTTGAACCCTCAGCTTGAATTGATGCCATTGTCCGGGAAGCTCACTCTTAATTGAGCTTTGGATACTCTCAGATGTATCCCTACTAATATGAATTTCTACAGAATCGCATTCCAAAAATACTGATGATTGTGAGACTGAAGAACTTTTATCCACATTTGCTTCCTGAGAAGTCTCACATGTCATTGCATTTAGCATCTGAAGTAAAAGCTGGTGTATGCCTTTATATTGAGAATCATTCACATTAATCACAACTTGAGATAGATAGACATGCATGAGAAACGATGAGCTTAGAATCATCTCTTGTTGAGTTTGAGATTTCCAGTCTTCTAAATCTTTCACGGTTGATGCAGACGCATACTCATACCCTCTTCCGGCAATATCATCTTTTCCCATTGATTGCTCTGAATTAACAAATAATCTAGCTTTCTTAGCAATCCAAGAACCAGTCACTTGACCCTCCTGCCAAACTAAACGAAAAACAGAGAAGCAGCCCCTTCTACGAGCAATGGAAAGAAAGCAGGTGCCAGAAAATTTCTCATTCTTCACACCATTGGAGCTCATCCTACCACTGTCATTACTTGTTGGTGTGATCAAGTATATATCTAGATCACAGAAATTCAACTGAAGAGATTGTGCTGCTACAGAAGGAAATCTTTTCTTTGAACTTGCATTTGAAGTTTGGCTACCATCTGGAGTGCTACCCTTGTTCAAAGGTGACAATGAAGTAAAATCAAGAGCAATAAACTTATCCCAGGTAAATGAAGCTGTGTGATCTCCAGCACTTTCAAAAGGAAAACACAGTATTACTCTTGCACTAGAAATTGATATATCACCATGCAAACATTCTGTTGTGGAAAAGGATGTCACACAGGGACTGAAACATCCTGGCATGTCACTTTGAGATAATCCACACTTTTCATCTGAGGCTTCAGACAAAACCTTTTCTGTTTTATTATGCACTTCAAGTGAATTTCCGATTTCCTTTAGCAGGTGAATGAGCACATTTATCACAGAAAAGATTACCCAGAAAATAAAAGGGGGCAGGTTTAGTGAGAATGATGTCAGCCCAGTCATGCAACCACCTGACAAACTTGATTGTACTGTAAATTTGCAATTGGTGACACCACAAGTTTTAAACAGTGTAACTTTCAGTAAGCACTCCTTATTTCCAAATGGAAAGCCTGTTGCAGCTGGCCCAACTAATGAATCTGAATATAGATTGTAAGAGGTAGACAAAGGGAGAGCATCAAGGACCTTGGTCTGCAGGTGTCCAACCAAAGCAGTTTGATTTTCAGCATCACTTCCTATGTTCAAAAAATTAGCGACTTCTACATACTTCACCATGCCATCGAAAGTCATCATTTGAGGACATACCTGTTGGCATTACAAAGCATTAGGGTGGAGTTTATTCAAAATCAAATAGCAGAAAGTAAAAATAGTTAGACACTACAGTCCTCATAAAGCACACATGAAGCCATAGGTAAGGACTAGTGAGAATGCAATAAGGTTCAGGGAGAAGTTATAGGAGCCAAAATTACCTTCAAGGCAACAGAAATTTCATTGCACTCTGCACCAAGATAATCAATATGTGATCCAACTGTGTTACCAGTTTTAGGCTCATAAAATTGGTTCTGTTCATCATCACAGAAGTGCAAAACAACAGATATTCCAGAAAAAGTAGCCCTGAGATTGGTTTCCATGTGTTGCTGTTCTGTTGACCAATATCATAAAAAACTAGTTAGTACGAACAAACTATCACAGTGAAACATTAAATATTTGGCATGCCTAGTTGTCCAGCAAAATCATTAGAAACAGGTACCTCCCATATACTTGCTATATTGACACATGAAAAAAATGTCACATGCAAAAATGAACTGTATATAGCAAGTTCTGAGCTAGACTGAAAATAATGAAAAAAAACACAGAAACTAAAAATGAACATACAAGTTTCCTCAAAAAAACTAGCATGCAAGTTCTCATGATAACTACAGTAAATAATATCATAAGAAGTCAAGTACCAGAAGGAATCTGCAAGGATCCAGAAGCAAGGCTGGACGCAGCGGTGATAGCACTGAAAACCGAACATGTCCAATTCCACATTCCACTGCTCCCTAGAGCAGATTGAGAATTTCTCATTCCATCAAAACATTCAAAAAATTGGTCCACACTGCATGAATTCCCATAACAGCAGAATTATCAACGTCTAAACAATTAATGACTAATAACTCAAAAAATCTAAACATCTGATAAATGACTAATAACTCAAAAAAAAAATGGGAACCCCAGTTAAATACTAAATAAAACTACAGACTTGATTTAGCTCTCATGTAAATAATAGCATTCATGAAGGAGTGATATGATGCAGAGTTCAGACAGTGTGAACATTAAGTAAAATTGTATAACATACACAAATTAGCTGAAAGTAATAACAAAAAAAGTTTAATTGTTAATACAGTGAATTTGAATTACACTACCTTATTAAATAAAGTGTTAAGGACTCATCTACAACACATATGACTAGTAAAGAATCTAGAAACATTTGAATGCTAGATAAAGTTTATTAAAAAAAAATTAATTGAAGATATTTTTCCTTCTCTCTTTGGGAGGGGGATCAATTTACAGCATATGATTAATTAGGAAGTAGCAGAAAAATTCCGCCATTCAATAAGATGGTTTAAAAGCTCTGAAACAAGGGTACTCCAAAATTCAAGTCATACCCGTACCTAGTACAATACTCGTACTCGTCAGGGGGTACTTGTGGGTGAAGTACCGAGAACATACCAAAATTATTTTATAAAATAAAAAACCGGATAACTGCATTTGAGTATACATATGTATTTTTTTTTAGTACATACCAGTCCACATTTCTGATAAATCAATATATTTTAGTTATTTAATAATAAAAGTTATAAATTTAGGTTTTTCCATCTATTCTTTTTAGTTTCCCTATTGCGTGGTAGATTATTTCCCTATTTTCTAACATTTAAATAAGTTTTCTCTATTTCTTGTGATGCAATATATTCTCTTCCAATCCTAATTTTCCTGTTTCCCTATCTTTATTTCCTAATTATACTTTGATTTGAGAGATAGTAAATTATGAAAGATATTTCCTTGTAATATATTAAGGAATTCTATCGTTTATACACGGAATTGTACCCAGCACCAGTGGCAGTACAGTACCATACCTATATCCATGTAACATAGCATCACGGGGGAAATTTTAATTGTGAGGTTGTCAGGAGTAGTGAATTAGTCGAACTTAATAAGATTTTCATATTGGCCAAATTATCTTAAAAGTGCTGTCGGGCGCAATTTATTTCTATCACTTTCTACTCTAACAATGCAGACATTTAAAACAGGTCAAACAAAGGACCTACCTCGCTCCAAAGTCAGGTTCTTGAATACCATTTGTATGATTTAGATGAGTAGAATATGGCACCCAATCTGAAATAAGATTAGCAGCAGGAAGTAAAGCTTCTGTGAGGGGTTCAAGATCTTCTAGTTGGGTCGAGGAAGCACAATTGACGGGCAAACTACCATAACCATTTATCATTTGTCTGGTGACATTGGTAGTAGAAACTGAAGTTGGTGAATGACACGACGGCGCAGAATTTAATTGAGAAGGTCCTTGTAAGTTGTTCTTCTTGCAATCTTTCGCATCCTTATTCAAATTTTTAAGAGTTCCCCATGACTTCAATAGCCATTCAATTGTGCTAGGTTGAAATCTTAACACTATGGGATCAACAAAAACATCTGCATCCACCTTGCGAATGTCCAAAGAACCATTCTTCCAAGGAATACTTAATTTTACATTTCCACCAAATCCACCTTGCTTCCCAGTCATGACCGGACACATGGATTTATTTGATCCCAAAACAGGTTCACCACAACCTGCTTCTGACCCATGCTGAACAGATAACTGGTCATTTTCATTATCTATTTTGAGAATCTCAAGCACTGCCCCATGAAACTTTACAAAGTTTGTTAACTGGTTAATACCAAGTACATCAACATTAGGCTCAGTGTCTTCAGACAAACTTGTTCCGCATTGTATCTCTGAAACCCGAAGAACTAAAGTACGATGACAATGTATTTCCTTTCCTTCATTGTTGTCTAAAGACGGATCAAACGCAACAATCACGTTTGTTACTTTCACATGGAAGCTTGTAAGCAACCACTTTATCATCTTTGCAATAGTTTTCACACCTTCATGAACATCCATTGAAATTGACTTCATAGCATCATCATCTATTTCATTTTTGGTCCTGTTTGAGCTATTTTCCATTTGACAACTATCGCTATCCACATCAGAACCACGAGCTTCATCTTCAGCAGTATAAATTTTATCCCTGCACGGCGAAACCACAAGTTCAAGCTCATTCACTTCAACCTCACAACCTTTGCCACTCCAAGGCATTTTAACCAAAAGGTATCCAATTGATCCTTCTTTTACCATTATAGATGCTGTTTTGCCAAGCTGTTGAAACAATAGTAGAAAAAAGCAATAAGGTATTTGAAAATAATACTTTTAATTGTTAAATTTTAACAGAGAAAACCTTCAATGAAAATAACATTGCGATATAAAGTTAGACCCTGTGTTATAAAGACTACACGTTATTCCAATTACAATTGTGCCTTTACCTTAGAATTTCAAATTCACGGAACAAAATTGAGGAATAGAAAGGGAGCATTACCTTGGCGTTGATGAAGTCGAGGTTAAGAGCGAGATCGGTGAGCTGAATGGTGCCTTGTGAGAGTTGAACATCAAGCTGGTCGAGGTCGATGTCGCCGAGGATAAACTGTCCCAATTTCTTCTTGAGGAAGAATTTGCAAACCCTCTTGAGGGCCCAGCGGGAGAACATGGCTTCCGCCGATTTGGCAATGTTCCAAGGGAACATGATTATGGAAAAGGGGAATTGAAGGAGGAATTAGGGTTTGTGATGAAACCGTTCAAATTGAAACGGAGGAAGAGGGTGATGGTGGGTTACGATGTTTTGGGGTGGCGGCGATAAATAAACATAAAGCTCCATACGCAACCACGAGAAACGAAATTGATGAATGAATATAGGGAATGCTGTTATTTAAATTTCAACTCGAGCTTCTTAATTCTTTATTATTATTCTGCCTTTTCGTCTTTTCCTTATTCGCTTTTTCTTCATTTCCTTCCCTTCAAGGTAAAGTGCTGAATTCAATTTTATCCTTTTCGAATATATCGGTTTTTTCACTTTATTATTTTTGAAAAGTTTTCACTTTTTTAATTAACATTCAAAAAATTTATGTATGTACAATATAAATTACAAGAGTGTAATGATGTTGAACTAAAAGAGTTTTACACTCATAATTAATGAAAATTATCTATTTTTATATATTGTAAGTAGAATGAAATTGAATAATTTAGCGACGAAATACATAATTTTATTATTGAATGTCATTATAAAATTATTTTATATCGATAAAGTTTGATATACAAATTAATTCAACTCGTTTAACTCACACTTTTTAAATATGCACGTTAAATAAATCGAATTGACTCGTCAAAGATAATAGTTAAATGAATTGAACTACGAACCATAAAAAAATAAAATAAATACTCAAAAACTATAACTTTAGAAATTATCGTATTTAAAAAAGCTAAAAAAAACTACTATTGTTGGTAATTTTATAGTGTTAATCAACTATTGTCTTGATTATTTTTATTATTAGATCATTAATGAGAGAGAGAAAAGTAATTGATGTTTAAAATTGAAAAATACAAGTTACAAAAATTACAGTTAAAAAACAAAATTATAATAACAAGTGTCTTTAGAGCACTTATTAAGAAATAAAAGAAAAAGAAATCAAATTTTGGTTTTATGTAAAAAATATCAATTTTTAAAATTTTACTCATTGAATACATACATCACAAAATTTTATTTTTCTGTTAAATGCTTAAAAAATATTTAAAGGGCACTTGTTAGCATCTCTCTTAAAAAAAACCTGTAAATTAAAAAATTATATAAAAAAAAAACTACAATTAAAAAAACCGCAAAAAAATTGTAAGTAAAATATAAAACTAAAAAAAATTGTAAGTGAAACTTATTGTCATCTAAATAATTGATCTCTAAAGTAGAAACACCAACGGATGCATTAGTACGACAACAATATGTAATTAGACACATAAGATATATATGGGCAAAAAAAAAAATTAATCGTAACCCACGTGAACCACAGGTTAAACAGACCGACCCGCGGATCTTAGCTCATATATTCAACTCTATATGATGGCAATGCATATCCTTTTTTAAAAAGATTTCACAGTTATGAGAGGTAATTATGGTGAAATTTATCATTTCTTTTAAGATAAAAAAATATATAATATAAAGTTTTTTTATAATATCAATCAATAAAATCAATGACTTTAATTATATAAGTATATATCTAAATATATTGTTAGCGTAAATTAATTTTACACCGACATACAATAAAAATTATCAATTTTTTACGTTATGAAATAGAGTAAATTGAGTAATCCAGTAAAATACATAAATCATATTAAATGGTTGTATAAAAAATTAGTTAAATATAAATAAATAAACGGTAAATATAATTTGTCCACCTTTTGTTAACATCGTTTTACATTGTATAATATTATAGTTATTCATAAATACGTGCAAACTAACAAAGAGAATACGTGCAAACTTTATTACATTATTATTTTTCTTTACAAACTTTATTACGTTATTAATAAGGTTTAAATATATGATTAATTAATTTCAGTTGATAATTAATGACTATGATGTATATTGTTCACATTCACAATCATATTTTGACACAATACTACTCATTTATTATATGAGTAATGTAGTTTAAATATAGTTATTTATGTTCAATTTAAATTCAGTGAGTCACATGGATTTTTTATTTTGATATCCATTTTTTCTTTTTTTTCACCAAAAGGCCCTACTCTCAAAATTATATATGAAACTGTCCTACTTTGTAGACCTAGTGGGGGTGCGATCAGCTGAAGAGGGAATTTTTCAAGTCCAACAGGAGGTCGCTGGTTGGGGGTGCGACCTCCTACTTATGTGTAATTTGATATTTTGACCCAGTGGGAGTTCGACCAACTGAAGAGGGAATTTTTCAAGCCCAACAGGAGGTCGCTAGCTGGGGGTGCGACCTCCTGGATTTTTTTTTTTTGTCATTTGGTGTCTTTTAAATGTTTCTGCATAATTAATTAATAATAATAATAACACATTAATAAATAGTAATAATAATAAATTAACAAATAATAATTAATTAATTAATAATAATACATTAATAAATAATAATAATTATTATTATTAATTAATTATAAATAATAATAATAATAGTTGTATTAAATAATACATTAATAATAAAAATCATAAATAATAATATTAATAATAATAATAATTATTATTATTATTATTATGATCATTAAAAATGATGATAATAAAAAATAATTAAAAATAGAAAATTATATTAAAATTTTAAAGAAAATACATTAAAGTGGCACAAGGATACGTTTGACGATGTTCCTACGTATGATCATAGGGTTATTGATGTCTGACAAACAATCGTGTACACTTAAAATATCTTTCTTTATTAAGAGATTTAAATAAAGTATCCCAATAATTATTACAAATATTAATGTGTTTTTCTTTTTTAATGTATTTTCTTTAAAATTTTAATATAATTTTCTATTTTTAATTATCTTTAATTATCATCATTTATAATAATAATAATAATAATTAATAATAATAATTATTATTATTATCATTGTTATTTATTGTTTTTATTATTAATGTATTATTTATTACAACTATTATTATTATTTATAATTAATTAATAATTATTATTATTATTATTTATTAATGTATTATTATTAATTAATTATTATTATATTTATTAATGTATTATTATTATTATTTATTAATATAACTATTATTTATTAATATTATTATTATTTATTAATGTATTATTATTTATTAATTATTATTATTATTTATTAATTATTATTATTATTATTATTTATTAATGTATTATTATTATTATTATTATTAATTAATTATGTAAAAACATTTAAAAGACACAAAACGACAAAAAAATAAAATAAAATAAATCCCCAGTAGGAGGTCGCATCCCCAGCCAGCGACCTCCTGTTGGGCTTAAAAAATTCCCTCTTCAGCTGGTCGCACCCCCCACTGCGAACTTCCACTGGCCGAAAAAACAAATTACACCCCCAGTAGGAGGTCGCACCCCCGCCAGCGACCTCCTGTTGGGCCTAAAAAATTCCCTTTTCAGCTGGTCGTACCCCCCACTGCGAACTCCCACTGGACTCAAAAAATATGACAGTTTGGTATATAATTTTGAAAGTAGGGCATTTTAGTTAAGAAAAAAAATATTAAAATAAAAATTCCGAGTCACACACATTGTTATATTCACTAACTATATCAAAAAAGTGTAATTAACTATACTAGCATTGAAGCATGTGCATTGCATAAAATTGTTTATTTGTTATATATATGATATTAACTTTTTAACTTTCAATTAAATTTTATATAAATTTTAACTCACAAAGCATTATTACTAAATTAAATGATATTATAATATAATAAATGAACTCATTCAATATTTTTAAATAATTATTATTGTGAATGTTAAAAAGTTAAAATTTAATGTATAGCATGATATTGAGATAAAGAAGACATAAAAATATTTTATTCAATCACAATTGATTCACTATTTTCCAATAAAACAAAGGGTTTATAAGGTTTAATGTAAGTGATTGGCGCACAGATTGTCCCAAATATCGAGTTTTATTTAAATGAATAAAAAGAATAAATGATTTATATTTTAAAACCAACAAATAATTTAGTGATAACAAGGTGCTCATTATTATGTATAAAAACATTCTAAAGAAATAGTAATTTCATCAATAAGATATTGATATAAGCTTTTATTATATCCATTGTATAAATAGTAATTTACTAAATAAATTAAATATTTTTGCACCGACAAATGTTTCGTGTATATAAGAAACTTCTATAATACGTAATATTCATAAAAAGATATATGTAGAAAAATAACTATAAAAACACAATGTACAATAATTTGAAATACATTAATAACACCACCTAGAGAAGAAAAATAAATATTATAAATATTATGAGATTAAATAATGTAATCACAAATCATTGATTATTTAAAAAATTGTATAATATTTATTTGTTATTAAAATTTATGAGTTTTAAAATGTTTAAAGATATTATTTACTTTGTATCTAAAGAAGTAACCGAATACTCTATATATAGAGACCTTTCAAAATATACTATGACTGAGTATGAAAATATTTAATAGTGATTATTGTCGAATCAGTATGAAAATATATTCAATAGTGATTATCATTGATTTGTTACAACAAATATATTGTTCAAAAATATATGCACATTCAAAACTTTTCTGACAAGTTTTTCAATTGTTTCGATTGGTTAATAATTTTGTTAGTGTTCTATTATTTATCAATTTTTTGTTCAGTTGTAATTAATATGATTTTTTAATATATTGTGCATTGGTATTGTTCGAAAAATAATTTTCCCCAAAAATAGTCACGTTTTTTTATTTGAAATATTGAAATACATAAATATACTATTAAAAAAATATAATGTATCATAATTTAATATTGATTTTACACATTATTTTTTAATTATATTTTCAAAAATTGTAGTGATTTGTTCAATTTATAAAAATTGATTCGAAAATATATTTACAATAGATCTTGTTCAAAAATATTTGTAAAATGTTGAAACGAGTTATAATTGTTTTTTATTCAAACAAATGTTATTTT
>JBBPBQ010020323.1:58300209-58350582 GCA_037974755.1 Cicer yamashitae
ATTATTTGTCAAAAACATTTAATGTTATCAAAGTCACGTGGATATTATTCTTCATGGAATAAGTGCTAAATGTTTATATAGTATATAGATATATGTATCCAATGGAAATTAGGCGAACAGTCCCATAGATAGACATGAACATAAATTAATTTAAGTCTTATTTTATTGTATTTAATATTTTTTTAAAAAAATGTGTTTATACGATTTTTTGGATTAGACCACATTTTGAAAATTTTCAAATATATAAAGGTAAATAAAGTTAAAAATTTCTTATTGTCGTTCTTATTATATAAATCATATATTAGGAATAATATTTAATTTATTGTATATCCATATATGGTAATACAATAAATATAATGATTTATATGATATGACATTAAATTTTACAATCGGAGGGAAATTGACTTTAACAAAAAAATAAAAGAAGTGAAAAATAAATGTCATAGCGATAAACTTGACTGCATTATGATCTTAACATTTTGAAAATTACTTTTATCTTGATCATTTAACAGGTGCATAGTTATTAAAACAATCAATTTCATCGCTATGACACTATTTTATTTTTGACTGAATCGTTGATTTTATTAACTAAATCAATAATCTCTTTTAAATTCCTCTCGAAGAAATATTCGCTCACAACATTTCCAAAATTGGTCATGTGCTCCTATACATAATGTGAACTATATTGTTCATTTAAAAGAAGTATAATGCAAATAATAAGAATTAGTTGACAAATACTACGATCTAACTTGCACAACAACAACATTTGCATATCTATAGGATTTTCAAATTCAACATCATTGTCCTTAAATTTTTTTGCGTGAATTTGTATCTTTAACTTATAAAATTTTATGAATTAACAACAAGGTTTTAGATTGAGTTGATTCATACATTTTTTCCTATCAACTTCTAGAATTTGATAATTACATCAATATATAATTTGTAATGTTTTCGACAGTAAAGCTTCTTTCAAAATTTAAATTAAATCCACCACTCACTTCAACTTTAAATAAGAATTCATTGTCAACCAATCTTGAGATCTCATCGAGAGCAAAGTTAGTAGGATGACTCTATAATGATTGTTAGAGACCAAAAATCATTTATTGGCAATGCATCGTTGACTTCAATCATATTGGTGCATGATCAATTAAGCAACGTGGAAACATCACGATAAAAATTCACAAAGGTTGTATTGGTGGTGTCAACATTGAGCTTCAGAAGATACCTACAAAAAATGTTGAATTTAAATCATTAGGAGCGACAATATAAATGTAACTAATGGTGTGAACCTGTGCATATACGCAAACGATATAATAAAAAAAACTAATTTTTTATAACCTAACAATAATTGAATGAATAAAGTTTTGTATATGTTTTAATATTATGTTTGGGAGCCATCAATGAATCTTTTTGAATGAAATATTGAAATTTGAGAGCTACAACTTCGTGCATAAGAGAATAGTGAGTGTGCATAGAATAAAATTTTAAGTAGTATTTATAGTTGTGAATTGTAAAAAATGGATTCTTGAAATTCATTTCGATAATTTATTATTATATCTTTTGTAGAAGGAATTAAATTCATTAACATTAAATGAGATATTTTCCGGAGGTATGTAGTGCAAGAACCAATTAGAAAATATGATGGAATAAGTCTCAAATGTTTATAGTATAGATACTCTTTCAATTCCATAATAAGTGTGGTTTAATGTTTTTTCACATAATATTATTTTTATATTATAAAATTACACTAATATAACAAATTTGAAGCAAAATATTACAATAATCTATTAAAAAATTGTATTACAGAATAATATAGATAAATTATGTTTAAATTATATGAAATAGTAATAAAAATATATCAAATTAAACAAATAAATATTGTTAGAAATTAATTAAAACTAACAAATAATAATTTAATACTATCTCTTACTAATAAATAAATAAATAAGTATTAAAGTGTGCGGTCCAGTTGCTTTTTTGGTGTGCCATTCGATTGAACCAATTTAAATATCCAATAGCCTATAACGAGCAAAAGTCACTAATGTAAATATAAAGAAATTTTTTATTTGTTCTCAGTTTTTCATCTTCTTGATGTTGTTTTCCTTTTTTCAAACCTTCAATTCTACATGGTATCAGAAGAATCACAAATCTGATATCTTTTCTGTATCGCATGTCAATTGCGTGAGATTTATGCTCTTCGTCAAGGTGATCAATAACTTGAGAATTTCCGTCCCTTGCCAAATTGTACTTGCACGATAAAATTTTCTTGCAATTTAATTCCCAATATTAGGGAATACTGTGAATCTGATTAGGTTTCTTAAAGGCCAGACCAACACAAAGCATTATTGTCTCTCATTAATAGTTCTCCATCTCCACCCTCTCAACATGTGAATCAAACCACCCACTACTAGAAAAACTGAATTTAGCGTCGGCTAATAGCCCACGCTAACAGGCCAACGACGTGATGTAGCGTCGGTTGGTCCCTCTCTAAATCGACGTTACGAACAAATGTAGAACATCCTACGCTAGTTATATCGGTCGATACGGGGTTTGACTAAAACTCATTTGCGTCGGAAAGGCGACGCTAACGTCAACAAATTTAGCCAACAAACTACTTAGCGTCGGCGTCACCGTCGTTACGGAAAATAATGGACAACTTTATTTATTACGTAGCGTCGGTTTGGCCGACGCTACGGTCAACAATGAAAAGTCAAACTATAAGTAATATTGTTATATTGTTAATTATTTCAAAAAATAACAAAATCATAGTATTTGAATATATAATAGTATTTATTGTGAAAATTAATATAGTTTACTTCGTACTTTGAAGCCATAAATACTCAAATGGCCATCACATATGACCCGTAAAAGTTATTAGGAAAATGAGATATATTACATCCAAAAGTGATATATTTAGTATGTCATTATATACATAGTTATAAAGAAAATAGCCAAAATATACCCTATGTAAATTGGAATGTGATCACAACATCACATGAAAATGAACATGCCATAGGCTTTAATCTTATCATAACAGCAGAAAAGGAAAACTATTATAATTTATACAAACAGCTACAACAATATGCAAGCTAGCAGGACAAGATAAGCATATTGAACAAGAAGGCAAAGTCAAGGCATACACAAAGTGAAACAAAGTTACCCAACCAAAAGAATAAAAAGGAACCTAAAACAGAAGTGACTGATCATTGACGAAGGAAAAGAAAAGAAAACAGCAACCGGGTAAAGTTACTTTCAAATGAGCAGAGCACAAATTACTTGACTAGTGAAGCTCGACCTCCAACAAATACAAACAGAGCCAATGAATGAAACTGAAGGGAGTTTGAGCATAATTTATTTTACTTAGCATTGACTCAATGAAAAATGGATGTGGTAATCTTTTAAAAAGTATTGATGTATGATAGAACCTGCACTAGGAATCTAAGATTTATTCAACAACCAGAGTTACACAAAACTACTACAACAAAAATTACACAGATAGAACAGCAGCACTATACGTGCACTACATCAAAAATACAATGATAAGCATGTAGCATAGCATAGAGGAGCTAGGGCGCCAGCAAATGCAATCACATTCAAATTGAAAATAAGTTTACTAGAGAAATAACGTTTGAATTGAAATCACCTTTAAACTCTTCTAATCAGGATAAGATATTCCATAAACTCTTTGTAATTTTTTTCTATCTTTGTCCCCCCTCCAATATGCCGACGAAGCCTGAAATTGCAAAACCAAAAGGTTGACATTGATATGAGTTTTTGGATAAATAAAACTCAACTAAAAATGGTTCCATAAGACAGGTCAAACACATACCTTCAAACATGCAATTGCTTTGACAAAGGATGTATTAGGAATATGTGGTCCTCGACACAAATCAACGAGGGGGCCACATCTGTAAACTGTGATAGTGTTGTCAGCAGGCAAATCATTGATAATTTCAACCTGATAACCATAGCCATACAACCTAGGAATCCAATCATCATATCGTAAATTATAGGTGAAAGAAGTTAGGGAATATAGTTCATATCAATATGATTATTTGGTACAAAAGATAACAAAGGTAATGTGAGAAACAAAAGTGTTTACTTGCCTTAAACTTATTTTCAAAAAATAACTTAAGCGCCTGATCACGTGTCACTTCAATGCGCTCAAATGGTTGTTTTTCCTGCAAACATAACCATTATGGCAACTAAATCCAGTTTTTCTAGTAGTGACCAATTATGTCAATTCAGGTATATCTTTGTCTAACAATATTACTAATCTTTCTAATATCAATTATTAGCTCCCTGAAATTAATATCAATTAGTTTTTTATGCTAACACATGCTTAATTCAGGACAACCATAGCCACAAGAGGATTGGTTCAACTGAACTGCATTCTGGAATATATTTGCTCACTCACACTTGTATTGAACCTGTTTTTCCTATCTCTCATAATTCTCTTGTTAAGTGTAATTTGAATTCTGATAATTCTAATGTTTTAGGACATGATTGTAATCTTTGGCATTATAGATTTGGTTATCCTTCTTATGATACTTTGTTTCACATCAATAAAGATTTTCCCTTTGTTCAATGTAATAAATCTAACTTGTCACGTGATACTTGTTACCATGCAAAACATAAAGGATTATCTTTTCCTATCAGTAGCTCAACTTCTGCTCATTGTTTTGATTTGGTACACATGGACATTTGGGGTCCTTTTTCTACAGCTCTATTTTTTGTTACAAGTATTTTTTAACAATTGTGGATGATAAGAGTAGATTTTGTTGGCTTTGTATGATGCAATTAAAGTCTGATGCTTCTGTTTTGATTAAGTCTTTTATTCCATTAATTTATACCCAATTTGATACACAAATTACATGCATTCATTCTGATAATGGTTGTGAGATCTTGCTTACTGATTTCTATAATAACAATGGCATTATCCATCAAACTTTATGTGTAGAAATCCCTCAACAAAATGGAATTGTTGAGAGGAAACACCAACATATTTTAAATGTGGCTCGAGCCCTTCTTTTTCAAGCTCGTTTACCTTTTACCTGACTTTACTATGTTAAAAGTGTTTGAATGTTTATGTTTTTGTTCTACTTTACAATCCAAGAGACAATTTTGATCCTGGATCACGAAAATGTGTTTATTTGGGTTATAAGGCTGGCACTAAACGACACATTTTGTTTGATCTCAAAAGTAGAGAAGTATTCATCTCCGGACATACTATTTTCTATGAGCGCATTTTTCCTTTTAGCATTAAACCTGCACAGGCCAGTCATTCATCCACTCCTTCTACTTCTTTACCTTTTTATGATTTCCCATTAGACACTTAAACAAATCCAAACACTCAAATTGCACCTCCCTTACCGAATCTACTTATGTTATTACACCTCCCAACATCAATCATGGTTCTTCTAGTGAGTCTTCTACTGCCTCTCCACATCAGTCCCCTATACAAATCCCTTTTAGAAAATCAACCAGGAAAGTTAATCCTTCTTACTTGTCAGATTACTATTGCAATCTTTTATCAAGGTATACTCCATCCTTTATCTCATTATGTTTCTCATGAGGATTTATCTCCTTCTCACCAATAATTTTTTATAAAAATTTCGTCTATAAAGGAAACCAATTCTTATACTAATGCCATCAAGGATGGCATTATCCCAGAAGAACTTAATGTTCTAATTTAGAACCATACATGAGAGGTTGTAGCTTATCTCCTAATAAGAAGGCTATTGGGTGTAAGTGAGTTTTTAAAATAAAATACCAAGCCAATGGTTCTATAGAGCGTTATAAAGTTCGTCTTGTGGCTAAGGGTTTCAATCAAATCGAGGGATTGGATTATTTAGAAACCTTTAGGGCCCGTTTGATGGACCAGATAAGATATACACAAGATAGGATAAGGAGCAGGATAGAGAAGGATAGGATATGGGTAGGATAAAGAGTTATCCTCTCTTGTGTTTGATGTTCACATGATAACAAACTTGATAAAATTAGTTTATCCTATTCAGTGTTTGATACGCAACAGATAACAAGATGATATGATTTATATTTTGATAAAATGACAAATTTGTCCTTATAATCTATTTAATTTTTTTCTTTTAAAATAACATTCATATAATTTTTTATAAATAAACAAAAATGCTAAAAAATGTAAATAATTTATGAAGTAATTTTATATACTTGAAAAAATTGTGATTTCTCTATCCATCACAATTGAAGAATGACTCACTGTGATAAAAATTGTGATTTCTCTATCTATCACAATTGAAGAATGACTCACTATCATAAAAATGTAAATAATTTATGAAGTAATTTTATATACTTGAAAAAATTGTGATTTCTCTATCTATCACAATTGAAGAATGACTTAGAGTTTGTTTGATTCAAATCCCAAAAACTCTATTTTAGTATTTTAAAATTTAAAACCTAAACAATTTGTTTGGATTACTTGTTTTTAAAAACTATTTTGTAAAACTATTTTTAATATTATACTTTTTAAAACTAAAAAAGTAAAACAGATAAATGGTGTTTTACTTTTTATTTTTCAGTTTTTTTAATTCTCTAGTCAAAGACTGTTTTAAAAAATTAAAGTTAGCAAACAAATTTTTTTAAATTTTCTTTTTAAAAACAATTTTTTAAAATTTATTTATAAAATAGTTTTCAAAAACTAATAAGTAAAACACAATCAAACAAACCCTTACTATCATAACATTAGAAAATAATTATTTTTTTTCATCAATTTTTTTTATATTGTTATACAATAAAATAAATAAAAAAACAATCAAAAACATCGTATACTAAAAAACAAATCAATTTAAATTCACCAAAATTATGGCAAATATGAAAAAAAAATAAAAAATGGAAGAGTGCCAAAAAAAAATGGAAGAGTGACACAGACTCCAACACGACTTGTTGAGTTAGAGGAAGAGAGAAACGCGAACAATGATATCTGCTTGAGAACGGATTATTTTAACGCACCTCCGATAACAAAATGCGGCTGCAACCTCATTATTTAAATTTTTTGATTAGCGTATCATATCCAATTGGTGCATCAAACAAAGGATTAGGGAGGGATAGGATACGTGTATCGTATCGTGTCTCGTTATCCTGTCCATCAAACGGGCCCTTAGTCCCGTAGTCAAAATGACTACCATAAGGCTTTTGTTTTTTGCATATTGCTGGATCCAAGAATTGGTTCCTTTACGAACTTGATATCAATTATGCTTTCTTGCTCGGTAGCCTTGATGAAGATGTTTACATGAAGGTACCTCCTGGATTGAAAGTTGTTGATAAAAATTTGGTTTGTAAATTAAAGAGGCCCATCTATGGCCTCAAACAGCCCAGTAGACAATGGAACACAAAATTGTGTGTCAATCTTATTGATATTGGGTTTACTCAAAATAGCGAGAACATATTTAATAAAGATTTGAATAAAATAGTGAGAGCATATTTAATAAATATTTGTTAAATATGTTTATTACATGATACTTATATATCTATTTTACTGTTTTAGACTAACTATGTTTGCAAACACAACCAACACAATTTCATTGTGAAACATCCTTGAGAAGAAAAAGTTATCGGGAATAAACTTTATCGATTGACACAGAGACATCAGGATTGTTCTGAAACAAGATTGTAAGTTGTATGTGTTCGAAGGACCTATGTTTGAGCAACATGTTACAATTGCTACTAAGGCTAAACGAGATGCTTATAAGAAGCATAAGATAATGCCTTATATGCTTCATGCCTTACGTTTGCAATCATGAACTTAGACCTGTAAAAGCAGCATGAGAACATGGAGGCGTTCGATATGATCGAACACCTTAAAATGCTCTTTCAAGCGCATGCTAGGCAAGAAAGCTTTGAAGTGCCAAAAGTTGTTTTCCATTGAAGGCAGACAGAATGAAGTCTAGTTGGACCTCATGTACTCCAGATGATAAGGTACATTGAGAACCTAGAGAGGTTGAGATTTTATTTGGGCACAGAAGTGTCAACAGATGTGATTCGACAATCATTGCCAGATAGTTTTAACCAATTCATCATGCATTATTGTAAGAATGAAGTGGCTAAAACATTTCAAGAGCTTGCTGGAATGTTGAGAACTGTTGAGAATAACATCAACAAAGGAAAGAGTAAGGTCATAATGATGGTACAAACTGGAAAGGGCAAGGGTAGAAGAAAAATTATCAGGCCCATGTTTAGGCAACAGAAGGAGAAAGGCAAGGCGAAAGCCAAACTGAGTACTTATAGCCTAAAGCCAAACTGAGTACTTCACCTTTAGGAAAGTACTAGCTTCCATCGTTGTCAAAATGGTCACTAGAAGAGAAACTGTCCAAAATATCTAGAAGAGTTAAAAAAAAGATGAAGTGAGACTTTCACCTTAGATATTTATGTTATAGAAGTTAATTTGTCCACTTCTACATTTTGGGTAGTGGATACTGGATGTGGTTATAACATTTGTACTAACGTGCAAGAACTATGAAGGAGTAGGGCATTGGCTAAAGGTGAAGTCGACCTACGAATTGGAAATGAAGCAAAGGTTGTTGCATTAGCTGTAAGAACTTATGTTTTGACTTTACCTTTGGGGTTTATTTTAGAACTTAATAATTGTTATTTTGCTCCAACCATTTGCAGAAACATCATTTTGATTTCTTGTTTGGACAAGGAAGGTTTTAATATTATTATTATTATTATTATTATTATTATTATTATTATTATTATTAATTAAAGTTGTTCGATTTATCTAGATGACGTGTTTTATGCAAGTGCGCCTATGTGTAATGGTTTTTATGTCCTAGATTTATATATGCCTATTTATAACATAAATGCAAAAAATGTTAAATCAAATTATTTGAACCCTATATACCTTTGGCATTGACGTTTAGGTCATATAGGCGAGAAACACATCCAAAATCCATAAAGAAGAATACTTGGATTCATTTGATTATGAATCATTATAAGTGTGTGAATCTTGTTTACTTAGAAAGATGACCAAAGACTCATTTACTGGTCACAATGAAAGAGCTAGCGATCTTTTGAGATTAGTACATGATGATATATGTGGCCCACTAAACAAAACTGCTAAACGCGGTTTTACTTACTTTGTCACATTCATTGACAACTTTTGTCGATATGGTTTTGTCTATCAAATGAAACACAAATAAGAAACTTTTGAAAAGTTCAAATAGTTTAAGAATGAAGTGGAAAACCAACTTGGTAGGAGTATTAAAGTCCTATGATCATATCGTGGGGGTGAGTCTTTAAGCCTACAATTTGACGACTATCTGAAGGAGTGTGGGATTATATCCCAGCTCACTCCTCTTGGAACTCCTCAATGGAATGGTGTTTCAGAAATAAGAAATCCCACCTTGTTAGACACGGTACGGTTAATGACGAGTCAATTAGGTTTACACGTCTCTTTTTTGGGGATATGCCTTTCTTACTGCAACTTTCACCCTTAACTGTATTCCATCTAAAGCGGTAGAAAAAACACCATAAAAGATATGGTCTGGTTGGAGACCAAATGTGTCTTTTATGAAAAATTGGGGATGTGAGGTTTATGTGAAACATTTGCTTTTTGATAGACTTGGTCCTAAATATGATAAATGTATATTTGTGGGAGTAACCTAAGGAAACTAAAGGATACTATTTCTATATTTCATCTGATGACAAAGTGTTTGTTAGGAGAACTAATGTATTCTCAAAGAGGGAATTCATTTTCAAAGGAACCAGTGAGAGGAATATAGAACTTGGAGAAGTACAAAATCCACAAACCATTGCACCACTTGTGATAGAACAAGAACCACAAGGAGTTATGGGTGATCCTCTTGTTCAAGTAGCACAAGAACCTTGTAGATATGGGAGACCACACCATCAACCTCATAGATATGGACTTTCTTGACTCAGGAAGGTGAAGTGTTACTTATGGATCAAGATGAGTCTACAACCTAACAAGAAGCCATGATTGACCCATAATATGAGAAATGGCTTCAAGCCATGGGGTCCTAAATGGAATCAATGTACACTAACTAGGTACGGGCCTTGGTTGATGCACCTAAAGGGATAAAATCCATAGGGTGCAAGTGGGTCTTCAAGAATGACATAGGTGGTAAGCTAAATTAGCTTTAAGGCAAGGCTAGTTGCGAAAGGTTTTAAAAAAGTTCATGGTATAGACTATGATGAAACCTATTCTCCAGTAGCAATGCTTAAATCTGTTCAAATTCTACTTGTTATTGTTGCATATCATGATTATGAAATTTGGAAAATGGACGTCAAGATTGAATTCCTTGACGGGAATCTCCTCGAGGATCGTATATGACACAGTTTTGAAAATCCAAATTATGTTGGAAAGGTATGCAAGTTACAAAGGTCCATTTATATTGAAGCAAACTTCTAAAAGCTGGAATCTTTGTTTTGATGAAGTTGTAAGCACAATAGTGTTTCTGGTCTTGTATGTGGATGTCATACTGTTCATTGGAAATGATACCCCTACATTACAAAACGTGAAAATATGGTTAGGGAATTGCTTCTCGATGAAGGACTTAGGTGAAATCTCACATGTGTTAGGAAACAAAATCTATAGTGATAGATCACTTAAGCTACTTGACCTAAGTCAAAGTACATGACAAATTGCTTAGGCGCTTCAATATGTACGACTCCAAAAAGGACTCTTGCCTATGTTACATGGCGTATACTTGTCCAAAGGACAATGTCTTACTTCATCAGATGAGAGGGAACACATGAGTAAAATTCCTATACCTCAACAATAGGATTTATCTTGTATGCCATGATATGTACTAGACCAAATGTCTCGTATGCATTGAGCATGACAAACAGGTACTAATTAGATCCCAGTGAGGATCACTAGATTGCAGTTAAGAACATCCTAAATTATTTGAGACGAACTAAGGATTTGTTCTTAGTTTATGGTGGTGAGGAAGAACTCGTTGTAAAGGGTTATGGTGATGCTAGCTTCCAAATTGATAAAGATGACTCAAGATCATAGTCTGGCTATGTGTTTTGCCTAAATAGTGGCGCTGCAAGCTGATAGTCGTTGATTCTACTACAGAGGCCGAATATATTGTTGCATTTAATGCAACAAATGAGGCTGTTTGAATCAGAAAGTTCATTGTTAAATTAGATATAATTCATAACATTGCGGACTCGATTGAACTTTACTGTGATAGTAATAGTGCAATCAAGCAATCTAATGAACCCAAATCTCACCATAGATCTAAACACATACTTCGACGCTTCCATCTTATACGAGAGATCATTGATTGAGGAGATGTGAAGATCTGTAGAGTTTCTGCCTTAGATAACATTGTTGACCCACTTACAAGACCACTTGCTCAACAGAAGTATGATGATCACATTAGATCGATAAGTATTAAGAGTAAGCCTGATTGGCTCTAGTGTTAGTGAAAGATTGTTAGAGTTAGCCCTAGAGCCCAATAATTTTTCCTTGGTTATTACTTGTATCATGACACTTACTATTGTCTATAGTAATATGAGACATTTTAATTTATTATGTGGATTTATTTAAAGCCTAATAAATTCCTTATAATAGTTAGTCTCTTTAATAGAATTTCATCTCCAATGATCAACGACTGCAAATTGAGTAGATTTGGAACTAACAACTTAACTAATCCTACTGAGTACATGTCAATTGTTGGGGCATTACAATATGCCACCCTAACACGTTTTGAAATTGCATTTAGTTTCAACAAGGTTTGCCAAAATACGATTTTGGAGAAATTGAAAAGGAGAAAAAAAGTTAGTTGATGAAAACCTATATCAAAGTCTCGTGGAAAGAAAAAAACGGTCACAATTGAGTACGTGAAGCTGATGCAAGAGGAAAATCCTAGTAAAAATTGATGGAGGACAATTTTGAATTTTACAAAAGAAGTAAGGGTAATTACATCATTTTTAAATTTCGTATTTTTAAAATTTGTGGTATTTTTCTCTTCCAAGCGAATGTGAGAAACTACTATTTTTGACTTTTTATTTTTAGTCAAAAAATAATTTTTTTTTACAAAATAATTTTTTAAAATATGAAACAAACACGGTTCACATAATAAAAAATAATTTTTAATTTAAAAAAATATGAAACAAACGCATTCATTATAAAAAATAAATCAATAAATATTCATGTAACTTTAAAATAAATAAATCAACTTTATTGATTTACTTTTATTTATAAATAAAATCAAAATAGAGTACATCATTAAGATAATTGATTTTAAAATAAACATACAACACAAATAGTGATATGACAAACTAAAAAATTTTCATCAAAGTAATGACGTATCTTCTATAAATTCAAACTACATTAACAGTTAACCTTGTAATAAAGGATGGAGATTGCATATTTGTGTCAAAATAACATGTTTTTTTTTATGACTATCAATGTAACAAGTTCGCATATTACACGTGGTGGTGGCATCACACCGTCTTCAATTTCGTGAATATGCATTTTTGTTCATATCCTCTCATCGTCAATGTAAAAATCAAAGTCAAAGACGGCAACTGAGTATGAAGGCAACGGAAGAATCATCGCCACTCATTTCTAGGCAAGTTATTTCGACGAAAACAAGAAGAATAATCGACGGTCACCACACGTTGTATCTCATATTCTGATTTTTATTAACTTTTTGTTACTATAGAAAATATAAAATAAACACATACTGTGAATGGAAATTAGCATAAGATAATAATATTAAAATGAGTGAAGAAATTACTACTTGAAGTCGAAAAGCGATTCCGTATCCGAGAGTTTAATTACAGATAGAATTGTCGCTTCAGTCTCTGTTATCAATAATCTCACCGTGCTTTGAGGAAAACAGAAGAAGAAGAACGATAATAATGGAGATCAAACCTGGTTTGTCAGCACTCGTCACTGGGGGTGCCTCTGGAATCGGTAACAACGCCAATCATATCTTCGATTTTGACTTTTCAATTATTCGAACACGCCATGTTATCGTGAATTTAACATAACGAGCATCGCTTTATTATACCGATTTCACTTTTTGAGAATTTGTTCATTTGCAACACAAATATTTGTAATCGACGTACTCAAGTTCTTCATCTTGCATACCTTGATTAATTTATTAGTATTAATAATTTCTCTATGTAAATAATTGCTTGTTGTAGTTTAGTCTCTATTAGTTGGTTATTATTGATGCGTGTAATCTGAATCTCGTTTGCGTGTACATACAGGTAAAGGTCTTGTTCTAGCTCTTGCAGAGAAAGGTGTATTTATCACAATTGTTGATTTCTCTGAAGAAAAGGGAAGAGAAGTTGCAACACTTGTTGAGAAAATTAATACCAAGTTTCATCCCAAGTTAGAACATCCATCTGTCATATTTGTGAAATGCGATGTGACCAACTCAAGTAAGTTTGGCTAATGTCTCATGTTCACCTTCATTTCTTATTGCATTGTCAATGTAATACATATGCAACATTCACATTTCATATTGTACTGTGGTTTTTTTTTTAACTGTGTACTTCCAAAGTGACTTTGAAGAGTGGGAAAAGTTGGAACCTTATCTAGATTGGACTTCAGTTGGCACTTGGCATCCCCAACGTGCTATTGGCACTCTACCATCAGCTTAGGGGTCTCCAATATCTTCCAATTTATTCAGCAAAAAGAGAAAAAATAGTAACACCACTTAACATTTTGTCTTCCACATCTTCCAACCTCCAACAATCATGAAGTAACATAATATAACACACTATATAGTACATATAAATGCGACATAAATCGTCAAATACACGTGCTAGTTTGTTATTTTAAGTGTATATATACAGATACAGAGACAGATGTATTAACTCATACCTACCAACAGGGGATCTAGCTTCTGCATTTGAGAAGCATGTTTCAACATATGGAGGACTAGACATTTGTATTCTCAGTGCGGGGATTGCTAACCCTATACCATTCGACAAGGATCAAACGGATGGCACTCATTCTTGGAGACACACTCTTAATGTCAATTTTATTGCTGTTTTTGACAGCACCCGTCTGGCGGTGAGCTTCAAATGTTACCTGGTTTTGCTTTTTCATATACATAATCACATTATAGATCATACAGTTCATCCTTTCTGTTTAAATAAAAATATAGGGGCTTGAGACCATTAACCATTGATTATTGGTGACATTGGTTGTCTTCATTTCAATAGATTAAAACCATGGAAGCTGCGAAAAGGCCTGGTGTGATTATCAATTTGGGTTCTGCTTCTGGTCTTTATCCAATGTATCTTGACCCTATTTATAGTGGCTCTAAAGGTTTGTCATTTATTCTGCTTGAGAACTTTCTGTTGAATTTTAATTATATGTTAAGGATATCTTAGGGATTCTAAGAAAAGAGCTTTTGGCTAAAAAGTTGTTTAAAAATTAAGAAAATTCAAGGTAGAACTAATAAAGTTGTTTTTGGTAGAATGCCAAACATTGAGTTATGTATCTCCACATAACTTGTAACTTTTTATGGCTTCCTTGAGTACTCTTCACTCCTAGTAATAGTATTGTAGTAGAATAATGTTTTGCTTAAGGATAAATGTATCAAAGTTGTATAAAAAGTTACCGTATCCACAGGGACTTGAGGGATAGTTAAGTCGTTCAACAATAGTTATAATCTTAAGTTTAGAGTTCAAGAGAATAATTTTGGTTTTGATAACAAAAGCGTAAATCAAATAACAATAAAAGTAAATTGGGAATAAAATAGTGAGATAAAAGCGTTGGGATTAGATTTCTTCAATCGAGCTCTCTCGTATTCTAGTGATTAACATACATGTTCGTTGTTAAACATCAACAACATCATCATCACTAACCAAACATCATTAATTCCTTAATGAGTTGAGAAATCAGCCGTCTTTCCTAAACATCGATTCCTCGAATATTTAACAAAAAAGTTTGCATTAAACAATGATGATTTACGACTATTAAACCTAATTATATTCCTAGAAATCATATTCAAAGAGTATTTTCCAATAAAACTTCAAATCATATTTTAGGTGATCAAGCTAACAAGCATTAAGAACAAAGATAACCAAAACTTATAAATATAATCAATAGAGATACATGAGAATTTGATTGATTACATCTAACCCCAACGAAGAGAAGTTTAGCTACTCATTATCATGGTAGCCATCAAAAGTACACAAGAATATAGCTCTTCAAGGATGAATCAAAGCTCCTATTCCTCGGCTCTCTCTGTCAAAAAGTGAATCCCTTGAGTTTTCAGCAAATTTTCCTTTTATAGTAGCCAAGTAAGTGAAATTTCGTTTAGCGAATCCATTTTTGCTAAGCGAATTTGACATAACTTCACAGTGAAAAAATTAGAAGGTGTTTGAACCACCTCAAATTTGCTTCTGAATTTTTTTCATTTTTCCATGCCTTGAATTCGCTTAGCGAATTCATTTTAGCTAAGTGAGTTTTTCCTTTTTTGGCCTCTTTGCTTTTCCTTGATGAATCATTCACCTATTCACACAAAGAGTTTATAACAACTATATATCTAAATAGGGTAAAATCAACATATATTTCGCTCATTTAAGTTAATATGTGCCTTCATAATATATCAATTTTAAGGTAAATTTGACACTTATTAATTAGCCAAACTAAGAACTTACTTTTGCTTCCTAAACTGTTATTTCACTTCGCAGGTGGTGTTATTATGTTTTCTAGAGCACTTCGTTTATACAAACGTCAAGGAATCCGAGTCAATGTGCTTTGCCCTGAGGTAAGAGTTGTTTTTGAACTTTGAAGAATGGACATTTTTGGTTGTATTAGTAATCTTTAACCTATGGAAATAATAGAGTCCAATTATGTTTTGAGATTTTTTAATAATATTTTATTTCACCTTAATTATTAAGATATCACATTATTCTTTACTTTATTTTCTATTTCCAAAATTTTGTGCAACAAACATTGAAAGTGTTTTCTCAAAATAATCACTAATTTTGGTATGTGACTATAGCAATCAAGTCACAAACACTTAAACAAAACTTGGGCAAGACATTGTTTAAGGAAAACCAAATTCCATACTATTTTAGCCAACATAGATTGGTTTTAAATGTGTTTCTATTTTCAAAACAAATTGTATGCTTTATTACAATTTACTATAATTCCCCAACTGTTTAGTGCAGTTTGTTGAAACAGACATGGGCACAAAGATCGATCCCAAATTCCTTAGTATGATGGGGGGCTTTGTACCTATGGAAATGGTGGTGAAAGGTGAGTCTGCATGTTTCCTTGTTCTTTGATGATCCTTGGCCAAAAGAGTGTGGGTGTTTATACTTTGTATCCCCTTAACTCTTAAGTAACCAATTTGCATAGCTCTGCTTTTATATATGATGAATATTGCAAATATCTTGCTGCCTCATAGAGCTGGTTGAGGAGTAGTGTTAATATCTTTCTGCCTCATAGAGCTGCCTCATACAGCGATATTATCCTGATACCCCTTATGACCAAGGGTACATCCAGTCTTCTTGCACACTACAAGAGATTTTTCCACTATTGTTAAAATATGTACAAATCCCACCCTAGGATCTCTGCTACAAACTTCTAACACACTTCCTAAGATAAAACACTGCTATCTTAGAATAGACCACTTGAAGAAAGTACACTACTTTCTTTTACAAACAATATAATCACTTCAATGATTTTCCAGCAGAATGTTCTTGACTTAAGAATAAGAATATAAAAGTTGTACAATGATATCAATCCAATATTATTTCAAGTATGCTTTGAGAACCTTTCTCAATGATATGAAAATGTATTGCAAGTACTTGAAATATGAAAAATAACTTTGAGAATATTTCAGAAAATTGTTCAAAGTTGTTCAAAGTTTGATAGTAGGATTGATTACGTTTAAACTAAAGCTATGGGGTATTTATATTCCATAGACATCACTTCAGATCAGTGACAATCGTTCCTAGAGGTTTGATGAACATATGCGATGATCCAGACCATTTCAGAACTGAAAAATTGCATTGTTTCGCAGTTGTATTCGGCTACAGCATGTGTGTAGTCGAATACACCTCTGCAACATTCAGTTTTTATTTAAAATTTCAACATCGTATTCAAATACGAAACCTTGTATTCAAATACAACTGAGGGAATTTTGTCCACTGACTTGTTGTTGTATTCGACTACACCAGGTTGTAATCGAATACAAATGTGCAGTCTTAGCTATTGACTTAGCACTTGTATTCGGCTACACCATCTCGTAGTCGAATACAGATGTTCAGTTTTAGCTACTGACTTAGCACTTGTATTCGGCTACACCATCTCGTAGTCGAATACAGATGTTCAGTTTTAGCTACTGACTTATTACTTGTATTCGGCTACAGGATGCTGTATTCGAATACAACATTGTATTTTGTCAAAATCTTTATTTTCAAACATTGTTTATGTATTTTTGACACTTTGAAAATCCTTTTGATGCATATGCTAAAAATGAAAGGTTCTCATGTGTATTTGAAATGTAAGAATATTAGATTGCATCATGTACCTTTACATTTATAAAACTTCTAGTAAGTTTAACCATAGTTGACTTTGGTTATTTGACTTCTTTTTGAGCTTGCAACTTTGATCACATTCCTTGTTCTTTGTCTTCATCAAAAACATATGTTTTACATATTTGTGTATGTATCATATAATAATAAAAAAGTATATATTAACTATTATCTTTGTCTAAGAATTAACTATGATTGGACCAATAAACCAAGAACTAATACTCTTGCTAGTTTAATCACTTGTGTAATTTTAAAAACATTGCTGAAGAGTCTTGTACGTACTAATATAAATAAATTTTAGTTCCGTTAAGAGTCACACATTGGATGTGAATCTGTGATATTAGCATGAAAAAATATTTGTAAGTGAAAGATACCTCTTACTATGCAAGCCATTTTTGTGGAATTGAGTTAACTCCAATTCAAATTCTAAGATTATCAGAAATTATCCAAGATTATTTGGGCTGCTTGCTATTGGGCCACTGGGTCACTCTCCAAATGTTCAATTCTTGGTATCAGTATGAGCGGGTGTCAAGAATCCCACATTGGATGAAATATGACATGAAAAAATGTTTATAAGTGGAACACATCCTTTATCTTACAAATTGATCAATTTTGTAGGATTTAGTTAGGGATAATCCAAAGCCTCAGAAGTACTTCATATTTTATCATAAAACACAAAGAAATATTATTTAAACCAGAAATGATAATTAGTACAAAACCTGTATCCTCAATACGCAGGAACCGTGATTTCTGTCAAAGAAATTGGTTTTTATTAGTCTTTTTTAAAAAAAAGGCAGAGCAGCCACCTCTCTATTATTGCGTTTTGTGCCAACTTTTCTTAATAATATATAGCAATACTCTATTATGAGAGTACATATTATATACAAAATAGAAAATACACTTTATGAGAATGTCCTTGAGTTTTTTTTTTCAACAGATGAATGTCCCCCTGTTAATAATTCAGTCATCAAATTATATTTCTTATCATGTATAAATAAATTTTGATATGAAAGTATTTTAACCTCTCAAGGTGCTTTTGAGCTCATCACGGATGAGAATAAAGCCGGTGATTGCCTATGGATTACTAATCGGCGAGGTCTTGAGTACTGGCCCACCCCATCAGAAGAAGCAAAGTACATGCTACGTTCTACACGTTCCAGGAGAAGAACTGAATACAAAGCTCCACCAATTAAACTACCTGAGAGTTTTGAGAAAATGTGTGTATTTCAACTCTATTTCTCTTATGACACATATACACACGAATGCCTCTGGAAGGTGTTTGTTTTCTGACTGATATGTTGACTATGTCTTATCATGATTTTATTCATTTAAAGAATAGGATATTTGGTGTTTTCATATAGCTACTTACTGTTTGCAGAGTTGTTCAGACCTTGACTCACAACTTTCGGAATGCTACCAGCATAGTAAGAGCACCACTGAGATTACCTATCAAACCAAACTATGTTCTTGTGAAGATAATCTATGCTGGTGTAAATGCTAGTGATGTAAGTTGTTACATCTTTCTAGAGGACTTGTGTGTGCATTTATTTTGTTAATCATCTCTCTTGGAGACATGTCTAGGACTTAGCTTCTTGTCAAGTTGCCTGAATTGTAGTAAATGTACTTTGGTTAGGCTGTTTAACTAATTGAATGAAAGAATTATAGATTAGCTCAATAAATTCAAGTTCAAGGGAAACAGCATGGACTTAGCATGAAATACATACTAATCTTATTAATCTAATATACAAGTGAATTTCCTGTATATTAGAAACACTACACTCGTGTCTATCTTTAACATGATATACCCTGATTTCATTTACTAATCATAATTTTGTCTAGAATTCTAACATGAGTTTGTAATGACAGGTAAATTTTAGCTCAGGCCGCTATTTTGGTGGCAATAACAGTGACACTGCATCCCGTCTTCCATTTGATGCAGGATTTGAGGTATGATGCATCCCCAGAAGTAGATTTCATTTATGAAGCTTACCACTTGATGCAGTATGCCTATACTCATGTGTGTACCGAGTTTCATACTTTCACTTATATTTTAGGCTGTAGGAGTAATTGCAGCAGTTGGGGATTCTGTTACTGACTTGAAAGTTGGCATGCCTTGTGCGTTCATGACTTTTGGAGGCTATGCTGAATTCACAATGGTGAGCAGTGTTTAATATATTGTTAATATTCTTCTTTCATACAGTGACCTAATCACTGGTATTTCCATCTACCACTTATTATAAAACTGAAGAGTTTTGATTTTGAAGTTGATGTGATCATTAATACTGTTGTGATACTTATTATGATGCAAGTTATTAATGATGTTGTCTTGTTACTTGGTTTAGATTCCTTCGAAATACGCCCTTCCAGTGCCTAGACCAGAACCAGAAGGTGTTGCCATGCTTACATCAGGATTAACAGCTTCAATTGCTCTAGAAAAGGTGGATTAATAAAAGTTTGTCTCGTTGCTTCACATGTATCCTGATTTGCTAATATTTGAAACTCTAGTAATGTCATCTATCAATAAAATTCAATCTTTTTCATGATTTACTACCATTTATGAATCTTATATTTAGTGTTGCTTAATCTTCTACTTGATTGGCATGTCCTGATAAGAACTTTTATACTGTAAAGGCAGGACAGATGGAATCTGGAAAAGTGGTCCTTGTTACTGCTGCGGCAGGAGGAACTGGTCAGTTTGCTGTTCAGGTGCCTTCAAAGTCCAACTCCACCTTTCTCAAACATATACATATTGTGTCTGTGTTACTAGGAAATAGGAATTATTTGTTTGAACAAATTGGAAGCTTCTTGATATTTTGTACTGGTAGGTAGAGTCTGAGCAACGGCAAACTAAACATCCCGATTTAGACAAAGTTCAGCATCTTTTGTTTTCTTTAGTTACATTAGGATCTTATTTTGTTGGAATACATTAGTTATTGATACTATTTTTATTCTCTTTTTACCAAGCACTATTTGTTCCTGAGATCATAAAAAGAACTCTTCTTACATGTGCTTCTTGAGACCTAAGATAACTAATCACTATTTAAGATAAAGATTGCAAGTTGTTCTTTTGCGGTGATTTTATGAGACACGGTGTATATGTTCTTGCCATTTTTTTTATATTCTTGGACTCTAAATATGAGATTCTATGTCTATGAAACAAAGAGAGGCAAAAAGTAGTCAAGATAGACTATAAACATTTGAAAATTTCATAGGTGCATTGTAGTAGTAGTAGTAAGGTATTATTACTTTGTGTAATATAAACAGATGAAGAAGAAGTTTTTAAAAAATATGAAGTTCGCTCTATTAGGTAATTTTGTATGTGTTTCTATCCAGATTTCCTAGTCTAATGTTCCATTGTCGGCGGGGCTTAGTAATCTGGATTATTTATGCAGCTTGCAAAATTAGCTGGTAATACCGTGGTTGCCACTTGTGGAGGTGGGGCAAAGGCCAAGCTTCTGAAAGAGTTGGGAGTCGACAGAGTCATAGACTATCACAGTGAAGATATAAAAACGGTATTTTTTAATCCTTTGATTTGTTTGGGGTTTTGCTAACAATAACTTCGAGATACTATCAGATATTATAGCATTGTTTGATCATAGCTGATGTCAGCCAATGCGGAGAAGATTCTTTCTATTGCTTTTTGTTTGTTTGTTAAGGTTGTGGCTACCACAATTCTTTAATTCATGTTTGATATTTATTAAAATGAATTACACAGAAGAACTATAAAACACTCTGGTTAATGAGTCCTTTATGTAAATAAGTCCTTTGGTTATTTTCACCTTTATACTAATTCTTTTTGTTGTATATGTGAACCAGTGGTAGAAATACTTTTTAAACCTGTTGAGAAAGTAGTGAATCGAGAGATACAACATGTTTGTTGAGCAATTTGATCATGGAATGCCTCTATAGAGTCTATAATCTTTATTACGTTTGCTGACAAAAGCTCAAAACCAAATGGACATAGCCTATGTAAACTGCTTCGTATCAACATGTTAAGTTTGTGGCTTACTGTTGCAGGTTCTAAGGAAAGAGTTCCCGAAAGGTATTGATATCATCTACGAGTCTGTTGGTGGTGACATGTTAAAGTTGTGCTTGGATGCTTTGGCAGTCCATGGACGACTCATTGTCATTGGCATGATTTCTCAGGTTTTTACTTATAAAATTTTACTGCATCTACAAAATACTACTAAGTACTAGCTACTTTTTCTTGACAAGTTAGCATGATTCATTTAGTGATTCTAAATTCAAGGAATACCTTGGAGTATCCTTATTAAAGTATAATGGAAAATGAATTTTAACTTCTATGGTCAATCTCTAAATTCAAGGAATACCCTGGAGTATCCTTATTAAAGTATAATGGAAAATGAATTTTAACTTCTATGGTATTGACCGTTAAATCCACCAAATATATGGATCATGTTGTTCTGTAACCCATCTCAGATGTCTGGAATGACATTTGAATTTAGCTACCTATATTACCATATTATTGAATCCTCCCCCTAATGCTAGCCTCTCTATCCCATTTATCTGCAGAGTAAAAGAATGCATGAAGCAATTACCCAGTATTAGTCCTTCTAGAATAGTGTGCTAGATATAAGTTGTTTTTTATCCTCAAACGAAATGTATTGTTAATGAACAATATTGATTTCATATTTCTTGTTTCCATTAATATCAGTATCAAGGAGAAAATGGTTGGACGCCATCAAAATATCCTGGACTATGTGAGAAGCTCTTGTCGAAGAGTCAAACTGTGGTATGTAGAAATATGAAGTTGTGCACTTTTAGGCAGCCACTACCTTTTTTGTTGTTTCTAATTGCTCATTTCATTCTGTCTCTTACTCTTGTGACATATGGTCCTATAAATATCCATCAGTTTCTGGAGCCGAACATTTTTTTTTTTGGAGGGTTGGAAAGTTAAACTTGTGGACCTCAATCCTGTTGTTAGATCATGCAGTGATAAAATGTGGGAAGGACAAACACTTGTTCTCTCAATTCTTGGCTTTGTTATGACTATTGCCTATTTTAATCACATTACATTCTTAGTTGGCTATTGATAAAACAAAGTCTTCAGAGACAACATTTTCCATCACATTGGGTTTCAAATGTTGGAGACCTATATATAACTCATTAGGACATGATTATTATAAATGTTGGAGAATCATTTTTACGTTAGTAGTTACAAATAAATATTATTATAAATGATTTATTAATCGATTTAAGTTAGAGTATAAATTAAACACCATAAACAAAGTGGGGAAATTTTGAATTTTCTAATTTTGGACAAGCGACCTATTTGTGTTGATTGTTTCCCAAGTTAAAAATTTTATCCCTAGATTTCAATCTTATATACAAATTTCCATTTTTTAATACGAATATGTGTTTCTCATTGTCATATATAATTGGACAAAATTTTCAGGCTGGCTTTTTCCTGGTGCAATATAGTCACATGTACCAAGAACACCTTGACAGGCTATTTGACCTTTACTCTTCGGGAAAACTAAAGGTAATTCATATATATATGCATTCCAATTCTATATTGTGGATGAATAAAAAAAATTTAAGGCATAATGTTTTTGGTATTTGCTAGTTGTTATCTTTGGCAGTTGCCATGCTAAAGTTTGTGTTTGCTTACTTTTTCTCGTCTGTTAACACAGGTTGCTGTGGATCCAAAGAGATTTATAGGCCTTCATGCTGTTGCTGATGCTGTTGAGTATCTCCATTCAGGCAAAAGCGTTGGGAAGGTAATTTACTTTCTTAAGAACATAGTATTTTCAAAATACTGTATAGTGCTTTTTGATTTTGTAACTTGTGTAACAATCTTATTGTACAAATTTTCTAGGTGGTTGTCTGCGTCGACCCGACCTTCGGTCATCAAGTAGCCAAATTATGAATGAACACGGTGTCAAATACAGAAAGAAGTGAAGTTTTCAGCTCTTAGTCTAGAGATTGTTCTCGAATGTTACTGAAAATAGCTGCTAGACCAGTGCTGGAATATTTATTCTCAATGCTTTTTCAATTTTGGATTACTTGAAAGAATAATGCATTTATGTATACCATGTTATGTTTACACTATACAACAACTATGAGCAGAAGAAAGCGAGATATCTACAAAATGAATTATAAGTTTTTTCATTTTAGTTGTGATTTTTGTCCATGCCACTTGAAATGCCACCACCAAGAGTCCATGTTTCCAATTCCAACGTTATTGAGGTTTATGCTTCTCAATTGAAGAAAACTTTTATTTTTAATTACACTCAAATATTTTACGAGAACTCAATTCACGTAACTTTACGTAAACTTAGTTAAAAACATTAGTTGTTGTTACAGTTGGCCGCTTGATGGCTCCGTCCCATCGTTTTTGTTGAATCTTCTACATGCAATAAAATTTTCATTTAGGTTTTGTTTGTTAAGTGTTTTTCTTTTTTATCTTTTATATTTTGAGGTTATGATCTTGTAGTTGTTAATGTTGTGGCCAATATTGAATCTCATAAAATTGAAAGGATTTTAAATCTAATCGTCATGTCTTGGTTGAGCATCAATTGTTGTATGTGAAATTAATTTCTTTTTCTTTTGTATATCTAAAATACAAAAGTTGTGCATTAAGTTATTTGGCTCAAATAAGACCAAAAAAAAAAAAGTTATTTAGTTCAAATTCAAGTATTCACACTTTGTAATATGTTTCATCGAAATTGATGTTGACCTTCATTTCTTGACTTCATTATGCTATAATTTGTCGCAGTTATGTGTATAAAGCAATCAATTTGTAATTGTTTTATTTTAAAATTTTAATCTTTGTAATTTTTCTTATGAGTCTATGATGGTAAAATAATAAATAATTTGAAAAAAAATCAAATAAAAAGCAATTTATAGATCTTTATTAAATAATAGTGTTTCTGCAGTCAATTATTTGTATTACTTTATCTTTATTTAATTAATCAATAATTGTTAAATAAAGAATAATTTATCTTTTTATATTTTTTATACTAAATGAAAAATGTGACTTTAAAACTATTTGGTGCTATCAATATATTTAATTATTTTCATAAAATACTAGTATCACTAGAATTTTAAAACAATTATTTTTTGCACCACTTATAATCTTTGTACCCAAAAAAAATGCCTTATAATCTAGTCACTACTCGCTCTGGCTGTTGCTAAAACGTATTCTCATTAAAATGTAATCAAAAAATAAAATAAAAAGCATTATATTCAAAACGTAGAAAATTTGGAAATATGGTATTTTTGTTTTCTAATTCTTACTGGAAATATCCCTAGATCATTTATTACCATTTGCTTTAACCTCATTATTAATCCAGAAGAAACTAGTTAGGTAATTTAGTCCGCTAACATTATTCCTATTTCATGAAACTTTTCGAATTTGTGAAAGTTCTGTGCACAAAATGTTTGAGCAACCATTATATTCAAATATTGTTATGCCAAACAACACTATTCCACAGATTAAACAAAGTAAGACATTGGAAGATTCTCCCTTTTTTTCCACTTCGATATACATGTCTAATTTACAAGTTTCCAGCCCAAAACATGACACTTTATTCCCTCAGATATTATATAAACAGAGATTTTCATGCTCTAACTATAAATACCTCAATATATTCAGCTTTAATTTCCCATTCCAAACAATTACACAGTGAATATAGTTACCTAAATCAAGCATCATCCAGTTTATTTCAAACAGTAAGCAATCAATCAGTCTCGAACTTGATTTTTTTTTCTAAGGATAATTATATTTTTCTTTTATCAATCCAGAAATGGAAGTTTTAAACAAATATAAAGTAACAAAATTATAAAGAAAACAAAGCCCCTATAGCTCAGTGGTAGAGCGTCAGTCTTGTAAACTGAAGGTCTGTAGTTCGATCCTGCATGGGGGCAATTTTTCTTTTAATTGTTGTTTTGACTTTTTATATTTTTTTACACATATCAACACAATCAATAAAAAAATTTCACATTTATTTATTTTCTTTTTAATTGTTTTTTTTTTTATTTTTATATTTTTTACATATATCGACACAACCAATAAATTTTTTCACATTTATTTATCCGACTTAGAGGGGGTGATTTTGGACAAAAAATTGGCCCTAAACCACTCCTCTTAAAGGAGTGAGTCCACCATTGATGAAGTTCAAAATTAAATCGTCTGACATTTGATTTGAGCCACCACCAAGACCATAATTTAATAGATTTTACAACAGACCTCAAGTCAAGTTCTGTAAGTTGAAAGATAATGGCATTTCGAGTTTTCCATATAGCCCAAATGCAAGTTATCCAAATCGCATGCAAAATTACACTATGCACCTCACGAAACAAACATAAACCACCAAAAGATTGAGCATGTTCCAGGACAATGTTGGGCAAAACACTACTAATACCCGTCCAGGCTAAGAATAACTTCCAAATTTGACCCAAAAATGCTCCTTAACAAATAAGTGTTGAGAAGTTTCAAATAAACCGCACCCACTAACAAAAAGTAAATCCGTAGAATTTGCTCCGTGGAAGATTATTCTTTGTAGGGAGTCTATTTTGTAATAACCTCCAGACAAAGAGATTTTCACCCAAACAAATTTATTTCATGCATGATCGTATAAAGAAGACTTTTCAATGCTCAAATCTGACATCAACATCTTATAAGCTTCTAAGGTTACCAACCAACACAGAACACCCCACAACCAAATATAAAATTTTCCTTCAAAAAGGAATAGAGATATTGAAAATTGAATATTTTTATTTTCTACAATTCTCACAGGAGGAATGTTTGTTGTTACAATTCCATATTTGACCAAAGGCAAGAATAGGTTTAAATTGTAACTACTTTTTTGACCTCTTAATCCTATTTATATTACTACTCACTTTTAAGAACCTTAGTCTAACTTCGTGCCCAACATGTTCGTAGGTATAGCATTGCTCTTCTCACAGTAATAAATATCCTGAGAGCAATTAAGAAAATGCTAAATGTCGCGAACCAAATTTCGTGAAAAACAAGCTAATGACGTGGCAAACAAGCTTAAAAAAACGTCGATTGTTTTTCTCCCCCTTCGAAGATTAGCACAAGAAGAAGATCAAACGATGATTGAAGCATGGTAAATTTGATAGTCAAAGTTAAATTCAATTTATTCTACTTTGAACTCTTCCTTATTCTCGTGATTTTCAATTTAGAATTGGAATTGCATATCAGTTACTTGGTCATGTATTTACTCCTCCGTGTGCCCCAAAAGAAAAGTGATTTTGTAAATTGGCCATTGATTTTAGCTAACCTCGTTAATAATCCAGAAGAAACAACATTATTCTCATTTCATGAAACTTCTCGAATTTGTGAAAGTTATGAGCACAAAATGTTTGAGCAACCATTGCATTCAAATATTGTTATTCCAAACAATACTATTCCACAAAGTCAAACATAAGTTTAATTGTCATGATCCGTTAATATTTAAAAATTTATATTGTCAATATATCACAACCATTCATAAACATGACTTTAAAGATAATTATAATAAAAATTAAATATCTCTAATAATTTAACAGTTGTGATTAACAGAGAGTGTATACAAATTAAATCCGACAAACATTCAAAGATTCTCCTTTTATTTTTTCTACACTTCGTTATACATGTCTAATTTACAAATTTCCAGCCTAAAACTAAAACATGGCACTTTATTCCCTCAAATATATATACAGAGATTTTAATTCTCGAACCATAAATACCTCAATAAAGCTTTTTCCCATTTCAAACAATTATTACAGTGAGTAGTTACCTAAATCAAGCATCACCCGGTTTATTTCAAACAATAAGTAACCAATCAGTCCTTCCAAAGCCACAACAGTTCGGACTTATAATCACCTGTTTATTTCTAAGGCAATCAAATGCGAGCGAACTCTAGCTATCTTTATTCACATCACCCTTCACATTCAACCACGCGCCGCAAAATTAATAGTCGAATCATTGCAACCATTACAATGGCTGGCCCAGTGTTGCATCAAAATCTATCGTATCCTCTCCTTTGTCACAAAATTCTTGATGCTTCAACAAGATTATCACAAAGTATCATCTCAAGTTAGATGTGAGAGAGAACCTTCATAACCTGGAGCGACCGACACGTTTAATGCTTCTGAAAGGTGAATGTCTAGGAGGTGAGGCACGTGGCCTCCCATTTAGATTACTGCAAAATTTCACATCCCAACCTTCTACGTTCTTAGGAACACAAACATCGTAAAGGAATTGACCGAGGACACTGTGGGCGCTCATGCTTGGGAAGCTGGGAACACAAACAGGTTCTTCTTTCTGTTCGTCGCGTGGAATCCCAGATTCTCTATCGTTGTTATGTCCTGCTGAACTAGGCAAAAAGAAGTGGTCACTTGGCCCCAATGCAACTCTTCTAAAACTCTCATTTGAATTAATTGCAACTTTCTGCAAATCACAGATTAACTCGGATATCTCATCTTGCGTACCGTCCATACCAGTTCTTTCTCGTTCAAGCATCACTTTTCGTGAATATGTTGACACGGCCTTCTCCAATAAATGGGTCACAGCAGCTCTGTATTGGATCGGATGATGTTTGTAATGACCTGAATCAAATAATAATAACTGTGATTAGTCTGTTAAACTCATTCAAGCTTGCCGCAACATAATTAACACAGGCCTCAGACTAACCAACATGAGGGGAACTTCTTAGATTTACAAGATTGACATCACCATTCAGATTGCGTAATCGTTGGGCAAAATCATGGATACTTTGATATCTCACTAGGTCATCATTCTCCGAAGATAAAATGAGAAATGGAGCCCCAAAGTTCTAAAGACAACAATGAAATTAGTTTTAATTTACATAAGTAAAAAATAAAAATAGAAACATACTAAGGGGCCATTTACTTCTAGTCATTCCTATTCCAATTTTGTCATATAAAATAAGCGTTAGAATAGACATTATGTAATGCATATTAAAAATAGATAGAATATTTTGAAAAATTCAGACAAATTTCAAAACATTTTTTACTTTAGTGTTTCTGGAAATGGATTCTCTCTATTTAGCTTTTATCTTCTCTCTATCACAATTAAAAAGAAAAATTAATAACCAAATGTCATTGCATCCACATACACTCAAAGTAAAAATTGAAAATGTTGTTATAAAGTAAACGGGCCCTAAGCATTCCAGATGGTCATGATAGATACTTACAACAGAAGAATATAAAGCCTGCCAATGTTCAGCTGATTGAGATTCAAATCTAGTCAAGTACAAAGCATCTAAACCAGATGCAACAGACTTTGCTACCCAAGAAACAAGCTTTGATGGTCCACGCACTTTTGCAATCGAAGGGTGTAGAGAAAAGCGCAAGCCAAAATCACTTGTAACATCTAGAGGACCAGAATCATATATATGTCCAGAAACACAGTTCCTAAGCAATTGACAGTCATGCTGGGATATAATAAATCAATTAATAAATGTCACAATCGCCACAAAGTAGAAAGCAACATCAATAAAAGAAGAAAGTGAGGTTTGAAAGAAGCAAAAAGTCATAATTTTTTAATCTAAAATCTGAAAAGTGTATTACCAAGTTGAGTGGAGCTGTACATCTTCCTTCACTAAGCTGCATTTGTATGAAAAGCTATTATGATAGTGGCCATTTCAATTCCAAAAGGACATACAAACTTCAAATAATATTTTTCATACCAATGATAAAAATTTGATGCCTGAAATTACCTGAAATAATTTGTAGAGACAGGCTTTTGACCCAGCAGAAAAAGAAGCAAATACAACAGGACATGGCCTTGTCCTCAGCACCTGCATAACATAAAGCAACTTTTTCACTTAAAACCTATGACTGTGACTCACAGCTAAGAAATGGTAACAAGAGATTAGGGGTCGCAGAATAATTAATTGTAAATAGACATGTAAGAGAATTAATATAAATCTTCACATGTTTTGCAATTTTTAAAACTAACCTCGACAAGTTCATCAAAAACATAAAATGCCAATGGCACAGCGCCTTCATCATTGAATCTGGATGACAAGAAAATTATGATATAAAAGTTCCATCAGTATTATACACTCAACCGATAAGTCTAGATGAGTACAAAGTTTAATAAGGCAGTGATGTGTGACCAATAGGCATTTATTTGGTTATGAAATGACCATGCCTATATTTTTTGCAGTTTAGAATAATACAACACCAAGCTACATACAAGTGTACTTAATATACTGTTGCTGGATATTAGTAATATTTGATGCTCTACTCTAAAAGTCAAACTATATAAGCTTTGTCATAGAGCACTCAACCAGAAATAAAAGCAACCGAACAAACGTAATATGCGGAGAACTGTATTTATTCAGACTAGTCTCTTATACTTCCATTTGCATCAAAATGAAATCGCAAACCTCCCTCAAGTGTTCCAAGCTAAATCCATGGCTGTCTTACAAGATTCAACGCTATAATATGGTATGAATTAAATACGTAAAGTAACAATTTAAGCCTCTCCAACCGACCCGTATTCTTAATTTCAAAAGTCTGTACAAGCTACACATACATTGCTATTTGCTAGCCCACCCAATCTCCGGAGTAACTTTCTTATTCTATTCTCGGTACAAGGTCCCCTATTCAAGTTGACAAAGTAAGGCAGCATATAGTTTCTACCTACTATGTATTAACAATAACTTCATAAATTTAACTTCTCTTCTTTATGATTCAGAGCCAGACAGCTAATGGATGAAACAGAAACCTAATTCTAAGAAAAGGTGTCAACATATGACCAAACATTTGATATTAAATAGAATTATTCTACTTTCACATGCAAAGCATCATCCAAGGCCATTTTTTGTTGCTATAAATATAACCATTACACATGGTTAGGCAAACATAGCATTCACTTCATAAAAGCTGTCCTTTCACAAACTCAAGGCCAAGTATATCTGCAATAAAACACCCACATGTATGTGCATGCCTCTCTGCTTGAAGAAGGCAACAACTATGCTCCATAAGTACAACATTTTGAATCACAAACCTCAAAATCATCTAGAATAAATAGATGCCAAGATTACATACCAAAAACACTTAACTAGAAGAATCAAAATTACCTCTAAAATGTAATAATTCTGTTTGATAATCCAAATAACTAAGCACAGTATCAGTAACCAAAACCCTACATGATTATACATTCTATGACTAAAAAATACCTAGCAACGAGTATTATTTTAGTTTAAACTGTTCAAGAAAGCTCTGATTTTTACAATATCCGTTGAGTATGGCTCATAGGCAATGGTAAGTGGGCAGGGTCGAATGAGCCGAGCAAGAGTATTGTTGTAATCTGATCCTTAGTATTTAAATACAACTTGTACACTGTGAACCCTAATTCATTTCATTCAATCTAATACAAAGAAACTACCGCTGCTATGTAGTTGAAGACGTAAGTATCATTGGCCGAACTTCGTCACCTGTTGTGTTCCTCTTTTGCGATTTCATTTTCCTTAATCTTTTATGATAAAGTTGCTGTTCTAACAATATCGCATCCCCATGTAACACAAAGTCCACCAATTTATCAAGTTATTAATCCACTAATTCCATCCCGTGGCCAATCAAAGAAATTCCAAAGCAACTTCATCAAATGGAAGGAAAAAAAAAGTGGTCCAGAAGCTAGAATTAAAGGAAATAAAGACATTGAAAACACAAAAACAAAAAGGGGAATTATAATTTGTGTGTGTGAAGAAAGAAAGATAGAGAAACTTACGCGGATAGATAATGGGCATAACAAACAAGGGAATTCCATCCGAGAGAGGAATAAAGGTCAACGAAATCATGTAAGAGGGTTTGTGGAACGGAAACCCAAGCAAAGATTACAACGATTCCTTTGAAATCAGTTTGATGTTTTCTTCCCCAGTAGATATTACCGCCTCTGACGGCATAACCATTTTGAACTTCAGCTCCACGCATAGTTCGGTGATGAGCCAGTAAGCGAAACAGGTGAATTTGAGCTGGGAAATTCAAAAGTTTGCAACTCTATTAACGCAACAGTGATGGGTTGTGGAATTGGAAAAGATGGTGGTGTTGTTGTTGGTGAGTCTGCAGTAGTAATATTTTGATTTAATTAATTGATTAATGAAGGCAATAATAATAATTGGTGGTTGATGGGTGATATCCTAATAGAGTTTTAGTTAGTGAGGTTCGATTTGAATTCAAAGGTCATGGAAGCTTGAACCTTCGTTATTCAAGGTCCCTGATGATCGACCCCACATCTCGTTTCAGATGGATGAGGTACCTTCTCTTTCCGCGTCACCCTCTAACTTTTAGTTCTATACACTCTCCCTTCCCAAAATAATTATAAAAAATATTGTTATTTAATAATTCTTAAAAATAAAACAAAAACTGTTTTGTATTTATCAATCACAGTCTTGATAATGTTTTTGTCAAAATATTCAGATATAAAGAGTGATTTTTTTTTTTTAATAAAAACTACTAAAAATAATTTTTTATTAAAAGAAGTTTTTTTATTTTTTTGAAAAACTTTAAAAACAGATGAATTTATTTAAAAAATAAATAATTATTTTATATAAAAACTATAATGAATGTACTCTTAATTCAAAGATTGAATTGTTTCTTTTATAAATAAACGAATCTTATTAATTAGTAAAAATAGTATCTCAAATCCATTACAAATTATGAAAATGGATTCTATTCTTTCATATTAAAAAAAATACATCAGATGTCGTGTTTTTAACTTCTATCATTTAATATTTTATCTCTTTTTTGAAATACATATTCTTTTTCATTCAACATATTTGATGAATGATTGAGATTCAACATAACCAAAATTGGACATGAAAGAATCTATTTCATCTCAAATCATGCACTTAAAAGATAACATAGGAGACTATTCAACCAATTTGAAAAAACTAAATTTTTACCCTTACTTTTTTATTAATGAATCATAACCAATACATATTTTGTATGTTGTCTACCACCTCCATCAAATGAATCACTTATCCTCAGGTACCGGGCTCGAATCCCACAGAAGGCAAAAAACTCGTTATTTCCACTAGGTGGTTAGGGGGACGAGAAGATCGTGATTAACATCGCCGGTAACGGTAATGGTCGGGGTGTTACAATACACTTATGGGTTTCAATACATTCAAAGCATAACAAAGAACATCCTTGATGAAAGTATCTAATCACCTATTTGTCAAATATCTACTCTAGTTGCAATCTTTTCTTGCAATAATTTTCCACCAAACACACACACTTTTCAAATGATATATGAGGTCAAAATCTTTTAACAACTAACATAAAGTTGTTGTTAAAATCAACATCTAAACACAAATGTGACATATCCCAATAACATGATTTTTATTTCATGCACTAGATAATAAAAATAGATGCAAAAACCGTTTTTTTTTTAAGGTAAGTCTCCTGGTGATAAATCATTCCAAAAAGAAAAAGTTTACCCATTCTTCAATGACTTATCTATTTTCTTTATCAGAGATAAAAATCACATTACCTTTATATTTGTGGATTGTTAGAAACCAAGAACGTTCTGGGAAAAGTGTTAGATACAAAGAACGTTCTTGGTAGGAGAAAGTTTGTAATTCAAGTTAAACATTGATTGTATGTAATCTCT
This sequence comes from Cicer yamashitae, assembly GCA_037974755.1. NCBI lineage: Eukaryota > Viridiplantae > Streptophyta > Magnoliopsida > Fabales > Fabaceae > Cicer > Cicer yamashitae. The sequence goes on from JBBPBQ010020323.1 coordinate 58,333,352, forward strand.
AACTAATTAACCACTTGATTAGTTAGTTAGGAGTTAGTTAGAATGAATGTAAGCCATGTATAAATAGCAGAGCCATTGCAATTAAGAAAGAGCCCATTCATTTTTACAGTAATTCATTCCTTTTAGTTTACTTCCATTGTAAGCAATAACTTGAAACACTAACAATTGGTATCTAGAGCAAGGATTTCGATCCCAGAGTGATAAACAAGAGTGAAATGTGAGGATCAAACACGAGTGAAGTGAAGATGAGTTCAAGTGCAAACAATTGAAATTTTCCAGCCCATATGCGACATTTTGATTGAAAAGATTGGGATAGATAGAGGGTGCAGATTCAAGCATTGTTTGGATTCTAAGAAGTATTGGAGATCATAGGAAAAAGATTTTGAAGATCTGGGAGCAAATCCAATAAAGGAGCAGAGGTCGAATTTTAAAGAAAATAAGAAGAAAGATTGCAAAGCCACCATCATTCTTCATCAATGCTTTGACACAACCAACTTTGACAAATTTTTTGATGCAAGAACTGCAAAAGAAGCCTGGGATATTCTGGAGAAGTGTTATTCTTGAGGAACCAAGTTCAAGAAAGTGAAATTGCAAACTCTACAGAGACAATTCGAATAGCTGTAGATGGAGGAGCAAGAAAAGGTGTTTGATTTGATCTCAAGATTGAGGAGCATCATAAATCAAATAGCTGGCTGTGAGGAAAAGCTTACTAAGCATAAATTGTGTGAAAAGATATTGAGATCTTTGCATCCCAGGTTCGATTACATTGTATGTGCGATTGAAGAATCCAAAGACATTTCCACATTAAGTTTTGAAGAGTTGCAGGGAACTTTAGAAGCACGGGAATTAAGAATGGATGAAAGGAGTGGGAATAAATCTGGGGATCATGCACTGGTAGCACAAACCTACAAGAAAGGAGACCAGAAGAAGAAATAGAAGAAGAATAAATTCAAGAAACCTGATGATAAGTCTGAATCTTTATCAAAAGGGGGCAATCCTAGTGGTAAATCAAAAGGAAGATCAAAGAACTTTGACAAGAAGAAGGTGCAGTATTACAATTGTGAGAAGTTTGGACACTTTGCTGATGAATGCTGGTCTGGAAAAGGAAAACAGAAGAAGAAAGATGAAGATGAAGCTTGTGTTGCTCAAAAAGATGACTCAGACACAATTTTGTTAATGGCTACCACAAATGAAGAATGTTCTTCGTCAGAATCAAAAACAGTCTTGTTAGTGGCTACCACAAACGAAGAACATTCTTCGTCTTAGTTCTGGTTTCTTGATACTGGATGCTCCAATCACGTGACAAGTCGCAAAGAATGGCTGGTGGATATTGATACATCAAGAAGGAGCAAGATCAGGTTTGCTGATGATAGAACCTTGGAAGTTGAGGGAGCTGGCAACATGGTGATCAAGAGAAATGTGCTGACAATAAGACAGCTGATTCAGAAAGGGTTTCAGGTGATTATGAAGGATGATGCATTAAAGATGTATGATGGCCAAAAGAATATGATATTAAAGGCCCCTATTTCAAATAACAGAACCTTTGTGATCAACATACAAGCTGCAGATATTCAATGTTTGAAGGCAGCAAGCTCATTTGATGAAAACTGGCTTTGGCACTTAAGATTTGGACATCTCAACTTCATAAGCTTGTAGCAGCTAGGAGTCAAGGAGATGGTTAGTGGAATTCTTATGATTGATGTTCCTGAGAAGGTGTGTGAAGTGTGTATGGCAGGAAAACAATCAAGGAACTCATTCAAATCACATGTGCAAGCAAGAGCGGAGAACGTTCTAGAAGTGATTCATAGTGACATATGTGGACCATTTGAGGTACCATCATTAGGAGGTAATAAGTATTTCATAACCTTTGTTGATGAAATCAGTAGAATGTTATGGATTTATTTGATTAAAACCAAAGATGAGGCATTGAACATATTCAAGAACTTCAAGATTAAAGTGAAGAAACAAAGTGGAAAAGCTGTCAAAGTGCTAAGGATAGATGGAGGAGGAGAATATACATCACATGAATTCAAGGAGTTTTATGTCAAAAATGGAATTAAACATGAGGTAACAACTCATTACACACCTCAACACAATGGTCTGGTTGAAAGAAGGAATAAAACTATTCTATACATGACTAGAAGTATGATAAAAGAAAAGGGACTACCACACAAGTTATGGGGAGAGGCTGCATCAATTGTTGTCTACATTCTTAATAGATGTCCAACAAAGAAACTACCAGAGAAGGTACCAAAGGAGCTCTAGAGTGGAAGGAAGCCAACAGTAGGGCACTTAAGGACATTTGGTGCTCTATGTTTTAAACATGTACTAGACCAAAGAAGAAGAAAGTTGCAAGACAAAAGTGAGGCCATCATCTTGATTGGATATCATCCAACTGGGGCCTACAAGCTCTATGATCCTGTCAGAGGCAAGGTGTTGGTCAGCAAGGATGTTAAGATGATTGAGCAAGAAAGCTGGGACTGAAAGCAGACATGCAGTAGTAGCCAAGACCGAAGCTAGAAGAACAAAAGCCAGCACTGGGACTGGGAACAAGCAACCAGCAACACAAGCCAGCCTTCACAAATTCATTTGCAAGAACAACATGATCATCAGATCAGTGGAGACAGAGATGTAGAAAGAGTATAATTAAGCAGACCTCATAGGGCAAGACATCTACTAACACACCTAAGAGAATTTGAAGTTTACAATGACAATAAAGTTGACAAAAGTGGAGATCTGGTTCATTTTGCCTTATTTGTAGATACAGAACCTTTGAATGTTGAAGAATCCTTGAAGAAATGATCTTGGAAGAAAGAAATGATGGAAGAGATCAATGCAATTGAGAAGAATCAAACATGGTACTTGACTGACTTGCCTCCAAAACAGAAGCAGATTGGAGTGAAATGGGTCTACAAATTAAAGCTGAATCTAGATGGAACAATTGCTAAGTAAGAAGCTAGATTGGTTGCCAAGGGATTCCTACAAAGGGCAGGCATAGACTATTCTGAAGTGTTTGCTCCAGTGGCCAGAATTGAAACAATCAGACTTGTAATTGCATTGGGCTGGCTGATGTGCCAGCTTGATGTGAAGTCTGCATTTATGAATGGATGGCTGAAAGAAGAGGTGTATGTCTCCCAACCACCGGGATTTGTGATTGAGGGAAAGGAGGATAAAATGCTCAGATTGAGGAAAGCTCTCTATGGTTTGAAGCAAGCACCAAGAGCTTGGAACAAAAGAATTGATTCATTCTTAACTGAAATTGGCTTCATCAAGTGCACTGTGGAATATGGAGTTTATGTGAGGCATTACTCACTAATGGAGGGCCTGAAATGATCATAATATGCCTATATGTTGATGACTTGTTGGTAACTGGCAGCCACAGCAAGGCAATTGTAGAATTCAAGGAAATCATGAAAGATGAGTTTGAAATGACAGACTTGGGCAAGCTAAGCTATTTTCTGGGAATGGAGTTTACTGAGATTGAAGAAGGCTTGTTGATGCATCAAAAGAAATATGCATGAGAGATCTTAAGAAGGTTCAATATGACTAGCTGCAATTCTGCTATCATTCCAATGGAGATCAATGCAAAGCTGGGAACAGAAATTGAAGAAGAGCTGGTTGATTCAACTCTATTCAAATAGGTTGTGGATTCCCTAAGATACTTGTGCAATAAAAGACCTGATATTTGCTATAGTGTGGGCATGGTAAGCAGATTCATGGAGAGACCCAAGCAATCTCACTGGCTGGTAGTCAAGAGGATCATGAGATACATTCAAGGCACATTGGAGCATGGAATTCTGTTTGCAATAGATTTTAAAGCAAGAAAATGGAGACTTGGTTGGGTATTCAGATTGGTATGGAGATAAGAATGATAAAAGGAGCACTTCAGGTTATGTGTTTAAATTCATGAAATCTCCAATAGCATGGAGCTCAAAGAAGCAGCCAATGATTATACACTTTCTTCATGCGAGGTTGAATACATTGTTGGCAGCTATGCAATCTGCCAAGCATTGTGGCTGGAGTCATTGACAACAGAGCTAAAACTGGAAATTTGCAGGTCAATTCCATTGATGATTGAAAACATTTCAGCAATAAATGGCAAAGAACCCTATGTCTCATGGAAAAAGCAAACACATTGAGACAAGGTTTCATTTCTTAAGAGATCAAGTTAGAAGATGCAAGTTGAAGCTCATTTATTGTCAAACTGAAGTGCAGTTGGCTGATATCATGACCAAGGCATTGAGGATGAGTAGATTCGAAAAGTTAAGAAGGTTACTAGGTGTAAAATTACTTAGAAACTTGAATTAAGGGAAAGTGTTAGAAACCAAGAACGTTTTGGGAAAAGTGTTAGATACGAAGAACGTTCTTGGTAGTAGAAAGTTTGTAATTCAAGTTAAACATTGATTGTATGTAATCTCTAACTAATTAACCACTTGATTAGTTAGTTAGGAGTTAGTTAGAATGAATGTAAGCCATATATAAATAACATAGCCATTGCAATAAAGAAATAAAGAAAGAGCCCATTCATTTTTACAATAATTCATTCCTTCTAGTTTACTTCCATTGTAAGCAATAACTTGAAACACTAACATGGATTATGTTTTTGTAACAAGAAACAATGTTGAGTTTTTGAGATCCTTCATCAAACAATTCAACGTGTTATTGCACTAAAGAATCTTTGGTGGGGTTCACTACTCCCGTGGAAGTGTAATTAAAGAGAGACAAAGTACATCTTGGACTTGTTAGAAATCAAAATGTATCATGCTTCCCTATGTCTCAAACTAATGGTTACAAGAAAGACATTCCTAATTGAAAGGTGAGTTTAAGGAGAACCCAACAATTTGAAGACAAGTAGTAGATGCTCTCCGATATCTAACAAACACTATATACTACATAGCCTAGTCTGTAAACAAGTTTAGTAATTTAGGCTCGTTTTTTAAGTTTTCTAAAACATTGATTTTTGTATTTTATAATTATAAACATAAACTCTTTTGTATTTATTTATCGTAGCAAAAAATGAATTTATTTTTTAAAAACAGTTATAATTTTTTTTTAATTATTATAAGCAGGTTTATATTTAAGAATGACAAAATAATTTGTATATACAAATAAAATACACGACGAGTATGGGCGGGTGCGTAGTTTAACATATATATGGATAAAATAAATAGATATTTTGACTATTTATTAATTAATAGATATGGAAACGGATGTAATAGTATTTGTACTTACAAATATACATATCCATTAGCAAATTAATAAAATTACAAAATTTTATTTACGTGCTAATTTATTATTATCTTTTTATGAAATTTTGAGATACATTTTGATTATGCACTAATATTTTAATATTTTTATGTGTTACTTTTTTTGTTTTTTTTTGTGTCGACAAAAAGAGGATGAAAATTTTATTGTAAATATTGGAACACGGGAGACAATTCCTCTTTGGGACAGTCGTTGACTTCTTGACGGGTTATTCGTAAGCCAACCAATATCCATGAGCATATGGATCATTTGAAGGTGACTTATCTTATCAACTCAGATTCTAAGACATTGAATATACCCCTCATTATGCTATTTTATACTTAGCACTCCTCTGTTTTCTTCGGCGTGAAACGACAAACGAATTTGGAAGAACGACAAAACTGAAGTTAATTAGGTTAAAAATGTTCATAATTTGTACATTAATGATTTAATGGACACGTTTGATATTAGATGTGCCGGAGATGGAAATATCATGTCATGTGATTGCCTTCCGACATCTGCTTCTTTAATTGGTGTGACGTGTTCTCTTGATTGCATTCTGATTGAAGACAATATGCATCTCCTTTTTCACTGCCCTTACTTACGTTGTCCATTGTGTTTGGCGTTGAAATTCTCGCTACTGCAGCTGTGCAGGTCTTGGCTGCGACTATTATTTTTTGGTTTTTCGCAAGTTGCGTCATAACACATTGCATCCCTTTTTGCTGTGCAATGGTTTGGAGCATTTAGAAGCGTCAAAACAATCAAATGCAGGTCAAGTCATCTACTACAGGACCGGTAGTATGAGCAAAATGCTCGGCCACAACACCTATGGGCAACAACTCTATCACTTGGAAAAAACCAATAATGTCGATGCTTCATTCTCACAAACGCTTAATCGGATAGGCATAGGATATCCCTAAGCTCCAATTGGGTCTCCTTGATTTCGAGCTCGATTCCAAAACGGTTGTAGACTTCTTTCCCAACAACATGTGTAATGCTTCTTAATTCAGCGCTATTATCGAAGATCGTAGGAGTTTATTTTCCACTTATTATACAAATTTTAGTTGTTGAATTTATTTGGAGACAAATAAATGAGACAACTCATATCATTGTTAGGGTGACCACGTCTTTAGCTAGTTTTCATGTCTTTATTAATGTTTTTATTTATATTTAATATATTATCACTTTCATGTCTTCGTTGATATTCTTATTTGTATTTAATATATTATCACGAAGAAATGCAACAAACGTGTTTTAATATAAAAAAAAAGATAAAAAATTCTACATAATTACAAAAAAAAATATATATAAATAATATTTTTTATTTAAAAGATAATATTCATGAATATCTATTAATATCTATGAATACTTAAAAATATGGTAAATACCAGTTTAGTAAATATCCACATAGGTATAAATAAGGTCCAAATCTCATTTTTATTCAATGGACAGATAGCATATGACTACTATCTATACCGTGGATATCCAATATCATCCCTATTTTCTTTTGAAGTAGTTTTTAGATTATTTTCAAATTCTCATTTTTCAAAAGTTATAATAAACATGAAAACTTTTCAAAAGTGATTAATTTTTTATAAAAAATAATTATTTTACAAAAAAAAGAAGTTGTAATAAGTGGGTCATTTGTTTTTTTTACATATATAAAAAAAAACTATAAACAAATTTAATGTGTTCATTTTATGTGCAAATCTTCATAAATAACTATTTGTATATGAATGTGTTCAACTTTCACTTTTCAACTTTCAAGATAATAAATTGAAAAAGGTGTGGATGAAAAATAATAATAAATGCATCTAGTCATTTCTAATATTGGTTATATGTAATTAAGGGTGTTTATGGGTACGGGTAAACCCGCAAACTTGGTCACTCAAACCAATATAATTCATATTTTGACTCAATTCATTCAAGTTCTAGTCTAACCCGAACCAACCCATTAAAATCCAATTATGTTTGGTTTGAGTAGCAGATTTAACATTTTTGAATCCGCAAACTCAATCCATTGACGTAACATATGTATTTTTATTTAATTTTTTACTATTGATGTATAGTTAAAATTTAATTGTTGAACTATATTTGATAGTTTGTTTCTAATTTAATTAATTAAGTGTTTTGTTGTGTTTGTAGATGTATTTTAAGTATTGAATAATATGTTGCGATATAGTTTTATTATTTTTTAAATGTTAAAGTATTTAAATTTAATTATATTTTTTATAAAAAATAAATAAAATTTTTTTATCTGCGAACCCAACTCAACCCGCTCATAATTGAATCGGTTTGATTCGGGTTTGATGAAAAAATCATGGATTGAGTAAAGTTGATCGGTTTGGATATCAGATTTGGTAAAAAAACGACTCAACCCAACCCATATACATTCTTATATATGACGATAATTTTTTTCAAATAGGTACTTACACAAAATGTTTTTCACAAAACTTTTTCATTACACTCTTATATAGAAAATTTTACTCTTCAACAATATTATAATCTTAAATTAACAATTCTCTTTATCTTTTTGGCTGAAAGAATGATTTGATTAATGTTGGTTCGATAAATTGAATTTTGATAGATGCATTTGTTTTCTTTTATTTTTATCGAATTGACAACGATCAAATCATTATCTTAACGGTAAAAACTAAAAATGTTGTCAACAGATTATTGATAGACGTTAAAATTTCGAATGGCTTTTAAGTACCGGACTATTAATGAGTGGTTTTTCGATCCGTAAGTTTTTCGGGCCATTTTGTTACGCTGGAGTTAGCAATTCGCGAATTGTTTTTGAGTTGGAATTAGCTTGAATGATCCAAGAACCGCGTGGAATTTGAAAAACTATAAATTACTTTAACCTGTCCTGCAAACGAAGACATGCTTGTAGATTGTAGTAATTTTCTAGATTGGTGGCAATTATCATGGAATCACATTTTACCGAAAGTACAAATCGTGAAAATCACAAAGATAACTTTATTGGGAGTGTCATACAATAGTAGTAATTCCTTCTTCGTAAGCATTAAGATTTGTTTAATTAGTAAGAGTAAAGTTACTTTAAATGACAATTGTCGATATTGTTAAATTAAATATTATATCTCTCGTTCGAATTCAAGACGTTATAATAATGTGTAAATTTCTTTATTATTTTATCTACAAAAAAAATAAGTTTAATTGCAGTTTTGGTCCCCCTATTTTAGCTGAATCACAAAAGTAGTCCCCCATTTTATTTCTCTCCAGTTTTGGTCTCCAAACAGAATTTTGGTCAAAAACTTGATGAAATGTCATTTTTTTTAAGCCACATCATACCATTTATGATTATAGACTGCAGGTACAATTGTTTCCCTACAAGATCTTAAAGCATGATGTGGCTTAAATAAGCGCAAAAAATGTCACTTCATCAAGTTTTGGATCAAAATTCTGTTTGGGGACCAAAACTGAGGAGAAATAAAATGGATGGACTATTTTCATGATTCAGCTAAAATAGAGGTACCAAAACTACAATTAAACCAAAAAAATATTATATAATTAGTAAGACATTTGTGCGAAAAGTAAGTGGTCATGTTTCAATTCAAATATTGTTTTATCTCCAAATATATATCATTGTTGATCGAAATATTGTGTTCCTATGACTAAATGAAGCGTCGCATCTCTAAAACTATCAACTAATTTGAATAAGGCCTTACTAATAGGCGTTTAATTAAGGCATGTTTAAAATTTTCAAATAAATTTGTTAACTTTCTTTTTAACCATCACATTTTTAGAGGGTAAACCATATTTTAATCATTGAAAATGTAGTAGATTATTACTTTGGTCATTAACTCAGTCAGTTTAATATCTGATATTACAATGGTCAAAAATTATTTTGATAGTAATTTGAATATTTCAAAGACTATTATGATAATAAATTCTATATTTTAGAGATTATTTTGGTAATTCAATAACTAATTTGAATTTTTGACTGAGTCAGAGACCGAAACGAAAGTGTCCTACAATTTCAAGGATTAGAAAGGTAATTTACCCCATTTTTAGAACATTTGTGTTTTTGTTTATTTGTGGTTTTTAAAGTTTAATACAAGTTTGTTCCTATTACTACAGAGTTCAATACAACTCGTCTATAATTAATTTTGGACACTAGTACAAAATAATTTTGTGTTCCTATTTACTAAAATTTTAGCTACGCACACAAAAAAATTATTTACTATTAGATACAATATTACTCACACTAGTCGGTTGATCTTATTGACTATATAAGTTTTATTGTACTATTTCTATTGGATTCATAAAGTTTTCCATCAAAATTCTAAATTTCTAGATTTTTTTGTTTTGGTTGATTTTCATCTCCAAGACACCCATTTCATCTTGCAATTATATTTCTAGTCCCAACATAGAGAAACTTGAAGCATAAGCACCAATGGATGCACAAAAAATAAATTCTTTAATCAAATGCAAATCTTGATAGTTTTCAACGATAAAAACAAAGGATTGTTGATCAATGTTATTAGGAAAATATGAAGTTCAACAAAAAAATACCGAGAGTACAAAAAGGCCACGAGAAGAAGAAGTTTCTTGAGGTTGGATTCAGTGGCAGAATTTGAACAAAAACTTTAGAGGTACTGAGTTTTTAAATTTTAAATTGATAAATTAAACATAGTATTTTATTGTATATTAGAATTTTATATTGTAAATTTGCAATGTAAACACGCAAATTTTTTTACAAACACAACTGCAAAAGGATGAGGGATTGGACTAAAAAATTGCACGTGTTTAAGAGAGACAGAGTTATGGGTATAACTTATTATTTTGGTACATATGTTTGGAGAGGAAAAAGATAGCTAGTTTGGTTGAGCTTTTACAAATTTTTACAAAATTAAACCCAAATTGAAGAGTTGTATGTTGATTTGGTTCAGTTCAATCAAATTGACATTAATAAAAATTAAGGTACTTATTTTAAAATTATAAATTTTCTATTTCAAACACTAGATTTTTTATACTATATAACAAAACAATTACGTAAACATTTTTTAACGACAGTAGTATTCAAACTACAATGAGAAAAACAATATGTAAATTATTAAAAAATCCTTAAAAAGAACACATATTGAAGATAACACTAGTGATATAGTCTAATGATTTTATTCAGACATCGGTGGTCTATTCTAAATAAAGTGAAACCATATACTCAAATCAACAGAGATTGAGTTTATTTCGATTCATATTGAACTCAAACATATATAGAGAGAAAAAAATAAATTTAATTGATTTCGATTTTGTTTTTTTAATTTATAAGATCATTGGTTTGATTTTTAAATCTCTAGACGAAACTCAAAATATATACAATTGAAATTTAAGTTGAAATGTGTAGTGTATTTTTTTAATTAGTATTTTTTGTAATTATTTTATAGATTATTTTTATTTAAAAAAATTGTTGAGGAATTTGGGGTTAGTAGCTACTTTATGTCCCTATCAAACCCCATAAGTGGTTGTATTCAACAAGTTCGTGAAGAAGTGTAGTAAACATGTACAAGATCGCAAGAAAATATTCGACGTCAATAACTCATTATCAGAAGTTGCAGTCTGAATTGATTTGGATGAAGGATAAAAAAAAATAAAAAATAAAAAAAATTAAAAAAGAGAAAGATCAAGGATAAAAATAAATAAAAAAAGGAAGATCAAGAGAAAGATTCTGATAAAAAAAAATTTAAAGATAGCATTTGAATCTTTCTTGTTCCAAATAAAGAAGAATTTCTTTAAAAAAAAAGTGTTATACTTCCTCAGAAAACCTCATTGGTATTTAGCTTATATTAATAAGATAATGGTTGATTAAACAATTTTTTTATAGTCTAATTGACATTCTAATTTATGTCCATAAGCCAATTAATGATTAAGTAAATTTCATTCTTTGTAGCTTTAGTTGACATTTTAGATTCAGTCTATAAAAAAAATTATGGATGGTCAAACTTTTTTAGTCAATAGATTTTGGCATTTTATATTCTTTGTAGTCGATATATTTTCGATTTTTTTGTTGTATTTTTTAAACTAAAAAGGAAGTAAAAACATTTAAGAGATATTAAATACAAAACTAGTCACATTAGTTAGACTTGTTAGTTTTTCTTATTAAGTATATAAATCTTATTGTGCTACTTCATGTAGCAACAAATCTCCTATTATCCAATGTACTATTTTTTTTTATCTCCTCTATAATTTCTATCTAGAATTATAATATTTATCCTTAGTTTTTTATAAATAAAATTACTACTAATATTAAAATTTGTTTTAGATCTATATTGTTGCCGATCATGTTTATATTTGTTTTTCAAATTTTTATGTTTCCATGCAAATGAAGGCATTAACTAATGAAATTAGGATATTTTTGAAAGAAAAATTAGTAACGATGATAAGAAATTATAGTGGAAAACATCCATATGTATATCTTCTCTTGTGTGTTGTGCACTGCATTTGCATTTTAAAATGGCACATCAGATCCAAAGCAAATTAAACCACGCTATATTACTCCACCACATCACGTGCAAGTCTTATACTTTCATCATTCATACTACTTTTTATTTATTGTTTTTTTTGGTTCATCACATAAAAAAGGTCCATGAACAATGTAATGTCTGGAAACTGCACATTTGGCTCCATAATGACATGGATAAAGGTTGTGGTGTTCCCATTTTGGACACGTGTGTAATGATGACATTCTACATGGGAGCTATGGACTTTGTTCCTTCGACAATTACCACTGTCATAATATAATTCATGAACAACTTTATCATTCATAAAGAATATTATGTCACGTCTCTATGTATATCCTTTATTTACCAAGCAACCGTTAAACAAGAAGCAAAAGAGAAAAAAACAAACATGCAAAATTGAAGATTAAAAGCTACTTTCCTTTTTGCCTATTTGTTCAAGCTAGCTAGCCATACTATATATGTAAAAGACAGTAGCACTTGCTAAAATTACTAGGGGGGGTACATTGTTGATGACGACAGTCATGTGATCTGTTAAACGTTCTCTTTCAATTAAAGGCAAGCAATATTTTCTTCGGTATCTTTGATACTTTATTAATAGATATAAACGTACTTATTTAGCAATTTCTAATAATTGAAGATCAATCCAAAAAGACAATTAACACTTGTAAAATGGTCCAAAAGAGTGAATGACAATTAACGCTTATAAAATGGACTAGATTCTCTCATACGCATGCATTATGTTCATTTAAAAAAGTTAATTCTACCGAAACAATACAAAAAGGAACATGCGTTTCCACTATTTAACCAAACAAATCCATAATTAAATTTGAAAGACAACAAATATATCTATTATTTATTTATATATATATATATATATTATTTCAAAAAGTTAATTCTACATATATCTATTATTTATTTATATATATATATTTTTTATTTTATTTTCTTTTTATCTCTTACATCCTATCACATACTTAATATATCGCATCTATCAATACTCTCTATTTCTTTCTTGCTTAATATATTATTTAAGTGTTTGGATGTTCATTAATAATTTTTCTCTGAAGTACATACGGTTTGGTCCATGAATTGATAGGATACTAAATTTTTACTTCTAACTTTTTAATTAATAGTTGTGGTTTTGTCATATTTACACATACTAAGACTAGACAATTAATACATTTTGTTCTCTGAAATCTTGATATATAATTCAATAAATATATGTGAAACTTTTAAAATTTTATTACTTTTGATGAAATTATTACTTATATTTTTTATAATAGTTTCATTATTTATTACATATCTCTAATAAGTAGTTAAAAGTATTAGTACTAAAAAAAACAATAATTAATATTAAATTAAATTTTGAAAACGAGTATATTCCTACCAAAGTGAGAATTAAAAAGAATGAAGTAAATTATAAGATACAGGTGCTATAAGTGGTTGTTAATTTAGATCATTTTTATTAAAAATCTTTTCCGTGAAGTAAATTATAAGATACAGGTGCTATAAGTGGTTGTTAATTTAGATCATTTTTATCAAAAATCTTTTCCGTTGTTTTCACCTTTTTATCTCTCTTATCAATTTTTTTTCCCTCTCACTTTCTATTTTTCTTTAATATTTTCCTTATGTCTTTTTTATAAAAAACATTGTATTTTAATTAAAATTTAGTTAACAAGTTTATGTATGTAGAGGAAATTTTATTTTTGAGAATTGATAATAGAGGTGAAGATCATTTTTAGTGGAAAAGATCTACTTGGTGTTAATTTGGATCGTTATAATCATTAACATGCGCCTTGGAAGAGTTGATTAGTTCTGAAAGAAAAAAAATACATACTTGAGCATAAAAAGGAAAAGTTAATTAGTTTATGCAGTCATTTCTTTATGTGTCAAACACATATATATGGTCCCCACGGTGAGTTGGGGCATCATAGTTTGGGATCGAGAGGATATTCCAAAATAGTCTAAAGGAAAGAAAAAGAAGAATTCCATATACAAAAAGAAAAATAAATAAAGGTAATTGAAGATGCAGAAAGCTAAAAAGGAAACGTGCACCCAAAAGGAAGCTCGAACAAAAGACACTTTTTTCATAATAAATAAAATTTCCAAATAACAACTGAAGTTGTATGAATGAGTTCTAAATAATGAATGATGTAAACCACCCCAACAAGAACTAGCTGATTCCTTTATTGTACTGGAAACACTGAAGAAAGAGACAGAATGCCATTAATTGTACAGTTCCCACACGACACAACCCCAATTTAACCTTAAGAAATTAAGAAGATTCTAAACTTCTCTACTGCTATCTATGAGAACTGATCAGCTGAGATTGGTTGTGTGTGTTGTTGCAGAAAATTAAGGCAGGTAGTTGTATCCAACATAAAGAGAAAACAGTTAAATTTAAATTAAGGCAGGTAGTTGTATCCAACATAAAGAGAAAACAGTTAAATTTAAATATATAACTGTACAAAAGTCCTATACCCATGATCACCAGCATCACCGTCTCTCCAATATATATGTACCAGAAGTTGCACGGTCAATTTACTTTAACCTTGTGTCAGTTTAGCTTCCTTACCAGTCATCTGTGTCCTGTGGGCACCACTACTCACTACACTCTAGCTACTTATCTCTCCCTCTCCACTTCACTTTCCATTAATCCCTATCTATCTCTCTGACTCTATAACTAAAATGCACGCTCTTTATTTTTTGTTTTTTTTTTCTTTCTTTCTCCTCTCTCTCTCTCACTCATTCATTACATTCAATGTAAACGAACCCACTCGTACCGACCCTCCAACGGCATATCTCTAACAATATCAAAGTTGTACCTGCACACAAGGGAAAGTTGTTAGTTAGTTAGGGTTCGATTCTGCCATCACTTCATCATTGCCAGGGAGGGAACACAGTAGCTCACTGAGCACATTCCCATTCCAGTGTAATTTTTACCGTCTCTATCTAAGAAGTCATTTGAAAATAACAATAATAGAGAGGAAGTGCTTTTACTACATTAGGATTATCAATTATTGATTTATTTACTATTATTATTGATACAAAGATTATAATTGAAAAAAAATGATTAATATTGCTTTGAAACTTGAAATCACCGTTACTAATTTTCTCGCGGTGGGGGAGTATATGGCGGGCAGTTATATTTTACTTACTTCTCGGCAAACCGTTTCTGCTCCTCCCTCTCGGCCTTTGCAAAGAATTCATCCGTCTCTTCCTCCGTCGGCCTCTTCCCAGTAAACATCACTTTTGGTTTCGAGTCTCCGTCGTTAAACAAACTGAACACCATCATGGAAAAAAAATAAATTAAATATAGATAGCATTTCATAATTGGCAATTTTTCGTTAGAAAATTGAACGTGTAATATTAGAGCAGCGAAACTGAAATAAAGTTAAAAACCTGAATGACTTCAAATTGCGCTTCTTTGAGTCTACCGTTTCGGAACCCTTGGTTTGCAGCTGGAGGATCATCAATTCATCACATTAATTGGCGAATGATAGTAAACTAATGCAAATAAATTCAATTAAATAGGTTAATTAAAGAAAGCAATTCCAGCAAAAAAGAAAGAAAGAAAACTCAAAAAAACAAAAAATAATAATAATTCGAAAACGGAAGTTCATTGGTGAATTCAGAATTTCAAAGAAACTAACCTCCGAATCTAACGGCGAGGTGTCGAGCTCCTTAACGACGTCGGTGGTTACAGAAAACTTCCTTGAGCGGAAACGAGACAGCGGAGTCCAATCCAACCGACTTTCGTCGGAAGCCTCCACTACAGCTGAATTCACGGAAGTTACCGGCGAGACGGTTTTATCTGGAGATTCAGGAAGTGAATGATTGGAGTTGGGAAGCTGGAGCTGCATTTCAGAGGAGCGGAACTGCGACGCAGGAGAAGAAAGAGAAGCAGTAGTTTTCCTTTTCTTGGAGATGGAGGTTCCGTTTGGAGAAGCATCGTTGATGGCTACAATTGTTGAAGCAGAGCGTTTACAATCAGCCATATTTTTTTTGGTTTCTCTGAATTGGGTTTTGCTATTTTGAGATGAGTGAGAGAGTATGGAGGAAGAAGGAGCTTAAAAAGAGAGTGATCGCATAGAAATGGTTACGAGCCTAATGATTACAATGGACGGTTCAGATTTACTTATATTTAATTTATACCGCAGTAGGGAGGGGGATTCCTTTTTGTCTCCCTAGCAGTAAACGGATATAGTAGGTGTAAAACGTCATCGCCAGGATAACTGCAATTACGTTACGGCTCGAGTATAATTATTACAATAATAATGATAACAATAATTTTTTTTATGTTAAACACTTGAGTTAAGATTTAAGAATGATAAGAACCAATATGGAGTTCATACTAAATATGAATAATGAATTCATTATTATAAAAATAATTATATATTTTTATTTATTTATTTCATATATTTAAATAAATTTTTAATTAATATATTAATTGTGTAAAAAAATCTTAATAAATAAATTTAATTTACGTTAATCAAAAGTATAAATAAAGTTTGACATATGATTGGTTTACATGACATTAAAAAATTTCACATGCACTGCATATTCATAAAATAATATAATATTTATTAAAATTAATTATGTAAATTGAGTGTTATTCATTTGATAGAATAATAATATAGATAATTATTGAAGTAGAGTATGATGATACTCTCTTTCATTAAGTATAAGACAACTATATTGTTGTTTTAATATAGTTTTTTACTCAGTTAAAATATAAGGTTGAATTCTTAATTCTTTATACAGTTATTTAGATATCTCTCAATTTTTGGGAAACAGAAAATTTTATCCTATACCTCATATTTATATTTCTATCTCATATTTTAATTAAAATTAAATTTTATACTTTTTAATTAAAAAGTCAAATTTTATGTTTTGTGTTTCGAAAAAAGTTTTCCAAAATACAAAGTTTAAGTTTCCTAGAAAAATTTGTGTTCTTGACAACTTGAAAAGAAAAACGGAAACACAAATTTCAAAATTAAAAACCACAATTGTGTACCAAAGGTTTCAAGTTTTACATTATAAAAAGTTTTCTGAAAGATAAATGTGTTCTAGAAAACTTGATTAAAAAATTCCGGTACATAAAATTCAAAATTTTTTAAATATATTTGAGTTCCAGAAATTTTTTTTTAAGTTTTTCGAAACTCAAGTTGAATTTAATGAGGTAAAAATTTAAAAAAAAAATGAAAAGGGTAAAAGAGGTAGTTTACATAAAATGTGGGAGTATAAAGGTTGGTTATAGGGTATATTTTTCGAAAACAAATTATATTTTTTAAAATACAAATACATTTAAAAATGAATTGAATGAATGAAAAGATAAAAAATAAATAAATTTGACTGAGCGGAAAAAAATTAAAACCTTTTGCATGAAAATTAATGTAATAAAACATAAATTTTAAAAAATGAAAAATTTGGAAAAAACTTTAAAATAATAATTCATACATATATATATATGGGTTTAAAAATTTAAAAATAAAAATATTTTTG
>JBBPBQ010020323.1:58354409-58405009 GCA_037974755.1 Cicer yamashitae
ATATATAATGTCTAGTCTAATAAAATTAACATTTGTCGATAGAGATTATTATAAAAGATAAAAATAAAAATAAAAAAAATAAAAATATTGTTGATTGAGTCGTGTCATAAAGAAAATAGTTATTTGTATTATAAATAGATAGATGATTAATATTTAAATATGAGATTATTTAGAGCATTATTGCTCAAATTTATGAATTTGTTATTATTATTAAAAATGTTAAAATTTTGTTTCGGACTATTCAACCATAAACTTTGGAGTAAAAAAAATGATGAATTTAATACATTATTTTATTAATTATTGAAATGCCTAATTTTGGTTAGATATTTTCATTTTGGGGATGAATTTTAAAAAGATACACATAAGTATTTTTATGTGATAACACATTAGAGACGTTATATTAGACCTTAATATGTATTTATAAATAGATAAATTGATATTAACATGAATTATTTCATTTTATAAATAGACAAAACCGTCTCGCCGGTAACTTCCGTGGTTCAATTTACCACTAGTAAATCACAAGATATTTCACAGAGAAATATTTTAAAAATTTTATGTTATT
This sequence comes from Cicer yamashitae, assembly GCA_037974755.1. Lineage (NCBI taxonomy): Eukaryota > Viridiplantae > Streptophyta > Magnoliopsida > Fabales > Fabaceae > Cicer > Cicer yamashitae. The sequence goes on from JBBPBQ010020323.1 coordinate 58,354,975, forward strand.
TATCTTGAATCTCACTTTAACAATAAAATTTATCTTAAAAAAAAAATTGTTATTTTCAATTTTTAATGTAAGCTAACTATTTTTTTTTCCTAGTGGTACTCACAATTAACATTTTATACATAATTTTCAAAATATCATATTTCATTTTATTTATATATGATAATAAGAAATACATTAATTTTTAATAAAAATAATTTAATAAAATTTGTACTCTTATTTATTTTATTTATTTCGTAATATACGTGAAATGAATAAAAATAATCATAATTTTATATGTGTTTGTGTGTGTCAATGTTTATTAATCTTGTAAATAAAATTAATATATTTTGTAAAATATGTAAATTTAAAATTTTCAAATGCACAAATAAGATGCATTTTCCCACCATTTTGCAACGGCCCCATGTGACCCGCTTTCCACTATGATGATAACAGTACACTGAACTTTTCATTGTAATTTCTTGTTTGGGATTCCCTAAATTTTATTCTAAAATCCATCTTCAATTTTGTTGTTAAATAGAAAAGGTTGAACACATTCAAAAATTTCATTAAAAAAAAAATCAAAATTTTGACGTGATAGGGAACACATAGTTAAAATGAAGAATTGAAAATTATAAAAAAATACGTTTAATTGTAATTTTTGTTCTTATATTTTCATCAATTCATGAAATTGGTCTCTTTATTTTAAAATTCGATAATTTTGATAGTCACTCGTATTTTTGAACTAATAAATGATAATTTGACATATTTTAAATGATGTTACATATGATTTTATGATATAGAACTATCTAAAGACATTAATTATTCATATGTCATTAATTAAATTACAAAAATGAAATTATTTTGAAGTTGAAAGTTAAAATTTTAGAGAGTTTTATTGCAGTTTCACGAATGTTAATCATTCTACGTCGCCGTATTATATGTCATTTTATTTAAAGTTGACCACATCGTCATTTTTTAGTTAAAAACTCATAATAAAATATCAAAACTGGAAAAAAAAATAAATAAGGGTACTAAATTCATAAATTGCTAAAAATAGAAGGACTAAAATTGCAATTAAATCTAATAAAATAAAGATTTAAAAATAAAAAACATATTTGTAAAAAAAATAGATAATACATAATGAATTATATCTAGGCGTTATTCATTTTGTTAATTAGAATGTTTTTTTGTTTTTAAATCCAAAGCGTAAACATATATATACTTTTAATCAAAAGAAAAAAGTAGAAACAAAATACGAAATATTTTTACATAAAAATGGAACTAACACCATTCTAAAATTATTTTGTTTTTTATTTTAATATTCATTCTATAAAATAGTGTTACACACAACTTCAATCAGATTTCACTATTTAAATATGTCATAAAATTGTTATTAATTACCAGCACATATAATAAAATATCTAAATTACGATCAAATTGTTCACACGTATGTGTAAAATTAAAATATTTGTGTTATTTTTCATCTATAAAATTTAAATTATTTATTATTTTTAAAGATATCATGATATCATTTCAAGAAACATGACTTATTAAGGATAACAAATTATCATAGTTAAAAGTCAAAAAACCATAGTTATAGTCTAAAAAATCCATACGGATGGAGTTTCGCTTCGTGGTTCATAATTATCTACACATATTGTTTTTACAAGTATATTTTAGGGTATAGTGACCTACTTTTAACGGTTGGATAAAACCATGCATTTTCTCTATGGATTTTGTATGGTTGATATAGAGTTTAACAAAAAGTTATATAAGTACTTTAGTGACACATTTTAATCTATGGGTATACGTTTTGACCATAGATAATTTGTTGGTAATATAAGTTGTACGATAATTTAGTATTTTATTTTACTTAATTAATCAAACTATAAAGTAAATACACAATTATATATATATATATATATAATCAAAATAAAATAAAATTTTCTCATCATATATATTAAAAATTAATATAATATAAAGCCTTATAATATATCAAATCTCAAATTTTCAATAGTTAAACAATGTCCACCGATCACGTTAGAGTATTTAATTAATAGACCTACAAAGTTTTAATATAACAATATCAAAATAATAAAAGAAATTGTCTCCATTTAATTGTCAAGTTGTCATCTTCAAGAACATCTTAGTTTGTAATTTTCACCTACAAACATTAAAAAGCACAAATGAATAATAACACAATTCAACATAGATAATATATTACTCCTAAAAAACAAAGAAAATAGTAACAATTTTAGAATTAACTAATATTTACTAAGTAGATACCATTTTCATTATCTTTACTTTTAATTATTTGAAAGATGAGAATAAAAAATGGTTAAGATCATAGTAGATGCATCAAGCATCTATCACAAAAAGCAGTTGATATTCCATATCAAGAAGATTAGTATTGAATCATATGAAGATTAATTAATAAATTATAATTATGGAAATTATTTCTAAAGTTGAAGGGGAAATATGGAAAAGAAAAAAAATAATATACAAATCGAATGTAAAATTTTAAGATGATTATAAGTTTTGTAAATTTCTTTAAAACAACATTGTAATTAAGAAGGGAAAGATTCTTCGAAAACAAAAAAATTAAGGAAAAGAAAAAGAGAAATACACATGAAAGCTGCCATGCGTGTGAAGAGAAATACCTGTGCTCAAAACACAATAATGAATACTCCATGCATGCTTTTTGTTTTACGTCAATACTCCATGCATGCTTTGGTGAATGTATATATAGGAAGGAAATGTAGGAAAAGAGGTAAAGTGAAGAATAACAATTAAGTTGGGAGGATGAACAAAATATTCCCTCCAAGTTTTAGTTGTAAGCGATTTTTAGAATTTTGTTGAATTATAATTTTTAAAGTATATTTATTGTTTAAATGAATTTTTACTTTATTTAATTTTTTTTATATTATTAATGATATTTAATATCTAACATTTTCTTTAGTTATATATATATTTGTAAAAATAGTCAAAATGTTAAAACATTTGATGAATACAATAATTTTAATGTTTTTTGTTTTTCCTGAGGATTTAAATTGTATAATTGAAAAAAACAATTAAATTGCAAAAATTACATACTCTTCAGTTTTTTTTTACAAATGTAATAATTACCATGGGATGAAAAAAACAGCCATAATGCTAGTATATTAAACATACTACTTCCTACGTCTTACAATAACAGTCACATTTGAAGAAAAAAAATGTCCTTAAAAGATAGTCACTTTCAAGTTTCCATGCAATTTTAATTTTCTTTTTTCAATTACATTTAATTAATTATGCTTAGCATTCTTTATCTACTCGATTTGTCTGAATGTTATTTAAAATATTTGCACACATATTAAAAAAAAATACAATAATCAGAAGGAGTGAGTATATAGTATTATTCATATTAATTATCAATGAGTTTTTCACTATTATCAATGTAAAAAAAAAAAATACAAAAATACCAAATTACTCATATTAATTATCAATGAGTTTTTCACTATTATCAATGTAAAATATAATAATATTTTGAAAGTTATGTATATAGTATTCATTGAATGGTAGTATAGGAAAAATATAATTAAAGTTCAATTAAAAATTGTGAATGACATTCATTTTGAGATAATTTTTTTTGCTAAAGTGACACTCATTATAAGACGGAGTGAGTATAATTGAAATACATTAATGACTAATAAGTATATTTTTCTCATTTATAAAATTAAGTAATTAAATTGATTAAAATAGAAATGAAAAAAAGAAACAAAGGAAAATTGAAGGTGTTATGTTTTAGTTCCTCCATTCAAATCAGAAATAGAATTGTGAATTAGGTTTTTTTTTTTCTCTATCATCGCATCACTATCATCTTTGAACCTTCATTTGCTTCTTCTTCGTTCAATCACGGCGTAATCAAACTCAACTTGTTTTAAGGGACAAATCAAATATTTAATCTTTTATTTTATTTTATTTTTGTTATGTTAGTATTGTTAGTAATTGTTAGAATTATGTTTAAGATAAAAATCGAACATCAGGCATATTTATCTTTCTTCGCTTTTAACTCATTTACTTCAGTCACCAATTCAACCTTATATCCCAATGATTCATATTATTAATATAGAGTGATATTATTTAGTAAAGAACAATTTTTTAAAGAAGCATAAGAATGATTATCTGTCAATTTGTTAGAGGTCGGTCAAACAGTGGTTCTCATACTTAGTGGAAGAAGGCGTGGGTAGAGAAAAATTGTTTCTATAGTTTGGTATGATTTTGTTATTTGTACTTTCTTACCGTACATCATTTCTCTTATTTCCCATTAATATATACTATGATAATTATTATAAACAAATATAACTTCTGTCACGATTATTAAAAAAAAATAGTTAAATATAATTAATTTTTTAGATTTTATATAAGATATAATCTAAATTTATTAAATTGTCTCTTTGAATATTAAAACATTCAACTGCTGATATTAAATATTTTTTTTTATTAAAGTAATGATATATTATAAATAATAACATTAAATGAATCAGTTAACTTTTGTTTATAATATAAATTAAGATTTGATGCCACTTTTTTTTAGTTATAAAAGTGACAGGGAAAGAGGGAGGGAGGACATTGAAATTCAAATGTAGATTGATTCAATTAAAGCATTGGGTTGCCCATTATAACGACCGAATTTAAAGTGAATGAAAATTTTGAGAAGTTCTAGATATTCATGAGAGAGCTTTTGTAACATCTTTAATCTCCATCAAAGAGGCAGCTCCTGTTTTAGTAACAGCTTTATTCCTGGTAGATAGATAGACTCAGAAAACATAAAAATTAATGGTTATGTTAATGTTATGGGTGGTAAATGAAATGAGTGTAGGTGGTGTATATCTTTCTGCTGCTACTTTATGCAAAGTGTTATGGTTTGATAAAAGAAAAAATTAATATATACACTTTCATTTCTATATTTGACGATACATTTTTTTAGATACACAAAGCTGTATTATAATTATGGAAGAAGCACGTAGTTTGTACTAGTTTTAACACACTGGCTGAGAAAGGGGGAAAACAAAAGAAAGGAAAGTAGAGAGAAAGGACTTGCTAATGATTAAATTGTGAGCTTATTATTTATTGAACGAGTAGATGCAATGTACTCGATCCGTTTTTATTTATAATTAAAATTAAATCAATAAGAATTAATGTATTTAATATAAAAAAAATAAATTAATAAAATTTAATATATTTAATTTAAAATATAAATAAAAATGAATAAAAAATTTAATTATAAATAAGAATGGAGGTATATTGTAATTAAGAGACCGTGGGGACAGTAGATTGGCGCTCATTCCAACGAAAGGGATCGATTATTAAATGGGTAGATAGTAACTATGATGATTAATTTAAATAGGTATCCTATGCTTATATGGCTTATGTTGAAGATTTAATTTGTGAATAGTACTATATGTGTACATACTAATGAGCAATGAAGGACTTGGATAAGGATCGATCTAACTCCATACAAGGCGTTATTGCTATTAATTTTATTGCTCGTGTTGTACTATATCATTTGGTTGTGAAATTAAGAAGACTAGTAGTAACAATTTAACTTGGTTGTTGAGATGTAAATACCATTTTTATCTGGACAAACTAACCCAAAAGAACACTAGTGACTATTGATGATTTAAAACATAGATATTGAAGGCTATAATATTAATAAATTATACAATGAGGAGAGTTGGAATTCGAACTTACCTGTATTAAAAAAATATAAATAAAAATTGATTAAAGTTAATGTATTTAATTAAATTAAATACATCTATTTTTTAACATTTTTTATTTATATTTTTTATTTATATTTTAAAATAGAACAGTATATACTATTAAATTGTTGCGTAAATCGATAAAAGTAAAATTTTAATTGAATGTTAGTTTGATTTTATTGTCGGTTGATAAATTAAGATGAGCCATAACAGGTTTATTCAAAATCTTATAAGTTCATTATCATAAATAAAACCAAACATGTACTAACTAGAATAGGGTTGTTGAACAATTGGACAAAATCACGGGTCATTCGACAATAAATGAAAAGTAATTTTAATTGCAATTTTAGTCTTTATATTTTTAATAATTTACGAAATTGGTCTCTTTAATTTAAAAGTTGACAGTTTTGATCTCTTCCTATGATTTTTTAACTAAAAAATTATGACGTAGAATACTTTAAATAATGTAATATATGATATATAGAATGATTAACACATGAAATTGGAATAAAACACCGTAAAAATTTAGCTTTCAAATTCAATTTTTTTTCTTCATATTTTTAATTTAATTAATGACATATGAATAATTAATGTATCTAGGTGGTTCTATATTAAATAATTGTATGTCACGTCATTAAAATATGTCAACTTGTTATTTTTTTAGTTCAAAAATCTGAGAGAAAAACCAACACTGTCAATTTTTAAAATAAAGGAACCAATTTCGTAAATTGATGATAATAATAATAATAATAATAATAATAATAATAATAATAATAATAGAGAAAGCAAAACTGTAACTAAGCCACGAAAGTATTATTGTATTTTAAAAACTCAAGGTCATTAGAATCAAGAGAACACCATATTTGACATGAGATAGTATTAAATAGAGAGTTTATTTAAAATATTAAACAAATGTATTTAATATTTTAAAATAAAGTGTAGAGAATCTTTGTCAAAAGAAGGACAACCATGGTCTATTTGATATGCAAAAGGGTAAGTACTAGACATGACTCTATTTGATATGCGAAAGAATAAGTATTAGAGATGACAAAACACTACTTGAGTAGTTTTTGTATTGTACATATTTGATGGACAATAAAAAACTCAAACAAAATAATATAAAATTTTATAATATTTACTATCAGTCACTATAGTATAAGCAAGGCCGAGGACGAAATCTTTATCTCCAATTAATGTGTAGATTGTTTTTTGTCAAAAGTTAATACGGAGATTTTTAATTAAGGAGAAAAATAAACATATATTTCATATATTTAAACTGATTACTTCAAATATAATTTGAATAATTTTAAAAATATTAAAGAGTGAAAGAAGAAAGTATAAAACAATGTTACAAAATGACTTGTTTTTGTTCTGTTATAACAATCGGTGGTGCACGACAACAAAAACAATATTGGGAGACCCACAAACTATGGCTTGGGCTTTTCGTCATTTTTATCTAAGTGAGTGACCCATATAAGGTTATATAGAGTAGAAACCAATTGTATTCGACTATCCTCGCAAAACGCCGAGTTGTTCTTCACTCATCACATGATGCGCTAGTTCCTAACTTGCTAATTGCTATGCTCATGCCATATATTTTATTTCTTTGTTTTTTTTTTTTTTTTTCTTAATTATTATCTTTTTAATTTGTTAACTTATTTTTTATGTGTAGTTTGATGCTATTATTTTTAAAAGTGTCAAATAGTTTTTAATTTAAAACTGTTAAGTCAAGTTAGTTTTTTTATTCCAACTTTGTTGAAAAGTGAATTGGCCAACAGTTCAGATTAAAGTTTTATGAAATAAAAACAGACTCATAAAAAATAATTTTACAGAGATTATAATAAACATACTCAAAAAATCATTTTTCTTCGGCAAACATAAAATACACAAGCAAGAATGCATAATATGAGAAATAAAAAGGATAATAAAATAAATACACATAAAACATAATACTATTCCAAATCTTATTACCAAAAAGGAAAATACTACTCCACTTGCATTCTTATTGATAAGGTGTTTTTGTAAATGTTCAATAGACCACAAGATTTTCCCTATTTTGGAGGGTACCTTAAATTTTATTTAGAAAAAAAAAAAGTAAAGCAAAATCAAGGTAAATGAAATTTTCAAGCTGATTTGATGAAAGAAACAACTTGATTGAGCAAAGTCGCAGCTTTGTCACAAGTTGGTTTAAACATATGAAACACATGATCCTCATCCTCTGTTTCAATCACTTCAACAACACCTTCCCAACCAATTTTGTGAAGCAATTCCTTATAATACCAACCCCTATCCTTCAACAAATCTTTCTCAGCAACACAAACAAGCACTCTCTTACAACCCAACTTCCCCAGATTCGGATCCTTTTCCGGGTTAATTAACGGGTCATCGGATCCAATACTGGTTGGACACGAAAAACGCCATAAATTATGAACCTTTTCAACATATTCAACTTTATCAGATTCTGAACCAATTCGATCCACACCCCAAAAATAAGGATGAACATAAACACTCCCTTCAATTTTCAAACCGTCCAAATTCTCTTGCCCAACACGAATCCCCAAATAGTGTGCAATGTTTGCACCAGCACTATCCCCTCCTAAGAACACTTTCTCAAAATCTGCAAATTGATTCAACCATTCATCAGAACCATTTCCACCAACATGTGAAGCGACCCATTTCAACGCAAGCCATGAATCTTCATGAGCAATTGGAACAGGGTGTTCCGGTGCTCTTCTGTAATGAACAGATACACCAATTGCATTAGCCAGTGAAGTAACAGAGTTAAGGTAGTTATGGTAGTTTGGTGAAAAAGGTGTTTCGATGCAGAAAGCACCACCGTGAAAATAAACGAAAAGAGGGAGTTTTTGTGTTGGTGGGTATGTTGTTTTGGGAATGAAAATTCTTGCCGATATGTTATGTTCTTTTGATATTATAACGTCTTTTGATTCAACGTTGGTTTTAGGATCGAGAGATGGAGGAATAATTTCTTCACCTGCTAGTCTTTCAACACGACCGTTTTTGTAAACTTTCATGATGGGGGTTAAATCGATGGCTATTTCGTCGTTGAGGGTGGAGGTTGAATTTGAATCCATGGTGGATTTTGTACTAAAATTTATGTGTAATGGTTTTGTGAGTTTGAGAGAGGGAAGAAGTGTATTATATGATTTGTTATGAAGAGGAAGTGTTGAAGGGATGGAAGAGAAAGAATGGATAATGAGATTCATGAAGGAGTGGTTTGTTTTTGTTGAGTTGGTGATATGTCCAATTAAAGATTAAAGATGCGAACCTTATCATTTCGTTTCGTCACACCTTATGTTTTTTAGTCAATATGCTTCACTCGTAACTTTATAAACTTTTATTATAAGAGGTTATTATTATTGGATTTTCTATAAAAATCATTCGAACGATGTTGACTGCAAAATTTGCCAATTCCGAAGCTCTCGTACTAATTTTAGGGTGACGTGGGCAAATGAAAAGATTGTCCATCGTAGTCAAACACGTTTTCAACCATTGATATAATAGTTAAAATATTGAAAGGCTAGGATGCAAGAAAGGCAATATTTTAATGGAAAAATCGGAATAAAATATAATAAATTACTGTATATATTACCAAAAGAATAAATCAATTTGCATACGTAACAACGATGATGTGCCAAATTGGAGAATTTTTATTGATGTAAAATAATTTACATTAATGATAAACGCCTATTAATGCTTTTTTGTAATCATGTGATGGGTACGATCTACCGACATTTAACAATGATTAATTTTTTCTGAGAATATATTAAACAAACAAAATGAACTTACTCTTCTTAAAATTATATTTTTCCTATATACAAAAATCAACGATTTTGAAGAGAATTTATGAGTCATGATCATTTCCTTGTTAAAGGTGTTTAAGTCACTTATCAATCGTGGTAAGGTTATTAGCAAATAAAGAATCAAATAAATTGTAATTATTACAACAAAAACATATATATGAAAGTCTTCAAAGAAGAAGATAAGTAAGTTCTTTCTATAAGTAGTTTGGAATATAATCAGCAAAACTCTCAAATAAATCTACAGGAAAAATATCAACAGTCAATAAACTTTTTATTAAAACAACGAGTTTAGAAATTATAAAAAAACAATCATATAAAAATCAATAATATTATAGGACTAGGGAGAAATTAAAACAAAAGAAAAACTTACAAGTGAAAGGAAAGTGAACATATTGTAAAGGGAGGGAAAAATATTAAAAATGTAAAAAGAATAAGTGGACGTAGAAACATAGAATGCGCGCGTGTGTATATATATATTGATTGAAAGTATATCAAAGAATGTAAATAGAAACAAGGAAACATATCTATAATTCAAAATACAAACTTTAATATTTAATAAGAAAATTTACAAAAGTAAACAACACTTAAGAAAACAACTTACAAAAGAGATCTTCATAATCTTTTTGAGAATTTTTTTTACAGTGATTTTTCCTCTCAGAAAACCGATGTCTGATAACTACTCTGAATTGTCCTTTCATAGACTAACAATGCATACTCAAATTAATAGTTCCCTTACTTTTTTCCCAAACATGGAAAAAACATATCACTAAATTAAAAATAACTAAAACAAGGAAAAAAACATATTACTATATACAAAAAACAAAACTGCATAGTAACCCGTGTAAGTGAATAGTGATATGCGTCTGCGAATAGTAACTAAATAATAATTTATTTCTAATAATTTCTTCTAGTATTAAATAAGACCGAATCTTTAATGTAGTGTTTTAATATTATCAATATCATAACAATTATCTTAATTGAGAGGTGTAAAACTTTGATTAGACCCTATACATTCTTCTTCTTTATCTTCTTACTCTAAAATGATCATTTGTAATTTCTTTAAAAATTATGTCTTGCTAGTATAGGTAGATAATCTAGCCATTACTTTAGATTTTTCTGCCAGAAATAATATTTCTTTGTCTTCTTATCTTGACGTAGCCAAATAAGATGGGTTCTTTCTAAGTCAATTAGTTAATCTATTATTTGATAGTAATTCAATATTAAACTTATTATACCATCTAACTCTAATAACTCTAATTGTTTGAAGAGCTGTACAATTTTTCCAAAGTAGTTGAGAACCATAAGTCTATGAGGTTATCTAGGTAATTCCAAAGTTTGCACACAAAGATAATAACGGAAGAGATATAGAAAAAATAGTCTCTTTTACAAAATATTCAAAGGTTTCCTTTGCATAATTAGGGAATATTTCATGAAAATTCCAAATTTTGAGAACCATTTAATAAACCATTAGAGAAACTGTAATTTAATATTTTTCATAAACCAAATAAATCATGTGTGATTATGAGTTCATGAAAAAACATGTTATACCAAGCAACCATATAATAATAACTTTAATTTTGTGGAGTAAATTGTCATGATAATGAAGGATGTTTCTTCCAATCCTCAACTAAAATAAACACCTAAAAAAGTCAAGTTTTTTCTAGTTTATTTGGAAGGTAATAAAGACCAGGATGATAAAATTTAACGGCCATTTGTAATGATGAACAATTATCGACAAAATATTCAAGTACTAATATAAATAGTGGAATTTTATAAGGATTCTTAGTAAATGGACAAGTAGAGGAAGATGAGAGAGGAGTACAGAATGGTAATTTCTATGGTACTTTGTGAGAAGGAGAAGGGGTTTTAGTTTGTAATGATGAATGAGTTGTTTCTTGTAAAATTATAGAGGAAAAGGGTCGATAATGTACTAATGTAGTCATCTTTGATCCAATAATCTAAGTAAGTGTAAGAGTAAGTAATACTTTAAATTTTGATCTGAAAATTCAACTCTATCTAATTGTTGAGAAATAGTATATACTATTTGATTTAAAGAATTTAATTGATTATAAATTTTTTAAATTATTTTCTCTTGGAATAGTAATTGTTTTAAAGGGAGAAGCTTCAACTTCTATCTCCTCTTTTGATGGGACAGCTTCTAAAGGTGGATGTATAGCATCGGTAAAATCTTTTTTATTATTTGATTTCCATGTTGTATTTAATCTAACATTAACATCTACATAGAAATCTTTTAAAAAAGAATTATAATTATTGTTTTCTTTACAATATAATTCAAACCATATAAAAAAGTACATGTTTAACTTTTATGGTTCTAGGAAATTATAAAACTTTTTTAAAAGTAATTTAATTTCTTTTTTATTAAAAGTAGCAAAATACCAATATCGTTTTTCTTTATTATAATTTACTTCAAAATTTTCTCTAATTCAATTGTTATTTATTTCAAATGGTTCTTGTATGATACATAGAACTTCCGATCTTGTATATATATATATATATGACCTATTGTCTACAATGTGCTAATGCCACTACACTACGTATGATTATTTGACATAATATTTGAAGCAATTGGTACGTATAGTTTGTAAACAATTTGAAAGTCTAATATAGAGTCCAAAATATTGAGGTTTAAAGTCAAAGCCTCACTGCCATTGGATTTGGGCGGGCCCTCCTACACATAAAATAGTAAATATAATTGAAGAGGATTATACCATGCACCCCACATCTAAACCTGCCACTCCCTCAATCAACGTGAAAATACAATTTTGTCTTTTATAAAATCTTCAACTTTTTTAACTTCTCATTTTGTCACTCCTCTTTTCAAAATATTCGAAAGTTTCCAAAGTTTCGAAATGACAATTTCCAGAATTTTCGAAACTTTCAAACAATTCGAAATTTCCGAAATAGAAAATTTCAAAAATTTCGAAACTTTCAAATAATTCAAAACTTTCGAAATAGGAACATTTCGGAACTTTCAATATTTGAAAATTTCGAAACTTTCCAAATTTTCGAAATGTAATCCTTATTTCGAAAATTTCCAGATTTGGAAACTTTCGAAACTTTCCAAATTTTCGAATGTAATCCTGATTTCGAAAATTTGAAACTTCCGAAAGTTTCGAAAATTTAAAACTTCCGAAACTATCAATTTTAAAACTTATTATAAATTGTTAAAATGATAAAATTGTATTTTTATGTGTCTTGAGGGAGTGGCAGGTATAGGTGTGGGGGTGCATGGTATAGTCGTCATAATTGAAACTATTAACCAAAATGTCTAGAAAAATATAATGTAATTATCAATTAGTTATCTTTCTTTTAAAGAATTAATTATCATGTTGAAAAATAATAAACATTGTAAGATGATATTTTAATAGATGGAATTAACTATGTAAAAAAAAACAACAAAAAAGGATAATTTTAGCTATAACAAAACATATATCGCCAAACTTCTTAAGTCGTATTTCAACTGAAAAATGTTGATATTGTTAGGTCCAACGTCATGTTTCGGATTCAAAATTGGAACTTCGTAAATGTGTAAATTAATTACGGTGATATTTATCATCTCTTTTAAGAAAAAATAAAAAACATCGCTAGATAAATAGACATGTTAAAACAGACTACCCGACCTGTTTATGGTCGGCTCTAATGGATTGCGGGATTTTTTAGGACGGACCAAAAACCTCTGTTTTAATACAGGCTGAAAAAGTACTATCCAAGTTCAATCATAGACAGCGGACTCGACGGGTAGTTCGAACATTTTTTTAACATTATTGATTTATTTTTTTAAACTTGTTTGTAACTCTTTTAATTTGAAAATTTTCCTTCATGTCCATTTTTTTTTATGATATACTATAAATACTTTAAGAATAAATCAATTTGAATGAGTGTAAACTATAAACAGATATTCAACTCAACTTGAATGAATGTTACTCTTGGATCATGGATGTGTAAGTGGGTTGGTTCTCTTTTGAGCCAACTTTTATTTTTGATATGTGGCCTAATATTACTATTTTTATTTTTTTTTAAATTGATTATGCGGGATATAGGCTACCTCATACCCATACGTACATGTGTCAATTTCAAATGGCTACTAATTATTGGACCTAACCAACATGTTGTAGGGCCAAAAAATTTGATAGTTAAAAAAACCTCCAAAAAAAGAAGCCCTCAAATTTTTTTTAAAAAAAACCCTTAAAATTGTGTGGGATAAATGAGGCCTATGTTTCACATTTTAAACTCATCTTTTGACTTTTTTTCAAAAAAAAAAATCAATTTTTTTTTTGAGAAATAAATTTTTCAATAAAAAATATTTTGATTTTTTTTCAATAAAAAGTGTTTCAAATTTTTTTTTAGTAAAAGAATTTTGGAAATTTTTTAAGAATTTTTTCAAGAAAACAAATCAACCTTTTTTACGAGAATTTTTGTTTTTTTCTCTAGAAATTTTTTTTTCCGATATTTTGATAAGAAAAATAATATTCTAAAATTTTTCAAGAAACAATATCAATTGACAAAACATTAGTCCAATGAGCCTTTCAATTAGACCCACAAAAATAATAAAATAATGAGATGAGACCTTAAAAAATTATCTCAATAAAGAGTTTAGTAGATAAATTTTTAAGAAGAGATTTGAACTTTGAGGCTTAATTGACGGCTCTATCCATACATGCTAGTCCGAATGGGCAACATATTTGTTTGGATCGATCCAAAAAACCCTTAAAAATATTGAACTGAAATTATTAGATTCAATCCCTATGTTTTTGCGAGTTGGCCCGTATTGGTAAACCCATTTTTAAAGCTCTAGCTAGATAGAGGTGTTTGCGGTTGATTTTGAGCAGAAAAGTCATCTGATTCATATTGTAGACAATATTATTTGTGCATCAACATATGATTCAAAAATATTTCTGACAAAGCCAAAAGATGGAATTTTAATATTTTTATTTATTAATGATATTCACTAGAATCATTACCCAATCCTAAAATGGATATTTAAATTGATCAACTTTATTTGAGTTGTTTAAGTTCTCAAACTGTGATTTTTACATCAAAGTTGATCCAAACTAACCCGATTATGAGCGGATTAAATTGGGTTCGCGGGTTATAAAAAAAAATTATTTTAAAAAACGTAATTAGATTTAAATACTTGAACATCTCGAAAATAATAAAACAATATCATATCATTCAATACTTAAAATACACCCACAAACACAATAAAACATTTAAATCTATTAAATTAGTAACAAATTCTCAAATGTAATCCAACAACTAAATTTTAACTATAAATCAATAGTAAAAAAAAAAACCTTAAATATAATTTTGATCATTTATCTTTTACTTAATATTTGTTTTGGTTATTTATGTTTTTTTTATTCATTTAAGTCATTTATCTTTTATAAGTAGTCAATTTTAGTCATTTTCACCATAACTCTTTCAAACAACTATATAACTATTGTCGTGAACTATTGAAATCAAATCTTGATTCAATTGTAAAGTTAAGGGTGCAATCTTAATAAGGGTGAGATGAAGATACAATAAACTCAAATAAATATTATTTATTTCAAAGAGTTTACATATGTTTCAAATCATACAATAAAGTTTTTTTTTCAAGTGCAAACTTATTATTGGTTTAAATGAATATTTTTTTGAAATAATACTGGATACATATTGTCAATTGTTAGAAGATATTTTCATATGTTATAACTTTTGTTGTGATTGTGAAATAAACTAAAATATAACACTTATAAAAGATAAATGACTAAAATGAATCAAAATCAAGATAAATGATCAAAACTTATATTAGGTAAAAGATAAAGGAATAAAATTATATTTAACAAAAAAACAAATACATAAATAACGTCAATAAGTTAGATTCACATATTTAAAATGTTAATTCTACTACCCAAACTGAACATCATTAAATTTAAATAAATTGATTCGATTAAACTCGTACTTGAATGAATTAAATGAAAGTCACGATTGAATTAGTTTGAAAGACTGAATTAGTGGATTTTTTCCATACCCATGAACAACACCCCATAATGTTTAGGCCACACCTACTAACATTGATAAGGTATTAATTCATTTGTTATTGATGGTTAATTAATTAATTATTTAATAAACAGATGCTAAAATTAAATTCCTGATCGGTAGAAATAAAACAAACGCGAGTCCTACGATGATTGTGAATTGGGAATTTATCTGAGAAAGAAGTGATATGTTCAACTATTTTTTTTTTAATAAAATTAACAAATAATTATTAATACTAGTTATTTAAAAAAAACATAAAACAAAGAAATTGAAGGATTTTTTTTATATATATCCCTATTTTTTTTTTAAATTCATCAAAATACTACGCTTTAAAAAATATATATAAAAATGTCTTACTTTTTTCACCTTCAAGAGGTCGCATCTCCGCCCTGCTACACCTAAAGGATAAAGTTTTTTGATACATCAAAATTAATGCGGTCGAATAGGTGTGCCAAAACAAATATCGTATTATATTATTTTACCTATGGTCGTAGCGCAGAGATGCAACCTCTTGAATGTGAAAAAAAATATGACAATTTAATATATATATATTTTTGTAAGGTGAGGTATTTTAGTAAATTTAAAAAAAAATAGGAATATATATATAAAAAAAAAAAACCGAAATAGAAACTGTAGAATTCTTACGTGTAGAATAGTAAACCAAAGAAACAGCGGCAAAGGATGTTGTTCATAAGAGAGTCCACAAATGGCCGAGTTACATTACATTATTATTCATTATTCATAATAATTAGTTCTGCATAATTACATGCTTAACCAGTATTGGTAATAAAAGAAGTAATTTGATTAAGCAAAGAAAAAGCGTTGTCACAGTTTGGGTTAACCAGATGAAAAACATGACCTTCCCCTTTAGTCTCCACAACTTCAACAACACCACCCCAACCAATTTTGTGAAGCAATTCCTTATAATACCAACCCCTATCCTTCAACAAATCCTTCTCAGCAACACAAACAAGCACTCTCTTGCAACCCAACTTCCCTAAATTCGGATCCTTTTCCGGGTTAATTAACGGGTCATCGGATCCAATACTGGTTGGACACGAAAAACGCCATAGATTCTCAGCCAAACCTAAATGTTCAGATTTCTCAGCCTCAGATCCAATCCTTTCCGCACCCCAAAAGTAAGAATGAACCAAAACAATCCCTTCAAGATTAACACCTTGAAGCCCTTCGGTTCCGACCCGAATACCCATGTGATGTGCAATGTTGGCACCAGCACTGTCTCCTGAAAAGAACACTTTTTCGAAATCAGCGTAACGGTTAATCCATTCATCAGAACCGTTTCCGTTTATATGAGAAGCGACCCATTTAAGGGATTCCCATGAATCTTCGTAAGCTATAGGAAGAGGGTGTTCTGGTGCTCTTCTGTAATGAACAGAAACAGCGATTACATTAGTTTGAGAAACGATTGAGTTGAGGAATTTATGGTAAGGTGGTGAGAAAGGTGTTTCTACGCAGAAACCACCACCGTGAAAGTAAACAAGGAGAGGGAGTTTTTGGGTTTGAATTGGATCATTGTTGTTTAGTTTAGGAATGAAGATTCTAGCGGATATGTTGTTGTCTTTAGAGATTGTAACGTCTTTGGATTCAACGTTTGTCGTTGGATCATAAGATGGTGGAACGACGTCGCATCCTGAGAGTCTTTCTATGTGGCCGTTTCTGTAGAGTTTTACAAAGGGTGAGAGATCTAGAACTACTTCGTTTGAGCTTGAATCCATAGTATAGAAAGGTGGTGAAGAAATTTCCAACGGTTTCTTGTTTATAGGTAAGGAAGGTTAGGTTGCGACAATATTACTTTGGAAAGTAGAACAAGTGGTTAACTAGTTTGGTGGAGATCATTACTTCAAACACTGTTTTTATGTGGAAAATTGAATTATCTACTATATCTATATTCACTCACATTAAATAAGCAAATTAATCTCAAAAATTATAATTATCGATTAAATTAGTTCTTAAGTTTTGTAAATTGATAAATATATCATTGAAATTTTAAGACATCAAACAAAATAATATCTCTCTAAAATTTTGTTGTTAGATTTTTTCAAGTGATAGTGTAATTGAATATTTGACTTGTCAACACTTATCTCTTATCGTCTTAAAATAAATTTTTCGGTGAAATTTTGTAGATAAAAATGTGAATAATTGTAATTGTGTATCAACTAATTATTGATAAATTAATCTATGAAATATTTAAATTTCATAGAAAAATTAATCTGCGTTGTAATGACGTTGATATGAGATCAACGTGAAATGATAAAATATTTAATTAAGATGTTACATCATAATATATAACAATAAAAGTTTAAATATAAATTATTTAATTATTATTTTACAATTTCAGTGTGATGTATTTGTCAATTTGTAAAATTTAAGGATTAAGTTGAGTGAGACTTATAATTTAAATGACTAATTTGTCTATTTACTCAACAAGTGAGGTTAGGTTGTATTTGCAAAATTTTGAATACATTTTCTACGATTAATTAAAAGACAAATTTTAACGTGGATCATGGTCTAGCATAGGCTATATTTGAAAAAAAGTTCAAAACTCTAACAACATGCGTGTCTTTTTAAAAGTTGACGTTAATGGTTATGTTGATTTCCATAATTAAGATAGTGATTTAAATCGTATTGATTCGATAAAAATAAAAAATAAAAAAGAATATATATAAATATATATATATATATATTGTAATAAATCGGCATCAATCAGGTAAGATTTTATCCATAAAGACGAGCAAGATCATTGACTTCTATCACTTATAATGTTGGTCTACTATAGAACTCACTCAATTAAAATTGACCATGTTTACTCCACTAACTATGTTCATAGTCTCTTAAACATTTTAAAAGTTTTGTTCTAATCTTAAAAATTGAACTTTAATAAAAAAAATTCTAATTTTAATAATTAAAAAAGGATAAAGTAAATTTTAATCCTATAAAACAATTCTCAACTTTTTAGTTCTTAAAATTTTTTTATTCAGTTTTAGTCTTTATTTTTAAAAGTCTTTTTTATAAAAAATAATATTTTTAGCCAAAAAAATAAAAATTAGACATTATTAATAAAGTTTGAAGGATTAAATTTAAAAATTGTAATTTTATAATAATTAAAAATATATTTAACAAAAAAAAATCAACCTATATTATAAAAATACAAAAATTTGGCACTTCACCGATTAGAGCTCATGTGCTGTATTTGCAAAACTAATAGCATACATTGAATTTGTTATTTGGACAAAAAATTTTTGACATCATGTATAAAATACATTTAAACTAGTGTATTGTTTTCATCATCATCATCTAAGGAGAGACAAAATATTAATAAAAAAATTCAAACCCATATTTGTACGATATCTGAATTGAAATTTGTGTCTGAAACCCAAAAACAAAGTTTTTTAGGCCATACACAATAGCTAGCGTAGCATACTTGAGAAAACTAATCTTCTTTGGATGAAACATGAAAGATACCAAATTTTGTAATAACTTTAAGTATTGTCTTTTTTTGGCCCAAAAATGAAATCAACTAATGCTTGAAACCCCAATTCACAACAGGCTCAACAAACCTATTAAACATAGTCCTTTTTATTATATTAGTTAGATATATTGGTTTAGTTTGTATTTTATTTTGAAAGTATTTTATATTTTCTCATAGATGGTTTGTTAGTTTCCCTTTAATAATGTTTTTCCTTTCTAGTTCATTCTCTTCATATAAAAGTGAATCTTTTTCCTTTATATTCTAAGAGAGTTATTTGATGAATAGGAGAGGTATTACTCACAAATATTCTCTTTGAATATGATTACATTAGCATGGTATCGTTAGCAACTACATAGCAATTTCTCATTCATCTTCTTCCATTTGATATATTTGTTACTTTGTGCCTCTAATTCTTCATCCCTCTGCGACATCTTTTTTTCTCTTTCATGTTTGTTACCGATAGCTCTTCTTCTTCATGCGATGATCAATCTCAGATTCATCATCAAATCAAGAAACCTTCAAATCAAAATTGAAGCTATCAACATGATATGCTTGATCCTTACTTCATGCACTCGAATGATAATTCGGGACTTTCTCTCGTCTCTCCGCGGCTTAATAACATATACTTCCATACCTAGTCTCGTGCCATGCTCGTTGCTCTCCGATCGAAGAACAAGTTTGGGTTCGTTCTTGGAACCCTAGATCGCCCTCTAGACTTTGATCGGCTTTCTATTGTAACACTATGGTCATGTCATAGATTGCAAACTCTATTGAACCGAAAATTGCCCAGAGTATCATGTGGATGGAATATATTGCTAAAAATTGGAAGGAATTGAAGGACAACCATCATCAAGGTGGTGTTTTTCGAATCCCAGATTTACAAGATGAAATATTTGTTCTTCGTTAAGGTGATTCCACTATTACTAACTACTTTACTAGTTCGAAAAAGCTTTGGCAAGAACTTGATAATTTTCGTCAACTACCTTCATGTTCCTTGTAAACCACAATGTTCTTGCACCTTGTTAACTAATATTTGTGATTATCGGGAAAACGATTACATAATTTATTTCCTTAAAGGTCTTAGCGAATAGCGTGCAATATTCACTTGTCTGATAAAAAATAATGTTAATGGATCCAATTCCTTATATCAGTATGGTTTTTTCTATGTTTATACAACAAGAACGACAATTCTTTAATTCTATTGAGGAACCAAAATCCATTGTTGTTGATTCTAATTTTGGTTGTAGTTTTGGCTGTGGTTCTTCCTCCACTAGTGGTTGCACCTATGATGGTCGTGGTCGTGGATGCAAGATTTGCACTCACTACAATAAACATGGTCAGATTGTGGATTTGTGTTTTAAGAAACACAGTTATCCTCCTAATTATCCATGTCCCAATTTTGATTCCAACAATTGTTCATCTACCTTTTAAGATCATGATGCTCATGACAATGCTCATGAAAATGATACCTTTGATGTTGAAGTTGGCTCACCAAGTTTCACCTTGGATCAACAAAAGGCTTTATTAGCATTGTTGCAAGCTTCTAGTGCTTCATCTTCAACCATTGTTAATCATCTTTAGAAATCATTCTCCGCTGTTTTAGGTAATCCTTTATCTCACCAAGTTTTGAATTTATGTATCAATCATGTATGTTTTTTTTGCTAATATGTTTCAATCTTTAAATATAATCCACCGATTCCATTAAATTGTCGAATGGCTCCATGGTTATTGCTCAATTTATCGGCACTGTATTTTTTAATAACAATTTATATCTAACTAATGTACTTTACTTACCTCAATTTTCCACTAATCTCATCTATGTTCCAAGGTTAACTAGGTCTCTTAATTGTAATCTGGTGTTTCATGCCACCAACTGTTTGATACAGAACAATATATCCTTGAAGATGATTGGTACATCTAGGGTTCAACATGGTTTATATTTGCTCATTTTTCATCAATTACATTTTTCTACTAGTTCCGCTATTTCTTGTACTTTTGGTTCTATTTTGCTTTAGTATTCACCATGTTCTAAGCTCCAAGTGTAATATTTGGCACTTTCAATTTGGTCATCCTTCTATTGATACTTTGACACGTATTAATAAACAGATCCCTTTTGTTCATGTTGATAAATGCATTGCCCCTTATGATATATGTTTGTTTGACAAATAGAAAATGTTGCCATTTCCTCACAGTGTTTCATGTTCTAATTATTGATTTTATTTAATTGACATGGACATTTGGGGTCATTTTTCTGTTCCTTCTATGTTTCGTTATAAATATTTTTTAATTGTTGTTGATGATAAAAGTAGATATTGTTGGATTTTTGTTATGAAACTGAAATCTGAAACTATAATGCTTGTTAAATCTTTCATATCTTTTGTTCACATTAAGTTTAATAAGAACATAAAATGCATTTGATCTGACAATGGTAGTGAGTTCCTTCTAAAATATTTTTATCGAACCAATGATATTGACCATCAAACATCTTATGTTGAGACACCTCAGCAAAATATAATTGTTTAACATAAACATCAACATATTTTGAATGTGGCACGTGCCCTTTTATTTCAAGTAAAATTACCCAAACCTTTATGGGCTCATTTCGTTGTTCATGCTATATTTCTTATTAACAGACTGCTATCTAAACTTTTAAATTTTTTTCTCTTTATCGCATATTGCATAATACTGCTCCTAACATTTCCAACTTGAAAGTTTTTGGTTGCCTATGTTTCTCTACTACTTTGCATTCCAATAGAAAAAAATTTGACTCACAGACTCGCAAATATGTTTACTTGGGAAACAAATCAATTACTAAAGGCTACGTACTTTACGATATGTTTTCTAAATAAGTTTTTCTTTCTCGCGACACTGTTTTTTCGAATCTATCTTTCCTTATCCTATTGTTAATTTCAGTTTTCAGCAACCAAATACTATCTAAGTTGGTAATGACTTTGATTGTGATGAGTTTCACAATAATTTTACTATTTCCCCTTCTCTTTCCCCTTTGAATTGCTCTTCTACTCCTGTTACAAGTTCTCCTCCAACTCATAATTCCGCTGCACCTCTTGATCACTCCAATGCCACTAACTATGAATCAACTCTTGCTCTGGATTCAGACTCCGTTGGTTCTGCATCTTCATCTAATAAAACACCTCTTTTCACTCCTAGAAGTAGTGGTAGAGTTACTCATCGTCCATCATATCTTAGAGATTTCATTTGCTATATGTTAAAGGGTAAATTCAATAATAAGTTTTGTACTTCTAACACAATTTAAGGTACTATCTATCCCTTGTGTAATTACATATGCTATGACAACTTATCGATTTCTCAAAAGATTTTTTCTATGATTATTTCTACTTTGAAAGAACCCACTTCTTATTCTGAAGCTATTAAAGACTCCAATTGGAGACTTGCAATAGCTTATGAACTTTAATCTCTTTTAAACAATCATACTAGGGAACTTACTTTTCTTCCTTCCAGTAAAAAGGTGATTGGATGTAAGTGGATTTTTAAATTAAAATTCCATGATATTGGTCATGTCGAACGACACAAGGCTCACCTTGTTGTTAAAGGGTACAACTAGACTGAACGTATTGATTATTTGGACACATTCAGTCCAGTTGTTAAAATGACCACTATTAAATTATTACTTTTTGTGGCTGCCATTAACAACTGGTTTTTATTCCAACTCGACATAAACACGAATTTTCACCAAGAGGATCTCATTGAGGATGTTTATATAAAGGCCCTTCTTGCACTTGATGTTTCTAATGAAAGTCTTGTTTATAAACTCAAGAGATCTCTGTATGGTTTAAAGCAAGCAAGTTGGCAGTGGAATACCAAATTATGTTCATCTTTAAAACAATTTGGTTTTTGTCAATCTAAATCTGATTATTCGCTGTTTACTTGTTCCACTTCTGCAGGTTTTACAGTCATTCTTATTTATGTTGATGAGCTTCTAATTGCTAGAAATAGTTTGAATGAAATTCAATCTTCGAAATTTGCTTTGCAATATGTATTTACCATTAAAGATCTCGGCATGTTGAAATATTTTCTTGGTTTTGAAATAACTGCCAATACAAATGGTATTTCCTTATGTCAAAGGAAGTACTCTTTGGATCTTCTTGAAGAAGCTAAATTGGTTGGTTCAACACAAATGGATGCTAATTTAAAATTATCTATTTCCACTGGCCAACCTCTTTCTAATGCCACTTTTCTTAGAAAAGTGATTGTCCTTACAAATACTCGTCTTGATATCTTTTTTGTTGTTTGTTGGTTAAGCGAATTTGTTTCAGCACCTACAAACTTGCATTTCCAGGCTACCTTTCATATTTTTTGGTTCATCAAGAACGATCCCGATAAATGACTCTTTTTTCCATCTAACTCCTCATTTCGCATCAAAGGCTTCTGCGATTCTAATTTGTGTGTGTGTCAAGACACAAGACGTTCCATTACGGGTTTTTGCTTCTTCCTTGGTGATTCGTTAGTTTCATGGAAAAGTAAGAAACAACCCATTGTTTTGCGCTCTTCATCGGAGGCAGAATATCGTGCACTAGCCCAAGATACATGTGAAGCTCAGTGGTTTTCTTTACCTACTACACGATCTGTATATTTCTCATCTTAAACTAGTTATTCTACACTGCGACAATAAATCTGCTCTTCAAATTGCTTCAAATTAGGTTTCCCATGAACAAACGAAACACATTGAAATGGTTTGTCATGTAGTTCGAGACACGATTCAAGATAGAACCCTTCGCTTAATGCCAATATCTTGTGCTAAACAGGATGTCGACATCTTCACGAAGGCTTTCCAATGAATAGGAAAGGTATTACTCACAAATGTTCTCTTTGAATATGATTTCACTAACAAAACCCACACCACCCACTCTTTTTAAGCTCTTCAAACTCACACCAAGCACCCACAGTTTGCCACTGTTAAAATCTGCTACAAACTCAAAACCTGCAACAGTAATAACATCTAAACATAAATTCTCGTTTTAAAGTAACAGTTTAATCCTTCTTTACTAAACCAGCTGCAAGTAACACTAAACAATTGAGAAGTTAATTTATCATATTTTGAAAGATGAATTTACATCCATATGTTTAAATTTGTTGTATTAGAGGACAATGCGTAAGGAGATGTTTTTGGCATTATTTTTAATTAAAGAGATGACACTTGAATCTCTCACTAAAAATATTTATAAAGATGAAGAACGAATGTCTTTCTCAATTTGTGTCATCAATGACACAAACTGTTTAACAAGAGCCACCGATTTATCCTTAGAAGGATTAAACAAATGAAACACGTGTCCTTCATCTTCAGTCTCCACCATCTCCAACACTCCATTCCACCCGCTCTTCTTTAATGCATCATAATAACTTCTTCCTCTCTCCCTTAGAAAATCCTTCTCCGCCACAAACACCAACACCTTCCCACAACTCAAACTCGAAAGTTTTGGATCATTCACCGCGTGTATTTTCGGGTCATTAAGTCCACCATAACTCGGGTACAGAAACTCCAAAAGCTCGTCTTTCTCATTGTTTCCAAAGAAAGGATGAAGCAACACTATCCCTTGAAGCTTCAACAATCCAAACCCCTCCGCTGAACCACGCATCGCCATGTTATGGGCGAGGTTACCTCCGGCGCTGTCTCCGGCAAAGAAAACAATATTGAAATCGGCGTGGTCTTTGAGCCACAACTCAGAACCTTTTGAGATCCATTGAATGGCTTCCCATGTGTCATTGTAAGCGATAGGGAGGGGGTGTTCAGGTGCTAACCTGTAATAAACGGAGAACATTACATATTGTTAAGTTAGGAGTTAATTACATTTCACTCTTTGGCACAACTGATAAAAATAAGACATTTATCATTGAAATCTAAATCAACCATAATTATAAATAAATAAATAAGTTCTTAGTCTATAGAAAATGGTTCCACTTCCACATTGCGCTTCCACACCATTTCGAAATCAGCATTTATTTATTTATTTATTTATTTATTTTTAATAAACCTTCACCCACAGTTCCTTTTTTTTTAGAAAAATTTCCAGATTTATGAACATTCCACATTAGCATTAATGATAAAAATACGATACCTATTATTAATTACTCCTCCTCTTCTATAATAATTGAGCCGACCATTGAGAATATTATTTAAAATAGTATTAGTATATTATTAATGTCAATTTCATAAAAATGTTACAAATAATATTAATTAAAAAGATAACAATACTTTTACAAATGGATTGATACCGAGTAAATATTAATTTTTTATAAGAAAAACAACGGAGACGGGAGGGTCATCGTATCTCTCTCTAACCATGTTTTGTGAAAAAAAACAGTTCCACCATCCCATATTTTCATATATTTCAAACTGATATGTGAATGAATCTAGAATTTTTCTCCAAAAAAAAAACTGGGAATGAAATGTCTTGGTTTCTCGACACTGGGAAAGAAAGGGTGATTTGCAAAGTTAGCTTGCGCATGATTAAAAGAGGAGAAAATCATTATAAAGAAACCGAGGAGAAAAGCTTTCATAAAAAACAAGGAGGAAAGAAATAAGATCTTATTTTTGAGAGAGAAAAACAGACACTTCCGTCTCCACTCTCCATTATTATCATTTCATATTTAAAAATAAAAAATAGGTGTCGCAGGCCACAAAAAATATTAAGAGACTTCAACGTAACATTTATATTATCAAAAAATTTACTTCAATTAATTTTAATAGATACATACTACATGCATATATATAGACATATTAAAAAAAAAATTATTTATCAAAAAATTGACAGTACTGTAGAACTTGTAAAAAAATTAATAAGTCTCACATTTTCACTGGTTTTGCCTAAGAATAATGTGTTGTGTCCGTGATCAACCAAAAATTTATCCAATTGTAATTAATTATACAGTTATGCTATTTGATATGACATATCCCACTTGGGGGTAACATGAAGCATTTTCCTTAATTATAAGTTAGAAAAATATTTATTTGGATACAATTATATCGATACATCATTTAAACATATAAACACAAAATATATATTATTTATTAATTTTGAAAATATATATATATATTTTAAATGTGTGTTAAGTTTGTGTCTAGATGTATGTGATTATGCAAAACTTCTTTTTATAAGTTATTACTCTTTCCATTTCAAAATATAGTATCTAACTATTTTATACATATTAAAAATAATTGATAAATAAAAAATAATAATTTTATTAAATTATTTTTATAAATTATTAGATGATTTTAATTATTATAAATATAAAATGAAGAGATAATAAATTGATAATGATATATATAGTACTAATTAGATATAATTACAAAGAAGAAATTAAAATTAAATATTATAGTATTTTAATATAATATTTTTTTAAAATACAACAATTATTATGAGATAAGGGAATAATATTTACTATAAATTAATAAAATTTATTAATTCTTTTATAATCACTATATAAAATGTATATATATTTATCGTAGTCCACTTTGTTTGTTGAGTCGATTTCAAATAATTAAATCATTCTCTCAGTTATTTCAACTTTTCTCATTAAAATAATTTCAAATACCTGTAATGAACGGAGAAAACGATGACGTTTGCTTGTGCGGCAACGGTGTTGAGGTGATGGTGGTAACCAGTGTTGAAGGGAGAACAGATGCAGAAAGCACCGCCGTGGATGTAAATGAGGATAGGGAGTTTTTGAGAGGCGGTGGCGTTCGGGGGAAGGTAGAGACGAGCTCCGATGCCGGTGCCGGAGTTGATTGTTATGTCTTTGGATTGAACGCCAGTTAATGAGTCGGTGCCGGGTGGAGTGGTTTCGGTGCCGAGGAGGCGTTCGACGCGACCGTCTTTGTAGAGACGGAAGAGGCCAGGGAATTCGCGAACGATTTCGTTGGAATTGGGATCCATAGTGTAGCGTGTAGGTTTTAACTTGAATGAAAAAGTGTAGTGATGCAAGAGGATTTGTTGTGTTTTGTAGAGAGAGAGAGGCAAAGGGAAAGTGGAGATAACGGTTTAACTGGTTCGGAAGTTAGATTTAGCTCTCCATTCAACGAAAGGTCAATTCGTTTTTTCAAAAGCTAACAGTATTCTATTCTCTCCAATCAAATATCATCTTTACAGATTTAATCTATCAAATTTTAATATAATTAAAAGTTCAATACTTTCATAGTGGGAGATAGATCGATGGTTATTTCATCGTTGAGGGTGGATAGTGTACTGAAATTTATGTGTAATGGTTTTGTGAGTTTGAGAGAGGGAAGAAGGGTATTGTATGATTTGTTTTGAAGAGGAAGCGTTGAGGAGATGGAGAATGAATGGGTAATGAGATTCATGAAGGAATAGTTTGTTTTTGTTGTCCCATAGAGATATTTTGTGCTGGTGGTGTCCAATTAAAGATGCCAGCGAACCTTATCATTTTGTCGTGAAAAGTCTTTCTAAGAATATAAAATGAATATGCTTGTAAATCATTTTACTTTTTTATCTTTTAGTAATATTTGTTTTTGATGATTTATTTTGATTTATATAATGTATTTTAGTCATTGTCATAATTCCAACAAATGTTATATCAATAGCAATTATCTAAAATATATTCTAACAATTGTCGATATTTATATTTATATATTCTATAAAAAAATATTTATTTAACTCAATAATATGTTTATACTTAAAAAAATAAAACTCTTCTTACATCTTTTAACTCAATAGTTGAAATTATATTTAAGTTTTTTTTTTAATTTATAAATTTTGTTTTGGTACACATTTTTTTGTCTAAATAAAGTGATAAATAAACTCATATATTATTACCATAGACTATAAATAAATTTGTTGTAAACTATAAACTTTTTTGTAAGATATTATACACTTTTTTATTACAAGAGTTTATAACATTTTATTATATAAACTAAATATATTAAATTTTATTGATTGAATTATAACAAAATTGTCTTTTATAAAAAAAACTAAAATAGTACAATTCAAACTTCAAATTAATTTTCTCAAAATTAAAGTTTTTTTTCTTGAAAAATAAATTTAACGGTTGAGAGAATCCACACCAGCAACACATGTGATAACTTCTTCACCAACTTAGTCTTGTGATAAATGTTAGAAAATGAAATATCTTTATTATTACTGTTTAGAGACTTTGTAGCCATTAAGTAAGAAGATATACGTTCTTGTAAAAAAAATAAATAAATAAGAAATATATATATTTTTTATTTAAGGTGTCGAGTTCAAATTCGGAGAAAAAGTCTAAATTAATAATATCGACATTTTTTTACTTAAATACACGTTTTTTGTTTATTATTTGTACTTAAAATGTCCAAATTATTTGTTTATTCAATTTGTTATATTAAAAAACATTTTTCTTCGATTAATTGCATTAAAAATGTCCATTTTTATTGTTGTTATTTCCAGCATACACCACTGTTATGTATTTTGATGTGCATGTTAATTTCAGCAAAGCGAATCAAATCCTAAACTAATTGCCATTTATTAATTATAATCAATAAATTTCATTGCAATTTTTTTTGCTATTATAATTCATTGAGTTATAATCGGTTTATTTGTATTTTTTATTTTTATCTTGGATTTTTTTAACCTTCTAATGACGTAAATGTGCGATGAGCTGAGCGAAGATGCAACAATGGCTATGAGCAAGTGCACCAAAAGTATTCTCTTCTCTCTCTGTTTTTTTTTTTTTTTCGAAATCTCTATCTCTTCAAAGTATTATTGCGTCTTTTCTTCTCTCTTCCAAATTTTATTATACTACTTTAGTTTGTACTGTTTTTTGGTTGTACTGCTTCAATGCTTCTATTATTCTTCGTGTGTATAGTGTTCCAACTTTCAATGATTTTGGTTTTCATTTTTACACCTTCTATTTTTCTCACTTTCTTCCAAAATAATTGCCTAAACTTCGAAACCAACAATTTAATTTAATTTAAGGGAGACCAAGCTAGAAAACTATTTATTACTCAATAAAATCAAATCGAATTTCCATCTAAATATCAAATGCAAAAAATATTATGTTAAAGAAAAAATTACCATGTTAAAAATATAATGTAACTATGTATTTTCATACATACATAAATTAATATTTTGATCTAAAAGAAGTATAAAAAGTTTAGAAATTAGGAAATTAACAATAACAAATTAAGAGTAAGGTTTTTTTTATACAGCCTTTTTTCATTTTATCTTTTTATATAGTCTCTCATTTTTTATTTATGGATAATATTAAAGAAAGTAAAACAAGTTGGGGGGGGGGGGGGGGGGGTGAATATGCACCCATGGCCATCCCTGGCTACTCCCCCTGTCCTTTTATCAATATCGAAAACTATTAAAAAATTAATTTGTGAATATTATAGAGGTGGCAAAATAGATCATGTGGATGATAATTGATAGATAAATAAATCCATTAAGTTATTAATAATCACTAAAATGTTTGCAAAAAAAATATCTCAACCAAATTCATCTATTTAAAATAAAAATCATCCAATCCATCCATTGTCATATTTTTAATGGAGAAATATTCATCCAATCCATATAAATTACTCCATTTTTTTTAACATTTCAATAAACTAATTATAATATTTGTTTCTTTTAAGGAACTATGATATTTGTTATTATTTATAAAAATAATATTATTTATTATTATAAAAACTTTATTTTCTTTTGATGGAAAAATTCAATTTTTTTCTTTTTAGTCTAAAATATTATTGTTTATATTAATTTAAAAAAATCAGTTTTTTTATTATTTTAAAAATTAGAAAATTAGTAATTTCTAAAAATAATCTTATTTATCATATTAAAAAAACTAATGCTTTTTTATATTAATTTAATAAATTTATTTACTTAATTATTTTGAAAATAATAAATAAGTAGATGGATTGAATAGATGATAAGCTAATGGCTTGAATTGTCACCCCTAAAATATTCTTAGATATATGTATAATCATATAATGTGGCAGGTTAACATTTGAATGTAATGTTGTTTCTTGAAACTATTTTTTGTGTGGAAATCTTACTCTCGTTTCATCATGACGTAGACCGGTTAATTGATGTACCTTAAGTTTGAATTTAAAAGTAAAGATATTTTTTTTAAGTAGACAATGTAATTAGTAATTAGTTGTTAATTTTATTAGAGAGAAGAGTTGAATTGTTGAACTCATGATCTCTTTGTCACTCTAATTCCCTCAAACGAGTTTATGACTCTCTCTGATAAATATAGCACTTGACTTATTTATTTAAACAATCCTAATTAAAAGCTTAAGTTTAATTTATTAAGAAATAACAAAGCTTAAGTATGAATTATGTAGGTTATTTATAATAAAATTATTTGCATTAAAAAAATTTATTTTTTAATTACTTTTTTAACTTATCAATTTAGTACTCAATATTTTTTTTAACATGATAATCTATAAAAAAATATACTATTACTTAACAAATAATTTGTGAAATCGACTACTACAAGAAAGTGTTTAAAAACATGATCATTACAAAAGCATGAGTCAAAATATGCAATTTAAGCTTAATCATTACAAAAGCATGAGTCCAAACAGATATAACCCAGCTATTTATTGAGATAGATATCTTGTCAATTGCTAGCAGAGCAACGTTACCCAACAAAAGACCATAACAACTTAAAGACCGCAAGAGCAATATGAGCTATATAATCACGATTTGTTTTTAATATTGAGCGCCTATGTTTGTATCATTCATTGTAAAAATGAGCTTAGTCGAACATTAACGAGTCAAGTATGAATAGTTCACAAATAGCTACGGTCGCAAATGTAAGAGTTGTTTCTATTATTGCAAATAAATACTTAGCCTTGGATAAATTCATATAAATTACCACTTATATTATTTTTACTACTTTTAGTGATGATGTTACGCATACTCCTATTGCGACTGCTACTACTACCGCTCCTCCACCTCATACTTCTCCTTTTGTTGCTTCTCCCCCCTCCAATCGTTGTTGTTGCTATTCTTCTTGTTGTTACTCTTATTACTATTACTACTATTATTCTTCTTGTTAATTTGATTTGGAACTTAAACATACTAGAGTCTAGGTGTTAATATCTTCGCATTCCTTTTCATTAAAACAGAGAGGGCAAGCTGTATCTAATCTCATACCTTTCTTTTTCAAGCTACGTTCGAAAATTGACTTTGCTAGTCTCCAAAGGAAATTCTTGACACAATTAAGCACATTTAACTTCCATGTTGCCTTTCATGATTGATTTTCTTTCTCTTTTCAAACAGAAGGTGGTATGTTGATTTTACAGAGAATTTCTCATCCTTTTCCCAATAACATATATAAGATATTAATTAATATAAAATTTGAAAATTACTACAATAAATACAAAATTATATATACCAGACCTTGAAGTTTAATAAGTGACATATTCATTTGACTGATAATATATATTGACCTTATGTTGTAATTGAGTTAATGACTAGTTTAAAATTTTAAAATAATTTAAATTTAAATTTAAATTTAAATATTTTTAGCATGTTGTATCTCTGTTTAATGTTCGATATCATATTTTATTCTCATAAGCATAAATTATGCATAAGATAATTTATTCTAAGTTTTATATCAATGACAAATTTAAAATGCATACACAATAACATATAAACATAAACATGCACCAAGAAAATTCAAAACAAAATGTATTTATTCCGTACACATGGATATCAAGAAGTCAACCCATGGACTCTAGTTTTCAGAGTTACAATAACAACCCAAAAGAAAACAAATTGTAGTAGTTAGCTAACAAAACTACAAAAATGATTATAAATGGTTTAGGTCCCAATCACCCAACTTATTTAGTGTATGTTTGTATATAGGTTATTTTGCAAGAGTGGTACTATAGGTACCGTGATGCAAAATATCCATAGAATATAATTTAGGAAGATGCAGAATTGATATCTTTGGCAGTTTGTGTCATGAATGACACAAACTGTTGAACAAGAGCTACGGATTTATCCTTAGTGGGATCAAACAAATGAAACACGTGTCCTTCACCTTCAGTCTCCACCATATCCGCCACTCCACTCCAACCACTCTTCTTCAATGCATCATAATAAGTCCTTCCTCTCTCCCTAAGAAAATCATTCCCAGCCACAAACACCAACACCTTCCCACAACCCAAATTCGAAAGATTTGGATCATTCGCGGCGTGGATTTTGGGGTCATCAAGTCCACCATAACTCGGGTACAAAAACTCCAAAAGCTCGTCTTTCTCCTCGTTTCCAAAGAAAGGATGAAGCAACACTATCCCTTGAAGCTTCAATGATCCAAACCCCTCAGTTGAACCTCGCATCGCCATGTTATGTGAGAGGTTACCTCCAGCGCTGTCTCCGGCAAAGAAAACAATGTTGAGATCGGCGTGGTCTGCGAGCCATGGCTCGGTACCTTTAGAGATCCATTGAATGGCTTCCCACGTGTCATCGTAAGCAATGGGGAGAGGGTGTTCGGGTGCTAACCTGTAATGAATGGACAAAACGACGATGTTTGCTTGTGCAGAGACAGTGTTGAGGTGATGGTGGTAACCAGTGTTGTAGGGAGAGCAGACACAGAAAGCGCCACCATGGATGTAAACGAGGAGAGGGAGTTTTTGGGTGGTAGTGGCGTTTGGTGGGAGGTAGACACGAGCTGCAACGCCAGTTTCAGAGTTGATTGTAATGTCTTTGGATTGAACGCCGGTTAATGGGTCGGTGCCAGCTGGGGTGGTTTCAATGCCGAGAAGGCGTTCGACGCGACCGTCTTTGTAGAGACGGAAAAGGTTGGGGAATTCGCGAACGATTTCGTTGGAATTTGGATCCATAGTGTAGTATGTAGGATTTGAATTGAATGAAAATGTGATGTAATGTGATGTGATGCTAAGAGGATTTGTTGTGTTTTATAGAGAGAGAGTGAGGCAAGATAGCGGTTTAATTGGTTTGTCTAATTACAACGTAAGGCTGAGGCTAATTTGTCTTCGGAAGTTACGTTTAGCTCACCATTAAACGAACGGTCACTTCGTTTTGTCAACACCAAACTATTCTCTCCAATCAAATCTTATCTTTCAATTTTTTTATTTACTACATTTTCTTTTTTGTACAAATACTGCATTTCCTTTTCAAATTGTCATTTTAAGATGTTTATACATATATTTTTCTTAGTATTCCAAATTTTGTTTGACTTTTATTTGTAATACTTTTA
Organism: Cicer yamashitae; assembly: GCA_037974755.1. Taxonomy (NCBI): domain Eukaryota; kingdom Viridiplantae; phylum Streptophyta; class Magnoliopsida; order Fabales; family Fabaceae; genus Cicer; species Cicer yamashitae. The sequence continues at coordinate 58,388,250 of JBBPBQ010020323.1, forward strand.
ATTATTTATTATTTTTTTCTTTATAATAAATAATTATGAGTAATTTTAACAGAATAATAATTCCTACTAACAACAAATAAAAAATAATTTCTTTCTTTAAAAAATGACACTTAATAAAGAATAGAGAAATATAAAAATAAAATGAATAGAGATAATATTTTTTTAAGAAGAGAATAATATTTTAGAAATAGTAGAGTTTAATATTTATAGACATAAGGACATTCGAAATATAAAAAGAAGTTTTACACGTGCCTTAACTTATATTTTATCATAACATTATTTTTTTAAAATATAATCTTTTAAAATTTCCTAAAGTAGTATTATAAAGATAACTTTTTTATAAAAAAAAAATCATAGAACATATAATGGAATTAAAAGGAAGATTTGAAGAAAAGTGAGTTTATTTTATATTTAATGTTGTCACGATAATTTTGTTAGAATCGCATTATAGTACTGTAATTTTGTAAAACTCTGAAATTTACGTTTTAAAAAATTTCAACGTCTTACAATAATTTTGACAAATTCACCTTTAGAAGCGAAAGTTAGTCTCCTCTAATCCCTCGCCTAAGCGACTATGTCTATACTCTATTCATTATATACGTGTATAAATTAGAATCACAATAAAGTAATTAATAATAATGATAGATATTCCCCTAATATGGACTTCTTGTCAAAGGGTCCAAACATGGACCTCTATAATTAATTTAACGGATTATAGTTTGTTTCTATTTTCTCACTTTACTAGTAAAATATTCGTACATCTACATGGATCACATGTGTGGATCGTAAGAGGTTGGTGACTATATGAAGATAGAGAGGATTTAGATAACACATTTATTTATATATATGAACATATTTATTGTGATTGATATAAATAGATAAAATCATCTTCAAAATCATCTAACATAGTGTTTGGAATCACATTCAAAGTCTTTTTAAAATAATGATGAAACGAAACTACTATTTGTAGCTTCAGTGGAAACATACGTTTATCCTTTCTAAAATGAATCCCAAAACAAAAATTGACTGCATTACATATATTAAGAAAAAAAGTAGTTTACCACATTTTAATCTATGTAATCTCAATGAAATATAAGCAAATACTAACTAATTCTATCATATTTAATTCTATTATTCCACAATTAGTTCTTCAAATAAAATTTCATACTTTATACCTGATGGACAAGATGGAAACAATACTAAAATTCTATAGCGAAACGTTCAAAACTATATCAAACAAATGATATTGGCCGAATTTGAAGGTGTTATGGTGTGTCACAATTTTCAAATATAGAGAGTCAAAAAAGATTACCCAAGGGTAAGTGTATTATAAGAGAAATGGACACCACATAAAGAGTACCAAAAAAGTGCGGTTATGTCGGGTCACTAATCATAATAGTAAATATTGTCCAAACGTTGCCGACACATCTACTCAACCACATTAACTTTGATATATTTTTCTTTCTAGTTTAATGTATTTTATTTGATTTTATTAATATAATTTAGTTTTATTTTGTTATTTTTATTATATTTTATTTATTAAATTAATATTTTTTTCATTTGTTAATAAATAAATGAATACATGGTTGCATCCTCGCCTTGCGACCTCCTGAAGATAAAAATAAAATAGGACAATTTCGTATATTAGTTTCAAACTAGAGAATATTGGAAATAATTTTTTAAAAAAGAGGATATAGTTGAAAAAATTCCAAATAACTCCAGGTTCTCTTTAAGTTTTACTTTTTCTTCATTCACCAAAAGGTGGATTTTGTGTCAATTTTAATTTGTAATCACCTATGTGCTTCTATTTTCACGGTTTTGATCTAAATAAGTGGTTTCTACACTAAGTTTTTCTTTTGTGATTTTGTTGTCTCAAATCGACGATGTTTGAGCTCCCGTCTTGGTGCAATGTTTGTTTGATTTTCAGTCTTTTGCAGTGTTTGTTTGATTTAGATTGACATATAAACTTCTATCAATTACTAATTCATCAAATGACTAGATCGTCAATATTGCAGATTCAGATGTATAAGTATATTGATCACTTTGATTTTGTCAAATTATTTATAGACATTGTGCCATTTTATGCTTATTAATTTGGATGTTGTAAGTATGTTCACATATTCATGGTTTTTATTTTTAGCGATGTTGAATTTGTATCTGATGTACTCTATCGATTTAAATAAATGAATATCGTCGTCTTTTTGTATAAAAAAAAAACTTTAACTTTTGATATATTTTAGCAAAAATTTAAAATTTAGTGTAATTTTTTTTTTCTAGAGACCAGATGATAAATACTACTAAAAATTCATATACATAATTGTGAGATTTTAAATTTGAATCCGAAATATAATACCTACCTTAATAATATTAAGATTTACTAACTAAGTTATGAATTAACAACATTTTAGTATAATTTTTTATTTGTGATGTTATTGACACAAGAAATGTTTCCTTTTACTTCTGACTTTTATTGGTACTTTCACGAATTCTCTTGTTAACAGGATTGATCCCTTAGAATTTAGATGTCTTAGATGAATCAAACAAATATTACATCTATTAAAAAATTTCAAAAGCTTTTATAATTATTTAATTATTATTTACTTTGTATTTTTTGGTTGGATATCATTAATAATTTATTTATGACTAAGGTTGTTAGAGATATTATATTCAATTGAAATCAAAATAAGATAATTTAATTTATCTTATGGCATAATAGGAATGTAAATTAGCCGTTAATAATTTTAATTTAGGACAATTTCTTTTGGCAATTGCAACCGTAATAAAAATATTTAATATCATTTTATAAGATATGTATGTATTAAGAAAACAACTAAATGTTTTTAAAGAATTCAATAACATATAGTTTGATGCTTATTCAAATGTTAAATTTTCTCTAATAACTTTTAATTCTTCAAATAAAAATTTACCCTCAAAATAAAAAAAATGTATAATGATTTGACAAATTTCAAGATGTTTATAATTTGCTTTGAAGTCGCTATTAGAATCTCCATATTTTTTCACGTACCTAGTCATTTCTTTTATTATCTTTAACTAATTAAACATTTCGGAATGTGACTTGTGAGTTTTAATATATATAAGAAATACGGAGTTTAATTATCCATATTAAAATTATAATATTAGTGCTCTAATTAGACTCTTTCACTACTAAATCATTTGATTTTATTCTTCAATTTACTAAATCATGTATATTTATTTAATTTGTGTTGTTTATAATTTTTTTAATAATTATTTTATGTAATTTAAATAATATAAAATTTTATTTTAAAATTTATATAGAATACCTATATTAAAAAGAAATTAGTACCCTTCAAAAATTGAGATTCTAGACAATGACACTTGTCCATCTCAACCTTGTCCAATGCACACGTTGTTAAGAAAGACACCTTCTTTAAACAATTTGGATAATTATTTAATTTTCAAAGTCTATACAAGCAAAAATCATGCTGACTGATTCCTTTATTTAATTAATTAATAATGAATACTATTTAGTATTTTAATATAAAAAACATATTAGACGTCAAGACTGCACCCAATACGTGGCTGGAAAATTTATAGAATTGTCAACTTTGTAGTGGTTTATTATGGATAAAAAAAGAAAACACAATTACATGTCGTTTTAAGGGAAAGGCAACACATTCACGATGTCGTTTTGCTTCGGTCGGACTCAAACAAAGCCAAGAGAGATTTAGCAGTTGCCAGGTGCGAGTTCCGATGTATATATTTGTTTATTTATCTATCAGAAAAAATAAACAACGGTCTAAAATTTGTTAAAATTAGAAGCCTCTAACTCTTCATCATTTCGTTCTCCAAAAGACCATAAAAATCAAAGGAAAAATCAAAACAAAGATATATTAAAAAACTATAATAATAATAATAAAAAAGAGAAGAAAAAATCTCAGTGGCGCACACACCCCATAATCAACGATCCCTTTTGCTTTTCCCATCAAAATATTATACTATTTTCCTGGGTTGTTGCAGGTTTCAGCAATGAGAGCTGAAAAAAAGAAGCTTTATTACAATAATTAATCGCAAACAATAGAAATTTCAAAAGGGAACCCAAAAAATGCCTTTTGATTGAGCTCGTCAACAATGGCAGATGATCTCTCTTCCTTCACCAAGGTCAGTGTATTTTTGCAGTGCCATGTTTTCTATTTTCGTCAAATCTCCCCAAACTTAGATAAAAGATTATTTTTTTGATTTTGTTTTTTCATGGGGCGTCACGTGAAATTGTCCGATCTGGTTTCTTAAAATAACCCCAACGAATATCTGTGTTTTTAAGGTCTATGGGTTATTAGTTTTTCATTTGGTAGTTTCCTGTAGATGTAAATTCCGTGGGGTTAATGTTAATCTATTCAATGTTTATTTGTTGGATCGACCAAGTTGAGGCTTTTTTAGCATATTCATTAATTAATCGATTTAATTTAATTAATAATAATGTTGTAGTTCATGGTTACAGGATGTTTTGCTTGTGAAGGGTTTGAAGAATTCTACGTTTGTTTGGAGGTTGGTCGTGTTAACCTTTGCAATGGTTTGTGGTGTGTATATATGTTCTATTTGTTTGAAGCAGATAAGCACTGGTAGCAAAATTGGTTTTACAGATATCAATGTTATTCAAAAGCCTTGTCCTGAACCTAACATTGAACCTTGGGAGATTCCTTATGTGCACTACCCGAATCCCAACACTTATAGCAGGTGACTGAGATATTAAGAGTACACTCACTCCTCAGAGTGTAATTTGAGATTTTGTTTTTGAACTTTATTGATATTGTATCCTTGTTTGTTAGGGAGGAATGTAGATGCCACCCTGTGCGCTATTTTACGATTCTGTCAATGCAGAGATCCGGGAGTGGATGGTTCGAGACGTTTTTAAATAGTCATCCTAACATAAGTTCTAATGGGGAAATCTTTTCAGTTAAGGTTAGAAGGAGTAATATATCGACAATAACAGAGACGCTGGACACAATTTATAATCTAGATTGGTTAAGTAGTGCTTCCAAAAACGAGTGCACGACTGCAGTTGGTTTGAAGTGGATGCTTAATCAGGTAAAGTTTATTTTATTTATGTTTGGATTATTCGGTGGTGTTTTTGGTGTAGCTTTCGAAAGGAAAGTAGATTATTTTAGGTATTGTGGTAGTAAATTCAAATAATGTCTGAAATACCAACATTAAAATTGTGTATAGGAAGAATAATATGATGATTTGAAATGCAATTCTTTATTTGCATGTATCTGTGAGTAACCAACAATATGTTTTAAATAATTTTAACCAATATCTGTTGATTTACATGGAATTTAGAGGAAAGTAGAACATTTTTGAAGTCTAAACTGTTGCTTGTGAGATGTCACGTTTTAAAAAGAATGCAGAACTATGATATATAAAGGGAAAAGGAGGGTCGTGTTTCTCTTGCACTTTCTCTTTCATGCACACACAAACAATGGCATGAGTTATGGTGATGATGAAGCATGCGTTCACCTTCACTTGTTACCCTTCAATTTTTCAAAACATTTTCCGATTGTTCTTGTTGAACTGTTGCTGTTATAAAGGACCAGCAGAGGTTGATTGGCTGAGTTTTTCAGTATCATTTTTGTTTTGGTATTTTTGCCATGTTTTCGTGGCTGCTTCTGAGATGATTTATGTGTTTACAAATGTGGATGCACAACATGTTGAAGGTTCAGTGAGATTGAAGTAGTTCTTTCTTCTTGCGGAACACTTTTGCATTAGATGGATGGTTCTTGGCTTTGCTTTAATAGTTGATAGAAAGCACAAGAGTGTACAATACAAACTAATCTACATGTATAATAATAGATTTTGGTTAAGAAGGAAATATGTCTTTAGTGTGGGAAGTTGCCCTTCAGTACTTAGGTACCCTAGAATGTAGAAGTTCCTTACTGCAAGTTTATCTGAGTAGATAAAGTTAGGTATTACCCGATTTCCTTAATAGTCAATGCGGATCAGTGTTATGAATAGAAATTGCTGAAAATAGAGGAATGTCAAAAATCCGGTATATGAATCAGCAAATAGCATTGCAGGCAAATAGCGGATGAAATAAGTCAATTATATATAAAAAAGGCATGATGCAAGCAAATAAAAAGGGAATGGAAGCAAAGTATAGCTTTCATCGAAACATTTACATATTTCAGTGAATATAAGAGTAATACTAAATTACTAACTGAATCGTCAGTTTTTCTATTTTAAAAATAGGTCATATTGGCACACATGCAAACTTTTCAATTTTATTAATTTTAAAAACCCTAAAATTTCTCTTTTATTTTCACACTATTGCCGCTACATCTGCTACAAGAAACTGGAATGGTCGCCACTAGTGCCTTAATAGTGAAACTAGGTTAGTGTCGTGTTTTTTCATCAAAATCCGCTATGCTATGGCGCTGCTATCGCCGCTATTTGACAACATTATTACTACTATTTACTGCCCATTCTTTCAAAACGACACTTGGGCGTAATGATAAGTTACTCTTCGAAATTCTAATATTCAAAGCTAATTAATGTGGTTCCCCATATTTGTCTCTCCTTTCTTACAGTAGTTAATCAGAACTTTCCTTTTCGGTATATATTAAAAATGTGACTAATGCCCGGGAAAACGAAAACCACCCAAGGAGCAAGCCTATGAAATCAAAAGCAACGCATCAATAACAACTCAAGTTTTCAACAGATGGCTTTTGTATTGCCTACACATATTGGCATATTGCATTTCTTTATTTTTCACCTTACTTAATATTTGACATGTTATTGACTGTATATTTTTTAGTGTCATAATCTTTGTGATTTGTAATTTATAATTTAATGCAGGGATTGATGCAGCATCACGAACAAATTGCCGAGTACTTCAGAATACACGGTGTTTCAGTCATATTTCTTTTCAGAAGGAACCTTTTGCGCCGGATGATTTCTGTACTTGCAAATGAATATGATAGGAATGCGAAGATATTAAATGGCACTCACAAATCTCATGTTCATTCACCCAAGGAGGTCTTTCTCTATTTTTTGTTTTGCATGTGTGCTTCATTGCGTTGCTAGGTGCTCTGAGTTAGTTGTAATGTGCAAACTGCCAACTCTGTCCTCCAAAAATCAGGATGTCATCACATTAGTCCTTCATAGATTTTTCTCCAAATTAGTCTCTCAACGATTAAATTGTCACTATATTTGTCCTCTCTAGAATTTTTCATCAAATAACTCACTGATATATAAAACTATAACTTGCCCTTTTGTGTGACCGGTATAGTAATTCGTATGGATGATTTTGCTGACAATAGTGTATCTTTAAGAGAGACTAATTAGTGAAAATTATGTGGAGGACTAATAAGGTGACACATTGATCTATGAGGGGCAAATTTTATGAAAAGAATCTTTAGAGGAGGAGTAATTTGGCAAAACCTTGATCTTTGGTGGACCAAGTTGAAGGTTTACTTTTGATATATTATATCATCCTACTAAAGACATTCACAGTTCATGTTAATGGATTCTAACTATCGTTTCAGGCAGAAATACTCGCAAAATATAAGCCCACACTGAATTCAACATTGCTGATTGCAAACCTGAAGCAAGTGAATGATACCACCACAAAGGCTTTAGAATATTTCAAGAGCACAAGGCACATTATGCTATACTACGAAGACGTTGTCAAAAACCGAACAGTAAGTCACACCATCTCTGCATGATTGATTCCTACTTCATCTTCCATTTATATGCCTATAATAAAAAATAAAGGTCTCTTGATGGTTCACTTGTTTTCAGAAATTAATGGACGTTCTGGAGTTTCTAAAGGTTCCACAAATGAATTTAAAGAGTCGTCAGGTGAAGATTCATAGAGGATCATTATCGAGCCAAGTTGAAAATTGGGATGATGTGAGCAAAGCACTGACCGGCACGAAATATGAGAATTTCCTGCAAGATTATGGTAGGTAAACTGACGGGTATGTACATACCGCGTTTTGCCTTTTCTTTTTTTTCCTTCGCACGCCGTTAGCATTCTTCTAATCTTTGCTCGCGAGTCGCCACAAGAGCCAACAGGAAAGCAGCTACCCTGTTGAAAATTTTGCCATGCCCTTCTCAGTTTTGTGTTCTTAATTTGTCTGCCAATTCAATTAAATATTTAATTCATTCTTTGTAATTTTTCTACTTTACTGTTTTGTTGAACACTTGTATTGAAGCCATCAAGAGAATTTGCAATTTCAATTTGTCAAATTTTATTTATTCATATTGTCAAAGGAGAGCACAAATGTCTTTTGAGGGAATTGAAGGTCACTGACGTTTATAATATATCTTGTTTAGGTGCAAACAGCTGTGGGCATTTAGATGCACATACACCACTTGTTTATTTTATATATTATTTTCACGTGTTAGGAATCAGAGGTGGCAAATGGAAGGAATCTATAGGTAAGAAGCTTCAGATTAAGAGAAAATCTCATTATAAAATAGATGCAAATTTGACTATGTGAGTGATAAATGCTATATTTATTATGTACTTTTTTTTTACAAAAGTATTTATTGTACATCTTATCAAGGCAACTAAGTGTAACTAACTGTGCAACTGTCTAATTAACTCACATAGCACTGTAGGTAAAGTTCATCATGGTTGGTTACAGTGTAGTAGTACTTGAGAACAAAAAAGAGTTATATTTTGTCCTATTGTTTAAGTACATGATTTTCAATAAATCGAATATTAGGCATTAACCTATTTTTTTAGAATAATTTTCTACAATTATGTAAGTAAGGGGGTACGGTACGACTACTTACCTAAGAAGAAAAATAGTAGTAGTATGCGAAATAAGGGAGTAGGTGCTGATATGATAATTTTTAGTCTTATAAATTTACTATATTTTATTTTTAATTTTTATAAATTATTTTTTTGTAATTTTTAGTCTTTATAAATATTATTGTTTTCAATTTTAATTTTATCGTAAGATTAAAATTGAAAAATGTGATATTAGTAAGGATTAAAAAGTTTGAATTTAATTTTATAAAATTAAAAATAAAATACAACAATTTATCTAATTCTATAAAACACAAAATCATGTTTTTCACCTCATTTTATTATGCAATACAAAGGTAGTCAAAGGAGGCACATATCAAAGTCTACAACCCCTTTCTAAAAAAGCACCAGCAAAATTTGACACGGTAGCTTCAATATCTCACTCACACGCATACTCGTTTTTGACCTGGTCGCGTTCCCAAACAACATGCAAATGCAACGTTCCAAGGCACTACCACCAAACACAACTACTGCTTTTAAAAACACATGGAATTGGGTTATAGACGTTGTACGGAGATTTGGAACCAAGGCACCGTTGAATTCAAAAGGTGTGAATTGAATCCTTAAATTGAAAGTTTTTCATAAAAGCGTGCGTTCATAATCATCATCAATGAGGGTTATGATGTTATGTTGTCTGTGAAATAATATTATTACATCAACCGATTATTATTCTAGAGTAGAGTAGAGTAGAAGCTGTACCAAGCTTTGAATTATAATGTAGTTTGGATGAAACATTTTATTTAACTAAACTGCATAGAGCTCTAACTTTGATTAATTTAAATCTTGTGACCGCATAATTAGTGTTACTCATATATTGCTCTAAGGCATGTTCAGAGAAAAATTCATTTTAAATAATAAAATGATGAGTTTCATCCGCTCAAAATAATCAATAATTAATATTATATATACTTATACCAAATAGATTACAATGTGCTAAATATCAATAATTAATTTTTATTTATTAAAATTTGAAATATTTTGCTCTAATATCTAATGTGAGATTGTAAATCAATGTCTACACATGGGGTGAAAAGTATAGATGATGCATAGTTGTATTTATTTCGCATTAACTTGTCATTTATTTGTTAGTTAACAATAACTGCTCAAATTCTTTCTAAAAAAATAATTACTCAAATAAATAAGATTTAGAATCTTAAATAACTTTTATTCAGCTGTTTTAAAATTAGATAGGACTCAACATTTAACTAAACCACTCCTTCAAAATAAATAAATAAGAAAATTAACTAAACCCACCAATAACTTTATGAAATATTGATGGGGAGTTTGAATTTGACAGCATTAAATAATCTACTAATATTGATGTCCAAAAACAAAAGATAAAATTCACGTACAAGTTCAATAATAGAGAATACAAAACTAAAGTTGAGATGTCAAATTAATATATTAGTTTTAATTTTAACATTTTTCTCTAGGATTTGAACCAAAAAGTCTTTTAATTTCTTCACCATATTCCTTTCTACCGTTATTATTTCTAGACACTTTCCATCATCACTTCTACATATGACATCCTCCATCATCCTTATGGTTATTTAGCCATGACACATGTTTTAAAGTGGCGTAAGATTCCGTTCGTATTAGCTGACATGTCTAGGATCGGTATTCAATATTCACTGATCCAATTTTGACAAACTCCTATTGGGTTAATTGTGAGTAAGATGTTGGAAAAATAAACAAACAACTCCAATCGGCCTTAATTCTAATACATGCCCTAATTATAACATCTAAGACGAGAAAATAGTGATGAAGTGATCCGTCATAATAAAAAACACACAACTTCTGTGCTATATTACCTCTCATTCTCTTCAAATGTCTACTTGACTGTCAAAGCGTTTACAGATACCATCGTATTTCAATGAACGAAAATCTGTTAGCTCATCAAATCTAACCTTCTTCGTCAATCCTCTTTAAATCCACCTGCTTTTTATTGAGGCAAATAAACCAAAAGCACCAACATAGAATTTCAATTGACATAAAACAAGTTAAGGCAACCTCCACATACATTATCCTATTGTGACCATTCCTCCAAAGATGAGACACATGTGTGACAAATTTTCAAAATTTAAAAAAATGAATGAGTGGCAAATATCTTTATTCCAAAAATGAGATTAGGAAAAAAAAGAACTTCTCCACATTTGAGTTCGAAATTACATTCAAAATTTAAAAACAAAAAAGTCATTACCTGAGCTCAATCAAACGGGTCTAAAATTAAAATATTGAAGTGTGGGGGTGTGAGGATATGGTAGCCGCAGTGGGTGCAAGTTGCAAGTAGCCTAGTAGGAAATAACTAGGAGCCGTTGATTGAGAAGAATGGGTCCCACGGCACGAGACATAAGTTGAAAAATACCTGTTCACGGACGGCTAAGTTAAACGACGTTACAATCGATGTTATTACTCTTTTAACCCCAGATCCAAAGCCAAGTGGGTGTTGGTGTATGTAAAAAGTAGTGTGTATGTATGTATCTATCTAATCTCGCGTTGTAATTGTTGTTTTCTTTAAAACCCAACCCTATTACCATTCTTTTTCTTTCTTCTTCTCCTTCTCTGTCTTTGTCTCTCACTCTCCTTCTCTCTGTTAAGCTACTTGGACCATAGACCAGGTTAGAGAGAGAGAGAGAACAAAGAGTAAAGAGAAAGAGAATAAAAATCCACTTAGCCTATTCAATACTTTTTCATATGGCTCAACAAAGTAACAGTGGCGATCTGAATCAGCATCCTCAGCAGCAGCAGCAGCATCAGCAGCAACAGCCATGGGCGCAGCCACATCAGTATCAACAACAATGGATGTCTATGCAGTATCCTGCTACTGCTATGGCTATGATGCAGCAACAGATGATGATGTATCCTCAGCATTACATGCCGTATGTTCATCCTCATCATTATCAGCCGCCACATCAGCAACAGCCTTCGCCGCCGCCTCAGAGTCATCATAACCACCATCATCACCAGCAGCAGCAGAAACAAGTCTCTCCCGATGAGATCAAGACGATCTGGCTTGGTGACCTTCACCATTGGATGGACGAAACTTTTCTTCATAACTGCTTTGCTCACACCGGAGAGGTTTACTCTCTCTCTCTCTCTCTATTAATTAATTGTTATAGTTTGAATGTTGAAATTCAATTTGTTAGATTTGGTTTCGTAAGTTGCTTTCATTGGTTTAATTTAATATTATCAGCATATCTTGTGATGTGAGTTTCTGTTTTATATAAATGATCTTGATTTATTTATTGTTGGAAGTTACTAGGGTACAATACTTCATTGTTTAATTTGCCGATTTGACATTTTTTTTTGGTTGGTATTGGATTGATTCAATTCATTCGTGAGCATTTTGATTAACCAATCAAATCACGATTTGATTTCTTAAGCTATGGCCTGAACTTTAATTTAAGTTCATTGATCTTTTTGTGTGTGATTAGGGTTTTCCCCTTTTCTATCCTTGGCATTGCCACTCTAAGGTAGGTCTACTTTTGGTACCCTATGTGGTCCCCTAGAGTCTGAGGCTGATAACGTGAAGCTGTTGACCCATGTTTTTACTAGACTCGCTAGTATAACCTAGATCTATTAATTGTATTCTGAAAAATGGGGCTAACGTAAATCATTATTTTTGTTCTCTGATGTATTTTGAGATATTCACATGTTAAATTTGAATAGCTGACATTGACAATCAGACATTGCCTTTTTTGGGCATTCATGAAGAAACCTTTTTGTTTGTCATATTCTGATTAGCTTCTTGAAATGAGCTTGAACCAAAGTTTTTGTGCACTGCCAAACAAAGGTTTTTTATGTTGTGTTGCCTTATATGCAGGTTGTATCGGCCAAGGTCATACGTAATAAGCAAACTGGTCAGTCGGAGGGATATGGATTTATTGAGTTCTATTCGCGAGCAACGGCTGAGAAAGTCTTGCAGAACTATAATGGTACTATGATGCCAAATACAGATCAGGCTTTTCGTCTGAATTGGGCTTCATTCAGCGCTGGTGGTGGTGAGAGACGTTCTTCTGATGCTACTTCTGATCTCTCTATATTTGTGGGGGACTTGGCCATAGATGTTACTGATGCTATGCTGCAAGAGGTGTTTGCTAGCAGATACTCATCTATTAAGGGAGCAAAAGTTGTCATTGATTCTAATTCTGGCCGATCAAAAGGCTATGGTTTTGTTAGGTTTGGTGATGAAAATGAGAGGACAAGGGCAATGACTGAAATGAATGGTGTTTATTGTTCTAGCAGGGCGATGCGAATAGGTGTTGCAACACCCAAAAAAACTTATGGAAATCCCCAACAATATGCTTCACAAGGTTTTTGTTATTTAATTGTTATCATGCTTGCATGTGAAGTAATTTTATTATATTCAATCTGCTCTCAGTGTTAACTTCTTATTTATATGGTTCCGCTTAAATCAACACCTACCTTTTCTGTTGCAGATACCCTAAATTTTCGTTTTAACTGAAAGGAGGTCCCAGTAATTTAATTTCCTTGCTGGCTGTTGATATTAATATCTTCTTTTTAATTACTTGTTTAATTTGGTTTGTGCAAATTTATTTTTATGTTGGTTAAAATTTTAATATTAACATGTATGATGAATAAGCTGTAACTTGTAAGTAACCTGCTTTATTTGGAAGTATGCTTTATATTGCTAACAGTAATCATAGTATTCAATACAAGTCCTGGAACTTTTTGCTGCTTAAATATATTTATCCGTTTATTAAATGTCATAATGGTTTTTGGCTTTATGCGTGAATGGACTTGTTATTTTGATTTTTGACAATTGCTTATCGCTGATTTTTCTATGCTTTTTCACATCTTTATCTCTATTCCCTTGCCTACCTCATCATGTAAATTGTCTGATGTCTGGATGACAAGTCTGTGCTTTTTCAGCCTCAATCTATTGTTGAATGTTAGTGAAATATGTTTGTAGATCTCTTTACACAATTTAGAAACTTGAAAGCATATCGAGGCAGAAAAATTTATTGTTTATTGTATATATATTGCCAGGCTTTCTTGTATATATTGCTGACTTTTTTCTTTCTTAAACTAGCTGTGGTGTTGGCTGGTGGACACTCATCTAATGGTGCTGTAGCCCAAGGTTCCCAATCTGAAGGGGATTCTAACAACACAACTGTCAGTCTGCTTTTGTAGCTTTTTATATCTTTTAATCAACTTGTTTTGATATCTCAGTAACGGATATCTGTTACAGATATTTGTTGGAGGGCTTGATTCTGACATCAGTGATGAGGATCTCAGACAACCATTTTTGCAATTTGGTGATGTTGTCTCTGTGAAGATTCCAGTCGGTAAAGGATGTGGTTTTGTTCAACTTGCTGACAGGTACACTTGTGGTATCCCTTAACATAGACATAGAACGTAACTTGCTCGCAACTCGTCATGGTTAAGAATCGTATAAGGACCAGGATATGACATCGAAGGAAGTTGCTGTGAACTATTGCATAGGATGATAGTGGTGATTGCTATTGCAGTTACCATTAGCACTGTCTTAGTACTATCCTTAATACTATTGCATAAGGATATGGTATTGAAAGAAATTGCTGTGAACTATATTGCATAGGTTGATATGATTGTGATTGCTATTGCAATTATCATTAGTACTCTCTTACTTTTGCCTGGGTGAATTAGCTATTTTTTTATGCCTTCTGCTCTTCTGTAACAGAAAGAATGCCGAGGAAGCAATTCAGGCATTGAATGGAACAATGATTGGGAAGCAGACAGTGCGCCTTTCTTGGGGTCGCAGTCCAGGAAATAAGCATGTGAGTTTATTTTTCTACTCTAAATTCAATATATTGTTATATTTTTATCTTTTTGGCTATCTAATTGGTAAATTAGAGTTTCAATCTTCGCATAAATGAATCCAGATTAATGTTTTTGTGTACTCAATCTGTGAAACTATATATTTTTTAGTGTAAGGAGTACCGACATCAGTGCATCACTGTATTCCACCATTACTGATAGTTCGTTACTTTATTATACTTTTTCAATTATGATTTACATCTTCTACTTACGTGCCAAATTATTTTATAAAATTTTCCACATTCATATGCCTTACATGTAATTAGTTGCTACAAAGAGTTGTCAATTAGCATATATACTTTTTAATTCCTTTGCAATAGATCTTGATTATGAAGGCCCCAAAATAAATTATCATACTTTTCAAGGTAGGCAGAAATATTATTCCCAAACAAGTTTTGCAAAATCAAGTATTTACATCATTATTGAAATCCATTTCTAATGTAATTCCTTGGGAACTCACAGTGGAGGAATGATTCTAATGGAAATCATTACGGTGGCGGTCAGGGTTATGGAGGTCATGGATATGGAGGTCATGGATTTGCTGCTAGACAGAATCAGGATATAGCTATGCAACCTGCTGCTGCAATTCAAGGTGCTTCCTAACGGTCATAGCAGAATGGTATTGAAATAGGATGGATTTTATTGCTCTCTTAAGTGAACTGTAGTATTATTTTTAAATTTGTAGCTGGGTTATATGGTACCCAAGGTTCTTAAGATAATATTAAAAGCTATGAAGTTTTGGATTGAACTCGTCCATATAATATGGCTCGAGGTATTTTTGGTTATTTAATCGTTAGTAGACAGCCAAGATTATTTTTATTATCATCTTTACACATAACAGTGTAGAAGCTTGCAAAAATTTGAAATTGAGTGTAAAGACTGAACAATATAGAAATATTTATTTCATGTTTGATCTTAAAAATCAATAGACGAAAAATTGAGTGAAGTTTTAATTTATTTTTTTGATAAATTAGAGGACGGTCTATCTATATCTCGTGCACAACATTATCAATGTTACATGAAAAAGTGACAAACATCTAAGCTTTAATCGGGTTCGTACATTGTTCACTTCTTTTCCATGTTTGCTTGTTGTATGTTGTCTTTTAAACAAAAGTAAAATTTATCTACTGATATGATATATTGTGTTTGTGTTGATAGTGTAGTCTATTGTCTTTTTCTTTAACAATGCTATTTAGTACGTTGGTATGAATCACTTTCCTTTTTTGTTGTTGTAAACTATCTATCATCTCTATCTGGAATTAAAAAAGATATTGTCTTACTTGCGTTATTATCGATTTCTAATTTCAATAATGCGAAGAAAAAATACAAGGACATGATGAAATAAATTCAAAATGTTTTTAGGCTAGGAAATAAACCCAAACTTCAGAGATGATCTTAAATATAAAATAGGTTCATTTAATACATAAAAAAATAGATTCAATTGTTTTCTACTATCAATATAAAAAAAGAATGTGTTATGAAAATTACAATGTTTCCTAGTTAAAATTTGGTCTTTTTGTTTTATTTAAGGATTAAATAATAATACACTTTAATGGTTATTTAATTCAAATAAAAAAAACTGTATATAAAAAACTGCACAAAAAACCACAAAAAAAGCTCCAAAAAATATTTAAAAATCCTACACATAAAATTACATATAAAAACTGAAAAAAAATTTCACTTAACTTGCAATAAAAAAGTATAACCCAAGCATAATTGTCATCTATATAATTGATCTCTAAAGTAAAAATATTAACCGATGCACTGAACAACAATATAATTACACAAAGAAAAAAAAATTTCACCCGAAACATAATTGTTATCTATATAATTGATCTCTAAAGTAAAAATATTAATCGATGCATTAACTGAACAACAATATAATTACACAAAGAAAAATCTGTAGTTTCAATAAAATTACATAAGTGATAAATATGAAAATAATTGAATAAATATTTGTTGGTATTTTAGTTTTTATTTATTTTTTAATTTCAAACACTATTAAAAAACATGTGGTAAATATTTAACAGTGACAAATATAAAAAAATATTGTAGTTTAATTAAAATTACATAAGTGATAAATATAAAAAATGACAGAAAAAATATTTGTTGGTCTTTTATTATTTTTTTCTTTCTTCCAATTTCAAAC
>JBBPBQ010020323.1:58406588-58433012 GCA_037974755.1 Cicer yamashitae
TATGTTTTAAAATGTCAACAATGTTATCCTTTTTTTTTATAAAAATTCAAAAAATTCATCAAAATTTTCAAACAAAACCCGTAAAATTAATTATCATCTTCAATATAATGCAAATTTCATCAAATTTATAACTTAAATCTTCAAATAAACTCATATTTTCATTCGTTATTTGATGTTGTTGGAGATGAAAATATGAGTTTATTTGAAAATTTAAGTTATAAATTTGATGAAATTTGCATTATATTAAAGATAATAATTAATTTTACGGGTTTTGTTTGAAAATTTTGATGAATTTTTGTAAAAAAAAAAGATAACATTGTTGACATTTTAAAATATAAAAGATCCAATTGTCACTTAAAATTAAAATAAGAATTAAATCGGGACTAAAACGTTAACTGAAATTAAGTTAAGGAAACACAGATGATATTTAGCCTTATATCTAAAATCATTCTCATAAATAGTTATAATAATGTACCTATAATATAAAACTTTTTACATTGATAAATCGTAATAATTAAACTCTTTTATCATATCAAAATGTGGTTTTTTAAAAACAATTTCTCTATTAAAAATATAGACTACTAAACACTAAATATAGACTCCCAGCCGAAATTTAAATTGTAATTCGCCATGCTGAAGAAGTATATCCTCTTCTCCTAGACCCAATCATTTATTACCTTTTTGGTTATAAAACCTATTCATACTGTGATAAGAAAGTAAAATGCGTTCAAAATAAAATATATATAAATTAATCAATAGAGTATACCATTCTGCACACTAATGTAGTAGGAAGAGATTGTGAAGGGGTAAAATTAAAATTCCTCAATCTCTGTTTCTTTGCGTCCAAAAAGTTGCTTGTTGAGAGAGTTGCTTTGACTGTTTAGCCCTCCGGGATTTCTTCAAATTTATCCATTTATATACAACTGTTATTAAATCTACCTATCACACTGTTTATTTAGTTTCAAATGCATTTACAACTTTAATAATTTAATGGGTGCGTTTGATTCAGATTTTTTCATGAAAAAATCTATTTTTTTAAACCAAAAGTCATTTTATAGGGTTTGAAAGGCGTTTGTTTCAGATTTTCTAAAAATCATTTTGTTAAAAAAAATCATTTTTTGGCTAAAAATGAAAAGCTAAAAATAGTAGCTTCTCAAATTCGCTAGTGCGATAGATGAGAGAGAAAGATGCCAAAAATTTTAAAAACACGGAACTTAACCCACTAATAAGAGAAAATGATGTAATAACCCTTACCCTTTTTGAAAAATCCAAAATTACCCTCCATCAATTTTTACTGGGTTTTCTCATCAGTTTCAGGCACTTAATTGTGATAGTTTTTCTCCTTCCATGAGGCTCTCATATGGGTTTTTCATCAAGTAAATTTCCTTCTCCTTTTCAATTTTTTCACATAATTTTTTTATTGTTTCTACGCCTTTTATTTGAATCATTTTATTTTTACATCATTCATATATTGATACTATTTTTTTGTTGTTTTTTTGTGTTTATTTATTGTTTTTTGATGAGTACTTAAGGTACATTAATCAATTTTAAAATGTGTATAAGAAATGGATTAAACTTATAAATTTTGTAGGGTATTATAAAAGTCATGTCCTTTATGGTAATTTTGTAGTTTAAAAAATCACTTTTATAAAATTGTATACAAACAGATTAAAAATCATTTTTAAAAAAAAATCATTTTTATGATAGTAAACAAACGAAAATAAAAAAATCATTTTTAGACAAATCTCTACAAAATAATTTCTAAATTTTTTGAACTAAAAATCATTTTTATTTAAGCTGAAACAAACGCACCCAATATCATTATAGTTTACTAATTAAGAATCAGATTAACAATTTTCAATTCAAGTGTTAAGCCCGTAAATGTTAATATCATTAGATTTGACATTTTATTTTGAGTTCAAATATGAAATCTGACAATTGTGTGAGTTAATTGTGATAAAATTTATCATCTTTTCTAAGAATTTTTTTTTAATTCTATAAATTATTTTAGAATCTATACCTATATATAAGGGAAGGGAATAGTAAATTTTTATATAATCTTTCAATTTCACCTACCTTAAGTGAAATTACAATTATACGAATTAAAAATGATTATATATAAAAATATAATAAATTAATGTCATACATAACAAGAGTATTTAATCTATTCCTAAAAGAATATTCAACACCAGTCTTATTCATACTATTGTCATCTAAATAACATGTGTGCACTATCTAAATACATACTATTTTCATACTTACATACATGCATACTCTAGACACTATCTATGACCATGACTATTCTGAAGACATACATACTATATTCATCTAAATAAAACCTGTGCACTATCTATGACCATGGACTATTCTCTAAATAAAGATTGTTTTGAAGGATGTTAAATTATGTTTTTTTATATATAATTTAAAGAAAAAATAAGTTTAATTTGAAATAATATATATAGTTGCAGTTGCATACAATTAGTCTTGGATGAATAGGAGGCAGGAGCATTATACATGTGATTTAAATGCAGTTTATTTACTTATAATCTATGAGCTGTACAATTGAATATTAAATAATAAATTTAGTTAGCACAAAAAAAAATAGTTTTTTTGGTCAAATAATAAATTTAGTTGACAACAACAAATTTGTCTGCGTTGTTGGATGTTCTATATACTAAATACTAATCACAAGTTTTATAAGAAACTAAGAATTCTATCTAAACTATTTATATCTCCAGAAGCAAATTTCACAAACTCAACTACAATATTTTTTTTCATATACTATTTATGGTCAATGAGCATTAAGAGAGGATGAATTTCAAATTATTTAATTTAATCAATCAATAACTACCACTAAGTAATCTGGAATGGAATGTCGCCCAAGAAACAAAATGACAAATCAGGCACATAATTTTTTCACCATTTGAGGTCTTTTGTGATGTTATTCATCTTACAACTACCATGACATAAGGGTTACAACTAATCAAAAGCAAATCACGAATTAGATTTCTTAACGATTTGGTTCATGACGGAGGTCTTTGAATATATCAACATCATTAATATTTTTTTGGGTTATTGAAACATGAAAATGATCCACATATAATTACTGTGGACATGATATATTCCAAAAAAAAAAAGTTTAGTCTAAGGCTATATTGACGATATAAACTTATTAGCAGACTAAATATCATAATTAGTTAAAACTACATAGCTTGCTGATTGATGATAAAATAAAAGTAAGCTGGACAATGATTTTTCTTCTATTTGCATCGTTAATATATATAAAAATTACGTTTAAATCTTCGCTGAAATTAATGATTTTGGGTGTTCCATGAAATGTGTCTCTACTAATTTAAATTTTTACTTATAAAAAATTGAATATTTTCGATTACACTAAAAAGTCTCATTTTGTTTGGTAGTCGAGACTAAGGATAATTTTTTGTAAACTACTCTTATACTCTTCAAATGATCTAAGACACGGTTTTTACGAAAGACAACCCTTTAGTTCTTTAAATTAAATTCAACTGAAGACTTCTATTTCGATATTGAGGTCCGAACAATGAGAACAAAACATATATACTAGATGTGAAATTGGTTTAGCAATGGGGCATGATAATAAATTACTACAATCTAGAATCATGTGGATTTGGTCCATTACATCGTCATGGTTGTGCAAGTGGCCAAATTGATAGAAATCCGTTTTGAGAGAATATGTGCTGGGCTAGCCGAAATGTGATCCAAACCGGACAATTAAATTATGAACTTAAGACAATTATGATAATTGTTGATAAAAAAAAAATTGTATTCTGGTAGCACACTAGGATTATAAAACTTCAAACTTTAAATACTATCTAACCACTCTTAATATCATTGGTCTTAAAGAGACCATGATTAGAAAGATTGAAATTGAAAGGGACATTGCTTGTTTCTACATGGTTGATCATAAATTATATAGATATTTCATAATCATAATAGTCGGAAAAGAACAGTGGAGATATATGGTTATTTATATATTAGACATTTTTGTTATATTTTTGTGCAACGTGTTTAAATTCAATTATCTTTTGTTCAAGTGCATATCCTCATTTATAATTTATTCGTCATAAAATAAACATTTATAATATTCATTTTGTTACAGGTCAATATGTCTTCCCATACAGTTCGTAAAAAATTGCAACCAAAATTCTCAATAACAAACAAGAAAATGAAAGAATTCCACTGTCCAGCTAAATGAATGAGAAAAGTCTTATTTTTTGTCTAAAGGTGAAAATATGCCTGTTTAGTATATCTTTTCTTATTTTTAATTTATTTAATTTTAATTTTCAAATTTTTTAAACGAAACAAAAATTGAATCCTATGGTTAGGTGCAGAGCTAAACTTCAGCTCTAGCTGAATAAGAGTTGCTTTAAGGATGGACATTTTAACCAATGAAAAGTGTCATGATATGTAGCTCATTGATATTCTTCTTGTTGGCATTTTGGATTTATACATATCAACCAGTACTGTGTGCTTGTGATTGGTCTTCAATTCATGAAGATTATCCGGGATTTAATTTGAAAATAATAATAGGAACACACTTTTTAATATACTTATTTTATCGATCAAAATTCATATGATTTAAATTGAGATCTATATGATTTTGTGAAATCTACGTAAATTTTAACTAATAAAAATTAGAATGTTGAAAAGTGTGTTAGAGAGCATGATATTAACTCTCTTCAAATTTCAAATATGGTCCGAGAAACTTGAAGTCTGCATTTTGTGTTCTTAAGCTTGTATTTGATTTATTCTTATATATGAAAATGTTATTTTGAATATTGGTAAGTGATTATCTCGTTGCACACATGTTATTGACTCAAAAATAAAGATATGAGTATTATGATGCATATTTATGTTTGTCTTTGCAAATGAGTCTTATTTAGTGCATAATATTCTATTATGAAATATGATTTTAAGCATGACAAATAAATAGAAGTACATGGGTTTACAGAAATTTTGTGACAATGATATTAGGCTTAAGCATGCTTGTAATTGTTAACATAATTTGATTTATTTGTGTTAATAATTGATTAGTACGGGGGTATTTAACTTGATTCTAATTGATCTATCTTTAGCATATATTACCTTCGTCCTTAAATATAAGTCTTTGCGGTAAATTTTATTATTGTTAAAGTTAGTAGCGAAGTTAATGTGTCTATTTTATATAGAAAATGACTAAAATGTTATTTGTGTATTAATGTATTTAATAATGACTTTCCATATTTCAAAACAAATAAATAGTATTAGTTAAGGTTATATTAAAAAAAATAATAAATATATCTAATAACTCTAATAAATCGAATAGAAACTTATATATAAAGGCAATTTTTTTTTATCAAAAGATAGTTTACATTTAGGGAGAGAGATAACAATAATTGAGTGATCTCTGGAACCTTTTTTCATAGAAGATGAAGATGAAAAGAGTGTTTCACTAATGATACTAAAGTGAGTGATAAATAGCATATTGATTCATGAAGAAAAGAAAAGTCGGGGTAGATTGAGAGAAGGAGGTACCACAGCTAACATGTTATTGCTTGCATACATATATACACGTGGACTAAGAAAATGCAAGCAAATTTATTACCACATTTCCATTCAATTTATATATCAAATAGACTTAATCAAACAGAAAAAAACTATAATTAATGTGAGTAGGGAAAAGAATGGGCAAGTCTTGCAAAGGCTGCTGCTTGCTCTTCCAATAATAAGCAGTGAGTCTATTCCTTCACTCAAAAGTCAATCTTTCCCACTCTCTCTATATATATAAATTACCTCTTCACATTCAAACCGACACCCATTTTTCCCTAACCACAATGGAAGTGGAAGTGTTTGTACCACTTGATTTCAACTTCGACAGCAACACTTCCTCTCCATACATCACCGCTCCTTCAAGCCCTCAACGCTTCGCCACCAATTTCTTCTTCAGTGCCCCAACAAGCCCCTCTCGCGTTTCCCCTCTCTTCCCTCAACAATCCTCTGTTTCTGATTCTTCTTTTCCTTCTCACAACGACGACGATTTTCAATTTGATTTCACCGGTAATCTCCAAAGAGAATCTCTCTCCGCCGCCGATGAACTTTTCGACGGCGGAAAGATCCGTCCTTTGAAACCACCCCCAAACGACAGACCAGTTTCTCCGAGGACTAGAAAGAAAAAAACGGTTGAAGATCCCGAGAGAGATTCAAACCCGTTTGAAGCTGCAATCGAAGAAACGTTGAGAAGAGAAGAAGAAAAAAGAGGGAGAGAAAGGGTTTCGTCTTCTTCTTCTTCTGGTCGGAAAGGAAGTAGGTCGTTGTCTCCTCTGAGAATCTCCGACATCGTTGTTGATTCCGATGATAAAGATGTTTCTGTTTCTGTTTCTGTTTCTTCCTCTGCAAGTAACGTGAAATCGTTCTTGTCGTTCACGAAAGGTTATAGAAAATGGAGGATAAGAGATTTTCTTCTGTTTAGGAGTGCTTCTGAGGGAAGAGCGAACGAAAAAGATCCTTTGAGAAAATACACGGCTCTGTCTAAAAAAAGTGCGGTGGTGGAAGACGATGTTAGTGTTAGGAACTCAAGTTTCCGGTCTACGGAGAGTTCCGGTTCATTTTCGAGGCGGCGTGGACCGGTTTCGGCTCATGAATTGCATTATACGCTGAACCGGGCTGCTACTGAAGAGATGAAGAAGAAAACTTTCTTGCCTTATAAAAGGGGTTTGTTAGGGTGTCTCGGCTCTAATCATGATATGAATCAGATTTCTAAGGGATTTGGGTCTTTCACACGTTCTTAATCATTTATCATATTCCACATATCTTGTTTCGATTGTTTTTTCCTCTTCTCTTTTTTTTTCAATGGTTCTCTGTTGCCAAACATGCTATTCTCATTTTGAGATTGAAATTTGTATGAACATAATTAATTGTACACCCTTGATACACAAACATATATTAAAGGTTCCTTACCCATGCATGGCTAGAGCTAGGGAATTATTTCATTATCATATATATTTGGCATGTGATTTTCATCTTTATCTAATTTAACCTCTGTCAAATTAATTTGTTAACAAGTTTTTATTTGCTATATTTTGCAGAATTAATTAACATGTTAGCTAGCTATTTGATCAATTGTGTGCTATTATGTTTTTTTTCTTTTTATTTTAGAAGAGATGATAATTAACTCAAACAACTGTGAAATTTCTCGTACGAATTTGAAACAAAACATTCAATCTAACAATATCGATATTTATCCATATTTAAAATAGAAAAGGAAATGGTGCTGCAATTTCAAGAGTTAGTCTTATATATATATATCTTCTACCAATATAGGATAGACTCAGATTCCTTAGGGTCAAATTACCACATTACATCAATCAATCTCAATTATTGATTTAAAATTGAATAACTCAAATTTCATCATTAGTAAATAAATTTTAAACAATTTCAACTATTATTAATTTTGATTGGACGATGAAGATATGTAACTGGTGTGATGGAATCTATTTCAATTTTGGATACACCAACACATGGTTTTTTTTGTTGGTTAAAGGTACTGCTAGTATAAATGAAGAATGATAACAGAACATGGTTGGCGAAAAGAATGAAGGGAAAACCTCAACGTGGAAAGTAAAAAGCATGAACAAGAAAAGTGGGAAGCTTTTAGTGTACAATAATCATTAAGCTAAGGAATAATGATCGCAAAATGTAAAACAGTAAATTTTTGTTGTTGTTGATTTGGGCACCAAGCCAGAGTCAAATTAAAGTTAAAAAAGTGATGGTAAAGCATGTGATTATTTGTCCATCACTACAGCATGTAATGATTGATGACCGCTTAATATGTAGTATAGTCGTAAACAACCTTTTCCAGCATGTAATTACACGATTTTGGCTATTGAGTAAGATTAGATTGTTTAAATTTTAAGATTGGATTTATATTTATAAAAAAATTAAAATTTATCTTAAAATTTAGACTATCTAATTATAATTAAATAATCAAAATGTGTAACTGTATATAGTCACATTATATCTAATCTTTTTTTTGTACTTTTAATGAAATTGGGATTATGAATGTCTACTGTCTTCACAAGCTTTAAGAAAAAACAAAAAAAAGGTTGGTAGGATACACTTTTAATTTTTCATATAATCTTTATGCTATATTATGGGTGGAAATATTGTTAACCGAATTAAACTTAGCTTGTAATGGTATTATCTGTTTAAAAAAATTAAGGTTCAAATTTGATTGGTTATATTATAAGCTTTTCTTTATGTTAGATTGGACCTATTAGATGACTTATATAATTTGTTAATATACTTGAAAAATTATATTATTGGTGAAATTAACTTACACAAAATTTTTGGAAAATTTCCTCTTGTTTTTTTATTGGATTGTATAAAGAAACAACATATATAAACACTTATTATATGATAAGTATTTATTGAATAAATGCTTAAATAAATTATTTATTGAAACATTCCAAAAGCGACTTATGAGTTAAGGATTTTTAGAGAAGAAAATTAATACACCATAGAACATGATCATAAAAAAAATAACAAGACTTAAAAAAAAAAGACTTTCGTGTAAAGTTATGAATCTGGTTTACTTGTCTCTGAACAAACTTCACACGTGTTAAATAACTTACTAGTGTAAGTTAATTCATAATAAACCAACTGAAATAATGATAATTACTCAAAATGTAATTTTTGTAGAGGAGAAAATAAATAATTTTAACCTTTTGTCTTCTTTCATATTTTACCAAACACGGTCTTAAGTTGTTTAGATGCCGCTATTGATAACGATGATACACACCGTGGTAAGTTAATATCGTATGACCCAAGAAACAAGTAAAAAACAAATGCAAAAAGTTTATGACCATTATTTATTGTCACTTAACAAAGATATAAGTGGTCATAACTCATAACAGCAATTTTTCGTACAATTGGACCACTCTACTGTCCACATGAGCTGCTTCCAAGTTCCAACTCACTCAAGAATAAGTCATGGCCCTTAACATAAATACTAATAAAATTATCAAAAGCAGAGCACATTACACAAATTGGACGAAATGATCAACCAGGTGCTTGCTCATAATAAACACAGTTGCTTAATTGTATTGTATTATTACTTTAGTAGAGTTATAAAGTATTTGGGAAAACTCAAGTCTCACGTTAAGAGATAGAGCTTAATAATGTTTTATTAAGAATGACATTTTCACTTTATAAATCGGTTTTGTAAAGATGAATTGTGTTCAATATAAAACTTAAGATAAATGATTTATTTTAGTGGATTAAATTTTCAAAACAATTTAAAATTTCATGGGAGAAAAATAAAGGATAGAGGAAGATTATTAAGTATTATATATAATCCCAAGTTCATGCATGTTCATGTGGTCACGCAGTCTTTCAAAAGAAAAAAAGAAAGCTAAAGTCTTTTACGAAAAGAAAGTGTGAGAGGATGAACCAACTAAGGCAAGCCTGCAATGCTGTCTTTTTGTAAAGGCTACGTAGAGTGAAGAGTACAGATAAAAGTGTACACTACTTTTGGAATTTAATTATAAGTTGTAATTAGATATTAAATATAAATAAATTAAGTGTTGAATATATTACCAACGTGAGATATCATATTTTTTATTTTTTATTCTTAATGTTTGTGGTTGGTTTGGGAGTCGTCTAGACTCTCAATTAGTGTATCAGATATCTAGTTCAACATGTATGATTTTCTCTATTTCTTAATGTTAATGTCCACATAAGTGTCTACATCAACAAATTAATAAAATTAATGTTCCAATTAACGTTAGGAGCTAAAATAATCGAAAATTTGAAGAATAGAAGATGTATTTGATTTTTTGTGAGCTAGAGATCAATATAACAATATTCTATACTTTCAAAGCCAAAATAGTGATTTACCTGTTTTTATCTAACGTTCGGGTATCATTTGAATACTATCTATATACATGTGAATACGCATTGTCATAGCTTCTTTCTTATTGTTATATTTTTATATTCCTTGCAGTTTTACTAGAGTTGATAAATTGAGCTTCTTCGATTGGGGGGATTGGCATGGCATTTATGGGCTTCTTAGTTAATTGTTGTACAAAATCTAAAAAAATACACATGCCATAAAAAGTTGAAAATTGTTGGTATTTTGCACATAACATTATTCATAGAAGTTTTAATTCTATACTTTTTTTGGGTGCAGTTTTAATTCTACACTTTATATTATTGTTGTTGTGGTTCTGACCGAAGTAACTAGAGAGGTTAAAATAGTATTGTTTTGTTTTTTGCAAAGAAAAAATTAATAAAGTTTTTATTTAAATTATTTATATTTCAATGTAAAGAAATATTAATAAAGTTTTTATATAAAGCTTTTGATATTTTTTTTTTACATAGGGTTTAATATTTAATTTAAAAAATGTGGAATGTTTATTTACATCATAGATAAAAGAGAATTTGACAAACTTGAATTGCATTGCATAAAATATGGAGACAAGCTTGCACCAAAAAAAGATGGAGACAAACGTCACTATCAGCCGAAACTATTGACTCCTTCATTTCAAATTCAGACCTAAATCAAAGAAGACAAGTAAGGCACATGCTCATTTTAATTTTGATTCTTTTTTTTTGTTTTAAGTGAAAATATAAATCAATAAAAATAGAAATAAAACAAACGTGATATACTAACAACTTTTTAATTTTAAAGCAAACGAAAGTTGTTATAGAAAAAAAAAAAAAGTCAAATATTAAATGGGAAGTCAACTATATGGGTTTCTAGTTTCTACCACATAGATTACTTATTTGTTTACCGAACCACAGATTATTTAGAAACGGTAAACTGTAAAATTGAGATTGAAGTTTTTGTAAAAGGTGTAAACTGTAAAATTGAAAATATACACATCTCCGCCATCTCTCTCTCATTTCTTTGTTTTTGGCCTCTTCAATCCGCTCATCGACAGTGTCCTATCTTCTCGCACCGCCCTTTGCCACCCATTTGTTTTCTTTCTGCCCTCCAATTAATAAAACACACATACAATATATACAAATGTTGCAGAAATTTAATATGCATTGCACAAAAAATGGAGCAGGTACATATATTTTACATGGTACAGTCACATAAAACACTTGGGAATTAGACCCAGCTAATGCCACCATAAACAAACCAGGCAAAAAGAAGTATAACCCCTCAAATTTTTGGGGAAAGACAAGGCGGTTAGTAAATATTCCACACTTAGTAAGGCTTACTGTAAAGCCCAAGCAAGGGTTTCTCCCTCTGTTCTACTCTTTTCCTTGCAGCCTCTCTTGCCTTGAGAGCTTCTTTTTCTTCTTCCGAGATAACCTTTGATTTTTCATTGGGTCTCTTTCTCTTACCAACAGAAAGAGATGAAGGGGCGGCTTTTGCATTTCTCATGGGATTCAAAGAAGCTCTAACAACTGGCCCAGGTAATGGTCCATTATCATGTTTATTTGCTTTGTTTTCAACTGATTTGGATTGTGAAGTTGTCATGCCCTTTTTTGCAGATGGTACATTCCGCCCAGCATTTGATGCAAAGTGAGGTGAGGCATATGCTTCATCATGGGTCACCCACTTGCCTGTTGAAATTTCATCAAGTACATATGCTATCAACTCAATAATATTATTACTATATATACATGTAAATGAGAAGTATAACACTCATACCGATGGCATCGGAATAGTAAAATCCTGACTTTTGATCATAGCAAAATCCATTTGTTTTATGGTAGTAATAGCCTGAACTGCTGTCAAACTCCCATTCTGCCAAATCATGCAGCAAAAATCAACATCAGGATGAAAAACCAATACAGACGTAATGAAATACACTAACACATCTTTTTGAGTTCTGGGCTTGTGTCCATGAACCAACGTATGAAGCTACATGGGTATACCACATTAAACTGCCCAGAAAAGATCATGAAGATAGTTAGATAACGAGTAAAAGCTGCCCAAATTTCTCAAAAACACCAGAGTACCACTCTTCAAAGGGTGATAATTTGGTTGGGATAATAGTAATTATGTCCAACAAACTCGAACTCCTAAGTCTACCACAAAGTTATGATTAGTCACAACCTATGAAGCAAGGACACAATACAGTGATGCGGTACATGTCAAGTACGATTCGGCCCCCATTTTCATGTATCCGTGCTTCAGAGGTCACAACAATTTCCAATCCTTAATACATAGTTTTCCATTACTCACATATATAATTCAGTGTTAACTGCAGCTTGCAAGGTAAACAATTTCAAAGTTGTAGCTCATTTTGAACATCCACTTACAGAAGGCAACCCCTGGGCCCTCACTTTATCAATCCTAACACCTTCCGTAATGAATGCAATGATTCCTAGTCACCTTAGTAAAGAAGTGTGGCATAAGAACTTTGAAGATCTGCTTGGAAAGACCGCATAATATACATTTAAAAAACGACCATATAATGTTGAGTAGTTTCCAGAAATTGGGCTCTCCTAATTGAGTTGACACTAAAATTCTTTTTTCTTTGTAATTTGTATATGGCACCAATTCATTCCCCAAAGTATCAGCCTATTAGATCTAAACATAGTTTGAATGTCAAAACATGTCCAAGACTATGAAAATTAACAGTTAATAAGAACTCTATCAAAATAAATGAATGAAAGAAAGTTCATACTTATTACTTACCACCTTGGGCATCCAATTCATGTGATTCTCTGGCTTCCTCGAATTTTGCCTTATCCTTTTGATAGCTCCGCTGTGCTCTCTGCAGTAGAATACAAAGAAATGGATATATCAAAAGTTATACATCTCATTTTTGTGTGTAAATCTAAAAATAACATATAAAAAAACTAACAAGTATTTATGCAATGTTTATATTTCGCATTTGCCAAGAGTTTAACATCAATAGAAGTGGTAGCTTCCTGCTACTTCCAGTTCATTTCCCAATCATTGAATGAATCAACATTTTACTTGAAGAACCCCTTTGGCAATCCAAGATCTTAGTCAAATATAAAACCATTCATGTGAATCATTTAATAGCTCATGCTTTTGAAATAGTTCGTTTATTACATCCGATCAAAGCACACCATGGATGTCTATAAATCCTCACAGGAATCATGGTGATTAGATTTCACTCATGTTGGCAATTTAGTTCTCTCACTATCTCAACAAATCCTACTAACAGATCAACTAAGACTGTATAGTATTTTAAGATACAACAATGATATGATATACTTTCTATACATTCTAACATTTTCCCTCAAGCTAAAATTTACAAAGCTTCAACATTTTTACAAATGAGTCTTTCAGAAAGAAAAATAGAATGCGGGCTACCAAAAAAATGATTGGGAAGGCAATCCATTGATGCTGAAGATGCCAAAGACATTAGCACTGTTTTAAAGAAAACTACAAAACATGAGTACTTCAGGTGGGATAGACAAGATTGGGTGTGCCCACAAACATGATATAGTAATATTGTGTTAATAGTGGACTTTGGATGTAAGCATGTAGGGCAAAAGAACCATGTCAAACTGTGTTGTTTTACTGATTACTAGTATATTTACAAACATGTGTAGACGGGGATGTCACATTCCCCCATCAAGTGTTACAAAAGCAATGGATCAAGAAATCACATGATGAATGATCTACACTGTACCATTGGCCCCTTGTGTAAAAAGTCAATCTGACGATGGAAGTTTAGTAGCATGTCACAATGTTATGGCAGTAACTGCAGTACAAGGTAAGGTCAAAGTTCTTCTTGACATGGACATCAAACAATGGATTCCACAGAATAATGGTGGAGAAATAAATTGAATATATCAAAGAAAGCTCTTGGATGACAAAGGCAGAGATTGTTGGGTTCCATATCTTAGTTTAGATATGAAAAGGATGTAATAGATAAGAAAGGCTATTATTCTACAAATATTGATGAACAACACATTCGATTTTTCTAATAAGTTTTTCAATGAAATTTGAGAGAAGGTGTGGACATGGAAATAAAACTATGCACCTTTAACAGAAAAATCGTATGTTTAATCCAGAGTAGTCATTCAAATGAAAAAAAAAAATCAATTAAGGAGAAGGTAAGGCAGCAAGCATGAGTAACACAGAATAAGAAGAAAAGTCTTACAGCTTCGATTTGCTCAAGGGCATTAGCTGTTTCCTTGTGTTCTTTCTCTTTAGCTGCATTCTCTTTTCTCATAGTAGCCAGCCGCTTGGTAACATTGTCCTTGTGTCGTTGACCAAGCTCATGATTTCTGATGCTGGATGGATTGTTTGATATATAAATTTTGCAGAAATCACACCATTTGTTTCCCTGGCTGACCCAATACTGAAAAACAAAGAAAATAGTTAATGAAGACCCAATGCATCCAAACTATCATGCACAGGTCATCAATGTAGCACTGACATTTCAAAATGAAGGCATGCTCGATGTCCAAGACATGTAAGTCTATGTTTGGTTCCACATTTAAAGTAGTCATAATTGATTTTGAAGGTGTAAAATTGATTTTGACATGTTTGATTGTTTCTCAAGTAGAATTGATTTTGCCTCCGTAATAGATTCTAACTTAAAACTAGGATTTGTTGCTTTTGAGTCTAAACGTGATTTATCCACTAAAACTTATTGTTTAACTCACTTTTACGTTTAAGTAAATGTATACAAACATAATCCACTTTACATTCAACGCACTTTTAAGTAAAATCAATTTTTGTCACCTCAAAACCAAACATACACTAAGTATTGAACAACCACACAACACAAACATGTGGTTACATTCAATCACTTTTATATTCTCAAAACAGTACTTATGTGTCAGTGTTGTGTTTGTGCCAGTGCTTTATAGCTATAACAAACAGAATGAATCTAAACTATCAACCACAAGTCAAAACGTTTAACATTAACTTGGATTTTAGGTATTAAAACTGATATATCATGATAGAGCTACCTTAAAAATAAAAACTATTTTTTTTTTCAATTATGAAGGGAGCAGAACGTTAAAGAAAAGGAAGTGTGATAATTTCTTTAGAGGAATAGGAAAAGTGAATAAAATAATGCAATAATAATGGAAATTATGAGAAAAAATTGGGGTGATCAAACCTCAGTCATGGTAGGAAATTAGGGTTGGAAGGAAGAACGAAGGAAGCTAAGCCTGAAAGATAATTCCGTCAAGTGAACCAAACTCTCTTCGATTTTCAAAATCCTTATACCCAAAAGGAAACCGGAATCAGACCAAGCTCCGTCACTTCTCTCTTCGTGTTTTTTTTTTTCCGGGGGATCAACAGAGAATTCTTTTTTTTTTTCTTCACTACGTTCAGAAACAAAGAGCCCGGCGTTTTTCATTGGCCTGTTTCCACTTTCCATCTAAAGTTGGGCTTTGATATTAGACTAGCCGCCCAGGCCCAGTCTAAGGTGTTACCCAAGTTTAAAAGATAATTTCTTCTTTTCTGTCACGCCTAAATATTCTCAAATATACACATTTAAATTGATATTAGTTAATATTTAAAAAATTTGGTTATTTTTTAGAAGTCTTAAGGTGAAAAAGAAATTTTTATTTCATTTTATTAAATTTGTCTCTGTCGGAGTTAATTAATCTAAAATGAATTTTTTCAAATTCACCAATTAATTTAAAAAGAAAAATTATATACTTTATACATTTAGATTGGCTAATTTGTATAGTATTGAGATTGGTCAAATCATACATATGGACAGTAATTTTTTTTATAAATATATATAATCAACTCATATTATATTTAACCAACTATATCTAATACATCTCTGTTGTTAAATTTAAATCAATTCAACACTCTTGTAATTTCTTAATATTTACACACATTATAGTCACATTTTTATTTAGTTATTTAAGTCACAAGTTAATATTTTCTCTTTTTTAAAACAAAAAATTAGATCTCTCCTTCAATTATTTTTCTCTCATTATCTCTTTTATTTACTTATTTATCTATATTTTTCTTCTACTTTTTATTAATATTTTATTGATTTTTTTTTCCTTTTCCACTTATGTTTCTTGAAGGAGAGGAACTAACCAGAATCATATCCCACAAGTTGGCTATGCTTAATCAACTAATGGATAAAAAATATATAGTTTTAATTTGGCATATAAGAAAATAATGAGTTTATTAATTAACATGGATAAAGCAAACTGCAGATAGACGGTCCCACAAAGATGGCACCATTGTTTTGTGGCTAAATTAAATTATTTTTAAAAATAAAAGTGATATGGGTTGGAAGTTGGAGTAGTGGTCGCTCAACTGGCAGTGACCGGCTACCGCCACCACCACCACCTCCAGAAACAGAAAAAGACAAGACAGAAGGAATGCCACACTCTCCCCCATTTATTTCATAGATCCTGAGCCCTCACTTTCTCTCCCTCATAATCACATCACAAAGCAATCACACAACACAACACAACAAGAGTTAGATCACCATTCACCATCGTGTATATCAGAAAACAAAAACCCTAATTCCGGTCGAATTGGGGTAAAATCTAACGAATTAGGGTTTTGTTTCATCGGAATGGATCAATGGTTCCTTGTAATGCTCTCAAACCTCCTCCACCTCCACAACTCCCTCGACCCAACCACCGACACCCTCTCCTCCACTACCACCGCCTCCGCCTCCTCCACATCCCTCCTCAACTCCTCCTCCATCGCTCCACTCCTCCTCTTCACCATGGCCTCCGTTCTCTCCTACGTCGCATCAACACGCACTCCACCCTCACCCTCCACCCACCGCCGCAAAAAACGCCGTAACCCCAACGCTTCCGACTACTCCGTCTCCGCCTTCCGAGCACTCTCAACAGAACACATATGGTCCCTCGAAGCTCCCCTCCGTGACGCTCAATGGCGTTCCCTCTACGGTCTTTCCTACCCCGTCTTCACCACCGTCGTCGACAAACTCAAACCCCACATCGCCGTCTCCAACCTCTCCCTCCCTTCCGATTACGCCGTCGCTATGGTCCTCTCTCGTCTCGCTCACGGTCTCTCCGCTAAAACCGTTGCTTCTCGTTACTCCCTTGAACCTTACCTTGTTTCCAAAATCACCAACATGGTCACGCGCCTCCTCTCCACTAAACTGTACCCTGAATTCATCAAAATCCCCGTCGGCCGCCGACGTTTAATAGAAACCACTCAATCCTTCGAAGAACTCACCTCACTCCCCAACATGTGTGGCGCCATTGATGCTAGCCCTGTTAAGCTCCGTTCTGCTCCCAGTTCAAACCCTGCCACATATCTTTCCCGTTACGGTTACCCTTCCGTTCTTCTTCAGGTAGTTTCCGATCACAAGAAGATTTTTTGGGATGTTTGTGTGAAAGCACCTGGTGGAACTGACGATGCTACCCATTTTAGGGATAGTCTTCTTTACCAGCGTCTTACTTCAGGGGATGTTGTTTGGGACAAAGTTATCAATGTCCGTGGTCACCATGTTCGTCCTTATGTTGTTGGTGATTGGTGTTACCCTTTGTTACCGTACTTGCTTACACCTTTTTCGCCAAGTGGGATGGGTACTCCTGCCCAGAACCTGTTTGATGGAATGCTTATGAAGGGAAGGTCTGTGGTTGTGGATGCTGTTGCTTTGCTTAAGGGAAGGTGGAAAATTCTTCAGGATTTGAATGTGGGTCTTCATCATGTTCCTCAAACCATTGTTGCTTGTTGTGTTTTGCACAATTTGTGTCAAATTGCTAGGGAGCCTGAGCCTGAGCTGTGGAAGGAGCCTGATGAGAGTGGACCTCAACCTAGGGTGCTTGATAGTGAGAAGTCTTTGTATTTCTTTGGGGAAAGCTTGAGGCAAGTTCTTGCTGATGATTTGCACCAAAAGCTTTCCACAAGATAATTACTTTGCTTTACTTTGCTGCCATGTTGATGGTGAATCACCTCATGATGTAGGATGCTTATTGTGTAGATTGCTTTTAACTCGTGTAGGTTACTTTGTTTTTCTTTTTAAAAAGAAGAA
This sequence comes from Cicer yamashitae, assembly GCA_037974755.1. Classification (NCBI taxonomy): domain Eukaryota; kingdom Viridiplantae; phylum Streptophyta; class Magnoliopsida; order Fabales; family Fabaceae; genus Cicer; species Cicer yamashitae. The sequence goes on from JBBPBQ010020323.1 coordinate 58,424,546, forward strand.
TGTTTTTGTTCTTGTAGGATGCTTATTGTGTACTTTTATGTTGAATGATTTTAGTAACCAGATGTAGGACTAGATTACAGAATTTGTGGATGTGTTCAACTGTAATGGCTCCTCGTCTTGTGGACTAGGAGAACTAGTATACTAACATTAGATTTGAATGACATGTTTCAGACAAGTTTAACTTCACTATAATGGCATAGCTTCATCATTTTGCCATTCGAGTTCCTTTTACATCCTTTTATCCCTGGTCAAGATCAATCAGTGTACAAAACTATCATACAGAAATTAGTTCCTACTCATGTTTTTATAGTTAGTTTGCTTTTAAATCTCTGATTAAATTTATAGCAGCATTACAACTCAGTAGATGGTTGCCTGAATGTCAAACTGATCTAATGTATTGTTAACATGATTTTAGCTTCGTTTTTGCTGCGCATACAGCTCGAGTAGACAACAATATATCCAAGTTACCGGCGTTTGGTTGTGATGAGAAGTTCTTTGTACATGTATTTCTTCTAATTATATTTGTATATTATTTTTTTTTTATGAATACATTTGTATATTATTAATCATGGATATCTGGCATTGCATTGCAACTAGTAGGATCAGATACGACGAATCTTATAAAAATATAATATACAACTAGGACAGAAAGCTCATCTGATAGGGGTAGGGGTGACCAATACAACGTTTTCCGAAAGTCAATTCAGCTAACAGAAATGCAAAAGGTGGCGAGATCAGAAAGAAATATTCTCGGGGTTAAAAGAATATATAAAAAGGGGATCTTAAATTTGGAATCACATGCAATTATTTCCTTTTTAAGCTACGCCTTCTGTATTTATCCTTTTTTAAGCATAATTATCTTTGAATTTTTATCGTATAACAATTTTTTTTTCAAAGATCCTCAGCATTTTTAACCCAAGAAGAAACTAAATGACTGGTATACAACAACTATAGATTGTCAACATGCATCAACCTAGTGGAAGGAAACTGAACAAGAGTCTAAAGAAATGACCAAACACAAATAATTACTACATCCGATCTAAAATAATTGTCGTGTTGGCATAAAAAAATATTTAAAATGAGTGGGGTTTTGTTTTTTAAATACAACATTAATTGCTAAAAGAAAATGTGACATTAATATTTCTTTTCAATTTTATTCCTAAGTTAATATTATCTGCACCACTATTAAGTCATTACATTCTCCTAATAAGTCATCTACTGTTGTCCAAATTTCAAAAATTAAAAAAGTTGAATGTAGTATTAAATTTGCTGACAATTTGAATGATTTTACTAATTTATTTTTTAAAAGAGAAAAGGAGAAACAATTTATATTTTTATTGTAGTTTTTATTATAGATTGCAGAAAAATATACAATACATAATTACAAAAATATTAAGTAAAGAAATAATTAATACAATTAAAAAATTGAAAAAAATCTTTTAAAAAAGAGAAAAATAAAAATCTTAGAGAGGATTTTATATAGAGACGGAACTAGTTCCATCGGATGATTTTGTAAGGATTTCAACATTCTTTCACTTTTTTTATAACATCTTATTTTGTGTAAAAGAACCTAGGCCGAAACTAATTATAGAATGGAGGGAGATCTAATTAGATAAAAGAGCTAATCATAATGAACACAGGTGCAACAATTTATACTTAGAAAAAGTAATGGGTTCAAAGAATGTTAAATTAGCACACACATCCAATAATACACAAATACAATAAAAACAAGAATATAAATAATATGACTAAGGCATTCATTAAGATAAGTGACAGTAAATTATTACCACCCATCAAGACAGCTAATTCTAAACCTACAATTCATATCTTAACGATTCTTAAAGCACAGTTCTATAAGACTATTTTACAATTTGAGCGCCTTCAAAAGAATCATTTTGCATTTCATTAAGAAACTGTACTTCAATAAATTATGCTTTGCAATTGAATAGCTTCAGAGTTCAGATGCCAAGCAGAGAATCATCAGTTGCAGCACAATAGACATAAATTCAAACATGATTGTGCCATAAATAGCAGAGAAAATTTTCAGCATATCCACAAGGTTTTGCTTTGCATCATAACTGAACTTTTGTAAGGCTTCGGCTAGATACACCGTGCAATAATTTGGCGAACCCAAGAAAGCTTAACTTTCCATCGGTGTGACGTATCCAGTCATGCAGAACCACGTGAACAGGGATAGAAGGACCAAGTCCAAGTTCCTAAAAAACATTTTCAAGAAAAATTTAATGATGATTAGCCATGTTATTTTGAAGTTTCTTATGATTGTAAATGTGAAATTATGTAATAACAATAACATTGACCGAAGTGCTTTTAACTTACCGAAGCAAGTTCTTCAATGACAATAGCCCTGTTTCCGTCTTTCTCAAAAAGTTCATATGCACAGCGAGCATGTTGTTCCCAACGATCAAGAGCTTCGAGTTGATGTACACTTAATGCAGAAGCACAAAATTCTTCAAAATCCATCCTTCTATACTGTAATGAACTAAGCTGCAATAAAAGGGAAATAGTAAGAACATGTGAGACAGCAACCAGACAGACTAACGGAATCTACGTAAAAGAACATGGTTTTATTACCGAGGAAAGAAAATCAGTGATTCGAGACTCTTTCATGGCATCTGTTGCATATTTCTTCAAGGCCTGCCCAGAAAATGTTATGAATGAGAAAAACTTACAGAAAATGACAACAATAAATTTCTTACAAGTTGATACGACAATCAACCTTGTTAACGTTCTCCAACGATATGCTGCCATTTTTGCTTGGTTCCAACAGTGCAAATTGTTCCCTCAGATAATAGAGTTCATCAGCAGTTAATGTCTTTGATAAGGCCTGCCAAAGAGATGAGCATACATTAACTAAGATGAGAAATGGAATGAAGTTGAAATATTTCATTCTAGCAAGGAAACTAAGCGAAGTGAGAAAATTGGTTCAACTTTTCTTTTAGCAATAAAATACGCACCCTTAAGGCAGCCTTACGCAAGGATGACGATTTCATATAATTCTTCATGAGCTTGAATATTAAAATATCAAGTGGAACTTTTACATCATTGTAATTACGTATCCAAGGATGACCTGCAAAGCACAAGATTATCGCTCGAATCTCATGAAATGTTCTGTTAGAATCTCAATGATATTAGAGGTCACAGAAAAACTCACTCAAAGCCTGAGCAGCAGATATTCGCTTCCGCGGGTCCTTATTCAGTAGGCGTTTGACAAAATCTTTTGCTTCTGAAGATAAGGATGGCCAGGGAGCTTCCTCAAAGCCTGGATCAGCTTTCAAAACTGCCCTGAAAATACCCGACTCCGTTCGAGCCCAAAATGGGCGACTACCACATAATAGAATATATGCTATCACACCTATACTCCACACATCAGCCTCTGTGCTGTAAGATCTGTGAAGAACTTCAGGAGCGACATAGTATGCACTTCCAACAATGTCATTAAGCCTTTCATCTGTATGACATGATAAAAAAAATAAGAAATTTGCCGAACTCTCGTGGGAAAAAAGATAATAATACCAAAAGAAAGGACTAGTGAAGAAAAACCTGGTCTAACAAAATCTGATAACCCAAAGTCTATAGCTTTTAACTCAGAACTTTCATCCTTTGAAGAGTACAAAAAATTCTGGATGAGAAAATGCAAGGGGGTTAGACAATAGGCAATCATTTCGAAATTGAATCCATATTCAATAATCCAATTTAAACTAGAATATATAATTATTCATATTATGATGCAGAGACGGAGACTTATAGTTTGAATGACGACTGGGTGAAAACTATAGAAGACTCAGAGGCATTAATGATTATGAAAGACATATGAAGGAATATGCTAACCTCAGGCTTAAGATCTCGGTGTACCACACCCTGAAGATGACAAAATGCAACGACATTTAGTATTTGTACCATGACAGCCTTTGCATCATCTTCTGAGTATTTCCCTCCTCTGAAGAAGAAATAAACCATTTAGCTAGTAAGTCCAAAGGTGCAATTATAAAAATAAATTTCATTTTTGAAATAAACGGTAGGGCCTGTTTTATGAATTACCTTGATAGTATCATATCTAATAGCTCCCCCCCTTCACATAACCTGAAAAGCCAATGGGACCCAGTTAATTATCAAAACACTATACAAAACAAAATAATCAAAAAAGCAATAAGCATTCAAATCGACAAAATAATGTTAAACCTAATAAATCCTTGGTGTACCTACATATGGAAATTCACTTATTATAGAAACAAGTCTTGAGCTTAATACCTTCAACAACTTTATTGTTAAATATTAATTTAACAAATCCAATAGCTGAATCATTAACTAGACGCATCAATTTTAGATATGGCATGTAATCTATACTCGATATTTGATGGTATTTAGAGTATATTACAGATTGAGAAAAGTTGTATGATGAAGTATCAACAATTTCTTAAATTGCATAAAAGTGTATAGTTGATCTACTTAATAAGAATGTTCAATCCACTGGTTGGATTGATGAAATTAAATAATCATACGATGTTATTAAACAAAGAAAGTTTAAAAAGTTAGAGGAAGTGGATATAAAGTGTGTCTGTATGTATAGATACATACATTTCTTAACTAAGCTATACAAAGCACAACCAAAATCAAAAATTGAAAAGGAATCAAATACCCCAAAACTTACTCCATTACAATGTAGACATTATCTTGGTCTTCAAAAGCATCATAGAATTGTACCAAATTGCTGTGCCCGTTCAGAGCTCGCAATATTTTCACCTCCCTTCTTACATCTTCAATTGCGATTGCTGTTGTCATCTGGCAACAAAACATGTAAAGATGAATATGTAATTTATATGTGATTCCCTTTACAACATTTAAATCAAGCGCAAGAAAACAAAAATAAAACGACACATGGGTGCCAAAAGTCCAAAATTTGTACATAATAAATAACATCATCCAAATTCCAAGGCAAATCCAATTGGTATAGTATTTATTTCTCAAGTTTAACTCCAAGAAGTTTGATCAACTTTAAGCTAACTATTAGATCAGGCTTCCAATAAGAGTACTAAGAGAGGCTGATCTACTCTATTTTCACCAAAGACACAAAAACTAACACTCGATTCCAAGTCCTAGAAAAACATTTCCAAACTATTCTAAACAAATAACCCTCAATAGCAAATCCTTTAATACAAATGACCAAAACAACCTAAAACCTTAAAGTTTATCAAGCAAATAGGCGAATAACCCAAATTAGAAGGAATTCTAAGCCTATAACAATATTATCAGGTATACCAAATGATTCATCTCAATGTCCACAAAGGTGTAAGCCAGTGGTATGAGTTGTGACACTGAAGGAGTATTAAGAAAGAGGTATTAACAAATTAACTAGTAACATTTGCCCATCAAAAAACAATAAAATGAAATTGAAGTATGTGATTAACCTTTGCTTTAGGGATAACTTTTACAGCCACTTGTTGACCCTTAAACTCACCCTTCTTGAACTTAGCAGAACAAGTATACCCAAAATGCCCCCTACCCACTTCTTCTCCAACCTCAAGCCTACTAGTAAAATCCTTCGAGAATCCAAATCTCTTGTCCAAATCTCCGGCACCTTCCTCCGCCTCCTCCGGTATCGCCGCAGCTTCTTTCTTCCCCTGCCTCCGAGCCAACACAGCCCTTATATGCTTCGCCGGAGAAGGCGGAGGAAAAGGTCGCCGGAAAAACCTCCTCGGCGTCGAGCTCGCACTCCGACTCCCTCCATTCGACGGAGTCGACGACGGAGACTTCTTCAGAAAACGAGCTGGACTCGGACTGTAGAAGGGGAAGAAAGGAGACTTCTTTCCGGCGATGACGTCATCTTTCCGGCGGTGATTTTCAGCGTCGGGAGTAAGTGGAGTCTTTGGGATTTGCGTAGGGTTACCTTCCGTTTCTCTTAAAGCATATGGGTTGGGTTTCTGTGGCTTGGAAGTGCAACCCCCCATTGTTGAACGATCACAGAAGCTGAAACTATTGAATCATTCGTTGTCGCATTGCAGGAACGGTTTTTCTGGGTCTTGTTATTTTCTGCTAAAGATTCGAACTTTTCAGAGAGTTTTAAAAGGGGTAGATTTTTTTTTTTTTAGATATAGGTAGGAGGTGGATTTGTTTAGGTGTATATGGGAAGATGAAGAAGTAGAGATGAATAAAACTCACGAGACACGTGTCATGCACGTGAGTATTGATTTTTGGGTGTTCATTGAATTTGGGATGTGAAGAGAAGAGAGAAAGGGTTCTGAAATTGAATAGGGAGTTCAATGACTTAACAAAGGGAGATAAACTATAATTATAATTATAATTATGATGATGATGGTGAAGAGAATAGTGAAGCTTGGTGTGAAGATGGCAAAGGGGGATGGTATTGTAATTTTTATTTTTATTTTTTTGGTGAAAAGGGGATTGAGTATTGTATAGTTGCCACAGATTTGGCTACATATTGTTCCTTTTTTGGACAGATGGCAAACAATGCCGTACAAAGAGAAATACAACTATTTAATGGAAAGTAAAATTACTAGGAAAATAAAGGGTGATTGTCATGGTGAATATGAAGGCAAGAATACAAAAACTTAAAAACAAAACAAAGAAAGGGGCAGTTATCATTGAATAAATATTGTGTAGTTTTTTCATTGAGTGGTTAAGACATAAGATAGCGATGTATAAACAATTACATTAGATGGATATGCCATAGGACTTTCAATTATTTATTATTTTGTCTTCCCTACACTAGTCATCATCAACTTGAAGTAAGCAAACTTCAACTTAAGAGCATAGCATATTCTTCACTTCATTAATCACTTGTTATAAATAGTTTTAGGCATGGCTCATCCCTATTTTCTTGGTTAATATTAGTGTCGATATTTACTTGTGTTTTTTAAGTCTATACGTAAGATTTTATAGTTTCTCATTTTGTCTCATTTTATAAATAATATGATATTATTTCGGTATATTAAAACAATAACACTTAATCAAGACTAAGGTAGGGTTTTATAAACCATCGTGCAAAACATAGATTAGACTCTTATTTGGTACATTAATGTTCTTATGTCAAGCTACATTATTGAGATTTTGTTTGCTTTGAATTTGTGCATAAAATCAAATGGTTTTGTCCTAAGTAAAAAGTGTTTCAATAAATTAAAAAATATACATAAGTGTTTTTATAAACTATCCTTAGTGTCGATTTCAAATTAATATAAAATGATTTTGATTTACCAGACCAATTAGATATCATAACAAACAACAAATACATGAATGGATAGATTAGAAGTGTTTGCAAATTAATTTGGATCGTTTTTTAAACAAAAGTTATATAATCTAAAGATTAAAATAATACACACAGTAGTTTATTGTGATTTTGCAAATGTCACCATAAAATCAAATATACACAAAATAAATAAGTAACAAAAATCAATTCATAGAACATATTAATTTGGTTTTATGGGATTTTTTATTAAAGTTTATTACAACATATAAAATATTAAAATTTATGAATGTAGTCAGATTCAATATCACAAAAATAATAAATTTGATTTTTGTGGGATTTTTACTTTCTTTTATTTAAAGTTTTTATTTAAATCAATTTAGACATAAACACCCTAAAATCGATCAAACATATTTGGAGACTTATTTAGTATTTTCAAATAAATCATGCCATGGACAAAGTGCTAAAAGTTTGTTGAAAATTGCTAACACTAGGGAGAAGGAGAGAGAAGGCTAGAGTTCCAAATAAAATTAACAAAATTTATTAATAACAATTTGATACAAAGAAATATATCCTAAGATAATAACTCAATTCTAAAACATAATTGCTATATTATGATAAAAGCAACATGTTTGATTTTAACATGAGACCTTTCGTTATTTCGAGATCAATTTTGTTCTAGCACTAACGTGTGCAATAGAAATGCACTAAAAATACCCAGGTAGGAAATTATACAGGTGGTTTGTTACAAATTAAAAAAATTTGGTTTTTTCATTCAATAATTAGAAGATTAATTATTTGGGATTCAAAAAAAATACAGAAGTTATTTTGAATTTGTTATTTATAATAAAAATAATTTTTTTAAAAAAAATATTTAAATTATCAAAAATGATTTTTATACAAAATATATTCCAAACAACTTGTCATTTAAAGCGGTATTACTATTATTTTCAGATTCTATTACATTTTAAAAATTATAACAAAAAGATGAAAATTCTTAAAATTAATAATTATTTAACAAAAACAGAAATTAGTATTTTATTTAACTATAACAAATGTTACCATGAATAAGTTATTATATTTTGTTTGAATTTAGTGTTTAGTAATTTACTCAATTACTCTTATAAAATATCAAATTGAAATATAAAAAATATAAATATAACAACAATTTATAAAATATAATCTAAAATACTAAAATGTAAATCTAATCAAATATTAATATAAAAGTAATTAATAAAATTTGATATT
>JBBPBQ010020323.1:58433242-58496565 GCA_037974755.1 Cicer yamashitae
ATAGAATTATTTGGTTATTCATTATTTTTTTTTTTTTAAATTAAATTTTTTATTTAGTAGTGTCAATGAATAGTTTTAAATATAAAATTATTTCATTACTTAATTGATTTTTTAGAATTTGTTTTGTTAATTTATATATAATATTTAAAATATAATAAGTTAATTTAATGAAAAACTAATATGTAATTGTTCATAAGGGTAATCTTGTTATTTAAATATAATATATATCATATCATGTTATGATAAAATCTGTGCTAAATACATGACAAAATAAAATATTATCTTGTTGATTATCATGTGTATATCAAACACATGATATTGTAATGTTTATCATGTAACTATATATCATATCATATTCTTATTCAATTTTATATCATATCATCTCTCTATCTTATCTTGCGCATCAAATTGGTCTTAAGGTTTTCAGTTGAGATGTTGTGTCAATGTCTCTTAAGTATCTTAAACGTTTAGGTCATTGTTGTTGCTGCGCTTCTTAAATTATCCAACAAAAAGAAACAACTATCAAAAATACGAATTTATCCTCATTTAAATTTTGTCACAATTATTTAAGGAAATGCAAGTAAGTTTAAGAAAAGAAATAAAAAATAACTACCTTAGAAGAAAGAAATAACTAATAAAAAATAACTAACAAAAAAATCAAAAAAAATTGCACGTCATTGTATACTACATTATAATCATTATTATTATACGTAAATAAAAATCACTCAACCATATATATATATATTTTTTTTAACTATATATTATTTTTTATTTTCAACTATCAACATAAGAAATGAAAATACTAGCAAAAACATATTGGTCTCTTCAAATTCAACCATTGGTAAAAACAAAAACAAAAACAAAATATATAAGAAACAAATATTTGTCATTGATAAATGGTAAAAACACATTAGATACATATTTATATCTGATATATAAAAAAATACAGAAAAATTATTTATCTATGTTAAATATAAAAAAACTACGGAATAAATATTTGACAATGATACTTAGAAAACATAAGACAAATATTTGTTATTAATAAATATTAAAAAAAACGTTGGATAAATTGATAACTATTAAAAAATATGAGACAAATATTTGTTGGTGATAAATATAAAAAATTATAAAATAAATATTTGCGACTGATACATAAAAATTATAGGACAAATATTATCATTAATAAATATTAAAAATTATAAGACAAATTTTTATTATTGATAAATAAATAAAAAAATTATTTATTACTCATAAACAATACACAAATAAAATATCAACGACTTATTTACTGATACTTAACACAATTCATTTATATATACGCGTTAGCTAATACACACGTAAGCGTATTTAATGCAATTTGAAATACATGCGTGAGGGTCTCAGCCTCTCAGACCGAATATTTGTTTAGATGCAATTTTATTTGAACATATTATTTAGACTCACAAATATAAAAATATATATTAGTTATTTTAAATATATATATATATATATATATATATATTTAAAATGTATGCGCTTGAATATGTGCCCAACACCAAATACTTGTAATCATATAAAACCTCTTTATTAGCTTAAAATCTAAAAAGATAAATGAAATATTTGATAAATTGAGATTATTTTTTTTTGACTCATTGATAAATTGAGATGAAAATATAAACATATGCCAATCCACTTTTATACATTTAACGTGTGTTATTTTTTACATTTAATATGTTTTAGTATTTTCTTTTACAATGTTTGCTAGTTTTATTGGGATAAAACAACAAAAAACGGTGTAAGTTTAAAATTTTATAAATTCAATTTATATATATTTATACAGACAGTAAGTTACAATTATTTGAGTTTAAAAACATTTAACTTCAATAGACACTTAAATGATAAATATGAGTAGTTGTGATATATTGATAGTATACTATATTATAACATATAATTAAACTCAAATTTTATTATTATACGTGTACAGGTTAAGATTTGTTATTGTTTTAAACTCAGATACGGATTCGGTACATGAAAGTTATAACTTGATTTGCGAGTCGATATGATTTGTATGTTCACATGCAATCAATTTAAGTTATGAAGTTAACAATGCACGTAAGGTTTTTTAAGTATTTCCCTGACTACCATGACTTAGAGGTTCTCACCCATGTGCAGGACCAACTTCTCAAGTCTACCATTAAAACAAAGAGTAATTAGTAGGCATCCCTTATGTCCGTGACATAAAATACTTTTGAAAAACCGTTATTGCCGCTTAAAAGATTACTAGAAGAGTATTGGATAGTTTTTTTAAAACGTTTCGTGATATTGTCTAAAATTGTACAATAGACTTTTAATTAGGACACCTCTAGAATAGAACAGCTCAATCAAAACTATATTAGACTCTTACTACATTGTAAGACGCGTTAGAGAATTAACCATCTAATATAGCATTGAGATTACTCACAAACCGAATGGACTATAACACTAAAACCACTTTAAAGTCGAATGGACAATGGTATTAGGATCACTCTTAAAACCAAAAGGACAATGATATTAGGACTATTCTTAAACCAAAAGATCTCTTAAAATTGAAGGGGCAAAAAAAATAGAGAGAAGTAGTTCGAAAGTGCGTTGAACAAAAGAAAAAAAACTGAGAATTGCATTCAACTTTGGTGTGCTTTTTCTAAATGGTAAAATACTATTTTTAATGCTGAAAAGAAAAATAGTCAAAAAATAGAAGGTTCAGATCAAGTGACCGTTGGAAGCTAAAACATATACTTTAAGGCCCAGACTGAGCAGACGGCGGCGCGTGTGTAATGGTTAAGTGATATATGTCTCGTCCCGTCACAAAATTGTGTATACTTTAAGACACACTCCAATTGTTCAACTTTCAGCTTATATACACTATAATTGTGTATTCTATCCCACTAATATACTCTATACTTCAACAAAACAAGTGTTTCATTGTTGTAGAAAGGTTTGGACTATTTCAGACGATAGTCCATTTACAACCCATTACTTTTGATCTATTTAACCTACTGTGTAAATTAATTCGGTTTAGGAGAAAAAATATAAAAAGTTTTTTTTTTTTTTGCAGGTTGCTTTTACTAAAGGTAATTCTATTTGAACACTATCAAATACTAAATATGAACAAATTTTATATTTGAATTGTGGTTTGTCATTTGTGAGACTTTAGTTCCTTCTATTGGACTCAACGGTTCAAAAATTTAATCAATATACATTTTTTAAACTAATCTGTTATAATATTAATCTATTTTTAAAATCATAATATATGAGTATAAGACAAATGGTTTAAGACTCCTCAATTTAGATAAACTTCTAAATAAACAGTTAGGAGAAAAAGTTGAAAGATTCTTGGAATGATTCAAAGTCTTTCGAAGTTAAAATTAACTTTGCAACTTATGTTACCTATCTTTTTTTTTCAAAAACTCTCATCTAATAAATGAAGAGAAAAAAAACCCAATACTTATTTGAATTAAGAAGCTTCGTAAGTTAAAGGTTAATTTAAACGAAGTTAAATTAAATATAAAGATTTACGATTGGTCAAGTGGGTTTCCTAATCTCATTAAATCTAAGAGGTTTTGTCTTTTAGTGTGTGTGTCCATTTTTGTTGTTATTGCTATTTTGATCACTTAAGTTAGTGTTTAGCCAGTCATGTATGGCAAGGGATAGCATGGATAAGAAAATGAGATTAACCGTTACAAAAATCCGAACCGGTTTATTAATTTGACTAAGTATGTAACATTTGAGTCGGGTCTAACCTAATCTAAAAAAAAGAATAGAAACATAAAAAGAGAATAAAATAGATATCAATTGAAAGTAAGTATTGAATCGGAGTTCACTATCAAATTACCTACTTTGTCTCAAAAAATTTATAAGACATCGAATTAGTACTATAAGCATTTATCAATTACAAATCACTAACTTCGAATATTTTATTTTGCATCTCTCTACTTTTTTTTGGACAAATTTATTCTATTTTTTAATCGTTAAATATTGATTCTTAAAAAAATTAAATATTGTTAATTTTTATTGTTAAAAAAATAATGGAGAAAGTGAAATTATTATTTATTAATAAAGGTGTTATCAATGATCATTTGTTTGTATGATATTTGAATTCTATTATTTGATGTTACAATGTCAAATTATTAACACTAAAATACACATCTAGAGCGTATCAATTAATTACTCTGCAATTAAATACTGTTAATTGATTTTGAGATTGAATAAACAAAATAAAATGATAATGAATTGCAACTTACTTTGGGTCGTGGACAGTGAATTATGTTCATTTTTATTGAAAATTAAATAGGGTCTCATAGTAAAATAAACCATTAATACATCTTTTTTAACTCTTTTTTTATAATAGGGACAAAAAAATATCTCCATATATTTATATATATATACACACACACGTGACCAACGAACACCAATTGTTTGATTTAATTGATTGCTAGATATTTTTATGGGTTTATGAACATATTTGCGTTGATCATCAACACAATCTAATTGTGTATTTATTTTATTTTATGATGAAAGTTATAATTATGTGTTAATATAAAAAAAAATTAATAACAGTTAGTGTAAAATTGATTTATACTAATAATACATAATATTTTTTTCTCTATTTTTATTTAGCTTCTAGTAACTTTTGTCGGGATAAAATTTTATGAAACTTGGCATTTTATCTAATGTCTTTTAATTTAAGGAGTGCGTAAAATTTATAAAGATATAATAATTTAAATTCTCATTTAATTATTCATTTAATTATGCAAAAACTTATGTTGTATTAATCACTGTGGAAAATGGATTAAAATCAATTTAATTCTTTTAATTACCAGCATTAATTAATACTTGGTGACACTTTTTTTCTTCTGAAATAGTGGTAGTACAAGCTAAAACTATTTAAGGGCTTATTTTTTTCTTCCCAACGTTCAACTCCAAGTCTCCAACCACACTTCTCTAATTGGATCATATAGATGTTAACAATATGCTTGATGCAAAAATAAGCCCTTAAATAGTTTTAGCTTGTACCATGATTTATGTTATAATCACTGTATGCTTGGTAGTGCCTTTGTAAAATAATATCAGTGTAATTAGTTTATGTTTACCTACCCCAATCATCTTTTAAAATAATGAATTATTCATTAATCCAAACGTACACAATCAATAAACACATGGGTAATGACTAAGGGAAATAATGGTATGCATGGTAAGTAAATAAATATTAATGTCTTGTACCCCCAATCAATATATTAATGTCATGATCAATCAACTATATTGTCAGGTGTAATCTTGAGTTTAGACTTGTCCACTATCGCAAGGGTGGTAGATTTCATTGAAGCCTTGTCCACTATTAAAAAGCCAAAAATGCAGCCATCAACCATAGTACTTTTATTTTTATTACTTTGAATAAAATTCAATTAGTTGAGAGTCGTAGAGTTATTCTAGCAAGAAAAAGACTTTTGCCGGATGCCACAACGATGTCTCAATTATTCCACTGTCAAATAATAAATAAAGAGAGTCACTTGTAGGAGTCCAAGTGTGTGTTTAGTTCTGCGGTGATTAAAAGTGAGTTGAATATATCGTGATTTATATTTGTATATCTTAATGTAAAAATGAGTTGAGCAATACATTCTAATGTAAAAATCAAGTTTGGACTCATAATCTACAATTCCTAACTTCAAGCTATAATCAATTTTGAAAGCAGAATCAATTATACTCAGTAGCACTCAAACAAATCAAAATCAATTCTTCACCTCTAAAATTGATTTTAACTCCTCCAAAAGTACAACCAAACATGCAGTAAATGGTGTTTTTCATGAGAAAAAATTTCTCAGTACGAAAGTGATTATTCTAAAGAAATTTAGTTGAATAGAATCCCATATAATTATGGTGTAATTAAGACAATCAGAAAAACACTTTTTATGTGATCACCTAATTGATTGTACATTAGATATTAGTTTAATGATAAAAATTTGACACTGTAACGAATTTTAAATTCCATTAGTGACAATCGTAAAATGAATATTAGTGTTAATTTAACTAATAATAATTTTCTTTTTAAATATATTAAATTGATCATATTACTTTTTTACCCTTTGCTCCTTCACTGTCTTCTGTTAGCCTGTAATTATATTTAGTTAGATATGGTTTAAGGTAGTTAGATAGTTATGGTTAGGTGAAATTTTGTTATGTTAGTTACATTAAGAGTATTATATAAAAATGCACTATACTCTAATTGTATGATAACTCTACACACTATCATTTCAAGTTTTATATTTCTCTTTAAATATTTCTCTTTTTTTTTTGGGTTCAACCATGATTTTCAACATGGTATCAGAGTAACAATTATTCTGTATATTCTTTCTCAAGATTTTTCTTGATAAAATTTTCATTGATTCATTTTTAGTTTTTCATTTTCTATTGAGTTCTTGAGATTTTTTATCAAGACTACTGTTAGATTCTTATTGTATCCACTTTCATTTTTCAATTTTTCTTTATCATTGATCTCGTGCTCTTCTCTCCTCCGTAGCTCTATTGAGAAAATGCTATATTGGACATTGTCTTATATGGTGGGGTTGGTTTGACAATTCAGTAACATCTCATTAACATGGTGATGCAAACAATCAAAACAACATTTAAATTTTGATGTACTTTCACTGCTAAGAATAAACACGCTAAAATCAAATTCTCAACTTGCTCTGTGTTCTTCATTCTTTCTTAAATTGATTGTATAATATTTGAAAATTCAAGAGTAAAGATTGAAAATAGTTTGTGATTTATGATATGATTATTTGAAAGTTTCATTGTTAATTAGAGTCATATTCTTCTTTAGTGATATATCTCACTATAATTTCATTCTTGTTAGACATTGTTGGCTTTCTCTGTGGTTCTACCCTACGATAGTAAAACAATTATCATTCTCTTTGTCCTCCTGAATTATGGTAGTTAGACATTTTTCATTCTTTTTTGTGCTTCTATCCTATGATGGTTAAGATTTGTAAGTCAAATTTGGCTTTAGAAGATTCTTGATTCTATATTGAAGTGAGTGCCGCGTATACACCAATTTTTTTTTTAAGTTAGTCCAAAGTAGGTAGAATACTTCGACGAGAGGTATGCACATCAGCCGCTACTACTTTCTTGTTCAGCTGATGTAATTATATTTTCTTATCATTTTCATTCATTAGTTACATTATATTTTATTTTTTCTTGTATTGTATTGTTGTTCCCAATATATAAATGTTATACTACACTACCAACTTGCGAGACTGTTAGATATAATTAGACTTAGTTAAATATGATTTAAGGTAGTTAGTTATAGTTAAGTGAAATTTTGTTATGTTAGTTACACACTATATAAAAATGTATCACCTTAATTGTATAATAATTTTTTTTAATTTTATATTTCTCTTTACTTATTTCTCTATTTCTTAAGTTCAACCATGATTTTCGATATCCTCCTCTAACTCTTTTTAGAGAGTGTCAAAAATTATTTATTCTAATAATTTTTGTTGAAAAATTAATGTTAGAAAATTATTTTTCTTGCCTCAATCCTCATCATGACGGGGCGGTGAAAGTGGGTTTCCCACTAAAATCCCATTGTAAGGACACAAATTTGACCATAATTAACCATTATGTGTGGTGTGTTTAGTCAATGCATCCATTTTTTAATAGGCAATCAATGCATCCATTTAAAGTTGCTCACCTGCTTCAAGGTAAAAAAAAAACTGGAATCCATCTCTTAAAGGATCTGCAACATCAATATTTTTTTTTCTTAAAAAATCTAAGACAACTTATAAACATGAAAAGAGGAAGATTTAAATTTGAATATGTATCTGTATCTCTAATATATTAAATTTTTCTACAATTATTATATGAGTTATACCTACCGGAGTTGTCCCTCTTGTAAATAATGAAATATGTTGACAGAAAATGAAAATGATAGTATTACTTATTTAGTGGAGGGTGACATGGAGTACTTGAAAGCACTCTCCGGTTCACTTAGAAAAATATGTGGCATTATCATGATTTAAACAGGCAAAGGCAGTGATGAGTAGTATTGATCAAAATTATGTAGGACGAGTCCCCACATTGATAGGCACACGTGTGATGTGATGCACATGTGCGTGCTACTTACATAAACAACTACTACTCATATACGTTGCTGCATTTCTCAACTTTGTTCTCTCGGTCTTTTTCATTGCTGGCCTCTCTTTGCTATATTAATTCTCTATATTCATTCCATTTAACTTACCCTACCTTACAATTATTGTTTCTTCACTCATAGGTGGTTGGGATTGTTGTACAACTAGCTGTGTCATGAACTTAATTAATTAGCGAAATTAAAAATCTTCATCACATTATTCTTTTTAAATAATTGTAATAAAAAATATTAAATTAATGGATTTAAAAGGACTAATATGATACGTACATTTTATACTTTATTATTACATAAATCAAATTGTGCAGTGTCTACAATTTTAGAATTAATTGGTGATATATACTATAAAAATTAGTTAATAGTAATCAAGGTGACAACCATGATGAAACTCGTATTCTTAGTAAGACCCTCCCCCACTCCAACTCCCCTAGTAAATAATTTGCATTACGAGCAAGTCAATCACAAATCAAAATAAAAAAATGTTTAAGCACACACATATAAATAAATAAAAATTAAAAGAGAAATTATTTAATCACATTATTTAATCATTTATGCTTTTAATTTTTTTATTTGTATGTATATTCAAATATTTTTAATTTGAAATTGTATCTAAATAAGTATTTCTCTGTAGCACCGGAAGAAAATAAGATAAACCCAACGTTGCGCCAATAGCCCAATATCATTCATCTACTTCCAAGTTCCAATGCCAATCTTGCAATTTCAGGAAATCACTTGCACTCACAAGTCCTTTACTATTTGACCCGTATTCCCTTCATTTAGAAAATTAACAACGTATTTAGGACATCTTAAAAAATCTATTTGAGATTGATGGGCTCACTCATATCTTCATTACATCTTAAAAAATCTTCGAACATTGATTTGAGATTGGACATCCAAGATTAATAAATACTACAGTAGATGGAGTCTAAATCCAATTTTTTTAATAGAATGGTAATTTTTTTCATACAACTGTGAGATTCTGAGTTTAAATTTAAAACATTGTATTCGATCCAACAATATCGTCATTTTTCGATTGAGTTAGATCTTACGATAATTAATTTTGTCTATTAAATTAAGTCTTACAGTAATTAAATACAATATGAACATTGTATTCGATCTAACATTATCAATTTTTAATTTTAATTTCATCCCCATAAATCCAAGCTCTTATAATCACTCTCTCTATCCGTTTTTAATTGACATTTTTTGGTTTTTTTATGTAAACCAAAACAATCAATAAAGTTTTATATTTTTTTGATGTTATAATTTATTTCTTTTATAAAATCTTTAATGATTTATTATTTTATTTTACAATATATTTTTCTCTATAATAAATAACTAAACGTATTGCAATATTAACAAATCAATAAAAACTATTGCATTGAACTTTGAAAGACCACAATTAAATAAGAACAATTATTTTCTTCTGAAAATCTGATAATTAAAAAGGAACGGGGAAAGAGTATAACAATTTTAATTACTTTGACAAAATCTGATGTCCGACCCGATCAATTATCGTTGGGTTGGGTTAAGTTATAAACCTGTATTTTTTTTATTTAACACGAACCGAACCGATCAAGAACGGGTTGGGTTGGCGGGTTATACATAAATAATAACCTATTTTTTATTTTACGAGAAAATATATTGAATGAAAATATATTTAATACTTAAATGTCTCAAAAACTATAAAATTTCAATCACAACATTCAATTCTTTAAAAAAATCATCAACCTCTCACAAAAAAAAAATAAATTCAACAATCTTCAAATACAAAATTAAATTCAACAACAGTATATCAATAAAATATAAAAATTCATCAATTCTAAGCAATGTCAACTTCAAGTACAAACACTTAACAAGTTCCTCAAAGTCTGGAAGGGAATAATTGGAAGTCTGCAAAAACAAATATTAATAATAAAAGTGAGGAGAAAACAGCTATCATTGTTATTTGGTCCACCACATTACTTTCATCATTACACATAACCCACTAACCATTTTAGTTTACTAAGCTACCATAATTTTTTAATAGTAGTGCTTCATTTATTTATAGTTAGAGTACTTATTATTTTCAAATAAAATACTAAAAAAAAGTGTTTAATAGATTTAAATATAAAAAATTTAAACTAAATTCATCATAAGCTTTTGTATAAGCATCATTTTTGTTCATAAATAGTATTTAACTAAAAAATTTGTATTTAACAAATGTAAAAAATTTAAACTAAATTTATTATAAGCATAAACTTTCCGTTTATACCTTTATTATGTAAAACCATAACAAAATATAACATTTAAATAAACAGCATTTAATTCAAAAATTAAATTGCTCTTTTGAAAGAGACAATTCAAAAATTAGATACAAATTTTATGAGTAGGCATATACGAGATTACAAAGCCAAAACAAATTAAACGCTAAATTGCGAGAAAAATTAAGTATTTAGGCTAGACGCATAAATACCTTGGATCAGCATTCATATAAAAATCAGTTATTAATAATATCTGAAACCCTTTTGGACTGCTGGGTTGCCAAACAAAATTAAAAAATATATATATAACTAGTTACTGGATTGGGTCTACGGGTCGACGGGTTCAAATTGTTAAACCCATTACCCGAACCAAATATAAGCGGGTTTCAACGAATTGGGTTGAATTGAACCCGAAAGTGACCGAGTACGGGTAAAAAATCGAATTGGGTTAAATTAGGTGATCGAGTTGGTGGGTCGACCTGCGTCCATGTACACCCCTACAAGCAACCATACATTTGAGTGAATGAAATTAATTGAGTTCTAATTTCTAAATGGAATTTAATACTGCCAAAAGGTACAATAACAAACCAAATTTTGTTGGTTTCTTAAATTCCAATTTTCCCCCGACTACACACAGGTGAAAGACACCTTTAATTATGTCAAGCTAAAATGTGAGGAGGAAATCTTTTTGATGCATATGATATTTTGGCAGTTACTATGCTAATATTGATACATTCCATGGTCCCTGTTAATTTGTCGATGTGAATTAAACTTGAAGGTTCAAATTCATTAGAAGTTAGATCAACCACCAAATGCCAAAATAATCACATATGATATGATCCATCATATATATACTAATTAATTAATTGATATCTGACCAACCCAATTAGCTTTACATAGATTTGATAATTTGAAAACACGATTTTGTTGATAGGAAGGTGGATCAGATTATACGCATGCATATTTGGATTTTTGAATATCATCCGAATGAGAAAATCCAGTGGTATAAGAAATGACATAAGATTCCTAATATTTCATTTTCAACTGCATAATTTTATAAAATAAGACTTTTGTTTTTTATCTACATAATTTTTAGTTTAATTCCATATCTATCTTCTTCTACTTTTTTTCATTTGAAGCTTCAAATTGCAATTTTTATTAAGTTGGTCAAATTTAATTCTAGTGGACACAAGCATGGAAGTTTGTCTTATGACAAAAATATTTGATAAAATGAACCTACGGCTGGAAAAACGAAATTCAGAAATTTAAATAGCACATTTTCATAATTATTGTCTAATAACAATCGGATAATAATATTATGTGAAAATTATTATAATTTATAAATTTTTCTCAAACATCCATATGGATTTTTATATATTCAAATTTTCTAAAGAAAATATTTAAATTATATTTTACAACACTCTAATATAAGAATATTATAAGAAAAAATAAATGAATTATATTCAAATTAAAATATTTGTGACATGTGAGTCAAATTCAAATATTTGTGACATGTGAATCAAATACAAATTATATATTTCTCATTTTCGTTTTTTTTATATAATTCTAAGCAACGTGTGAGTTAGATTTCAACCAAGTCTATAAAATTGTTTGAATAGTAAAGATAATAAATGTAAATTAACTGTTCTGTGTTCTGTGGCATTAAATGACGGGTCATAAAACAGCAATAACAATCTTGTGTACATGAAATTATTGTACACATGTATGTAGCTGCAATAGTTTTCGAACCATTTTTTTGTCTGCTGCCAAAATTTTCAATATACTAGCATTTAGAATTTCTACCTCACAAATCAGACTCAATCAATAACTTTTTCAATACAATTTTAATAACTTTTTTCATATACTACCATTCAATAATTAATATATACATAATTTCTAAAACATCATGAAAAACAAATCAATAATTAAAATAGTTAGTTTGGTAAAATTATTTTTCTCTTTCTTCTAATTATTATATTTTGTAATATATGTGAAAAAAATCTTAAACCACATTTATTTTGAGACGAAGAGAGTATAATATTAAAAATGAATAGAAAAAGTTGCTATAAGGAGAGAACTTCAAAATGAGGTCTTAAAATACATTGAAAAGTAACTATTGATTTTCAGAATATGATATCAATATTATGAACCAGCCTTTGTGTCCAAGATGAATAATTGCAACTGTTCTTTAATTATCAAAGCATATTAAAGAGATTATCAGTCACATATACCATTTCCTCATGACAATCATGCTTCCAACCTGCAATTGTGAAGTTGAGTTATGTGTGTCCACTTTCCCGAATTTCTAAACAATGCAACTTGATAGTTTCCACTATCCACTAGCAATTCTATCCAATAGTGGTTACAATTTATGAGTTATGTTTTGGAATTGTTTCTGAGATTTGTAATAGAGTAGTACTTTAGCTAGCATCAGCCTTTTTGGATCTGTTCAATCAATTATAATGACCAAGCATAATGGAACTTTAACTTTCGGTTGCAGATACTATATTTAGTCATGGCAGTGGGAGGAGAGCTTCATAATTCTGTACTTGATCTATTTTATTACATGGATGGATGCATTGTACTATGAGGCACATTCCTCCATTTTCATCGTAAACATACATATACCAAATTGGACTTTAAAAAACTTACTGCATCAGTTTTTTTATGTCCATTTTCAGGAATCTTGTTCATAGAAAATATAATTTATTATAATCTATTAAAACAAAATTTCTAATTCTATTAACAACTCATCTTTATTTGTATCACATACCGTAATATTTATCAATACACAATTTTTTTGATGTAGTACCTTTCAAATCAACTATTTTTTCCATCTTCTACTTCTATTTTATGTTGTTTCACTAATATGTAACGTAGACTTTTTAACTTGTCCACCAGATCTTTCATTTCTATAAAACAAACCACTTAATATCTTTAAAGCATCACAATGCAAGTTACACTGTTTTTCAACCACTTCTTGCATCTGGTTCAACTCACTTATCAATGATAAATACATTATGAAATGCAACCAAACCACACTTATTTATGTGACATATTCTCAGTTCACATATATTTCCATAATATTGTTCGTCTATTGTCAATTATTGTTGAAAATCATATATAACTATCATTGCATAGGAGGTGAGTTTTTTCCTTATAATGTTGAATGCGTCTTTTATAGTATTTTTTATTTATTTTATAATTAAAAAATACAAATCATAATCGAAACATAAAGATGAATAATATTAAATATTTGGAAATGAATAACTTCTAGCTATTTCCGTAACTTTCAACCATTTCACTACTCACTCAAATTTTTTATGTTTTAACCATCTACAAATTAACTCTTCTTACCTATCATTTTTTGTAACCCACTCTTGAAGTTTGTTGACCATGTCAAATAATTATTTATTTGAAAATTTCATTTCACATTCTAATTATTTAGATAAAAACAATAGTTAAAGAAATTGAAACTCCTCTCCATCCAAAATACCATAATTATAGAATATGGTTACATTTTATATTGAATTTTCATTTGGCTTGACATTTTGTCTGACTAACAATTTTATTATATAAAAAACATTATTATTATTTAAGATTTTTGAACCTTAAGAAATTTCTATTTCGCTTTGTAGTGTTTTTTCCGTACATATCACTTATATTTGCACACGTGAAGAATTGTTTCAATATTTTGAATGCTATTATAAACATTATTTTTAACAAATTACCATTAATGAATAAATATTTTAATACACCGGATAACACACAATATCATTTAGTGTGTGCTTAAATTGACAGAATTACGATAAACATATAAAATTGAAAATGTCAAAAAGTACATACATTTATAAAATCTAATGTTTCGAAATTAAGATAAATCATATAAAGTGAAGAACATATTATAGTGAAATGTACAACTTTAACAATACAGAAATGTATAACTATTTAACAAATATATCATTGAAAGGAGCACTTCAATAAAAACAAAAACATGAATAAATCAATTCCACATTTAAAAAAAAAAATTAAAGAGAAGGATTGCATCTCTAAAGTTGCAAAATCTTATGATTAATCTCATATTTCAATATACTTTGCGTGAATTGTATTAGTCAACAAGGTTTTACATTTTCTTTTGTATTAAAACAAATCTAACTTATATATATAGTTTATCAAAAATATATTTATATTTTGACACATAAATACTTGAGTATATTCTATTTTAAAACAAAAATTATTTTACTTTTAAATTATATATTATTATTATTACTATTATTATTATTATTTATTATTATTATTATTATTATCTTATATTCACTAATATATTAAATTTTATTGCGCAACGCGTGAGTTAACATCTAGTTATTGTTTAATTTTAAAATTTGTAAACATAGTCTATTATAAATATGATAGTAATTTTCAATCAAACAGTTAATTTTAAAAAATATATTCATCTTGTATAATATAATTGAATGACTATAATTATTATTAGCATAACTTTTTCGATGTAATTTAACTTCTCTTATCTTTTTATATGGAAATAACTAAATATTGTAAAGCTTAACCATAATAATATGGACAAATGCAAGCCACTAGAATTGGTCACGTGGTGAGCGATTTGGTTTAGTGGTGAGGGATTTGATTAGTATCCATGAGATTTTAGGTTCAAACCTCATTGACTCTAAATAAAAAAGACAAATGCAATAAAAAAAAATCATAATATATTAATATAGATAAATAAAAAACAATAGTTCATTAAATCCTCCAAAAATTTATTTATTTATTATTTTTTGGATTTTTTATCGGATTATTTAATTCTCGCTAATATATTTGGGGACGGGGAAGCGGGACATAACCATCAATAAAAAAGACAAACTCTCCTAAAACGGGGTTGCAAAATAAAAACTTGAAAAGGGCCATTGTGGAAGCCTACTCCCCTGGACAAAAAAAAACCACTCTTCGGTGATCTTTTTGGTTCCTTTTGTCAACCCCAAACTTTCTTTTGGATGGATACTTTCCAAATAAACTCAATTTTTATGCCGTCTCGAAGTTTATATCCACACAAATTGTTTTTTTTCTGTTCGTCAAAATTAGGTGTGGTTTTTTAGGATTGTGTGAGAAAAAAAAAGTTACAGTTCCCTTTTGACCAAAAAAGGGTTATAGTTCACAATTCCCGAGTAGTAACCAAAAGAGCAGTCCTCGTAGGACATCGAAATCCCAAGGCCCAGATTATTGTATGGTTTCCAGCCAAGCCCAAACTATTCCATGGTCTTTACGAGAGGGCCGTTTGTTATAAAAGGTATTTTCTTATAAAAAATGATTTTTCTAAAATACAAATGTTAATAAGTAACTCTTTGATTCATAAAAATAATATTTAATTTATTGATTTATAGAGCAAATATACTAAAACCCTTTAATTTATAAATATACAATAAAAGCTCTCTTAATAAAATAGTCTTGCGCAATCGTGAGTGGGGGTAGGAATACCGTGGACGCAGATGCACCTTGTGATATCAAATTTCACTTAATTCAACTTAAGATTGACCCAAAGCAAAATCAATGGTTTATATTTGAAAAAGTAATTAAACAGGACTGTAGTATTTTTAGCTGAGCATCTGTGTTGGAAAAGTAACCCGAAGCTAACCTTTTTCCTATTATCTCGTGCAAGATTAATTGAAGCTATAAACGCTATTAACAAGGTCAAACAATCGCCAATTTATAAAATGGAAAGTGCAATGCTATTTCGTAATTGTAAGAATACATGAGAAGAGAAATAAAAAACATAAATCATAGAGAGAGAAAAATACTACAAATGAAATAAACTTACAAATAAGAAACACATAAGGTCTATATTATAAGGACCATCACAAAGTCATACATGTTGATAAGTGCAAGAATAAGAAAAAGACAAAATTTAGGTGTATTTTTTTATGTATTTTTTGTGTGGTGTTTAACTTAATCAATTATGATTTTTTCAAATTCATAATCACAAAAGATATATTTTAAATTAAGAACCACATAAAAAAACACCCACAAAAATATACCTAAATTTTTTTCATAAGAAAACTGCTTTATTTTAATTAGCTGGAATGTATAATGAAAATTATTTTAAAAAAAAAAAACTATAAAATTCAAAAGTTGCATGCAATTCCAATTTTCCAAGAAACAATAACAAGTTGTGAGTAAACATGCATTTTCTCAAGGCCATGACCAGAAGGGACGAAGCATTGGCATAATAGCGAATTTCATTTGTCCAATATTGCAATGTAATCCATTTTTCTCACCGCAAGCAAAGTAATAAGGCTTCCACTTGTTTAACACCAATTGAAATCCCTCCCCACTACCTTGTGTGTGATTAGCCAACATCTTAGCACTTTTAACATCACAATTCATGAAACTCCACCAATTTGGAAACATGTACACGCTGTGTGGGAAACTCGTTGCATTTGGAGCATCATACTTGAAAACTACATGCATAAATATGTACGCATTAATTAGTAGAGTATTATAGGATTCGATCCTCTACTCCAACATAGTATACTAAAAATTGTCATTAAAAGTAATATATATGCTTTAACAATTAGCTTGACCAATGGAGTTTATAACTTATACTATATCCCTCTCTAAATATGAGCTCTATTTGAAAAAAAAAATGCCTAAATATAAGTATATTTTGAAATTATTAGATACATTAATTTTTTTTTGTACAAAAAATACTCCTAACTAATTTATTGCATTTTGTTGTTATTGTTTAACTAAAACATTGATTAAATTCTTGTAAAAACATATTAATTAAAATTTGTGATATTAATACACAGTAAATAAATTTAATATACTGTGTAATGATTTTAAAATTGTGTTACTAATTGTTAAACTATCAAATATTTTTACAATTAGTGCTAATAAAATATGGCCTATAAGATTGACTTAATGGCTCAGATAAAAGAATAATGTAATAAAAAGATCGTGCTCCACTCAACAAAAGACTAAAAATATTAACTATATTAATTAGCCGTTTTAAAAAGAAATTTACTAATAAAATGGGACCTTACCGAGAGTATCATTGAGGTAAAAAGGGCCACTCTTAATAGCCCAATCTGAGTAGTTATAGCCAAAATGCCAATTTTCAGACCCACCCACAATAATCTTCTTGGGTTCTTGTTCTGTCTTATTTATATGATGGTGATGGTTTCCAAATCTAGACCACCAATCAGTGTAGTTAAAACCAGAGGAGGGCCAGTCCTTGTTTGCCATAGTAACTGCAAACATTGAAGCGGTTATAACCAGTAAGGTAAGGACATGAACAAAGTTTGTGATGGCCATTGTTGTATGAATATTCTATCTTGTCTCTTAGCTGTTTGTTAATTAATAAAGCAAAGGGAGTGTGTTGTGATTTGATTGGAGTTATTAAGGGGGTTTATATAGAGGTGCTTGTGAAAGGAAAATAAAGCGTTAGGCATCAAGTATAAGTGGTGGTGTGGAATGACCAAATTACTACTTTTCATTAGTCTAGATATAAGTAAGTGGGGGTAGAATTTGTCAAGACTTAGGAGTCAATACAAAAAATATGTTCAAATAACTAAATTAATCTATACAACATTTTTTTTTACTCGAATTAATTTATGCAAAGTTGGAGAGATAGATTATAAAATGAATCTTTTAAAAGATAAAAATAAAAAAATAAGAGACAAAAATTCTGAAAATAAATCGTTTGTCACATCAACATTTTTATCATTAAATTTAACATAGTTGACGAAAAGGAACACTTTAAGTAATGTTTGATAGATAAAACAACCAAAATAAATATTTTAAACAAATAAAGGGCCCCATTAAATTTTGACAAAAAGATAAAGAACCAAATTATAATATTTTAGTCTAAATTTTATTAATTTAATTTTTATGCATTGACAGTCGACGTATCATAACAATTGTGTGCGTGACTTTTGAAGTAATTATGACAAAAATTAAATATTTCTAATAATTTAACGTTTATGATTGATTATGTAAAAATTCTTTACATTGACACTATATATAAATTAAATTGATTTTATATTTATCATGTGGTTTAATTGATAAAATAAATAATTGACAAATTCACAATAGATAAATATAGATAGATCACACAAATCAAAATAGAATCAGTTTAATGATCATAAACTATTTTGTATAAAATGATTTTATATCGACATCAAATAAGAAGTCACAATATATTTACATAAGTTTATTTTGTGATTGCAACTTAAAGATAATTGTTATGTTAAATAGTATATTATAATTGGACGTCAGTGTAAAATAAAATTATAGGATGTATGTTCTATTTTTCGACTAGAATACCCTAAATTTTATTTTATTTTTAAATATATTGGAGTTTTATGAATTTAAACCGAAAGATAAAATGGTTTGAGATCGAGCAGAACTGAAAGCATAGAACTCGACCAAGTTTCCTTTTTTTAATAAAGATTATTTATTCACACTCTTTATCCATTGTTTGGCATTTATATTACTATTCATTTATTTAGTTAGTTTTGGTTTGTTTCTTAAGCAAGTTAATCCAGTATTAGAGAGAATTGGTTGGTGCATGCTTGGTAGACATATATATGAATTGGTAACAAAAATAGTGGGAATTGGTATTGAGGAAAAGGTCAAATGGGGTGGTGTTGCTATTATGAGGTTTGAATTTTATGAGGTCAAAACAAGTGTTTCTCACTAATATTGCACATTTAACTGAAAATCTAGTGGGTAGGAAATTATCATACAAAACTGTAGTTATTAATTCCATGACTTAATGTAAAATTAAATACATGCCTTTGAGTGATGTGATGATGATGGCTTGGTGGCGTTTTTGTTTTGTGACTGAAGAACAAAAAAAGCAGAAGAAAAAAAAAAATACTAAGGTTGAGGACTCTTATGACCGAAATGTTAAGATTAGACCCAAGTTTTATTAGGTAGTTTAAGTTATCCATATGTCACGTTATAATCTATAAAGATTAAAATTTAAATATAAAATATTTTGATCATTATTTATAATTTCAAAGATTGATTTGGTTGACGTCTATAATTTCAAGAATCAATTTGTCTATTGTTTCGATTAAAATGAATTGTAGAACTATGAATTTATGAGTAAGGATGTTAAATTTATGTTGAGTAATATAGTTAAATTTAAGTGGTGAATAAACTTCTGTTAAATTCTAATCAATTGGAAATGTTCGGGTTCTTGCTCACGAGAACGTGAGTCTTTAATAACAAACAGAGTTGCGTAAAAAAAAACACAAAGAGTTCAAATCTTTCTTAAAATCGGTTACTTTATTAGGACTAGTGAAGTAAGTAACTTTCAAATTCAATTAACGCAAATCCATGCAACCAACTTCTTTTTTCTTTGGCTGGGTTAAATAACATGCATGCCATGACTTTATCTATGAAATCAATCTGAAAAGATTCCATATGGAAGCTTCAAAAAGTTACCACTTACTTTAATGCGAAGCTTGCAAGTTAGATCATGTTTACATACTAAGCAAAATATAATGAATGCGATAAATTAACAAAAAAAAATTCCATTCACAACTCGATTATTAATTACTATTTTGAATGATGAATAATTGTTGTTCCTCACTTTTTCACTCTTCATATTATTCTTAGTTTAGCTAGAGAAATGGCATTTGTACAGTCCCCAAATTTTCCATTGAAAACACAAACCTTTCTTTATTATCATGTAAGGTCTTAGTTGAGTGTTTCGACATCCATGACATGACCATAAGTTAGAGTGTGTTTGGGGAGAACTTATGACATATCTGTAAGTTATTTTTAGCATATTTCAATAAACTCAACAAAATAATTCATGGAAACAGTTTAACTACATTCTCTCTTTGATTATAAAAAAGCTTCGGACATATACGCTTAATTAAGATATCCAAACGCAGCATTGCAATAGTTGCAATGGCGGTGAAATAAAACGAATAAGAGAAATTGCAAAATAAAAGATCCATCTGCTACAATTAGGGAAAATAACCACATTAAGAGATTATTCAGTCTGAATATTATACTTAAAACCAGGGTGTGTGGTTATTGGTTTCTAACCAAAAATGTGCTACATTACAAGTATAAGTTCCCAATAATAAATATCAAAATCACATACAGCAATGTCTGTGGTCCATCAACAAAACTGCTTTTCAATTAGTAGAATCACCACCCAATAAAATTATCACAGTAAAATAAAAGGTTGACAAAATTGTTGGCTTAAAGTTTCATTTGCCTCATTCTCAATACTTTTAGTTTAAGTAACAATGGGTTCAATCCCAAACCTTTTACCTTTTTGTATACATATATGCTGCAATTGTATGATTGTTCACATTGGCTCTACATAAACCTGAAAATGAGGAACAAAGAAGAAGCTGCATATCAACAAAGCCCGCGAGTTTAAAAACTGCTCATTACTCAATAATTCAGTATGAAAATAAGTCTATATGCAATTATGCAACTATAATTGTAATAATAATGTAACTCAAAAATGGAAAATTTCAATTGTCGCACGTGTGTTTCTACTCAAAGTCAACACAATGCGCATGCAAATGTTATATTATATTATTTCATAGTAAGTTGCATGCCGGCGCATATATATAAAGTCATTACTTCTGAGACTAACCTTTGTGCTTATTGGAACATCTTACTATATGCTTTTTTCTCTAGATCAGTCCTATGAGATATCTGCAACAAACAAAACCAGTTAGATTCCTGACAAGTATATAATGCTTCAGTGCTTGTTTCAAAGATGCACTCACCTTCTTCCTGGCAGCAGCAAGTTCCTTTTTTATTCCAGCTGAACATAGAAAGATATCAAGTAAGCTACAGAAAGCTCTAGATTATAGGATTTACATAAAATATTACAACGTTCAATGTAAATGGCCATATTCAGCCGCATAATTTTTAGTTCTTCACAAAATAACCCATCGGTTTATTTTATATTCCTGCTTTCTTCCTCAACATCCCCCTTACTTACATCACTTGGACATTAATTTTCAGC
The DNA here is from genome assembly GCA_037974755.1 of Cicer yamashitae. Lineage (NCBI taxonomy): Eukaryota > Viridiplantae > Streptophyta > Magnoliopsida > Fabales > Fabaceae > Cicer > Cicer yamashitae. The sequence goes on from JBBPBQ010020323.1 coordinate 58,454,664, forward strand.
ATGTACCATTAAAAATGTCATCAAATGCTTGTTTTTTTGTGTTGAGAAAACTGACTCTGATATGACTAATAAATTCTTAGAATTTGGGTTGAGTGTTGACCCTAAAAACCAGTTTGTAAGGTGAGTACTACATACCGCTGATAAACACATTCAGGTCATATCTCATGAATGTGAAATATCTCAACACACTACCTTCATCCTCAGGATTGGGCATCTAGAGCATGACCTAAAGGATCCGATAACAGGTAGTCCAACGGATCTTGGATAGGCTCTGATACTGTCTTAGAATTTGGATTGGACCTAACTTAAACCTATTTGTAAGGATAAGTTAGACCCAATATAAAAATCTAATATGGTATCAGAGTCAAGTTCTGCTATGATCATAGAATTTTTTTGGGTCTAACTCGACCCTACAAAACTGGCTTGTAAAGTGAGGACTATCCACCACTTATAAACACTTATTTAGGCCATATCTCATTCAATATTGGGACTTCTTAACATAAATAATATAGTTAAATGTAATCCCTGCATATATATAGTACAGAAGAGTACACGACAAAGGCTTGATCCAAAGTTGTATATTCATTACTAACCATCATTTGGCTCCAAGGTCAGTGCCTTCTTAAAGCTTTCAACTGCAGCATCAATGTCATTCAGTGCCATGTATGCCTGGTGAAAAGGACGTAACATAATAAATTAATAATTATCAGAGTAAAGAACAGAAAAAAGCATGACACATTAAATACCAGCAACTAGATGCCTGACATAGTAAAGGGTGACAAAAAGCTTCTAGCTTATGACACAAAGCTCTTCAATAGCCATACCAACCTGTCCTTGGCGGAACAAAGCTTTGGCATTGCTATCTCCTTCACGCATCGCAAATTCTGTGTCTAACAATGCACCATTAATATCCCCTAATTTCAATTTACAAGCCTGTAAAAAAATGAAAGGAAAAAATAATAATCAGTAGAGTGAGATCAGTTTATATATGCAGAGTGGCAACAGGACTCAACAAATAATACAAAAGTATATTGTCAAGGTAATTAATATAGGTGCACTTTAAAGTTATCTGCAACAGTGTACAATTCCAACTTACAGAGCTGTTAGTAAATATCTGAGACTTCATTTTTCTCAAAGCTGAACTTTTCTCTGCAAAGCCATAAATAAAACTACTTATTATATGTAAAGAAGGTGAAGTGCATTTGTAGCATAATTGCTGCACATTGCACAGTAACGTAAAATAAATAAATAGTAACAAAACGAAGCAAACCTTCATCAATATCTTCCTTCTCCCAACAAATATCTAGGTAACGTAAAGCCTTTCGATACTTCCTTAGAGCCATTTTGTAGTCTTGTTTCTGTCATGAAAAATTGTATTAATTTAAAACTATTGTCAGGCATAAATATTTTATTCATATCTTAGAGAAAATAATATAGCTCATTTTACAGTATAGAAAAGCACCAATACCTTGAAATACTCATTGCCAAAAGCTTTGATTGAGTCAACCGATTTCATCCACCAGTCAAGTTCACTAGGGTTATCAGCAAGGTCTGCTGGCCAATCGGGAAACGTATCGCCGTCTTTGAAAAAGTTAGATATGCCATCATCTTCTCCTTCAGGAATTTCTCCACAATCAACAATTTTAACATCGAGAACAGGACGGTCCTCATCTCCGGTCGCAACATGCTCAATTGAACGGACCACGCCCATTCCTTTAGCAACTTTCCCAAATACAACATGCTTCCCATCTAGATGAGCTGTTCTGGTAGTACTGATAAAAAACTGAGACCCATTTGTATTAGGACCCGTGTTTGCCATTGATAACATCCCTTTCCTTTCATGCTTCATCTCAAAATTTTCATCTTCAAACTTGAGTCCATATATAGATTCTCCTCCAGTACCATCTCCCGCAGATATATCGCCTGCTTGGATCATAAAGCCTTTGACAATACGATGAAAGCAAGATCCCTGAAAATACAATAGAATATAAACTGAATTCAATAGTTGACCCTTGAGCTAATATAGGCGATTTATTTTTTAGGAGATAATAATATATTAGGAAAAACACAAGTTGGTGTTCATATCATGAACAAACTCAGGATGCACTCGATACACGTTGATGCCCAGTAGAAACAACACTAGACAAATATATTTGAGTCACAATACAAATTTTTGTTCTATATATTGTTTGATGGTAACAATGCATAACAACATTGTTGTGTGTGTAAAATAAGCATGTGAACATTTGTGTACGCCTACAATGCCCCGATACTTGATACAACACGAACTCGATATGACATAAATACAAGGATAAATGAAATTCTTTAAACCTAAAGATATGACACAACATAGATATTTTAACGATTAGCACAAATTTATTATGTTAATATCTATTTACCTATAGGTGATTCACTGAAGAGTAATGTTTAAAAATTATTTGTAATTATAAGGGAAAATGAATAGATCCTCCAATCTTTTACACTTGAGTCAATGAATAGATCAATGTCAATTCGATAAAAATAAGGGAAAATGAGTCAAACCGACATCAATCAGATTACTGTCTCAACCATAAAGACGAGGAGAGTCATTAACTTATACTTTTAAACACGTAACTGTGGCGGACTACTTATTAAAGTGGTCCACTAAAAGAAGAAACAATACAGGAAAATTTACCTCCACCCAATTAAAAATAAAAGAAGAAACTTTTAGATTAAAAAAGTGAACGACTAAAAGGTATCTAATCTAGAATCAAAATAATAAAGGGAACAACCCTGTTTTCAGAATTGTGAGTAAGAAACAACACCTCCAAGTTCAAGTTCAACCCTTTTTTTCTAGATTACTTCAAATTTCAGATCTTTAGAAGCGCCAACGATTCTCATAATGAAAATAAAACTACTACTATAAGACAGATTGTTCCAAACCCAAATATTTAAATTTTAAATAAGAACACACAGAGCAACCCGTTTGATTTCAATAACAAAACAAAAAAAAAAGTCTTTGATAAGTAGAAAAGTAGAATTTAAGAGAAAGATATGAAGGGTAAGAAAGGACCTTAAAATGGAGGGGTGCCCCAGTATTGGGACCAATGCCTTTCTCGCCAGTGCATAGAGCTCTAAAATTTTGAGCAGTTTTGGGAACAATATCGTTGAAAAGCTCAATCACTATCCTTCCTTCTAGCTCTTCTCCTATGCTAATGTCTAAGAAGCACCTTGTTCTCCCCATTTTTAACTTCAATGACTCAGAAATCAGAACTGTAATATTATTTGTTTCGAATTGGGTTGGATGGAGTAGGATAGTATAGTATAGTAAATAAGACCTTCTAGATCCTTCCTTCCCTGAGATGTTTTCTTCAGAGTTCAGAATTCAAACAGTAACAATTACAAACACAGTGGGTGACAATAATAATAATAATAATAATAATAATAATAATAATAATAATATTATTATTATTATTATTATTATGAATAAAAAAGTTAAAATTATTTATTGGCCGTTATATTTTAAGAAATATCATTACATAGAGACAAATAAATATTCTACTAATTATATTAATTTTTTACATTTTATTATAATGTATTCAATATTATATGTTATGAGTAATAAAAATTTAAAAAATAATTAAATTTTATTTTATTAACATTTTTAATAAATAATATCTAATTATTATAATTCTATACAAAATAAAAAATATTTTTTTAAAAAATATTAATTTAATTATTAATTTAAATATTAAATATATCGATACATATAAAATTCATATGCAACAGAAATTCTCTAATAATAAATAAATAAATAAATGAAAAAGACCCTTGAGAAGGTGGACTCCTCTGCTATGGCGCTTATGTTATATGTATGCTCATCTGACCAAGTGGATGAGTTTGGTTTGTCAGGAGAAAGAAAGTTGTGTGAAATTAAAATCGAAAAAGTATACCAATTAGTTTGGTTTGGTTTTCCAATTATTATATTTTTAAATCAATGAACAACATAGTGATTTAGTTCGGTTTGATGAAATTGATATTTTTCAAAATATAAAAAGATTAGTTTTTTTTAAATGCTATTATTAAATGATTAAAAATCAACTATGATAAAAAAAATAAATGAAATTATTAAATATATTTTTTAAAAGAACCTTTGAATATAGTGTGGAACAAAAGAAGTACTCATATAATATAATAGTTTATTTTGAACTTCGAGCCATGAATTTTAAATAATATTGATATCTTAAGCGAAGTCGAGTTTAATTAACTTGATTCGATTTAAATTCACATAAAATTAAAATAAAAACTAATCAACTTAATTTTATGGATCTTCAAATTTATCAAATCATTGATTGAGTTATTACATCTCTAATTATCTCTGCTTCAAAATTGATAGAGTAGGTAAATGGTAATTTTTAAGAGTGATATTTAGGTAGAGTAAATAAACAATAAATTTCAAAAATAATATTTAGGGTTGTCGACATATTAGGTGTAATAATTCAAATGAATCACTCAAAATTGGAAGATGAAGTATACTCTTAAAAAAAATTATGATATTAAGATGAATATACTATTAAATTTCTTACCAGCTAATTTAGATTTTACTATTAAAAGATACCTGTTATGTAAATCACCTTTTTATTTTTACTCATTAAAATCTGTCAATCTTTTGGAACATTACATGTTACTACTCATTTAGAATTTACAGCATAAAATTTCTTTTAACTACTGCTAGTTACCTTTTTATTTTTCCAACTTTATTTGGGCTAATCATAATGGTTTATCTAAAATATCTAATGTGATAATATCTTAAAAACTTTTTTTTCCAAGTAACTCTAAGCTTTTTAAGGGTAAATAAAAAAGGAATTTTATGAGAAATAAGTTTGAGGCATTGTTTTGTTTATTAAGTAAATAGATAAATTGATTATTAAAATTGTAAACGTTAGTTAAATTAATCTCTTAATTTTGTATATAAACAAATATATCGTTTAAATTATAAATTTTTACTATTAAAGAATATGACATGACACATTAATCGAATATGTGAACCATCCATGTTGAATCAGTATCGATCTCACTAGAAATTTTGTCTATAGAATTTTTGGGTAGTGCTCTGACTTCTTGAAGCTCAAATTATTTGGTATATATATTAAACTGGTTAGTAATAATTCTTTATTAATATATTGTTTTATTATTTTTTAAAAAATTTATCTTTATCACACTAACCTTTTATCAGTTAATTTTTCGAATTCCTTAACTCCTATTCTTTAACCATGAATATTTAGACACTCATTGCATTAGTGCAAAATACTTAATAAATTGGTTAGTAAAAAAATTAATTAATTGTTTTTGTTATATTCTTTTTGAAAACTAATTTTACTACACCAACTTTTGAACTACTGCTATTTTTCCCTATTGATTAACTATACGATAACTATATATAACACTCACTCATTCACACATTATATTAATTAAAAAAATATTATTTAATAAATTGGTCGGTTATGTTACTCATATTTGAATAGAATTTCAAGTTTAGACATATAAAATGTCATTTTAAATTTATGATTAGAATATCACTAAAAAAATAATTTGTGATTAAAACATATTCAAATAATTGTCACAAATTATAACAATGGGTTTCAAATCCTGCATTTCCCCTCGTTACATATTTTTATAATATGTAATACTTATAAAAAAAATTGTTATTTTATTTTTGTCTTTTTACATATAAATGACGAAGTATCTATGTCAAATTCTATATATATATATATGGATAACACTTTGATAAATTACTCTAATTAATAACTTTATAATATCAAATAAAAATTATTTGAACATAAAACAGAAATATATCATTTAATTGTTATTTTTTTAACTTTTCTTTTTATATATGGACTCAAAATCTTATGAGCATGCAATACTTTCCCGTGAATTAAATAAAGAGTATTTCAATATATATATAAAAGTCACATTTACATGAACTATATGGTGACATTAAATATACACTCCATGGTCAAGTGGATTAAGTGGCTATCACTATTATTGCAATATATATGGTCCGGATAAAGGTACCACTTTCTTCAAAGTGGAAGGAAATTAACTTCTCCTACCCATTTATTTAATAAATGGCACAGGCCTGCGTTATCTTTGCCCTGTCTCTTCTATTGCCTGCGCTGTGGGCATTTTTTTAAGTAGAGAGGTCCCATTTAGCCGCACCAATATAAATAAATGGATTTGATAAATTCTATTTTTATTTTAATAATAATAGGATTAATTTTGATGGTACCTAAGTAAAGTGGAGTTTTGTGATAACTTTTTCTAAAATATTTGACAAGTATTACGTGTATCTTTTATTTCTTTTTAACTTCATATTTGGAGCATAAATATTATAATTATTATGTAAACACATTAAAATGATACATTTTTAAGTACATAAAGAATGATAATGTTTGCTTCATTTTTTAAGTACTGTTTTTGAAAATCATAAACAACCTTCACTTTGCTTTGTGCTTGAAAAATATTATGAGAGGGATGATTACCTTTTTTTTTTATACAAAATAACTACCTATTATAAAATAAGATATTTCATTAAGTGTCAATAGAAAAATACAAATGTAAATCTTTTTATTAATAAATTTTAAAGTTTTCATATTTTAGACCGTGTACCATTCCCTACTCTAAAATTTTGTAAAAAAAACAAAAAATTTCATTAAGCCTCAAGAATATCATTCTGTCTCATGTTGCTTATAAAAAAAATAATTTAATACTCTCTCATGTTATATGAATACAAATTTTATTCTGCAAATAATTCGAATTTGGTTAAAAAGCACGGTCCAAAATGAAAAATCACATAAAAATAAATAAAAGATTCAAAATGCGAGTTTAAATTTTATATATTGAAAATATAAAAAAATTTATAGAGTCAATAAATCATGTACATGATGTGAGAAAGAGTTATAACATAAATCAAATATTTTTAATAATTTAATTATTGCGATAAATTGACAATATAAAAACTCTTTACACTAACAACATATATAAATTAAATTAATGCTAAAATTATATCATTTGTACAAATATATTTTCTTACCAACGAACATCTTTTTTTTTTATTCTTGCAAATGATATGCAAATGAGTAATACTTGTATCCTTGCTTGCTGATCAAATTCATCTTGCCACCGTGACCTTCACCACCCGAAAACTCTTGGAAGAAAAGTAAATACTAGTACTAGCTAGACCCTTTGATATTAGTAATTGGTGCAGTGAAGGTCGTTATTTAGGACTGGTAGTTGAGACAAAAGCTGTGTTTATCACATGGAAATGGAATTCCCATAAATGTGATGCTTAATATAGCCGGTAACAACAGAGAATCACATGGTGTAGCCGTCCTACAAATTTGGGTACATATGCAAATTCAAGGTTAGCTCTTAGACAATAGACATGGACAATCTCACCAAAAGCATAAACATGTGATGTTTAGTGCCACTGCCACTTCTATGTTTAGCTATCTCCTGGCATATAATCCTAAACATTAATTAGTTTTTCAAAAATAAATTTCCATTTCAAAATTAAAACTTTGGCGGGAAGGATTTGGATCAAATGCACTCGTAGAATCAACATATTAATGAATGTTTGATTAATATATGAAGATTCAAATTTTAAGTTTGGTATTTTAAATTTAAAAATATATATAATATTAATTTAAAATTTTAGACCATTCGATTTTAATAAACAATTACGATGTATTGACTGTATAAGTATATGTAGTTTTGATTGATGCTATCTAAATGCGGGAGGGAATGAGCATGTGTGGTATGCATATGCATTATATTATTCTGTTAGATATTCGTTGTTTATTGAGTTTTGAAAAACCGTTTAAAAATAACTTTCGATCACTGAAGATATTAGTAAGTTGAGTCCCGAACTATGTCGTTTTTTTAAAAATGTTTTGCGGCACTGTCCAAAATTATATAAGTAGATTGTCAATCATCCTCAATCTGACTATAATGACCACTCTAAAAGTATGATATTTAAAAACACTCATAATTCGAATGGATAGATGCCGAATTCTAAATTTGTGTTTAAAGTCAATTTTTTAAATCTACAAATAAAAGTTGTTTAATATTAATTCAAAGGCTCTAAAATGTTAATCGTAACGTGGACAACATTTCACTAAATCACCGCAATATCACATATATTAAACATTAGATCAGCACAAGGGCTTAAAATTAAAAATGTGACATGTCTTGGATCCCAAAGCAACTTCCGATAGTATTTGCAATTATTGCAATTTCAAATTTCTTTGATTGTTTACTAGATACAGTGACTCTGTCTCCTGGATGATCAAAATTCAAAAGTAAAACATATTGGTGTTGGCCATAACCAAGAATGTCCATTTTCCTTGTCTTTTCTGCATCCCAAAAGATATGTATCATAATTAGTCCACACCTCACTTATCAGAATCCAAAGATGATGACTATACAAGTAGCAATCGATAATTAATAAGATTTCCAATTTTATATAAGCACTGAATATAAATACACAACAAACAGTCTCAAAAAAACCTTAGTGCTGTTCAAGGATTGCAGATCCAATGCTACTCTTAACTCCAACAACATTTATTGATTTAAAAGATTTTTTTTAAAAAAAAAACCCAGCCAACAAATTGAAGGATTTGAATTCTCGGCACTCACGCTCACAATACTGCCCGATACGCAATTATACTCATTGAAACCGTCTAATTAACATTAAATAATCCATATTTTAATACAAAATTTGATTATTTATTAATCTAAAATCTATGCTTAAAATCTAAATCATGTGATGAAAATCAAACAATTCAGAAATACGTGGCTAAATAGATGCGAGATTGAGTTGGGCACACAACTCCCATCTCAAATTGAAAGCTTCATCGACTTCTTTTATAGTATTTTATTTCAAGTTTATTAGCATTATCTTTATATATTAAAAATTAAATTAAAATTTCAACAATCTTCTATAAAAAAATTCCTAAATCCAAACACTTGATTTTCTAGACTAATTATTTTTTTGTCCTTCTACCTATTACCAGTGTTAACTCAACGCAAATGTCGAAATTGTTAAATTAAACATCATATTTTAAATTTAAATTTGAATTAAACATCATATTTTAAATTTGAATTCAAGACGTCGCAATTGTGTGTATGGTTTTTTAGTTATATTTACTATACCATATACGGAAAGAAAAAAATAAAAAAAAAATTCCAAACCCATGAATCACACATTACCATTGGAGAGAAATGCAGGTAAAAAACACAAAATAACTGAGCTGAAAACAATAGAATTTTCAAACTCTAACACACAACAAAATATAATATTATATGAAATTATGAACATGAACAATGAACATTAGTTCCTAAGAGTAATTAATTAACTACTACTATGACCAAAAGAGCTTTGCCTTGATTGTTGATCTTCTTTTATCTCTTGAGAATCTTCCACCGGCGGAGAATTATCGGCGGCATCGAGTTCAGTCTCCGGCGGAGGTGGAGGAGGAGGTGGAATTCTGCCGCCGACACAAGAGGAGCATTTGGTTTCGACCCATGATTCAATGTCGTATTGGCCATAACCCATGACCCGGCGGCCCGAACAAAGCCTACCAATCATACCCGCAATGACACCCAAAACAGTGATCACTGCAAGAACCGCTATGACGGGTCCAACTGACCCATGACCCGAATGTGTTGTGAATGATTGTTGGGTTACTTGTATGGGTGGTGGTGGCTGTTGCACAATTTGTGTTGTTGACATTTGAGAACAGCTTCTTTGCTATATTTGAGATTTTAGTTTTGGGTTTGGTTATAAGGTTTTGATGAGAAGATGATAATAAGGGATTCTATAAGTTCTTAACATGAGAACTCACTTAAGTCACATCCACCACTTTTTAAATCTCTTCGCAATAAAGAACAAAGATACGAGAAATGTTATTTTGTTACTAATTTTTCATCTATGTATATATATATATATATATCTTTATTTGCTCTAATTTAATGTTATTTTTAAGGGCATTTTTGTATTTTAAAACTCTTCATATTCTCAAATTTTTTTTATAGATTTAAATGTTTAATTCGTCCATGTAAATTCGTCTTTTTTATTTTTGTTTATGTAAATTTTTTTTTCAATTTAAAATTGTAAGTTTAATTTACTTTTAAAATTATCACTGTCGTTAGTTGTCTTAAAAGAAAGTTCGTGGCAAACAGAGGAGAGATGGTAGTGAGTTTGGCCTGAGATGAATAAATTAAATAATTAAAAAAATGAAATTAAGTAATTAAATTGATTAAAAAAGAAATCAATGAAGGTTTAAGATGATATATTTTAGTCCCTCCATCCAAAATCTTGAAGATTAGGGTTTTCTCCTCCTTTCTCTACATCATCATTACTAAATCACTAACATCGCATCACCATCATCAGATCACCATCTTTGAATCACCCTCATCTTCAAATCTTAATGTGTTTTTTATTCATTCAACCATGACGTCATCTTTGTATGTAACAAACTCAACTCGTTTTCAATTGTTTGAATATAGGTGTAGGAAAACAATGTGTATATTAATCTCTAACACTGATGAAAATCCTAAACGGCGATTTTGGAGATGTCTTCATTGGGATGTGAGTAATTTTTCTTAAATCTATTATTTTTATGTTTATTCTTTGTAGTTATAGTTTATATTTACTAAGTTTAATATTTAATTTTTTGTTTTTGTTTGTAGACCCCTTATAGTTGTCAATTGTTTGTATGTGATAATTAACTTGATAATGATCCTAGATTTGTTCAACTATGACGTAGAACACATTCAAAATCAGCTTCACAAGATGTTTTTGTTAATGCTTCAACAATAACAACAATACCAATTTCACATTCATGTGGATGCAAATGTAATGAGCTTGTGAAAGTTGACACAAATTCATAATGGTGATGCGATGATAGAGAGAGGAAGAAAAAACCTTAATCTCCATACCTATTTCTGATTTTGGATAAAGAGACTAAAACAGAACATCTCCAACTTTATTCCATTTCTTTATTCTATTTCTTTTTTAATCAATTTTATTAATTTTATTTTTTTATTATTTAATTTAATCATCTGTCACATAATTTTTCTAATAGCAACTAACGATAGAGATTATTTTAAAACTAAATTGAACTTATAGGTTTTAAAGTGAAAAAAAAAACTTACAAGAACGAAAATGAGAAAGGCGATAACTTACGGGGACAAATCAAATATTTAAGTCATTTCTATAATATCTTTAATATTTATTTTATCTGTGAAAATAGAAACAAAAAACATCTTAGTCAATAAAAGTGTGTTTGATTGGAGCTACATGGAGTGGAGGAGAAAAGAGATAATATATTTTAAAATTTTGTGTTTAGTTCAATTTTTAGAAGGAGAGGGGAGGAAGTCAAATTTTCTCTTGAAGCTCATTTTGTTTTTCCTTCATTTTTGGGGATTTGGATGGGAGGAGGAACCATTAAAAAATTCTCTCATTCCCTTGAACTAAACACAAAACTATTAAAAATTTATCTCATCTCCTCTTTTGAATCAAACATATCTCCACTTTCCATCTCTCTCATTCCCTTCATAAAATCTCTCTCATCCCCTCTGTTGATTGTAAGTTTTTTATTATTAAAATTAATTTTGAAAACAAAACTTGTTTTAGCAAACGAGGTTAATTTAATTTCTCATAATTTGATAATGATTTTTTCCCTAAAATCCCTATAATTCTTATATTTGTTTTAATTATATTGTCACTTTGACCATAGCTGACCACAACTCCAACCACTAACAATCACTCCAACCATCGCCTTCTACCACTCCAACCCACACTAACGATCGCTTCACATTTGTCAACCACTACTTCGACCACAACTGACCATCATCAAGTATAACTTTGACCTCACATTGGATCACTCTAGCTCCTGCTGACCACCACCTTGACCCTATCAACATTGTCGACCACCATATCTACTGCCATTGGTTTACAATAATTTTAGAACAAATAGAGTATTAAATAAATAAATTATAAAATATTGCCACTATTGAATAATATTTTAGCAAAAGTTTACTAAGAGAATGCACATGTATTGATGTAGGTTTTGAACTAGTAAAATATTTTAATGTATAGAGAAATTTAATTTGCAAATACTACTTGATCTGACCTAGATTAGTCTGAAACACTATTGTTTGTGTTGAAAAATTGACAATTAAATGAAGATTGAATGTATTTTTGTTAAAAAAATATATAATTCACGTTAAAAATACTATGATAAATTTGTATGATTACAATATGCACATTGTACACACATTAAGTCTACCTACGAATCTTTTAGGATTCATTATTTACATTATAGATCAAACAACTGACTCGCTTATTATAAATATTTGAATAGTATAACACATACAGAATGATTTTTTGTCTTGAAGAACTTAAACCACTGGCTAATAATGAGATGAAACTACGTTCGAGACATCTTGAAACTTATCTAAAATAAGATAATTATCACAATCTCGATAAAATTATTTTTGAAAAATTAAAAATCATTATTAGTATTTTAACAACTTAATCAAAATTAAGATTTATAATATTGAATTAATTTGATAGCATTTAATTCTTTTCATAATGTGTGCATAATTTATACAATAATATTAATATTGTTGCATCCATTGAGACACATTTTGCTAAATTAAAATTATTAAAATCTTAGAGTTGATATATTAAAAATATTAATATTTTTTGAGATTTTTTATTTTGAAGGTAAATTTTTAAAATAAAACATGTCAGTATAAAATGGAGTTGAAATGATTTGTTACCTTAATTTGAGGATTTTTTTTTAACTAACTCAATTTTAATTTGTTTTTAACAATATACTCTCTTTTTTGCAAACTATAAACCAATCTATCCCTTTTTTGTCATAATAGGAATTTGACATTTGTAAAGACAATTTCAAAAGGAAATTCAAGTTTGCAATAGGGAGTTGGTGTTGAGTTAATTTTTTTTTTTTTTTTAAATAGAGAAGTCGCGTTTTGAAAAATGAACTTCTTACATCCATTTTTTTTTTAAAACTTAACTGGAAAAAATATATAATTAATATAATTCATTCATATAAAACAACAACACAAAATTTACAAAAATTATGTAAATTGACTAGAGTTTCCCGTAAGATTTTGACAATGTTTTTTAGTATAACCAGTTAACCGATATATTTCGCATTTTATTGACACTTTTTCTCTAACGTCCATTTCAGTTCTAATATGGATACTATTTGAACGGCCTTTTTTAATTCTCCGCATTTTAGAATTGTGATACACTGTTTCACCTTTATATGGAGGCTAATATCATTCATTGGGTATATGTGGAAACTCTTCTTTGTAGATGTTGAATACATTAATAATCTTGTACACGTTAGACATATGCACTAAATAGTTTTGAAGAATGTAAGAACATGCATCTATGACATGTGAACAAGGCTCATGTATAGCCTGAAATCTTCCACAATTACACCATTTTCTTTGAAGTTTGATTTCGAAATAACCAATTGGTTGCACCTCTCTTGGGTTTACTATTTCGTGCACCATAAAAGAATAACAATTTCGTTTGAATCACATGACTTGATGAGTGTTAGACTTACTGACTTCATATTTAATCTGGTCCATGCAATCTTCTGTGTATACTCGATCAGAAGCTAATGATGTCTGATGTTGTTGTCCCATTTCTACATATAAAACTCCCAATCTATAATAAGTTGATTGGACCAAAGCAATGATTGGGATATTGCATGTACCTTTTAGTACTGCGTTTATTGACTTGACAATGTTTGTTGTCACGTGTTCCCATCGTCGACCTTGAGAATACGCCAAAGTCCATTGTTTTGGGGGATATATATCGACCCATCTTAAAGCCTTTGGATTTGTCATCTTGATTTCATTGTGGTAAAATTTGAATGATGGCTCACTTAATGCATATCTTGTTATAAATAAGGTAAAAATTGTCAAGTATTATAAAGTGACAAGTGGAAAATATACTAAGAAGAATTAGATCATTACACATAAAAAGTGATAAGTGTCGCATGCAGTACTCACGTGTTGACGGAGGATCATGTCAACCATGATTTGGATTATTATAAGCATTTTTAATCGATTCATGCTTGTCTGAAATCAACCAAATGTTGACTTGAGGTGTGACGTACCTTCTCAGATTTTTCAAAAAGAAGCTCCAAGCATCCCCTATCTCACCTTCCACAAGTGCATAAGCAATGAGAATTGTATTTTTGTTCACATTTTGTGCAATGGCTAGCAACAGAGTCCCCTTGTACTTGCCATACAACCAAGTTCTATCAACTAAGACAATTGGTTTACACAATTTGAACCCATAGATGCATGGACGGAAAGTCTAGAATAGTCGTTTAAAGTTTTTTGAATGTTGTAACAAAGTATTTTGAGAATATGAGGGTGATACTTCCATTTCCATAATAGTTCTTGGAAGAAATTTTTGCATGGCCATCATCCACATTGAAAGGTAATTGTAAGACTTCTCTCAGTTCCCATAAATCGTTTTGATAGCCTTATTCTTTGCCATACATTCTTTCTATAGGTGATTGTGTAGTTGTATAGTTCCCGAATGTGTGCAATTACCACTTTCACTTTAATTGATGTGTCAACTTTCAAAAGCAACTTTATGCTTTCACATATGATGTTAAAGTCAAGCTTGAGATGATCATGTGACATAAAGAAATTTGCACAATTGTGGAGCCCCTTCAAACAACCAATCAATCATTATTTACTTTTTTGGCTTAGCGAATCCCTGCATTTGAACAAGCATTGTGGATTCACACATTTAATTACATACTTGTATTGATCATATTACATTAGATGATAATTGAGTGAATGTTTTATGTTGTAGTGCTTGATTGCAAGTTGACAATCTGGTTTACTATTAAACTTCATTCCAATCTCAAGAGAAGCATCTAATGAAGGTGGTTCATTAAAAGGCATATCAAATTCGGCGGACTAGTCAACATAGTCCAAGTTTAGGCTACACATATGGAATGGTGGATCGAATCTCGTTGCAATGGGACAAGCTTATGGCTCTAGATCGTCGTCGTCGTCCTTCTCATCGAAGTATGTTTGTTCTTCACTCTACTCACTTATTTCTTCTTGGTCAAAATCACCCACATCACTTAGTAGAATATACGGTTCAGGTTGAGATGGTTCAGGTTGGTAGAATTTATAGTTTTGAAAAGAATGAGTATGTTGAGTTTGAAAATGGTATTTAGGGTGAGATATGGTTGAGGATGATGGCTGACCAACATTTGATAATGAATGACCATCCTCAAACATGACATATAACTCGATAAAACTGAGTTGTGGCCACTGTTTATGAACATCAAGCACGAGTTCAGCATCTTCGTCGTCCTTCAACATTTAACAATTCATAATTAACTAGACCCTGGCCAAAGGAGACAGGGTGTCGAAAAATTATACACCCTTTTATTATTTTCTAATTTCAACTTTTCTTCAATATTTTTCTTTAAGTAAGGTTGCATCCATAATGAATTCAAATAACTTTTTTCCTCACTTTTGAAATATTTACCAATATCTTGTCTTTCACATATTTCTCCATTGTATTAAATAAGGAAAACTACATTTCTTGATGCCATTGATATGATATAATTTTTTTTGATGAAGTGTAAAGAAAATAATAGAAGATAATTATGTATTAATAAGATTAGAAAACCATTCATTCTATAATGTATTAATAGTTTTACCCATGCATAACAGAGACACACAAGAGAGAATCAATTATCAGCTAACCTGACAATGTGTGAAATTGTCATTCCAAATAGCGACTATGTGATAAACAAATTCTTTTTCTGCACAACTTTGGAAAATCGCATTTCCAAAGGGCGACCTCGTGTTACCATCTTTGGGAAATCTCCATTCCAAAAGGTAACTTTGATGCAGTGGCGGAGCTTGACTAAAAAGTTTGGGGTGGCCGAAATTTGGGGTGGCAGAAGCTAGAAGGCAAGTTTGTTTCAGCCACTAAAGTAAGCATAAACAATATAAAGACTATTAAAAAAATCTGAGCAAAAGAAAAATATATGCATACAAGTGTAAGCTACTAAATGAATATCCCATACATACAATCAAATAAAGGTAGATTGTTCTAGTCTATGAAGTACTATGTAGCACCGCCACTTCAAATTGAATGCACATCTGATGTTTGACTGCACATCTTATATTCTTATCAGCTTATCACCACTCATTCAGCTTACTAACAGAGATAAACTAAAATGCAAATCATACAAGAATGCATTTCAGTGATTTACAACACTAGTTAAAAGATGAGGAAAATTAGGAGCATACACTTCATCAGGCTCTCGAACATCAATTAACTGTGCCTCCTCCGAAAAGTTGGGATCTTGAAATTTCACATGTAGTGCATCAGCTTGAATGTCTTGAAGTACTGATTCTTCCCTAACAATTAAAGGAACAAATTTATGAGGCATAAAAACACTTGTTGAAACAAACAACTACTACTAACAAGCCTAATCATATAAGGTGTTGTTGGCTAATTGGATCAAACAATCAATTACAGTTTACCAATAACTAAATACTCAATAAATTTCTCATTGGAACTAAACACATTTTATCATCCAACTAAGAAAACATATGCCTGGAAGTACCTTTCAAATAAAACCTGCATCAGTTGCCATGATTCTAAACAGGCAGCCAAAAATTTAGTAAATCATTCTAAAATCAGCAATTTAGTAGTTTAACAATTTAGCCATCATTCTAAACAGGCAGCCAACAATTTAACAAATCATTCTAAAATTAGCATTTTAACAATTTAACAATTTAGCAAAAGGACAAACACCTTGTATGCAACAAAAATCAGCAAAAGCACAAAGATCTTGTTCAAACACCTTGTTCAGCAAATCAGGAAAATCAGCAAATCAACAAATTTCAAACCTTTGGAGTTTTAACGAAGAACGGCCGAGGCGAGGCGAGGCATCAGCGGCGCAAGACGGCAAGAGGGTGGAATCGTGAATCGTGTTCGCGTTTAGAAAGCAAGAGGGAGAGAGAGAGATGAAGACTGGATCTGGAAGAGAGAGGAAGAGAGACTGGACCTATAAAATTTTTTTTTGGGTGGCTGCGGCCACCCCCCGTCCCTACCAAGCTTCGCCAATGCTTTGATGCACACCTTTGGAAAATCACCATTCCAAGAGGCGACTTCGCGTTGCCATCAAAATATATTATTTGCACACCATTGGGAACTCGCAAAAAGGCACACCATTGGAATATATTATGCTCTGTTCAGTCCTCTGTCAAGAAATTCTTCATTTCAAAGTCGCCTCATCTTCATGTGTGAAGCCATGAATGGCCTCTTATTGGTCATCGAAGTCCTTATTTGAACAAGTATGGATTTGTGAAATGGGGCTAATTGAGCTTTATGTTACGTTTGTTTATTCGACAAATGAAATTCTATCATTTGTTTGACCACTAACTCAACCATAATTGTAATATTTGTATTCAATAAAAATATTTGTTTATTTTCAATATCATTGAAACTCTACAAATAGAACAAGTTTATCATTATTCTCCCCACAACAAAATTTCACTCTTTCACTCTTTAAATATACATATTTCTTCTTTGCTCTTAGCCACATTTTAATTGTCATCTAAATGGCTTTGTTATTGTCATCTATATGATACTTTTATTGTTAACGATGTAATATATTAAAACATTAATTTATTTCTATTATTTTGTTTCTTCTTATGCATACATTACTAACGAACCTCTTATATATCAGTTTCTCTGAAGGTCCTACCTACGTATAAAATGCGATAATTTAGAAGACAATTGGCTATGGAATGCATCGACACATTTGATTTGTTTCTACATAATAGAAATACATCAAACAGATAGAGTGAAACTACAAGGAACGTGAAAAAAATATCATAGAGTAGATTTGCATAAACAAGTTGACTATAGTTGGACATTATTCTACGAAAATGAGAACAAATAATGGAATAAACGAGATAATCATATTCTTCATGGTCAGCCTCCAAATGTTGAATTTTAACAAGTTATAAATACATAGTTTGGTTAAAAAAATTCCAAACGATTTGTTTATACACCGCACTCAATCGCCCTTCATACTTATTCCGACACACCACATCAATTTCACGGGTTCACACTGAGGAAACAATCTAATTTTGACAACCAACAACTAGAGCAAGAAGACATTCATCAACTATTCTTTGAATCCAGCAAAGATGAATTATTGTATAACATGTTCAATATTCGTTATAATGCACACGAATAGTTACTACCCAGTTACTTAATAATATGTATCAACAAAACTTTTAGATTCTAAGCTTTGGAAATGTATATACTCCGTTAAATCAAATAGCCAATTGAACTCAAGGTGAAAATAGTTCTTCTGTAGCACATCCCCCTCGACATCCTTAAGAACAAGAAGAAGAACAAACTCGTGATGTAAACGTCGTCAAAATCCCGTACGTGTGAGAAATCTTCGACAATGTGATACTAGAGGCTACTTTCGATATTAATTTTATTATAATTTTTGTAAAATATGTGTTGTTGTTTTTTATGAATGAATTACATTAATTAATTATATATATATATTTGATTAAGTTAAAAAAAATTAGACGTAAGAATTTTAAAGGCAACTTTTCTATTAAAAAATTTAAAAATTATGAAGTCGTTTTCGGAAACAATGACTTTATTGCTATGATAAAAAAAAAATGATAGACTGATATATAATTTTTAAGAGCGAGTATATAGATAAATTTTATTTTAAAGGTGAGTTATTTAAAAGAAAAAACCCTAATTTGAAGTCGTTTTATTCAAATTAAAAACCATATAAATGGGGTTTGTTGTTTGTGTTTTTACGGTGAGTAGTATTGTCTCTTACTATTCTTTCTATCCTTTCCCCCAAAACTCTAAAACCATACTGACTTTCCCATTACCCATGATCACCAACATTCCACCTTCCGCCACCCTCCTTCCTTCTTTCTCAATCGTTTAGTTCTGGTTCGTTTCTATTCATCCTTACCAACTTTGTTGTTGTTGTTTCATTGAATTATTCTTCTTCTATTATGTCTTTTTTTTTTCAAACATCGTGCCTATTTTGTGAAGGACGGAGGAGATGGGATTTTTTTTTCCAAAACTCTGACTTTATTTTTTTCTCTCATTTGGTTTTTGCACTGTAGCCTTGAAATCGCGACTTGCAAATGATTTTCTTAAAGAATCTTTATTATAATGAATAAATTATTAATGTTTTTGCAAGAAAAAATATAATGATCACCAGGTTTTATTTTTATAGTTCGCACAGGGCACCAAATATCTTAGGACCGGCCCTAATAGGATTTGGTTCTCTTCATACCCTAAGTTACCACAATGGGAAAGACAAATATAAGGTAATCCCTTTTTCTCTTCCGAATAATAAAGTTAGTTTCCTATCTGATTGATTTCCCTTTATGCAATCTGAGGTTGAATTTTTCATGAGTGCAGGTCAGATTCATCAGATTCAAAGTCGAACCACAAGTTCGAAAGGAAGCTACAGTTTTATTCCAGTAAGTTTCGGGGATCAAGTTTTTTTGGTCTTCCATTACAACATTATAAAACAGTTGAATTTATTGAGAAAATAAAATAAAACGCTATATCTGAGGTGCTAGTTTTATGTAAGGATTAAGTAGTCCTATGTATCTGTTTTATTTACTGAAGTTTCTAGCTGGTAGTTTGGTGCAATGTTAGATTTTAATTCATTCCAACCCTCGATGTTGTAGAGGTGAAGGATGCTGTTGCTTCCTTGACTGCCCAAAAGTCTATTGCTAAGGTGAGAATCTCATTTTTTTTTGTGAGTTAATCGCCAATTAACTGTATTATGCTGGGTATTAGAAATCATTGATTGAAAATTGATTTTGAGTTGCTATCTTGTTCCCGAACATGTTGAATTCTTCTGTTACTTTCGTGTTTCTCACTTGAGTTTTGTTATGGTCGTCAACGGATTCAGATTGGGCAGGCATTTCGCCCTGATTAATATGTTTCTGCCTTGATTGTTATATCGGGCTGTTCATGTGATTATGTTTCTAAGTTCTGACAGAAATATTCTAATCTAAAGATATTTTTCAGTTTCATTTTGATAAGCATGTATGTGCTTCCCATGTATAAATCTTGATGAAATATTGTGTATGTGATTGACGCATTAGTATAAAAGATGTTGGAGTTCCCATTAATATTTAAATACATCTCACTTGGTAAATTATACTAACTTGAGTTTCAAAGTAGCAAGCATACAATTTTTTTCTTTCTCTTTTAAAGAAAACGGGTGACATAGTAAACTTATATCTAGACTGAAGCTTTACTTTTTATGTATTTAGAAGTAATTTTGGTAAAAATTTCAAGAAGTGCTCATGGAAGAAAATATTAAATAGAAACTTGCAATAATTGCGGATTTCTAATAATGAGCCTTTGTGTAAGTTGAAATTAGATTATGCATCTCCATTTTTTTTCTGAAGCTCTCTCATATAATTTCCCCATAAACACTTATTAATATATATAAGGAGTAAGAACCTTTTCCTTAGATGAAGAACCATAACCTTGATTTAATTGAAAAACTCCCACTAATTAAGAGCTAATCCAAACCAGAACATACTAATTATATTGGATTTTTGTATACAAATCTTTATTGAGACTGTCCTGGTGACACGATTGCTTCATTTTTATTCTAACTGAACCAAGGTTCTTTTAGATACATGTCAGTCTTATTTTATGTGCAAAACACGAGTGTTATTAATTTTCTAAACATGTGGTATTCTGTCAGAAAAATAACAAACAAAAAAGGTGGCAGAAAAAATTGAAAGCATATAACCTCTCTTCACTCTTAGAGTCCCTTCCAGAGTTGAAGGCTCCACAAAAACCTTGCAACGAGGACAACTTTAAGCTTAATTGTAATTCGAGACAGAAATTAGTGTGAGTGTCAACTATCATAATTCAGTGATTATATTGGCAACTTTACATTTGATATGTAAAATAGTATATGTAACTACTATTTTCTTGTTAATCAGATTGAAGGAAGGACAACGATTGTCTGATATTTTTAAGGATCTTTCCTTCCAAATGGATCCCTTGGCTGCCATTCATCAACACTTACTGAGCACACGACCAGTTGTAGCAGTAGAGGAACAACCCAAGAAAAAAAGATTCAACACAAACGGGTCGAAGAAGAGGAAGAATAAATCAAAGGCTGGGACTGGATGGCAGTCTATGGATATGTAATGCTTCTTGTGTTGATTCTATAATGGGCCCCCTTTCTCATGGTCTTTCTATAAGTGAACTACTTCTTGGAAGCATTAATTTGTGAATGACGACATCTAAAATTTCGTAAGCAAAGTCTATAGTGATATGCCCATGGTAGTTTTTTTTAGGGAATGCCCATGGTTGTCAATGATTTTTGTATGTTGAATTTTGCTTTTAATGTAGAATATGAGAATCTGCCTTTATTTTGTTTTCATTGTCAATGTATTAGTCAAGGGAGTGGAGTTGACTTATTTAACCGTCTCTTTGACTGGTATGCAAAGCAGCAAATTCAGGGCTTTGAATAGCTTTTATGCATTGCCAAGCTTATTTTTGTTTTTTGAGTTGTGTTTTGTTGAAAAGTAAGCAATGGAAATTGAGTTTCACATAGAAAGAGAACTTAGAAAAATTTGGGAATGAAATTGTGTTTCATTCAATTTAGTAGAGTATACAATGCATTACTTGTATACAAGCCATGTATTTATCTGAGCAACAAATTATGTTATCAGTAACAACAGAATGTAACCAATTCTAAATACCCAAACTAAAAATAGAAAGTTCTAAGCCATCTAATGCTAACACACAAATCAACATTCTCCACCTTGACTTAACTTTCACCCACACAACTTCGTTTGGACTTTGGCCCAGGCAGTGCTTAAGTAAGCATATTAGCTGGATTATCACCGGTGTATATCTTCTCCAAGCTTATCTTTCCTTTTGCAATGACTTCTCTCACAAAATGTAGCTTGGCATCTATGTGTTTTGTCCTCTCATGGTATACTTGATTTCTTGTCAAGTGAATACTACCTAGATTATCACAGAACACCTTGGTAACAACTTGTTTTGTCTCCATGCTCTTAACCATTCCTCCCATCCAAATAGCCTCCTTTATTGCTTTAGTAACAACAATATATTGTGGACAAGGAAACATGTTGGAGATTGCATTTCCAACTCACTGTACTGTATTACCACAAAATTTGAACACATATCCTGTCAAGGATCTCCCAGTGTCCAAACATCCAACATAATCTACATCAACAAAACCCATCACTTCAAACTTGTTGTCTTATGTCTGCCATACTTCAAACCAACGGCTGAAGTTCCTCGCAGGTACCTGAATATCCATTTCAAGGCTTCCCAATGTAGGCAGAGGCAGAGAACTTGTATTAAAATACTTCACCCAAGTACAAAGTGTGCAAGGAATAAGGCTACATCTCAAGGTACAAGCAAAGATAAGCTACATGATTTGTTACAAGTAAAACCTTAGAAACAATTTAATTGACTACTGAATGTGTAAAAGAAACTGCCGGTATATATTACAACAAGCACCTAAGATTGTCCACCTTTAAACAAGCCAACACTGAAACCACTTCAACATGACTCCAGTAGCCCATAATTCTCTGACCACAAAACCAACTTGGATAACAGACTCCTCCCGATGATACAAATATATTGTTTACACCCACAAATAATATATATTACTCAGGTTAAACATATATATATTAAAACAAGATTTATTGGTTACCCAAATACAGATGAATGAAATGGTTTGGGTCTCAGCATAATTTTTGTCATTTGGTGTAGTTCTACTTAGCTCGAAGAATTAATCTATACAATTGAACGACGAAATACTTAATTTACACCCAAAAACTATTTAATAGAAACTTCATTTCCTATTTTAAAAAATACAATAAAATCATTTTGTAATTTTTTGTTGAAATCGTTTTGATTTATAACCTAAAAATTATAAAAATAAAATAAAATACAGTGGCATAACCTATAATTGAGTCATTCACAACAAACTCAAAACTTTACATTTTATCAACGGAGCAAACAAAAAACTAAAATATACAATTTGTAAAATAATTAACCATATTACTTGTAAGCCTTTTTCCTTTGTAAAATAAATACATTATATTTTTAGTCCTAAAACCCTTGCGTTAGTGGATGGTCAGTCCCAATATTTACGGTGCATATAAATTTAATTTAATTTTAAGATTATATATTCAGTCCTTATTTTTGCCTAAAAAATATCTTCAATCCTTATTTTTAAGAAATAATTTATCAGTTTCATTTTTATGGAAAATATCTTATTTCACCAAATCTAAATTTCATTTTTCAAAGAAACTTTTTTATATAATTTATTATTTTTTAAATGATGCAATGTATACAAATTAAAATTGTAAAATATTACCATTAAATCCTATATTCATTATTACTTTTACTAAACCCCACCTTCCTATGTTTTTATACAAGCAATTATTTATGAGTGATGTTTCGTAATAGTGCATGAACTTGTACATGAATAAATAGAAATTAATATAACTATTATTAGAAAATATTTCATACCTATACATTGAATTTAAATCTTTTTTTTTCGAATATCATAAAGTCATTTGGTCAAATAAATATAAGCTAAAACTTATTGTTATATATATTTATAATAACAAAAGCCAATCATTCATTATTTTATTTGTATTCACTAATATATATAACAATAAGTTTTATAATTTCATAAATCATTATAAATATTTTATTTAATTTTGAGTTTATTAAATTAATTAACAAGGAAATCAACATTAACTTAGTTATATTTTATATAAAAATGTAAAATGCATATAACAACATGAGAGAAATATGTGATTCAATGGACATTGATTTATAAATTTTTTAAACTGCGGTCGGAGAAATTAATATTAATCAAAGTAATATTAATAATCATTTTACAATTATCCGAAATAAGAATACAATGTCAAACTTTTAGCAGCGAGTTGACACTCCATTGATTTAATATATATATTACATAGATTTAGTGCCCAACTATTACAATTTTTTTCATTAAAAAATCACTTTTTTTAAAAAAAATTAATCACTTTTATATGTTATCATTACTTTGTTACAACATTTTAAAAAAATTTGAAAATGAAAATAATCTAAAAACTGAGTTTGATTCAAATGAAAAAGCGTTTTTAGTATCTTTTCAAAAATATCATTTTTTTATAAATAATTTTTCAAAAAAATTCACTACACGGACAAACACAAAATATTTTTTATTTTTAAAAAAATATTTAAATTATTGAATATCAATTTTTTTTGAATATATATAAAAGGGTGCACGGATGTTTATATTTGTTCAAGGGTGGTTCTCATATAATACTCTTTAATGTAGCTTTATTGTTGTGTTTATTTGTTTTTCTCTCTTTTTCTTCTGTTATTTTCTCTTCCTTCATTTTAATATATAATTTTAGCTTATAGAAAAATATTAATCAAATACTCTATTATAATTGATTAGTTTAATTTTTAAAGAAAAAATCTTATTTCACGAAATACAAATTTAATTTTACATTGAATTTTTTATGCTATTTTTTGTTTTCCTGATAAATATGACAATGCATGCAAACTATTATTTTATAATGCAAACATTAAATTAGATATTCCGTAATAAAAAACATGTAATCCAATTTCCTTATTGCTTTTACTAAATCCTTATGACAATGCACCCGACATATTTTCAAATTATTTTTTAACTAAAGTAATTAGACAAATTATATTGATTCTCTCTTGTGAATGATTGGGCACTCTAGTAACACCACATGTTAGATTCCAATCAAATAAACTTGTAAATTCTATACGAATCCTGCCATAATTGACACTCCTCAATTGGTGTATATTATGTGTTTGAATGTTGTTTTCATATTATGTGTCGTATCCTCAAACTATTTTGAGTTAAAATACTGAGGAAGTATTGAAAAGGAAGTTAGGACCTGCTATTAAAATTTTGTTTTTTTCATAACAAACTAACCACTAACATGTGTTCAATGTTGATAATGATTAAGTTTTGTTGGCAAATCAATTTATTGATAAATATAGAAGGAAATGGATTCTCGATATTTCTTATTCCCTCAAGTTTCTCTAATACTATAATTTTGGAAATATAATCATTAATAGTATGATATTAGATGAAGTTCAAATATCCTTTAATACTACAAATCACCTTAAAACTTTAGTGATGGAGATGATCATTTTCCCCAAAGGGGACAGTATGACAAAGAGGGAGAATTTTAAACTTCTAAATCTCTTATTCAAACTCAACATTTTAGTGTACGAGAATAATAAGTACTAATTTCTGACATAAAAAATGACATCACTCTAATTAAGTTGCATGCTAAGGCAACATGCTATAGGATATTTGTAGTCGTTGTCATCTAACATACAACACTATACACCTTGAATTATTACTAAATTGGTAACATCTAAAAAAAAGTTTGCAGCTTTGTTAAGAAAAACAAAACAAAAACTCCTAAATTTCACTATAGGGGAAAATTTTGGCAAGTACAATACCCATTACTCCTGAGGTGAAGTGGGAGAACTAATTGGCTTGCCTCGTCCCATGGCGAAACCTCTTGTACCATCCGGCATTCTAGGGCCCTTGGCGCTGGGTTTAGTTGATACTTCACTCAGGACAAGGCTGCTTGATGGAGATGGTGGCGCAAGCAAGCCGCGTCCGATGTGGTTTTGAGTGCGTCCTCTTCCCTTTCCACGCCCTCTAGCCCACCCTTTCTTTGATCCTACTGAAGTTTCATCACCCTTCCAATTTATCAAATACAACATAATAGCCTCATTTCAGAACTTGTGATATGTAGTATATTGAATTTGATAAAGAAAAAGTCCTCAATATATATAGGGTCGGGATCCGTTTACACCAAGTCTCAAATTTGGCATACTTACATATTTAATGATATCTATCATAATATGATATGTGTGCATAAAAAAAAGCCTATGTTTTGTATAAATGCAATGACACTTACATTAGTGTCAACACATAATTCAGTGTTGTTTGGATGAGAAGAATCTTCGGCAGTTTCAGAATGTAAATTCTCATCTTCATCTAGATAGCTATCAAATTCTGATTTTCTATTCTTCAAAACAGATTTTGGCTGCACATTTTAGATTAAAAACAATTCATGAATAAGATCGTATAGAATTCAAGAGGTACTTACTATAGAGGCACAATAGCATTGAATATTGATAACTAGTACAAATGTACACACCGAGCATCTAAGCAGCAATCTTACTCGCATCCCTTTCCTCCAATTCCTTTCATCATTTAACTTCTCAACCTAAAAAAAATAAGAAACATTTTCCTGTTATTGTTGTATTAATTAATTGCATCTTAAATGATGTTCTTGAAGAGTTGACTCACAGCTTTGTCAGCTACATCCGATGTCTCATATTCCACAAGTGCATGTAGCTTAATAGTGGCAAGTAACAAACGGTGAGAAATCCTTGCATATATCATTTATCTTAAATAACAAGACAACACAGAAATATGGTATATGCCATTGTTTTTGTACCTTGTTACAGATGAGGAAATCGCCTTTTGGGCGAGAAGAATTCGGTTCTTGGGGATGACATATTCGTATCGTTTTCACACTGTTCAAAAATTATCTATCAATACATCAGTGATGTCAATCGCAGATCGTAAAAAATAACATTTGTTCAAATTCTGCTATGCAAGAGGGCTGTAGTACTATAGCACCACTATTTGACAACATTTTGTGCCAAATAGCGTATCGCGGAAAAATAACAATGTATTTGAATTCCATTATACTATAGCGCCACTATTTAACAAGACAACAAAGCATAAAATGTTTTCAAAATGTAATAAAATCCAAGAATGTGAAATCCATATAATTAAAAGGGTGAAAAGAGGAAATCCACCTCCCAACTACAGTAAATATTTTCTGAAGATTTTGATGAGAATGATCATCAGGTAAATTCTCTGCCACAACAGTACGAGACTGCAATAAATAAATAAAAAGTAATTTGCATTAAGCTACAATCAAAAGAAATTTAGCAATAATCCATAAGCTAAAAAACAAATTATATTGTTGCTTTACCTGTAAGTCGTCTTTCTCCTTTTCAGTGAAAGGATGTTTGCGTTTAACCTTCTTGGCATCAGCACTCAAAACCTTCAAAACATTGCAGTGTCAGAGAAGAAAATAGTGAACAAGACTAAAGTAATGCCTTTGTTCCGTTGTATCCAAAATACTCACAAGTTTAGAAGAATGGCGAATAGCTTGTGTAAGAAGATTGATGTTACTAACAAGTGCCTTGATCTTTTTGGTAGAAGCAATCACAGTAATTGGAACTATGAGCAAAACCAATGTTAGAAGCTAATTAAGTAAAAGATTTTATAAACAAAATTGCAAAATCCTTACCATAACCTTCAGGATCCTTATTCATCTGTTTCTGGAAAGATTCATTTGCTATCAAGCTAAGGTCACTGAATTGATACTCCACCTATTACACCCTCAATTATATCAGAATTTAAAACAAAATTCAAAATAATTAAAAAAGAATAAAGCAGAAGCACCTGTTTGACGATCTTTTGTTGGAGATCAGGATTGAGGAGATTCTTATTGGAGCAATTAGGTAGAGGAACATTGGCATTAGGGATCAAACATGTAGGGTCTTGATCACCGACGTAGAACAAATCAGATTCAGCAGAGCCACCAAGAATCTGGAAGCATGGATAAAAATAACCCGAAACTGGCACGTGTGCATGCGACCTTGGAACAAATTCAGGCGCTTGAACATTGAATTTGAAACTGGAATTGCTTGTTTCTTGTTGAGGCTCTTTTTCTTGATTTTCATGGATCTTATCTTCGGGTTGTGCTTGTGCCATTTTCTTTAATTTTCTCTCTGTGGTTGTGAGAAACGGTGAAATGTATGTGTTTCCCTCGTCAGAAACTTAATAACTATTTTTGTCCCAATATTGTTGAATCCACATTTTGCGTCTCTCTCTTACACAAAAACCGTCACTTCTCGCCTTTTGACTAAATCTTTTAAGGTTATAAATAAATATATAAATCTCTCAAACTACACCCTATAATATATATATATATATAGTTATTAAATTTGTGTTTTTCTAACTCCATCTTGGTATTTTGTGAGTATTAAAACTACGAGAATTTAGAGAAAAATGATCCAAAGAGCTTTAGAAGAATGAACTGAGAAAACTTTTAATAAAACCATATTTGATAAAAGATAAAAAATAATACTCTTATTTGTAGTGGTTAGTCACCTTCTAACTAATTTCTTGAACTAACAACTAATTAATTACTTTAACTAACTCTAATTGCAATTAACTATTGGTATTTTTAACCATCTATGTGAAACTTAGAATAGAGAAATTTACAAATTTGAGTTTAAATTACAATTAAGGTAAAATATCTTGTGTGGTCCCTTAATTTAATTTTAGTAATAATTCAATTCTTTATTTCTTTTTTGATTTGATTATTTATTTAATTTTAAATAAAAATTTGACCCTTTTTAAAATATCAACAATATTATCTATTTTACATAAATCCAGAAAATTCATTATCATCTTCCAAACAAAATCTAAATAATTTATCAATTTCAAGAAAATTTATATATTCATCAAATCTATAACTCAAATCTTCAAATATACTTATCTCATTGTCTCCAATTGCAACAACAACATCAAATCCATCAAATAAAGAACATACACTTTAAGATTTGATCCTCAAATCACCAATAGAATATCTTTTTCTTTCTATCATTCTTCAAATCAAATTACTAAATCGTTTTTCTTTCTATCCTTCTTTGTTTGATGGATTTGATTGTTGTTATTGGAGATGAAAATATGAGTTTATTTGAATATTTGAATTATAAATTTGATAAAAATCTAGATTTTGTTGAAAATGATAATTAATTTTCTTGATTTTGATTGAAGATAGTGTGATAAATTTTCTGGATTTTTGTAAAAAAATTGATAACATTGTTAACATTTTAAAATATAGTATCAAATTATTACTTAAGATTAAGTAAAGAAAATAACTAAATTGTTATCTAAAATTAAGTTACGGGATCGCATAAAATATTTTACCTACAATTAATTTAAACAATTAAAATGACAAAAACGAAAACTAAAAATTAGAAAAGTGTAACCCCAAAAGAAAAGTGTAAGTCCAAAGCCCAGTACAAGTTGCAGACTTGCAGGCCCTTAATGTTAAGTGGCTCGTTACAAGCCCAAAAAAGATGCAAGTTGGATCCTCTTTCTTTCTCTAAATGGATCTCTCCAATATTAGCAAGGGTCTCGAGCTATTTCAGGTCCGGTTCATCCAACATTCAATTAATAATGGATATAACTTCACCAAAAAAGAATAAAATAAAGGGATAACTAAATGTTAAATTAAAAGCAGATCTTATCGCCTTATTCAGGTTTATATAATTTCATGTTTGTCTCATGGGATCCAAGTCAACAATCTGACAGTAAAAGCATAATTTGATTGATATTTTGATCGACTATATATTTTTATAGTCCAGAAAAATGATTTTGTATCACTCTCAAAATCTTTGCCAAGATATATTTCAAATTTCATCACCTTTTGGATTACCATCACGTACTTTTCATTTGCTCAAAAGTCAAAACCCCTTTAATATTCTACACATTAATTCAATATATATTATCTTTTACTATCAAGGTGTAACTCCATTTAAAAAAACTAATTTATAAAGATGAGATTGTCCCTCAGTTATAAATAAATATATTTCCATATGATATATATCATATTTGATGTGGAATTTTCAACACAAGTTATAAGTCATTTCTATTTGGTATAACCGATAAAAGAAAACAAAATGAGGACAAAGGAGAGGAGAAGGATGTTTGGTTACTAAAGAAAACATAATAATCTTTAATTTAATTGAAATGTTTAATTGCAGTTTCAGTCTCTAATCTGGCTCTCCTATTTTAAAAGTCAACAGTTTTGGTTATTCTTCTGATTTTTTAACTAAAATATGACGTGAGATGTTTTAAATAACGTGACATATGATACGATGATATAAAATGATTAACACTCATTAAATTGTAATAAAACGCCGTAAAAGCTTAACTTTCAACTTCTAAATTTTTTTATATTTTTAATTTAATTAATGACATATGAATAATTAATAATCTAGATAGTTTTGCATCATAGAATTGTATGTTAAGTCATTCAAAATATATCAAATCGTTATTTTTTAAGTTCAAAAATCTAAAAGAGAGACCAAAACTATCGACTTTTAAAATAGAGACCAATTCCGCAAAATGGTAATAATAAAGGAACAAAAACTGCAATTACGTTTAAATGAAAAGAGTTTATGTCGTTTAAGTAGAATTTATAGAATAAAAAATAGGAAAGACATTTGATATTTAAAGTCCAGTTTAAACCCTCTATTTTTCTATTCACATTTAATGTCTCGATAACAAAAAAAAAAATTTGTTTAAGAAAAAGGAAATTTATTATCTCATCAATCAATTAAAGAAAACAAAATCATTTAGAGCAACAATTCTCAACAAACATGACATACTCACAACATTCTCAGCAAATTATATAAAGCAACATGAACAACACAAACAAATTTTACTTTTAGATTTTGGAAATCAAACCAAATACAAATTAAATTAGCAAGGCAAAAATAATAGTAACAATGATTTTATTTTTTGAAGTATTGGTGGGTGGTGGTTGGCCTTTTAACCAAACGCATCTTGACGCGTAGAATAATTGGTGGCATTTTCTTGTTCCACACAAATTCATGCCATGATGGGAAACTACCAGTTGGCTGGTCTTTGAAAGAATCTTTTTTAAGCATAGTTTCTAGGTGGGACATGACACGGTAGATGCTTACATAAATGTAGGGTTTTAATTTTTAATAAATATAAAAATACCTGCCATGTGATTTTTCTATTATGCATGTTTATCAACATTATATATTACATAATATATTTTCAAGATTTTTTAAATAGGACCAAATATTTAAATTGTGGTAGTTGGTTGGGATAAGCTGAACCTGCTAATTTTGGAAGCTGAATAGAATTAAAGATAACGAGAGAGATTCCATCATTTTCACTAGCACATTTCACCAAACAGACAATAATGAATGTATATCTCATAATTAAAAATAAATGAATAATATCACTGTGGGCTCCTTCATTATTTTGTTTGCAAGATTCTCCACTATAATTTTGTTTTGGGAAAGTGACTTTTTTGTCATGCTTGAACCTATATTCCGGGTTAATAACTGGACTTTTATTTTTACCACTTAGGGTTACGTTGAAGGACAAAATTATGTTAGAAATTCAAACCTTTGACTAATTCAAATAGGAGTGGATGCAATGTACAATTATTATATATTAGGAATGGTCAATTTAACAATAACATCTTTTTTTGTGAACTTAATTTCTGTAAATTCTTTTTAGTGAGCATAATAATTATATTGATAGTAACATAACCCACACAATTGAGTTAGTAGAAGGATTTAGACTTCAATAATGTGCTAAACCAAAATTTGATTCTCAATTGAGAAAATATTTACATTTAATGTCACGATGCATCGGAATATCGAGAGAATCTATAGAAAAACAAAAGAAATAACATAACAAGTGTGAAATAGGCATTGCAAAAAACATCAATTGTTTTTGTTTTTTAACCAAAAAATTACGAGTTTTGTTACTGCCTTGCTGGATTATACCCCAAAATTGTGTTGATCCACCAATTCTTAGTATAAATTATCATCTTTAATTTAAAGTAGTTAGTGAGATAACTCACTGAAAATAAATTTTCCTTAAACAGTTACTTGGTATTGAAATTTCATAGTTTTATTTTAAAATTCCCATCCATAAATCACAAATTATCATCCTCAAAGATCCCCTGCCAGTTTCACAAGTGAGAGGTTGCAAAATGGATTCTCTGCAATGAGAACCAGAGCACAAAATGAAATAACAGAGATGTTTCATGTTCAGTGTTTTTGCCAAAAAAACACACGGCATAATTTGAAGAGAAACACAAAGGTAAGCAAGAAAAAGAGTGATTAATCATGATAAGACATCTCTGAAATTTATGAAGTGGTTTATTTTGTGTAAACAATAACATAAGGAAATAAATAATCCAGCAAATAGGTCCAATATCCACCAAAACATGCAGAAACATGTCTAAACACTGGACTGATAATATTTCTTCTGGGTTGTAACACAAAGAAATGAAAGAATTATAAGGAAAAATTATCTGTGTTCTTATCGTGGAATGGAGGATTAATTAAGATTTTAATTCAGAGTCTCAAATCAAAACTCAAGTATAAAAGGCAAGATAAACCTTCAAAAAATTCAATAGCCTCTCTTCGTTTTACCCTCTTCTATGTATCATGTATTATTATTATATTATTATTCTTATTATTATTATTCTCAATGTAGTAGTAAATTACTCCTCCCATGTATACTTTTATCTGCAAAATTCATGGTGGAGTGTATATCCTATACACCAACTTTTCCAGGTCTTTGAATATGACTTTTCCAGCTATAATTCTCAGATTTTGCATCTTCATCATCTTCCAAGCTATCATCCTCAGTTGGGGATGTTCCTCCCCGGGATCCTGTAGCTAAATGAAGGGGACTTTGTGGAGAACCGGATGCAGAACTGCTACCTTTCGAAGATTCGTTGTATTGATCTTGAGACATCCACAAACCTCCAAGAACTACAACAGACTGATTACTACTTGAGGCCGGACCTCTCCGTGTATGAAGCCGATATTTCTGCAATAATAATAACATGCAAATCTCAATCTATGTAGCACTGACACTTAGATTGAAGACATGTCTGGTGTCTGACACATATCAGTATCTAACACTGACATGACAACGCATGTTATATTCAATCATTTCTATTACACGACACCGGTGTCTTCCTCTAGACACCACATAACCAAGCATGAAGTTAAGAGAATAAAAGAATACCGAAAACTCACTTGCAAATGGCTCTTCACTTCATCGTTGGTTAGGCCATCAACTTGCATGAGTTCTCTAATTTGCTTTGGCGTTGCTGCTGCGGTTTAAAACAAGTTAATTAGACAAATGAACCAAACAAGATGTATTATTATTACAGAATACCAAATCTATGTATGCATAATTGCAAAGACAAATCATTTGAACTTGGTAAGCCTACGTATTGACTAGTCTATTAGCATGTTTGGATCTATGTCAAGTCTGATTTTCTTGCATCCCTATGCTTTTTCAACGTGGTTTTTAGAGATACTATATATAACACACTCCTATTCGTCTTCTTCTTGATCTAACATTAAGTAATCCACAACTTTACTAGTGAACTAAACAGAACAAACTTCTAATTTCAATCAACACAGTTCCAGGCATCAAATCCCTAAACTTTTATGATTAGCATGAACTTCTAACACATCCATTCATTCACTAATCAATAATTTCCAAATTTGTCAAAATTGGGTGTTATTAAGCCACACAACAGAAGAAGTAAAATAAATGTACATTTCTAATTTAAGAAAGTGAAGTTACTAGTTACTGATAGCTTCAAATTCTAACCTTGAGAACCACCAAGCTTCTGCAACGCACTGACAAACCGCCGGTGCAATTCAGGCGACCAGCATCTCCTCTGTTTCCTAGAAGTCTGCTGTGGCTGAAGCGGTCCAGCTCGCAAACTCGGATGCACAGTAGGAGGAGAGGAGGAAACGGCCCTGCTAGAGCTGCTTCTGGATCCCCTGGAACCAAACCCTTCCCTCAAACTTTTCATACCAGGGGTCAAAAGTGATAATCTATTTATAACAGTGTCTTCCTTCTCTTGTTTAGGTGCTGCTAGTGTCACTGTTGTCACAGGGACAGAAGAGTATGTTGAGAAAGGCATAAAAGCACTTCCTCCATTCCTATTACTACTACAAGATTGAAAAATAGGCTCCTCAGCTACAGTCACAGATTGCCCTTCCTCTTCCCTTTTCTGTAATCACCATACACACAAAAACTTCAACATTTTTTCTCAAGTTTGAAAAAAAGTTAAACCAAAAAGGACTTTTTTTTCTTTTCAAACATTTTGGAGTTAGTTAATCTAAACAAACAGTGTTCCTTTTTAGTAGTAGTTGTATTGTATTGTAAATTGTACCTTGGTTTCTAATTTATTATGATTATGTTTTTGATCAGATGCATTATTATTAGTAGTTGTGTTGTTGTTGTTCCATAACTGAACAGAACTCATCCAATTCATCTTATCTCTGCATTCATTGTTGTTGTTATCATCGTCGTCATTATTATTTTCCTCACTCTGATCAATCTCTTTTTTCAAAGGAATAAACTCTTCCAAAACTGGCAAAGAATTCTGAACTCTGCATTTTTCCAATTCCTCCTTCAAAACTAAAATTGCTGCCATAAATAGACACATACAAAAAAAAAAAGAGTAAAACGCATTAGCCCCAATTAAACTAAATTAAAAAGGGAATAATGATAATAAAACAAAAAAGAATGAATTATAATTCATAGAATGAAACGAACCGTCGTTTAAGAGGAACATGCATAGAGGGAGTTCGCGTTTGAAAGCGTCGATCTTTTTGAGTTCGTCTTCTAATCGGGAGAGAAAATCGTGGAGTTTAGAGAGTTTATCGGAGGTAGGTTGAACAGAGGAAAGGTCTAAGAGGAAATCGGAGATGGTTTTGGGAAGAAAAGTTGGTCTTAAATCTAAAGTAAGTTCTGGAGGAAGAGAACCCATTGAATGTTGTTTTGGGCGTTAGGTTAAGATCGTTGAAGATTTTGATTTTGATTGAAGAAGGAGTTAGAGGGGAAGGAAGAAGAAGGGAAATAGTAAGTAGAAGATGCGATGGGATTTATATAAAGAAATAAAATGATGGGATGTGAGGATATTAATTAATATTATTATTATTGTGGAATGGAATCGAATAAAATAAAAAATGAAGGGAAAAAGGGAAAGTGGGTTAGATAGATAGATGTGAAGGGAAAATTGGGAATGCGGAGATTCTGCAGAAGGAGAGAGTTAAGAAAGAGAAAGCAACGATGACGGAGGTTTTGTGAGTCACTTTCGGATCCTCGCGTATTTAATCCATCTTCACTGCTTCATCACTTCTTTAACCTCATTCGTCTCTTTTTTTTTCCCCATAATATAATAGGATTTTTTTTAAATATAATGAGTTTGTATTGTCTGTGGAACATTATTTTATACAAATTTGATCATAATTTTTTATTCAAATAAATTTGTGTTTAGTCTAGTAATCAATTTTCTTTTTTGTTTAATTTTCTATTAAGATCACTAAATCAAATAAATATTTATATGATTTAATATAGTTTTGGATTGTTTATATATTTTAATTTATTATTTTTATGATTTAATAATATTAAAGAATTTTGGATATTCTCTTAATTATAATATTTTGTGATTTAACAATTTATATTAGTTAAACGCAGATAACAAATATATGCATTAAGATTGATACTCACACAGGTGCAAGTATTTTTTCAAATTGCTGGTACGGGGGCAAATAATACAGTATCTATCTAAACTTTATCAATTGTCATCCTTAATGTTTACTACAAATGAAAGATGTAAAATAACATTTTAGTCTTGAAATTGTAAAAGGCAAACAATTTAGTCTCTTAAATTTATGAAATAGCAAATTAGTTAATCTCTTTGTTAACATTTATTAAATTTTAATATCCTCTCTGTCTTAAATTGTGGCATCATTCTTTCATTCTAAAAAAATAGCCTATCAAATTAAAGAACATCAATTATTGTATTGTAGTCCCTCTATCAAAATATATTTTTTAGTAAATTTCAACCAAAACTACTAAAACACATACATGTTGATTTTATTATTATTTTTAAACGAAGTGACAAAATAACCTAAAACTCACGCACACAACTATGTTGTTCCAAATTCGAATCTAGACGAAGATGTGCAATTTAATAACGTTAACATTTTCTAATTGAACTAAGTCTTACCAACATATATGTTGACTTTATAATAGTCTCTTGTTGTATCAAAACAAATGTAGAGTCATTAAAATTATGATGTTAAGTTTGAAAAGAATAACGAGTCAAAAAAAATGTTTGAAAAAAATAAATAAATTAAAATATTGATGTTTCATAAATTTTGGTGAACACATTGATCGGCTCTTACAATTTTAATGAAGAAAATTTGTATTTACTTAATAAAAATATTTAATATTAAGGTTATTTTATAAATGAACTTTCAAATTACCATATTAACTGAGTTTTTTGTCTTGATGTTTTTTGTTGAGAGTCTCCTTCACATTATTATTTTTATACCTTTGTTTTCATTTTTAAATAACATTTGTATATTAGTAAAAAAAAGTAACACTTATATATACATATATATTACAATTGTAGTTAGTTATTTGTTTGTATAATTTTCTAATATGCTTTTCCATTTAGTTCATTATTATTATATAATTTTTATTAATTATTTAATTAGATAAAAAATGATATAATTAATAAAATAGAAGCAACGTTATTTTTTATTCGATTCTTCTAAAATAAATAATTTAATTAGTTCACGAACACTGTTACTCATTGATACTTTGATTGAAAGACAAGCACCACTACACGTTATTTAGTAGGATTTTTCATGTATATAGTCTTACAATTTATTTAAATATTTGAATAAAAAAGACATATTTAGATATATCTAATTCATATTAATTAACACATTGTCCAACAAAAATTATGTTGATATATTAATATTTCATTGTGTTAGTTTAGCTATCTTTAAAGAGATTATCAGACAACATACCAATGAAAATATTTTTTTTTAATACTACTGAAAATTCAGATATATAATTGTGAAGTCTTATATTAGAATTCAAATTATAATATTTAATCTAACAATATCAATATTTATCAGTTAAATTATGACCGATGTACATCAATGAAAATAAATTCCATTCATGAGAAATTATGAATATTAAAACTTTTACTATTTCTTTACATGATATTGATCCTTTTCAACTAACATTTATCACGTAAAAACTTTTACTATATTAGTATTTTTTTCTTCGTCAAATTTGGTATCCCTAATATTGATATGTTTCTAAGGTCCAATTTAGAGACATGGTACTGCGGACTTAGGGTCGGAACAATGAATATTGGCGTCGTATGTGAGAACAAATTCACGCGGGTCTCTGTCGCAAAATTGACATACTCTTTAGCTCTTTAGTCTCGACGGAGGCTACTGTTCCGGTTATATTAAAAAATCTCACATCGCTTGGTAATCAAGACTAAAATTAATTTATAAACCACTCTCACACTCCTCAAATCACTAAAGTATTTTTTTCAAAAAAACAAAATTATTCAAAATGAACAATACTTTAAAAATATGATGTTGCTAACTTGAGCTTCTAAGAATTAATTTGAAATCTACGTTTTGTAAAATTTATTAATAAGACACTAACTTCACTATCGCAATATTATAATCAATCATACAAGATCTTTGTGATGATAATTATGTTTGGTCTAATAGAGAACTCGACCTGAAAAACCTTTTATCTCCCTATTTAATTTAATTGGTTTCTTTTTCTTCTTATTCCATCGCACTCATGACCTATCACCAAATTAACCATGTCAGAAAAATTATTCATAATTAATTCTTGTATTGAGACTACATAAATGGAGATAGGCCTTATCTTCTGCTTTCTTTTTTATCAAGTTGTTGAACATATAGTGGGCAGAATATTTTTAAACCGTCGATATTTTGATTTTTGGCGGAACCTTCAACTATACGCCTAAGAGATAAGAAGAATATTATAGGTCTTGCGAAACTTGGGACACTAAAATATTTCCATCAAATTTTAGCATATAATCCAAGTTGATAGATAGAACGTAGTACAACTGTCAACCAATAGAGACTAAGCTATAGGTGTCATCTAAAAGTACATTTGGTGGAATAATTTTCGATGGAATTGGGAAGGTTTGGTATCCATCGACAATATATGATATTTAAGGATCACTCTACCAAAAAAATTCCAACTCTCATTTTTAGTCCATGAATGAAGAATATTGTTTCCTTTAATAAATAAAAATTCTGGGAAGGACGGCATCCCACTTAAAAATAAAAAAGATTTTATCACAGTTATTAAATAATTTATATTTGTCTTTTTTTTAATGGTATTAGTAGGACTTGCTTTAGCTAAAATTCGATAGAACTTTAAACTCCAAAAATAATCGTCATCTTAAACTAAGAGCAACCACATAAGAGACTTTTTGACACCACATATTTATTAAAAAATTTAAAACATTAAGTACATAAACATTTCATTTATACGTTGATTTACATCTATTTTTCTATCCAATGGATAAGTTCTAACTCCATTCGATGTATACATCAACAAATCAAATATAGGATTTACATATCTAAATTTCTGCATTTTTACCACTAAAACAAACCATTAAAGTTATAAAGAATATTGTTCGCACAAATTGTGTTATATGAACATTAATATCATATATGACATCTTTTAAGTTTATTTTTATCTCTTGTGTATCTTTTATCTTATACAACTTACACAATTTTTTTAAGTAAATTTTAAACACATTTTAAAAATGTAAACAAAAACTAAATGATATTGTATTTGACATCAAAATTTTAATCTCTAATAATTATGTATCTTTCTACACCACCTCCAAAAATAAAAGCAATAAAAAAACATCATATGGCACTTTATAAGTAGAAAATGAGTTAAAATTAAAAAAGGTGCAAAATATTTATTTTACTGGTAAAAAATTTAACACATGTTTATTTAGTTAAAATATTTTCTATTTTTATTTTTTAAAATTTGTATTAATTTGAGTCGCTAATAAAAAGATAAGAAATTTTTAAAAGTAAACCAACTGTCTACACTTTTAATAATTGTAAAAATATTAAAAAATTATTTTCATCCATCATTGTTTCATTTTATGTTTAAAATAATAGTTTATTTTAAAAATCTCTTATTAAAATAAAATAAATAATTTTAAAAAAAAAAAATCACATAGTAAACGACCCCTCATATACATATGATATTGTGTATAGGTAGATCGTGGAATTGTAGGTCTCGATGGCATAGACGTGGATATTGTATATATATTTTTGCAGGTATATATAGAGCTGCGAGATATATAAGACCATTTGGTAGATTTTATAACTATTTAAATTATTTTTTTTATTGATTTTAATGTAGTAGTAAAACTCTAATACGTTATCTCTATGATTTTTTGAATTTTACCATGGATTATTTTTTGCATGCTTATTTTATTTTCTGCAGTAAGTGATAATATTTTTTAATGTGGTATTTAAGCCATTTGGAGAAACTTTTTTTTTATTGAAAAAAACTATTTTTAATAATTTCTTGTGTTTGATAATTACTTTTTATTTTGCTATTTATACTCTTTATTATCTATTTACGATACAACATAATTTGCTAATGTAAAATGAGAATAATTTAATTAGTATTTAATTTGAAACCAATTTTAAAGCGCACGTAGAGTACGTAGCAAGGCATATATATTCTTCTAAACAAAATTAATATATTGGAAAAGCTTTAACTCGGAATAAAGAGAAGTGGCAACAATTAAGATGTCTAGTCCTTTAATAATACATTAATAATATGGTTTAATTAGAAATTTTGTCATTCCATAGTATTTAATCCACTTTAATTATAATATGGAGAATAATGTTAATGATGATAATGATTTTAATCATTAAAGGCTAGGTTCATTGAATGCTATAAAAAATTATAAAAACAATTTATCCATTCTTTTATAGTAAAATCATGCACACATGAAAGAGATTTACTCTCATAAAAGATACTATTTCAATCGTCACATTTTGGATTCTGCACAGTTATTAAAAAAATTATTAATTATGTTCATCATAACGTTAAAATGAATTTTATTTATTAAAATATTTATATTAACCATAGTATTTAATAAATAGTTATATGGATTGAGATACAATAACTAAAAGTGTTAGTAGGAAAAAAGTATGACCTACGTCTTTAAATAAATGAGTTATTTGATCTTTTCACACATATAAAGAAAAGTGAATATAAGAAAAGGAAATAATACTACATTTACTAAATTAACTTTGTTAAATGTTGATGCATTATCAATATCATATTGCATATGAGAAATATTATATTAAAAATGATGCAAATATTATTAATTAAAGGGTGCAATGGAAAAAATGTACATTGAAAATCAAAATGGTCATTATTTAGGATAATTTTGTTTTGAAAATGAGTCAATTATTATGAAACGAATGGAATAATTAATTATTTATTAGTAATATAAAGAGATATATAATTTGAAGAAAAAAATATATTGCAACTGAGAAAGTTAATATAAGATAAATGGAGTATGTGATATGAAATTTACATGATGCGCTATGTCTTCTTAATCAATAATTTTTTTTTTTGTTGAGACATGTCGGACACTAAATATAAATACATCTTTTAACGTGATTCAAACTCGAAATCTCCATATGAAAGTTTAGCCCTAAACTCAACATCTATCGGTAATCAATGACATTCTTAATCAATGCCTTTTGGAAAATATTCCTGTTACATCTTATATAATAGATTTGACGCTTATATACTTTGATTCCTCAACTCCTAATTTGGTTGTCATATTAGTCAATCGTCTTTAAAACGAATGTAAATTCATTGTTGTAACGCAATTACGTAACTTAGTTGTCCGATCTTAAATTAATTATTGCATGTAACTAGTTGATATTTGTATTTTTGAAAAAATCAAACTCTTATAAAACCGCAAATATAGATTTGGGAAATTAGTTGAACTGTTGATGAAGAATTTATTATCTTATTTGTAGGAAAGTCTTTATGTTGATCGACTTATTTAACCAAATAAAAATAATAATTATTTTGCTATTATAGATCGTTTACATTGTGTTAAAATATATGCATATTTGACTTTCAATAATTTAATCACGTTAATTAGTTTAAATAAGAACTTGAACTATAACCTTATCTAGGGAAAAGTTTATAATTTATTTAAATGTCTTTTACAAAATAGACAATAAGACTTCCTAAATGATTATGTTATTTTTATGGATGACAATGTGTAGCATATGGATAAAGTGTTTTATTGTGAATTTCGGAGTTGACTGTATGCAGCCAAATAGCATAGACCCCAATTAATAAGAGTACCAATTTTTTAATATAATATAATAAAATAAGGGTGATTTTAGATTATATATATTTTAATTTACAAAAAATTACGATATTTTAAGTTTAATTTATAAATTATTTTATTCACTTCTAATGTATATAATGATTTTATAGGGACTAAAAATATCATTTAAAAAAAAAACATTTCAAAATAGAAACTAAAAGAGAATATAAAAAATTAGAGACTTAAAAATTGAGATTTTTTTGTAGGATTAAAATAAAATTTTGAAATTTTATAAAGACAAAAATTTATTTTATCTCTTTATTTAATTATTAAAATTATACTTTTTTTTTATTAGATATCCAATTTTTAAGATTAGAACAAAGTTTTCACAATGTTTAAGATGACTCTGGTTAATTTATCTCTTTAAATTGTAAATTAAAAAGATAATACTTGTAGCCATACTTGTACTCACATGAGTATATCAATGTAAATAATTGTACATATATCTTTTGGGAATATAAATACTCGGGTCTATTACTTTGTAATTGAACAAAAATAAATTGATAAA
>JBBPBQ010020323.1:58496962-58535470 GCA_037974755.1 Cicer yamashitae
ATACTAGCTAATAGAAACTAAAATGAAAAAGAAAATCAATTGCATTTGAATAAACAACAAGATAAATTTCGAAAATAATAATAATTTTTTACAAAATTAAGTATTTATATTATATGTCTTAATTATGAAATATTTTTATCAATTAAGAGAGAATTTGATCAACTTATATATGCATATTATTACTTGATTGTGTATTTATATTTCTCTCTATGACTATTACTATTAATCAAGATAAAATTCATATCTTTATTTGACTTCTTTATGTTATATATATATATATATATATATATATATATATATATATATATTTTATTAATGAGGTGTAGGTAAGATACTAACATCCATAGTCGCTGATTTTACTGGTAATTAAATTACATATATAATGAAAAATTGTATCCTACCATTGTGGCTATTTTTTTCAGGTACTTATGTCCAATTTCTTCCATAT
The DNA here is from genome assembly GCA_037974755.1 of Cicer yamashitae. Taxonomy (NCBI): domain Eukaryota; kingdom Viridiplantae; phylum Streptophyta; class Magnoliopsida; order Fabales; family Fabaceae; genus Cicer; species Cicer yamashitae. The sequence continues at coordinate 58,497,411 of JBBPBQ010020323.1, forward strand.
TTATTATACCTTAAAAACATTAACATATAAACAAATTATTACACTTAGACTTTAATTACTTAGTTTGTTGAACTTAAAAAAAATATTTAAGTTGATTACCAAATGAAATCAGATCATGACTAAAAATATTGTAATAGATAATACGAATAGGATTTATAGATAAATTTTTGAGTGGATAAAAAATGAAACAAACTCTGGTAGTACATCATTTGTTTCATTACAAGTTGTTTTTAATGATTTTCATTATGATTAAACACTATCATCAATTAACGTTAAAATTTTAAATTTTTAAATAACTAACGGACATTAATCTATGATGAACTACTATATCCTATTCACTAACTAATTAAGCTAAATTCTTTATTTTGTGTGTACAACAAGTCATCGGCAATATGAATATTATTAAATTAATATCTCTAGAAAGATAACGAGGATTTAATAAAAAAATTGGGAGAAAAATTGTAAGAATTAGAATTAAAATTAATTTTCATCGGGTCATGTCAATTGTCAACTATCACCAAAGCGCGTGGCTCGACGCTCTCATGTATTTGGTTTTGTTCAATTTTAACACAGTGGTTGAGATAAGGAATCCAATTATTTAATGGACCCACTTTCGATATTGCCTCAGATTACGTCTGGAACATTGTGGAGACTAGAAAGATGCCTTTTCCTTTTTTATTGTTTTTTATTTAATTTCTTTTTTTTATTGAAAAGGACAAGCTTTTACAACCGTTAGATTCCAATTTTCTTCCATAGAATTAAGAATCTTTCTTGCTCCACAAAATTCTCCTTTTGTTCACTCTATTTAAAGATTCACTACTTTATCTTATCATCACTATTAAATGTTTATTGAATTTAACATATTCAATAGTAATATCTTATTCTTATCTTAAACGTGCAGTTTGAATTGTTCGTTCCCGTTTCCGCATCTTCACTGCTTTTGTCGGGATGCTTACAATCAAAGAATCCACACCTACAACTAGATATTACAACTCATCAATTTTCTTAAATACCCTCAATATCATCTTTATATTAGGTTATTATACATTATTTGTAAATGTAAATAATTTTACAGTATAACTATAATTATGTGATATAACTATACAACCAATTATTCATATTAAATGATAATGTAAAATTGATTTATATTGTTAATGTAGAGTTTTTTTCCCTCATTTATGATTATGTTTAAATTAAAAGTTAATTGAACAATATATTAGTAACTTTTAAACTTTTGATTCTCTTTACTTTTGAACAAAAAAATATATTATGTTGAGGAAAAAAATATATTCATCGATTGTAGGTGTGGATCATGTTGAGTTTTTGTGAATTACTTAATCTAAGAATGTAAAAATAAAAATAAGCATAAAATTAATGTGAAAATATACTTTTTTTGATTTATTGTGTGGGTTTAAAATAAAGATTACGTAAGATATTTTATAAACAAAATTCACCTCACTGATCACATAGTTAGCCCAAAAATAAAGCTATTAAAATAATTGTTTTAAACTTAAAAAAAAAAAAACTTCAGCCACTGTATGAGATCCACCTCATATCACCTATCATTCTCTTTTATTAAAATAATTTTATTTTAATAAGAATACACAAAAGTTAGAAGTTATTTCCTCTTTATATACTGTTCTCTTTGTTTCTATTATCTAGTATTTTTAACATTTTATTTTTGTCTCAAAATTTTGGTTAACATTGTTCTTAAAAATCAAGATAAAATTAAACATATTTTTTCCTTTATCCTTACAAAAAATAAAAGCATGAATTAAGTGTTTGAAAGCGTGGTATTTTTCTAGACAGAGCAATTTTAAGATTCGTTTGGGTCACCTTAAAAACTTGATGTTTTATCCGATGCACATATAACAAAAGCTATATATACATATAATTTAGATTGACCTTTCATGAATTTTTTTTTGCCTTTGACTTTCGACATATAAAGGCTGAAGAAAACTCTTTGAACATAATTCGAACTTTGTCTAGTCAATCAAAATATAACTCTTACTCATTTATTATTGTTGATTATCACATAATTATAACTCTTTTTCTTCCTTGCTTATGTGAGAAAAATTGTAAATATTTCTACTGATTATCTAACTAGTTGTTAATAAATTATCTTTTCTATGAAAAAAAAGTAAGTTTACATTTCAGATTTACAAAAATTCATCTTTCTTTATTTTTCAACCCACAAAATAAGTTCGTAGTAATAATGAACCATCAACTAAAATAAGATTAATAAAGACTAGCATAATAAAATTTCAATAATAGTAAAGGCGACAATGGTATTTTTAATGTTTGCCGTGGCTTTCTTCTATAATTTATGATTATGTTATATTATATTAATTATTCCTTAAAGTAGTCAAAGGGAATCCTTCTTCCAATGGATGTAATCATACCATGGAATTGAAATAACGGGGTTGTGGATCATGAATTGCAAGTATCTTTCAAATTTTTCAACTCAAGAAAAAAAATATTTGATTAGGTCAATTTAAGATGGGAAAAAAAATTAAGGTCAAAAGTTGGGGTACGTATGGAATTTTGATTGGTATAGTGACAAAGAGTGGTGTTGTGGTGGGTGAGGGTTAGCTAGACCTTTGTGGTTTGTGAAGGCTTAGCTAGTTGCCAACTAATCCTCCAAAATTTGATGGCCAATTAAAGCAAAGCATCATAATCTAAATCGAGGAGATACTCTTAAAACCGGAATCCAATAAATGGAATCTACACCGATTAGGAAAGTTAATACTACTTTTTTTTTTCTAACAAGGTTTCACACAACAACACTTTCACGTTACTTTTTAGGTATTTATTTATTGATACCTTAATAAATATCTTTAAAGTATTTGTTAAAAATAAAAAATAATAATTTTATATTAAAAATTTGAATACACAATTTTTAATATACTTAAAAAAATAAGAGTATTTTTATCTTTGATAAATTTGATTTTCTCATGACGTATTTCTTTCATCTATTGAAGAGAAGTAGATTGAAGTTATTTTTTTTTTTTGAAATAACTCTTTTAAAATATAAGTGGTTTCCACATAGATTTTGTTTTTTTTTTTTTTTTTTTTTTGTATTTTTTCTCTAATTTCTTATTATGAATGCAATATTATTTTGTTTGTCGTCTTGATGATACATTGTTTGTTTTCCCATTTTGTAGTGTATTCGTTTGATTTAAATTGACATATTAACTTCGATCAATTGCATATTCAATCAATGAATTTGACATTATTAATCTTATAAATATGGAAACATGGATATTATCGGCACTTTAATTTTGTCACACACTTAGACATTTTATTGTTTTATATTATTAACCTGACTGTTTTGAGTTTGTTTGCAGATTTATTCTTTTAGATTTTAACAACTTTAAATGTGTTGTTTGATTGATGTATTCTACCAACTTGCATAAATAAATATCATTTTTATAGTAAAAAATATTTTATTCGAGAAGTTATAAAATCACTAATCAATTGTTTAATTACCGGAACAACATCGAAATAAAATATGGTTTTTTTAACAACAAATTAAATAGTAGAAGTAATATGAATATGTTAATATTCGAAGTTGAACTCTAACTGTCCATTAAGGCCATGTATCCTCAAACCAACTCATTTACTCCATCTATAACCCCTAATATGTGTGTTTTTTTGTGACTAAAACCCCTAATATATGATTGGCATTATATAATTAGTGTTTCCTAATTACCTTCTATGAGCTATTCATTGCACCAAAATAACTTAAATAATTATACTCTTTGGTACATACGTCCCGTGCTTCATATTATTAATACACAATTTTATTTTTGAAAAATAAAATAAAATAGAGGATCGATGATATTTTTTGGTTGATATTTATCGATACCTTCAATATTTCCATGTCAACATTATGCATTTTATGTTACCTTAGATTATTATGTTGTGAGAGAAAAAAGACAAAGATGATTATAATAGACTAATTGCAATTGACATAAATTATTTAACCTTATGCTCATGTAAGTTAAGTTTAAGTACATAATTCTTTTATCGGTAAGTTATAAATAAATTTCATTTTGTTAAATCTTAATGAGATTAGTGTGGTTCTTTCTGACTTGCATTAAAGTGCATGTGCCTCTCATAATTTAAATTATTTATTATTATTATTATTACTATTATTAGTATTATTATAAAATCCATATAATTCATTTGTTTCACTTGTATTTTTTTCTCGCACAATGGGTCAGTTTTGCTTGAGAGAAAAATGAACTTATAGTTTATAAGTTATAAATCCTATTTAGTAACAATTATTTATAAGTTTATAGTTTATAATATAAGGCATTTTTTTATATAAGCTAATTTAAGTAGTTTATGAACATAATTTATTATTTTTTCTTTCGATTTTATCTTATTATAACTAAAATCAATTTTTATCATATATAATTTATTTATTATAATTTAAAATAAATCATTTTAAAATTAAAATTAATTTAAATAAATAATTTATTTATAAATAAAGTTTACAATTTATTTTTTTAAAAGTTAATAAATATATTTTAAACTAAATAATTTAAATTTTTTTTATTATAATTTAAAATAAATAAACTAGCTAAATAAATAAAAATATATAAGATTAATACATAATTTGTTTATTATAATTTAAAATTATTTATAAATAATTGGAATTTTAAAATAATTAATATTTAAAGTAAATATTTAATTTATTGATTTTAATTTAAAATAAATAAAATAGATAAATAAAAAAATATCAGATTGATATATTTTAAATTAATAAAAATATAAATTTTAAATTACTACTTTTAAAATATTTTAAATATGAATTAATAAAATTTATTTTTAATTAAAAATGTTCATTTATATCATTTTACATTTTTATACTAATTGAATTAATAATTTTACCAAACAGTTTAATTAACTTAAAAATTATAAACTATCAGTTATAATTTTATAAATACAACAATTTATAGAATTGTAGAGATGGTTAAATCAATAAATATAGTTGCTCTAAGTGATCCAAATAGATGATCAATAATGCGTGGTATACTCATTCTATTGAAGGTCAACTTCAATTTTCCAAAACTAGGTTCTATAAAGAGATAATTTCCTCACATTCAATAATGTTACCGAGCCCAATTTATTTTATTAGATCCAAAGAACATAAGATACCTTATATATACAAGTGCTTTAGACAAATTCGTCCAATCCAACCAAAAAAAAAAAGAGAGCATCTTTCACGTGATCATGACAATCTCATATTCATGGGTTAATAGCTTTTGTGTCAACCATTTCCTCCTCCCCTTCATGAAAGCATCTATTTGTCCCCAATCCATGTGATAATAATTACAACGGCCTGGTTTTTATTTTATTATGCAAGATGGAATATTTTAGAATAATGAGTTATATAGTACATATTTATTCCCTCAATTTCTATTTATAAATAAAAATTGAAGTAAAAATTGATTAATGAAAGTTGATGTATTTAATCTAAAATTTTAAACTAAATATATTAATTTTTATTGATTTATTTTTGCTTATAAATAAAAATAGATGGAATAACCATTTTTCGATACTACTTTTTGTGAGAGGATGTTTTTGGCTCTTAGAGTTTTGTGTCCTTGTCTTTTTTAGGAATTAAGTAATTGTTTTGTATGTGACATTATTATTGTTGCTCTTGCTTTGCCTTTGCAAGAAATGCACTTATTCCCTTCTCTATCACACAAACAATACATCATGAATCATGATTACTTCTTATATTAGTACTCCTATTTATTTCTTTCCTTTTGTTCCCCTTGTCTAACATGTTAATCACACCTTCCAAAAAAATCAACTAAAAGAGCACCTCTCCTTAAAGACCTTAAAGATGAAAAGGTGTACAACTTCCTAAATTAGGCTTTTTTTTTTTTCTTTCATTACTTTAAAAAGTTGAACTATCAAAAATATATTAGACATAGAAATAGATGTTTTATATTCCTTTGTCTCTAATTTATGTAAATCAACTTCTTTTTAATATTAAATTATAAGTATGATTTGAATCCTCTAAATAATTTAGGTTGAAATACAATTTTGGTCTCCCTATTTTACTCAATCTGTAATTTTGGTCCCCTATTTTTTAATTTGCTATTTTGGTCCCTTTATTTTTTTAAATTATGATATTTTGTCCAACTCTAATTTTAATTCTTTAATTTGATGACGTGGCAATTAATAAGGAACCAAAATTACTAATTAAAAAATAAGGAACTAAAATTTAATAGTTCTCACGCACAATTTCTGTCCGATGCAACAACGGTAAAAAAAATCTATTAATAGCAAAAATTAATGATAACTTTTTATAAAAAAAAAAATTGACTCAACTGTTACTTTATTTGATTGCAAAGGAAAATGCAGTTTATAATAATTATGATGAATTAATTTTGCTCTTGAAAGTTGCATCATGCGCACAACAAAACAGTATAATGATAAGTCTTGTGAATCTCACCGTGGTGCATGCAGTGAGAAGAGTAAAATCACCATATTGATCTTGGTTGCTTTCAGACAAATTCAAAACCATTACTATAATTTTATTTACAGAACCAAAGAATTCAAAGACACAGTAAAATCAAGTGCAAGGTGCATGCGGTTCCGCACACACTTATCAATAAGGGTCACATATATACTTAATTGGTTGCTTGCGCTACATTTTTATGCATACACATGTGACTTATATTTTCATTATTTTATTTTTATTGACCCAGAGAACAGGAGTAATAATGGGGACAAACTTTTTCGATGAGATGAATAGCAATTTGTGTTTAAAAGTCTACAATTTCTCATATATTCTAAAGATTATCTAACACATTTCAAAAGTCAAATAAAACATCAATCTTGTTAAGACTATTTACAAGGATACAAAGTAAAAATATTTTACACAACTTCTATAATATTCTAAAGAGAAAAAAAATGTATGGTATTATCAAAATTTTAATTAATAATTAAATTAGATTTTACTAACTCATCTACGTCAACATTTATACATATTAAAGGTTGATAAATTAATAATGCTGTTACATTTATGAATGCAATTTTGTTTCCAATAATTATATAGCTTATTTATATAATTAAAAAACTTAATTAAAAATCAAAATAAATCAAAAGAGACTAAAAATGCAAAACTTAAAAGTTTTGTGGTGTTAAATCTATAATCTGATCAAATTGATTCATTAAAATTTTGTAATTCAACTATTGATCAATTAATTTGATAATTTCAAAACATATCAATATGTAAATGTACCATAGAAGTTCTTTTATAAAAAACATTGGAAAAAATATATAACAACACCACTATGAAGAAACAAAAGCATATTTAATTTTTTTTAAATATTCCATAATCACATAATAATAAATAAGCTTAATTATAATTATGATCCCTTTATTTTTACTAATTTACTAAATTAGTTACTCTCTTTTAAAATTTGGTAGTTTTGGTCATTTATTTATATTTTTTAACTATAAAATAATGATTTGAAATATTTTAAATGATGCGGCGTACGATTTTATGATGTAGAATTATCTAGATACATTTATTATTTATATGATATTAATTAAGTTACAAAAATAAATAATTTTAAAAATTAAAACTGAAGTTTGTAGAAGTATATTTATTGCAATTTCATAGGTATTAAGTATTCAACATCGTCGTATTATATATCAAATCATTTAAAATATGTTATTTAATCACTTTTTAATTAAAAATATCCAAGGGAGAAAAAAAATGTTTGAATTTAAAATAAAAAAATGAATTTTACGAATTAAATAAAAATAAGAGAATCAAAATTATAATTAAGTCTAAAAAAATATAAATAATGTGTAAATTACAAAAAAAAATATTGATTTTGAAAAATATAATTGTACTGAAAATATTTTTAATACAATTTTGGTTGAACCATTTTTCTTATTAATTCTTGGTAAGGAAGTTTTCTAGATATTTTTCGACAATTATTTGTCTTGAATGAAAAGAAACATAAAGGACAACAAAAATAATAGGAAAGAAACGTGGGTGGAATTGGTTGCTTGTGGCGTGACGGTGGCATATGATGGAGAGAGAATGAAAAGTGAATCGATTCGCCGCATATCAAACGGCGGTGCTTTTTTAGCACAAAAAAACAACACAAGGACCACGTTCCATTGAGCGATCCCTATTGAGTGATTCTTGAGTTTATACTTTAGACACTATTTTTTATTTTTTAGAAATCAAAAAATATATTTACAAAATAAGCTTTCACATAGCACAACATATGCTATGTGCACTGACCAAGTCATACAAAGTCCACTAAATTGATACACCAATCAACTAATTGATCATACAAAGTTTACTAAATTGATATCTAACTAAAGATTAAGACTCTAAGGTCACATTGTTTCTATATATTATGTTTGATGTGAATAATTAAGTTTATATTGATTAAAAATGAGCTAAATGTTAAATATAAAAAAGTAGTAATTTATATATTTAATACATTAAGATTTTGAGTTGAGATATCTCAAAGTCTCTTGTAATTTTGGAGTATTTGACTCGTTGTTTTTCGATGTGTTTTCAAATTCTCCAACAAGTGGTATCAGAATATGATTCAACTTTGTGGGGAGTGGAAGTAGATTTCGGTGTTGGATTTTTGTATCGAAATTTTTTCTTGCGATGTATTCAAGAGATCGGTGTTGTTGTTAATAACGGTGGTATAAATATATAGAATGTGGGAGATTCACACTTGAGAGAGATTGTTACGTTAAGTGTGAATAGTTAATTCCCACATTGGCTAAGAATAAAGTAAATGTTAGATCATATATATAATGCCTTAAGATTTTAGGTTGAAATGTGGTGTAAAAGTCTTTTGTGATATTTAGAACATTTGACCCGTTGTTTTTCGGTGTTCTCCAGAATCCTCAACAAATGGTACGAGAATCTAATCTAAAAAGTGAAGCACAATGAGGCTTCTAAATTGAAATTGATAAGTCTAAAGGTAAAGGCTTTAAAAATAAAAAGAATTTTCATACTAACAAGTATCCAATTAATATTTATTAAGCATACAAAAAATAAATAAAAAACAAGTTTTTAGTGAAAATTTTGCTTTTTGCAATTTTAAAGTTTAAATTAAACGACTTTAAGAATTTTTTTCTACATTTAAATTTTTAATAAAGACACTTATTAACATTTCTTATTTTTAAATATATTTTTATTCTTAAGATAGACTCCTCTAAATAATTTAATTTACAAAATAAAATCAGTCATATCAATTGTTGATAAATAAACTAATTTTGTATGATTATAATTAATCATAAATTACTTTATTAAATTTTCAATTTTTTGAATGAGATTATTTTTTGAGAAATCAAATCCCCAAATACCCACAAAAGCCAAAGTACCCTCTTTTGTGTGTAAAAATGTTTATTTTATTTTTTTATAACTTTTTTCTATTTTACTGGTCATATTTTTCTGTAAATATCGTCTTTTACGGTTAATATTTTTATTGACCGTAAAAATTATCTTAACCGTTTACGGAGCAAAATTTTTTTAATCATAAAAGAAATTTTAAATTTTTACTGTTGCAAGCATAAAAGTAATATTTACAGTATTTATTCTTTTTTAAAATGTGTATAGTAAACGTCATTTTTACTGTTTATATTTTTTGCTTCATTGTAAAATTCATTTTTATGATTGCTATCATAAATTCATTTTTATGAATTATATATTTTTTATTTATTATAAAATTCATTTTTATATTGTTGTAGTAAAAATTATCTTTATATTTGAAAAGAAAAAGAAAAGGGAAATACAAAAATCTTGAAAAATATTATAGGTATGATTTGAGAGGGTACTCAAAAATATATAATTCATTTGATGGGGTACTCAAAAATATATAATTCATTTGATGGGGTACTCAAAAGATTTCTGGGGTACAATTAACAATTTTCAAAACAACAACATACAGACAAGACAAAGACAGAGACTAATAGTGTGGGCCGAGCTTGTGGAATTTACGATTTTATTTTGTTTATTTGGGCCGAATTTGTAGTAGGTCTTAAGATTGAAAATTTGATCCTGTACCCCATTTTTGTCCTTATACCCCCACAATTTTTTAAAAATACCAAAAATACCTTCAATTTTTTTTTTTTTTTAACAAAATTCACTTTCAATTCCGGAAAACTTGTACTTTTTACAAGTTTCCGGTACAGAAGCATGTTTCCGGAAAACTAAAAAAATGATTTCTACTGAAGGAAAAAATGTGTGTACTGGAAAACTTTCTCCAACTTTTCCGGTACAGAACGTGTTTCTGGAAAACTTTATCGACAAGTTTTCCGGTATACACCCTTATTTTTTTTTTAAAAAAAAATTAAATTTTATTAATTATTTTTTAGATCTCTTAAAAAATTATTGAAAATTTTGGGGTGTCCCTGCTTACCTGTCACTATAATTTTGCCGTCTTTACCTCTATCCCTACTAACCGAAAAAAAATATAGTTAAAATCAAATAAATTAATTAAATACTAATATAATAAAAAAAATTAAAATAAAAAAAAATCTGAAACTACCGGAAAACTTGTGAGTGAAGTTTTCCGGTATCTTCTTTCCGGAACTACTGGAAAACTTTTTTCAAGTTTTCCGGAGCGGTGTTGTGTACCGTAAAACTTGAAAAAAGTTTTTCGGTAAAAATAAAAATTTTGATGTAACATATACGAGGGTATTATGGTATTTTCACGGGCTTTTTGGGGGTATAGGGTTAATTGTGGGGTACGGGGTCAAATTTTCCTTAAGATTTTAGAAAATTTGATTTTGTTCCCCATCATTTAACGTAGAGCATCTACGGCGGTGAACTTAATATGGGTTGTACCACATCCTTTTAAAACAATTCATTCATTTGTTACAATTTAACAAAACCATATTAGGTCCCACAACTTTAATTTATACATTAATATTTTAATTATATTTAATTTTATTACAACTTAAAATATTAATTTAAATATTTCAATTAATATTATTATACATATTGGAATTGGTTGGTGGTGATGATAATTGAGAATTTTGAATATCAGGATGATGATAATTTTGCATAAAATGCAACCAAGATTGTTGAAGATTATATTGATTTGGATCCATTTGCCACAAACAATTTTTGTTTGAAACAATAAGATGAAAAAATAAATAAAAAAGTATTGTTAATAAAAGATTAAAGAAATTTTTGTAACAAAAATGTGAAAGAAAAAGTAAGAGTAACAAAAACAAATTATTCCTATTAATAAGCAAATTGTAACAAATAAGTAGTAAAAAAAGCTAACGGTCATAAATTAATAAAAAAAACGGTAACGTGTCATAAAATTATTATTATTAATAAATTAAAAAGAAGAACGTCACCTATTAATAAAAAAAGTTAACGGTAATAAATTTATTATTATTAATAAATTAATAAAAAAAATAACGGGTATTATTAAATTATGAAAGTACCGTTAGAACTCCAACTCCAACTGTAAACTAAAAAAAACTCACGGTTACGTTATTCCACACTGGCGGATGAACTTAATTTTACTCTCGTTGTAAATGCTCTCCATTCTCCATTTAAAAATTTTATCCCTTAACTTACTAAAATACCTTTAAATATACAGTAAAAACTAAAACAAATTCAGAAAAAGTAAATTTTTTTCTTTAAAATTCTTTTACCGAAAATTTCAAGAACAAAATTGTGGTAGTTATTTTTCAATATCGAAAATTTCAAAAATGAAATTCTCGGTTGAGAACAACTATCGAATTTTCAAATTTTCAGATGAGACTAACTACAAGAAATTTTGAGAATGAAGTTTTCGATACAACATTTTGTTTTTTTACATTTTTAATTTTTTTTTTCCAGTGAGGACTAAAGGAGCAAAAAACACAGTGGAATATTCTCGAGTTCGACCTCCTACACAATCTAATAGGAAAACCACCGTTCAAAAGAGAAGAAAGAGTAACTCATTGGTTGTAACGTCGACACATTAAACTAATAATACATCCCTTCCTTCCTCTCTTTCCGATCTCTATGTCAGAGCAAGTAATGATAACAATTACTTGATTTTGTTGGCCAACCTCTCTTGCCCATATAACAGTTTCTCGTTACTCAAAAATTCTATAAATTGTAAATGCTTCAGTCAAATCTATACTGGTGTTTTTTCCATCCATATTTAAAAAAATTAAAAAATTAAAAAAATCAACAAAAATATTATGTACAAATTTTGAAATTTCTGGTAGAATAAATAGTGTACCGCAAATTATGTTGGCGAAATTTCTGGTAGATGGTTTATATTACTGGAAATTTTGTGCTTTGAAATTTCCGATAGTGTTAATTTGTGTACTAGATTTTTTAGGGAAACAATTTAATTACTGAAAATTTTAATGAGGAGGTAAGATTTTGGAGTAAATTTATTTTTTTACTTTTGATTGAATGAAAATGAAATGGACAAAATTAGAATTTTTATATTTTGAGGGGTATAAGTCTAATTGTGGGATATAAAATCTAATTTTCTAAAAATTTATTTTGTTTATTTAACCTGAAAAAATTAACTATATTTTGGTAAGTAAATGAATGAACTACTAAACAACACATGAATTTTAGACACCACAATCTCTAGTCTTCCCAGTACAAATTAATTGAAATTATTGAATACTTTTTTTTATAATTATTTTATTCGGAACAAAAAACAATATTTCAGGCTTTTTTAGTCTGTTATTTTAAATCCGAAACATATTTATACTTAATGTATATATAAGGGTGTAGTGTTTAGTAGATTCCTCTAAACTCTAAAGGTAATTTTGGGTGCGTTGTTTGGAAGGTGATCGAAGAGTCTTTCCATAAGTTGCTTTTGAATATTTTTAGAGATCTAACCAAAGTTCGTAATATTAATAAGTCATTAATTTCTTTCATCTCTAAATAAGATGAATCATAAGATTAATACCATAAAATAATAAAATATTTATATAAGTCAAAATTTATAAATATGATAAAATTGAAGTGTATGATATATTTATACTTCTGAAACTGTAACGTTAAAGATGTCACAATTATTTATTAAAATTTGCATTAGATCGAAGTTAATAAATCAAGCTGAAACCAAATGAACACGGTAGCAAAAAGAAAAGTTAAAATAACACAACAACAAGATGGGAACCCAAAACAACATTGCATTAAGGCGGTAAACTACTTAAAAAAACATGACAAAAGTATTAAAGATATATAAAAAATCACTTATTTCGATAAAAGAAAATGAGAAGAAAAAAAATAAAATAAAAGAGAGAATTGGAAGGTGGCTATTAGATTTAAAGTGACGCGGTTGTATTACAACATGCATCATTTTTTAATCACGTAGAAATTCTATTTTCTAAGAGGTCTAATTATTTTACACATATTTAATAAATCTAAAATATTGGACCAAAGTTTGATCTTATTAAAGTTTAATATGTAATCTCTCATATTCTTTTTAATGGTCATATCTTCTTAAAGTTTAATATGTAATCTATCATGTTCTTTTTAATGGTCATATATGTAGGAATTTTATATTTTTACTTAATTGTAGTTTTTAAAGTTGAATACAATATTAATTATTCATTTATTAATAATACTTTTAGTTATATATTGTAACAAAAAAATATATGAAATGAGATAATAATACTTCTATCGGTTGTCTTGGTATACTTAAAAAACTAAAAAATAAAGATTAAAAAGGTATGGACAAGTATTTTTTTTTCCTAAAAAAATGGATATCCTAAGTGATTGCACATGTTAATAAACATCTTCAAGCCGATGAACCATGTAAAGTGGCATTGACAGAAAAAAAACCTTGTTGTCTTGATTTTACTTTTTCAAGTTTCAACTAATCGTATGACATGAGTTACATGACGTTGGGTTTTACATAATTAGGTAACCGACTTAATTTTACAAAAGTTGTATTTTTTATTATGTAGTAATAAAAATAAACTTATTTTATAAAATTAATTTTAATCAAAAAAATAGTTAAAAATAAAATGATTTATGTATTATATATTCGTGTAACTGAATTAAATAAAAAATTTAAGACTAAAAACTACAAATTGTAATTTAAAGTCGTAATCAATAATAGAGTCAAAAAAAATTTATCTGAAAATAATTAAACACATTAAAATCATTTTTAAAATCAATAGACTCGTACAAAGTGTAACCAAAAAAGACTACAAATTGTGTTTCTTGGAAGCACACTCACACACCAAACATTTATACTAAATGGAAGAAGAAGGTCATTTCTGTCATTTAGGATAAAGTTTCACTGATTCTGAGACAAAACAATATCCAAATAAATTTAAAGATCATCATTGGTTAAAATATGGTTCAGCTTCGATGAGTCTAAGGTTCTGAATAAAATCAAAAAATTACAAAAACTTTTGAAAAACAGAGAAATCATATCAACACACATGGAAAAACAGAGAGAGAGAGTATTCACGAGGGTATCACCGCCACTCAGCTTAGGAACACACACAATGACACACATACTATTCTCTTCTCTTCTCTTCACGAGCTAAAACCATTTGCTTCTCTCTTTATTCACCCACCAAACTTTGCTTCAGTGGTCCATACAAAACCACGTCAAAGCTCACACCTTTCTCTCTTTGTTCAATTTTAAACGCTGTTTTGCCACTTCCCACCATTACCCTTTCTGATTTTGCTTTTTCTTTTATGATCATAATAATGTGAAGTCAGTCTTTACCTTATTGGGGTGCTGATTTCATATTAAAGTTTTCATCTTTTTTAAAAAAATGGATCGTCCTGCAATATCTGTTGGGCCAGGAATGGATATGCCTATCATGCACGATAGTGATCGCTATGAACTTGTTCGTGATATTGGTTCTGGTAATTTTGGGGTTGCTAGGCTTATGAGGGATAAACAAACTGACGAACTTGTTGCTGTTAAGTATATTGAGAGAGGTGAAAAGGTTCATGTCCTAAATCGATCTTGAGGTTTATTTATTTATTTTTCTTTTAAAAAAAGAAAGAAAGATTATATTTTTGTTGGTGCATGAAGTGCATGTAAATTAGGATTATGCTCTACTTTACCATGTTGGGCTAATAAGACATAGGCATGATTTTAAATTTCGGTCTGCATCAACAGTTGCCGCCACAAAATTGCGGATTTTAAAATCTTTGTAATCGCAACTGCAACCACAACCGTAATTTAAAACCATGACAGATACAATCAGTGAATCAGTATTATTCCTATTTTGATTTATCATGTTATGGGTAGTTTGTTTTAAAGTGATTTTGATGAAATAAGTTTTTTTTAACTGCTTTTATAGGATTCATGTTTTAAGTATTTTGATTGGTAATTTAGATTTTTTCCATGTAAGTCAAGGATCACTTGTTGTTTATTTTTTATTAAATGAGTTTTTTTTTTGTAATTGTTTAAATTAGATTTGATGTTTCTGGTGGTTGTTTTAGTTTTGAGTTCAATTCAATAAAACAGTTGATTATGATTTATGGATGCATCTTATTTCTTTCTCACGAGTATTTTTTTCATGAGTTCGATCATACTTATTTCTTGACAGATTGATGAAAATGTACAAAGGGAAATTATAAATCACAGGTCATTAAGGCATCCCAATATTGTCAGGTTCAAGGAGGTATGGAAACTGACAATGTCTTAGCTTATTAGTTCCTATATCTTAGAAGTATTACAATTAATCATTTGATGATGTATGTGACATAAGGTTATATTGACACCAACGCATTTGGCAATTGTAATGGAATATGCTTCTGGAGGAGAGCTATTTGAGCGAATATGCAATGCAGGGAGGTTTAGTGAGGATGAGGTTCTTATTTTTTTCATTCATTCATTCATTTGTGTAGTGCTTCTGCGTGTGTCTTTAATGTCCATTATTACTTACTTTACTTTATGCTGTAGGCACGCTTCTTCTTCCAACAACTTATATCAGGAGTTAGCTATTGTCATACAATGGTATGTGTTCAGCTCATGTAGTCTTAGAATTTTAATATATATAGCCAAGGAAGCACTAGTACACACATGGACACTAGACGTGATACTCACATAGACACTAGTAATAATTTGAAAAAACGAAAGTAATTGAATGTAATTACATGTGTCAGAGTCGTGTCGGATACCAAACATGTTTTCAATATAAAGTGTCAGTGCCACATAGATATTTGCAGTCTAGAAGATGTCTAACGAACTTGAATTTCTCTATTTGTCTTTATTTCATGAAGCAAGTATGCCATCGTGACTTGAAGTTGGAAAACACATTGTTAGATGGTAGTCCAGCTCCACGTTTGAAGATTTGTGATTTTGGATATTCAAAGGTATAATAATAGTCTTCCTTTATACTGTTTAGAAAGTTTATAAAAATTAATTTTCAGGTTTCTCTAAATGCAATATCAAGCAATTTTCTTTATGTCATATATCTTTGGCTTATTAATTTGTGCTGATTTATGCATCTTCAATATTGTCTTACTTTTTCAGTCGTCTGTACTACATTCACAACCAAAATCTACAGTTGGTACCCCTGCATATATTGCTCCTGAAGTTTTGCTTAAGAAGGAGTATGATGGGAAGGTATATTGAAACTTTTTTTTGCATGGAATTCATCTAACTAGCCAGATTTTGATAATATCCCATTAAGTTTTTATTTATTTAGCACGTGTTTTCATTAATTATTTAAATCTGTTTCCAATAAGAAAACTAAAATAATGAATAGTTCTCACCTTCTCTACCTGTGTATGTAGTATGTGGTGTGTTTGACATGAAATGTTATTTATTTTCAATTAATGGAAAGAATAAAAGGCGTCTGCATAATATAATGTATGCATGATCTGATAAATTTAAAAACTACATTAGAAGCCATGATTATTCACCGTTACTCAATTCAAGCCAGTATGTTTTTATTGTATATTCTATATACTAATGTTGACACTCAATTATGATTCAGATTGCAGATGTGTGGTCTTGTGGGGTGACCTTATATGTGATGTTGGTGGGTGCTTATCCTTTTGAGGATCCAGAGGAACCTAAAAATTTCCGCAAGACAATACATGTAATTCCATTTCACCTTTCTATAAGTCAATCGATGCAGTACTTTGTTTGAATTAGTTTTTACTAAACCCTTGCATGTTTCTTGCAGAGGATTTTAAATGTTCAGTATTCAATTCCTGACTATGTTCATATATCTCCCGAATGCCGTCATCTGATTTCAAGGATTTTTATTGCTGATCCTGCTAAGGTCAGTTTCCCTTTTTACCTATCCTTTTTGCTGCTTAAATGTCTTCCCATCGAGGTTTTTTATGTCTCTGCGCCTGCTAAGTCATTGCAACTAGCCACATCAGCTTTATTTGACTGCAATTATCTGTAATTTTAAGGATTGAAACACAACTGCGATTTAATACCTTGGTGGAGAATTGATGTGAAATGGACTTTAAATTGTATTAATCTAATTTTGTTTCTAAAACAGAGAATAAATATTCCTGAGATTAGAAACGACGAGTGGTTTCTGAAGAACCTTCCAACTGATCTCATGGACGAGAATGGAACCAACAACCAGTTTGAGGAGCCTGATCAACCAATGCAGAGTGTCGAAGAAATCATGCAGATAATCGCTGAGGCTACCATTCCTGCAGCAGGAACTCAAAGCCTCAACCAGTATCTTACAGGTAGTTTAGATATTGATGATGACATGGAAGAAGACTTAGACACTGATCCTGACCTTGATATTGATAGCAGTGGAGAAATAGTTTATGCTATGTAAGCTGGTGGAAGACACTTGATTCTGTTGTCAAAATTTTATGCCCTTTGTTGAGTGGAATATGTGGGAAAATATTTCACTTTCTAACAGGAAGAATTATGGGAACAAATTTTCCTTGATCCTTCCCGCTTGTATTTAAGTTCGATTCATGATCTTAATTTGTGTTGCTTTGCATTCATAGTTGTGTTATTTTTTACATGTTAAAGAACTGTATGTACTATGTATGTATGTATTATATTAATTATTTCAAAATAATTTTTATTTTTATCATATAAAATACATTATCATAACGATATGTTTCTCTGATATCGACAAAGCCTTACAAGAAATTCAACACGTTGATTGTATTGTACTTAACCTTACCAGAGTGCACAGCTCTTTTACAAATAACATATAAATTTCTCATTAATTAAACTGTACACAGTACATACATATTATTTACATGTTAATCAAAGAATATACGTGAATGGGTCAAACACAACATAATGCAATAAATAGCTATCTGAAAAATAACACTTCACTATCGATCAAAATTGGAAAGAAATGGAGCTTGGCTTGCCCTTGGAGGAGTTATTCGGTTCTGTTCAGATCTTGAGTTCAAAGGAGTAGCTTGTGGAATGAGTTCAGACAATCGAATCTTTTCATTTATAATTTTATTCTGTGTAAGAGCAAGAATCCACTTTCATTATTTCTTTAAAATTTGACATAGAAAACTTCACATTGGAATTCACTCTACTAGTGTGTTCTGTATATACATATTACATACATACCTTCAACTTCAAATCTTCTAGTTCCATTTCCAGGGAAGTTATCCTATTCTTGAGCTCCTCTAGGGCCTCCTCAGCAATAGAAGGATTCACATCTGACAGCGGTTTTGCTATTCCAGCAGCCTGAACACAAAATAACTTGGGTTAGTATCTTGCCAAGCAATTTCCTTTAATTGTTTATTGTATTAAGAACCACAAATCATTGTTGATTACCTTCAGAACATTAGTAGACAATCTCAGTAATTGCTGCGCTAATTGTACTTTCTCTTCCTCAATATCCTGTGGCATTATTTACTCAATATTTAAACATCCATTTTTTTAGCGATTAGGAGTACAATGTATTACTTAGGAAACTGACCTTCAACTTTCTCCTCAGACGTTGCTCCTGATCAAAATCAATATACGGTTTGGCCCCAGCAGAAGAACGAAGGCGAGCAAGGTCTTCTTGGACACGCGAAATGAAGATATCTGACCTGCGCAACTTTGTGCCGAGTTGTTCATTCTGTATCTTTAACGTGTTGTTTTCCTCCTGTAACATTATTCCACAACCAATCTCAAGATCAAACTCAAAGATAGGGAATTGTAAAATTCCCAATTTTTGATATTTTTAATTAAACACTTAGTCAATATTTTGAATTTACTGCAAACAAAAACAATGGAGGAAGCGCAAAAGCATCTGCTCGATCCTTGAAGAGAGTCAAATGATGTTACCTTAATTTTAGTATGATGATGAATACGCTGCTGAAGGTTTTGCTGACCCGACAGCTTCTTCATTTCTTCCTCCAGTTCCATTACTTTACTCTTCTTACTTGCATTTTCCATCTGCACAAACCGAGTTCAGGAATGTATGCCGATTATATATAAAAGAGAATAAATGCACCATAAAAGTTGAGAAAAGAAAAGTAGCTTTAGTCTTCTACCCTCAACATTTCATTTTCAGTTTTTAGAAACTGGTCTCGCTGCCGAAGGTTTTCCAATGCAATCTGTGCAGCTACTAATTCGGATTGTTTTCTGTCAATATCTTGCAACCATCTGACAAGTATGGTTTGAGAATCAAACAAGTAAGAAAATGTAATTACGCTGAGATTCTGTTCTCAATCCAGAAAAAAAGACACAGGAAGAAAATGTAATTACCCTTGCCTCTCTTCAATAAATTCATTAAGCTGCTTCTTTAGTTTAGTAACCTCTTGTTCCTGAAAGCAGCAAGCAAATCACCTGAACTAAGATTCCACATGACAACAATGCAATCTAGTCTACTAGAAAAGTTGGACTACCTTCTCCTGAGGCTCTAGAGTAAGAAATTGAGCTTTCTCTGCAATCTTCTGCACTTGATGATTATCCAGTAGTGACTACATTAACAAGAATATTATAGATGAGCTTCTTCGGGAAATAGAAGTCTAATTTCTTATGTAAAAATTCTTGACATTTTATTCTTTTTTTTATTTTTATTCCTATCTTTTGAAGGCGGGTATTCCTATCTTTTGAAGGCGGTGATCCCTGTTTCCACAGTATGCCCATAACTAAAAATTACAAGTCCATGACTTCCACTCAAACAAGTGATTACATGAAAACTATTTAATTTTCCTCTATGTATTACAAACATGAAAAATAACAACACAAACAAAATCCAAAAAACATCGCTCGAAGTAGATGAATTTACCACATAAGTGGTCATATCCAACTTTACTCCAAGTAAGTCCCGAATTACATCATGGGTCATACTCTCAGCAGCTGCTAATCTGGCATTCAGTGAAAATATCTGGACAAGAAAAAGGAAGAAACATCTTGAAGCCAATACGTAAAAGCCAATCACCGTAGAACATGTAGTTGAGGAGAAAAGCCTACCTCTTTCTGTCGACATGCTGCTTGAGATTCTAGTTCCTCAATGCGCAGTCTTGCAGCAGACAACTCTTCAACCTTTTCATATTTTATCTGCTGTGCCAATCCCAACCCAATACATTTGAAAGGAGAACCAGAACCTCGAGATTTGGTCGTATTCTTCTCAGACTTGTTTGAGAGAGCATTGATGGATTGGGTGGAAATTCCCTCAGGTTTGACTTGCTCAGCCATTGCTTCCAATGCTTTGAACTGATTCAAAATAAAATAATGTTACATTTAATATTATAAAACTATATAGAAGATTACCGATGATACTGCTGAACTTTAAATCATATCCAATATGACATCCAAGACATTTATTCAATGCAATGACTAAAATTACTTTGTGCTTGTACTCCATTGCCTGTGCTTCAGCATGCAAATTTAGCTCTGAAATGTGCGCTTTCATCTGTGCAACCTATCAAAGACCAATACAGAAAAGGATCAGTGTTAAAATAAACTTCAACACAAAATATGTAATTAGTTGTTGTCAGAAATTCCTACCTCTGCATCCTTTCCTGCTAAATCGCTCTTCAAAACATGTATGTGATTTTCGGCTTCTTCAAGGCTTTTCTCTTTTTCATCCAAAAGTCTACATGAATTAAATAAAACAGAAAAATATTTTAGAGATCAGCCCAAAAGATTTGCATATACTTATGGTATAGATCCATCTCTAGCTGAAAACAAATGAGCTAAACCTTTGTATGTCACCATCAGCATTTCCTAGATTTTGCATCTGATCTTTTAATGCAAATAGCTCCATTTCTAGATCTTCTCTTTGCAGCCGTTGTCGTTCAGCTTCTCCTTTAATGATGTCAACCTGAACAAAATAATTAATGAAGCGTAATGCCAATGCAGGCAGACAAGCTTCCTGCCTAATATTATCAAAAATAATTACTACTTACTTTGTTTTCTAGTACATTTACAGTACTTTCCAGCTCTTCAACAGATCTCTCAAGAAGTCTAACCTCTGCTTCCTTGTCTTCAGCATAAACTTTTCTTGCTTCTGCCATCTGCAATTGTTAACAAATTTTAGTCACAAACAAAGAAGAAAACATTCTTTCAGCTAGTATATCATTTTTTCCTTTGACAACTAAGTTAAGTCCATCTCAAATATCAAACATTGGGAGTTTATGATATCATTTTATCAACATCATAAATGCACTCAATGTTATGCTCTTGCTTTGGTACATCAATCACTATGGAATTCGATTTCTCAACTCGTACTCTTTCAATAACTTATCTAAATTATTTTCTATCTCTACAAACTGTACAAAGCATAAATCCCACATTGATATGACTAGCTATATCTTCTTCACATTGAAAAACTGAAACCCACATCCTAGAGCCGCTTAACATGCAAATGTTCCGTGATTGCTTAAGACATGAGAGCCCAGAATAGAGTTCTTCCCGTTCAGTCCTCAATTGTTCCTTTATAATGACATTAATGGAAAAGATGGCGCATCATAAATCGATAAAAGTATTACCTTTTCAGCTTCTTGAATGATCGCTTCATTAGCAGCTGCTTTTGCTGCAGCTTTTTCATACCGTTCATTGAGGAAAATCAGCTGACCCTGAAGTTGATCCCTCTGAGTAGTTAGTTCATCCCTATCAATACTCAGGTTTTTAATTGAATCATTCATTTTGCCAACAACATTGCTCATTTCCAAGATTTCATCCTCTAAACTCTCTGTTAACTTCACTCTCTCTTTTAGCTCTTCCTCGGCAACTTTTCTTGCCGCCAAGGCATCTTCAATATGATTTCTAAGTTTGTGAATTTCACTGGCTTGCAGCTTTACAACTTCACGCTCTTTTGAATGATCCAGCTCAAGAGCTGTAACTCTGTTTGATTTATCCTGTAATTGAGTTTCAAGCAACTGACAGTTTTCAATTACGGCAGCAAGTTCACAAGATTTAACAGTAAGCTCTGATTCTAATGCTTCCATTGTGGCCACCATCTCCACCATTTCATCCTTTTGGTCTTTATTGTTAGATGCAGATTCCTGCAGTAGGCCCAGATCATACAGCAACCCTTTTATTACATCCTCCTTTCTGGATAACTCAAGTTTCAGCATACTTTGTATTCTAGTTATCTTTGAATCCCTCAGGTGCAGCTCATCCTCAAGTCCATAACATGAACTTTCCAACATGTAGTTTGTGTTCTTTAACTCTCTGATTTGATCTTCAAGAAAAGAAATTTGTTGTAAAGAAAATTCAGAAGCCACATCCTTTGCTATGACATCACCAATTACTTTATCATAATCAGCTTCAAGATCTCGATTCTTATCGAGAAGTTTTTTCTCTGACTCCTTAACTTCAACAAGTTCACCCTTCAATGCATTATTAGAGCAAGTAACATCCTTTAGAAGCACAATATTTTGTTCAAGTACCATGTTTACTTCACCCATCTCCGAGTCCCTTAGGTGCAGCTCATCCTTAAGTCCGCAACATGAATTTTCCAACATGTAGTTTGTGTTCTTTAACTGTATGATTTGATCTTCAAGAAAAGAAATTTGTTGAAAAGAAAATTCAGAAGCCACATCCTTTGCTATGACATCACCAATTACTTTATCATAATCAGCTTCAAGATCTCGATTCTTATCGAGAAGTTTTTTCTCTGACTCCTTAACTTCAACAAGTTCACCCTTCAATGCATTATTAGAGCAAGTAACATCCTTTAGAAGCACAATATTTTGTTCAAGTACCATGTTTACTTCACCCATCTCCGAGTCCCTTAGGTGCAGCTCATCCTTAAGTCCGCAACATGAATTTTCCAACATGTAGTTTGTGTTCTTTAACTGTATGATTTGATCTTCAAGAAAATAAACTTGTTGGTAAGAAAATTCAGAAGCCACATCCTTTGCTATGACATCACCAATTACTTCATCATAATCAGTCTCAAGATCTCGAATCTTATTGAGAAGTCTTTTATCTGACTCCTTAACTTCAACAAGTTCATCCTTCAATGCACAAGTAACATCCTTTAGAAACTCAATATTTTGTGCAAGTACCATATTTACTTCACTCATCTCTGTAACCCTTAAGATGTTCTGCTTCAATTCCATCAATAAGTTTTGCTTTTCTACTTTTTCTTGCTGAACTTCTCGCTTTAGAAGGGAAACTTCAACTTCTTTATCCATCAAAATTTGTTCTGCTAACTCAGTTTCTACCTGGAAAAAGATGGTTTCTTTTTTCAATTGCTCAACCAGTGTAGAGTACTTGACAAAACGCTCCTCCATATCAGATATATTACCTGCTATGTTTCTGAATTCAGAAGCATGGATGAGTAACTCAAAGTCTTTGGCATACCAATCTGCCATAAAAAATTCAGCTTGAGACTCAGTGGCTTCAACTCTCTGTTTCAGTAGTTTCTCTTGATCTAAAAGGGATGTCACAACATCTGAATTACTCAGATCCAATTCCCTCATCAATATAGCAAGTTGGGATCCTATTTCATTAGACTTTTGCAGCATCATTTCCTCCTGAAGTTGTAAATCTGATATGTTTTTAGCAAAAGTGTTTAGCTTGATGGTGATCTCTCCAGCTTCCACTTCTTTCCTAGTAATGCGATCAAAACTGTTCTGGATGTCAGCAAGCAGTTTCCCTTTCAAGATTCTGCATATTTCTAGTTCTTGCCTTGTTCTAAAATTATGTTCCTTCAGATCACTTATGACAGAGTTTGATTCACACAAGCCATGTGACAGCAAGCCATTTTCTGCATGCATTCCGGTTACTGTTTCCAGTAGAATACCCATGTGACAGAGATGAAGTACAGACATAGCACAATCTTTAAAAACTATCTCAGACCAGATCTTCTCAATCCATGGTTGTATCAACTTAGTTGAGCATAAAAATTGAGACTTGAAGCACTCTATATCACAAGCTAAAGACATGAAATTTTCCTTCATCATCAACTGGACCTCGTTAATGACATCATCCAACTTCATGATTAAATCCCTTGTTTCTATAAGATTTGATTCAACAAGGTCGTTTATCTCCAGATGCTTCAAATTGACAACAGTCTGTAAGCTCTCAACCTTGTTGACAAGGTCATCTATCTCCTGATGCTTCGAATCGACAACAGTCTGTAAGCTCTCAACCTTGGTGACTAATATATCATTCTCCCTGAGCAAAGTGACTTCTCTTTCTTTCATTTTTTCTATATCAATTTTCATTGACTCATTAGCTATCACTAATTCATTGATCATAACATCTGCTTCTTTCATTGTATCTTGGGCTTCTTCAAATTTAGCAAGAATACAATATGCCTCTTCAGCTTTCTGAACTTGAACGATCTTTGCCTCGCCAACTTCAAGTTCAAGCAACTGCAAAGAAAAATGTGTAGTGTATCAGAGATCATTGAATGTTAACATAATTCATTCATCAGCATGAAGGAGCACAAATGCATGGCAACAAGAAAAGCAATTTAATACTCATAAGCTAGTAAGGTGAACACAAAACTTTCGTTATTAGTGAATGGAAGAGAACAAAAACAGCAAGAGAGGTTTCAGTTTACACCAAACATTTTTGCATAGAGGAATCTGATATGGCCTGAAAAAGTGTATAAAAGTGGGAAGCATCCCTCATCTTACAAGTTGATTTTGTGGGGTTAAGATAGGTACAACCCAAATTCTAAGTATTATCAGAAGAGAGTATATTGAGACTTGAGAGGAATTTGATATGACCCGAAAATGTGTTTCAAAGTGGGAGACATCCCTCACCTTAAAATATAGTTTTGAAAGATTGAGTTAGGCTTAATTCGAATGCCAAGAGTAATATTTGATAGCAAAAGGAGTACCTCTTTTGTTTGATTCCAATGGGAGATAGCTTCTTTTAGAGGTTTCTCCAAGTTTCTAAGTTTGCAGCTGAGTACTTCGACCTTAACATTGGATTGCTCTTCAAATTGTCCCATAGCTGCTTGCAAGGCATGTATTTGAGTTGTGAGGCACTTGATGCTTTCCCGACTCTGCTTTTCACACATTGACATCTCCTTTTTCTCTTCATGTAATTTGGCCATCTCATCTTGAACTTCTTTTAAGCTTTCAAGAGCACATTCTATTTCTTTTCTCAAAAGTGTAATGGTAACATCTTTTTCACATACATCCTTGCAAATATTTCTTGATTTATGGTCTTTCTTATCAGCTAATTGATGTGTTTCATAACTTGTCTGCGACAATACCAAAATAGCCAAGTCAATCATTAAAAGTAGCATAGCTTCCCCTTGGTTCACCATTATTATCAATGTGTTAATTACATACATCCAATATATTTCTATATTAACACTTCAGAGTTCAGAATGGAAAAATAGTAAAGTTCTAATAAAAAACCATTCAACGACAATACCAATGAATAAAATAAATGTGGCATTAACCATACTAATCTATCAGAATTTAGCCTTAGCTTACCCTTGGTTCACCATTATCAACATTGTATGATGTGCATACATCCAACAAATTTCTATTATCAACACATTTGGAATTATCTGCAAAAGAGGCCATGGACGACCTGATTGAGGAGACACCATCTTGTAATGTTACTAGTTGCTCCCTTGTCTCTGAAATGGCATTCTTTTCAATATCTTCAAGCTTTTGTTCCAAAGCAAAAGAGTGTTCTTGCTCCTCAGACAGTTTCTGCCACAATTTGTCACATTTTTCCTGCAACTGAGCTATCTGTCTCTCTGCTTGTTCAAGTGAAGTACTTTGATCAATAAGAAGGGCATCCTTCCTATCATTGGTCTCTGCTAGTTCACCAAGCAAAAGATCTTTGTGCTTTAGATCAGCAAGATAACCAAGATTCACATCTGACAATCTATTTACAACTACAAAAGCCGTGGTTGCACAGTTTGATGTTTTTTTAATTTGATCTTCTGCCATTATCAGCTGCTCCTTCATCTGTTTCACAGTAGAAGTTCTTTCTCTCATTTGTGATGTCAATAGGTTAATTTCTTTCTCTAGCTCAGCAGACTCCTTTTGGTGGGCTTCAGTAATCACCAGCGTTGCACTTCGTAAGGAGTTTAGCATACACTCCACATCACTTCTTTTATTGCTTGCATCTTCCAAACATCTTCCGAGTTCGTCAATTAACAATTCCTTTTCAGAGATTTTTCTAACCATCATGCCAACTTGTTCAGAAATCCATATCCTTTTCTGTGGAAAGGAATTGCTTATATGGCCAAGTTCATCAGAGGCATCATCTAGGGCATGACATCCATCAACAAGAATCTCTTCAATCTCAGAGGTTAACAGCTCCCATTCTTCAGCCAGTGATTTGAGTTCATTATCTCTCTGCCAAAGCTCTTCACTTAAGCTTCGGTTATCATTCACTGTAGTAAGCAATTTTTCTTGCATGTTCTTCAATTCAGATTCCAAATGCAATATACTCTCTTTCATTTCATTTTCCTTCAAATGACTATCATTTACTTGATGTTGGAGCTGGACAAGTTCTTCCTGCATACAGACAATCACCTCTGCAGTTTCAGCCTCAGCCTGCCGACGGACTTCATCCATCTCTTCCTCATTAGATATCTGAAGTGCACGATCACTTTGGTAAAACATGTTCAGTTGCTTGGCTTTTTCAAGAGAATCATGCATCCTTAAGAATCTTACCTGTAAGGGGTGCTCATTATCAATCTTTGGATGTTTTGAAGATAAATTATCTCTCAACTCTTTGGGTGCAAGTTGATTCTTCAAGGCCATGATTTCACGCTCTTGTTTCCTCATAAGCTCCAGATAATGTTTGTTCTTGTTCTTCATTTCTTCTATCTCTTTGATTGATAAAATTTGTTGTGATTCAAGAGCTTCAATAACAGATTTTGTCACTTTCAGTTCATTATTTGCATCTTCTAATTGTTTGTTTGCCAGCAAAAGCTTGTCCTTTTCCACTAGAATATCATGATTTAAGCATGTTGTTTGCTCCTCCAATATGCCACGGAAAGTCCTCTCTTCCTTCAGAATAATCTTCATTATATCTAACTCCAGGTGCAAATCCAAGGTATCATCTGTGTGTTTTAACAATTGAGGTTCATGCTTCTCCGCCATATTAGTCGGAAGTGCTTGAGCTTCAGACAAAGGTCCTTTTATAGAAACCTGAAAATAATAATGATAACAAGATACGTTATTTCACATAGCACTGAACTATCATTCATAATAATGGTTAAAACACAACAATTCTGGACACAAAAAAGAACAAAATGTGTATGAAAATTAGCCTAGACCTAATATTCCAGTTGCAAAAGGTCCAAAAAGAATTATAGTTGGTTTAATAGCAAGCCTTCTATGCAAACATCATCTACATTCTTGTCTTCTTACTGATTTGTACAATACAGAAAGGAACCAAACCAAGAGCTGATATATCAGAATATTAAGAGTACCTTTGTGGCATTTGTGCTGTCAAACATTTTGTGAAAAGTGTCTAATTCCCTGTACAAATATACAATACATAAAAAATTAGCATTCAACCCCCAAAATTGAGAGCTTCAATCTGCTTTCACACAATCGAATGAACTTCAACAGGAGAACAAAACCATACCTACTGAGTCTTGCATTCTCTTCTAAGCAATAATTTAAGTTGTGCCTGCATTCCTCCAACTTATCAAGAGCATTTTTTAGCTGCAATCCATAAACAGAATAGGTCACACATCTTTATTTTGAACAGGAAAAAAGTTAGATTTATTATACAGGAAGTAACAAACCTCTAGATTTACGGAGTCAATTTGATCCCTGGAACACTGAGCTTTCTGCACCAATGGTGATTTGATCAGTCACTTAGTGCTTTGACTAAGGGGCAATTTAAGGAGTTGGTTGTTATTATAGTGATGACTTCATACCATACTAATATAACTTATTTCGTTCTTAGTCCGGTTTAAACATACAATTTGAGATACTTAGTTTATCAGGAAAAGAGAACAGGCAAAAAGGGATTATAAACTGACCTGAGGTTGAGTGCCATAGTTTGAATCGCCCTGTACAGAGTTTCTTCCAAGAAATTGAAGCAACTGCAGAACGAAAGTTTTCCAATCAAAGAAGCTTCAAAACAAGGAATCTTAAAAGGCAACTATTTCGTCAATAAGATCATAGAAACACATGTACCTGTTCCCTTAAAGTAGATACTTCATTTAACAGAATCTCTCTCTCTCCTTCTCCATAGAACTCTTCATATCTGTGGTAGTCAAAGTAAGGATATCTAAAAAAGAAAATATTTCACACTCAATTGTACGGGAAAAGAAGATGTATAACCTTCTAAGTTGTTCTTGAAGTCTGATATTCTCCTTAGCAAATCGTGTAACTTCGGGATTTTGATCAATTTTGCCCTGAAGTAACTGAATCTCATCAGAAAGTGCTTTATTATCGTCCTGCAAAAATTGATCTGCAGTAACAGAACCAACAACTCGAGATTCCAATCGACGAATTTTGTCTTCACGAAACCTAAGCGTCATTTTGCAACTCATAGTTTCCTCCTCTCTTTGACGAACCTGAGCACAATGGGTTATGGATAAGAAGTGAACACATGGTTGAAATATAAAACTACAATAATGACAAGATCATATAAGGGAAATACCAAACGGTTTAATAGTTCAATTTCTGCTTCTAGTTGCCTAATAGAAGTTTCTGCAATTTGCTCCCTTCTCAAAGCACCAGCAATAGTTGTCTCCAGTGTTTCCAACTGAACCACAAATGATTTTGAAAATATAAAATAATATTGTGTAAGGGAAGTAAAGCTGTATATGTGTTAGTTTAGCCAAGGAAGCTAAAAAGCCAAGTATACCTGTTCTGGGGACATTCTGGTGCCCTTCGATTCATAATCAAGCATATCATCATCATGTTGTTCAACCATGTCAGGTTCATCTTCTAAACAACACTCTTCTACAGATTGTTTTATATCTCGGAATGACAATGACCTGGAGACATTCTGGCACCGTTTAAGGGTAGAAATCTCCTCCTGCACCAAAATTTCACCATTTTGAGTTTAATTATCCACTATCAACAGACAAAACTTATACTGCAAACAGGAAACAACTGATACTACCTTCAAAAGTCGGATTTGATGTTGTAAAGCAATTACATCCCCACTAGAATCTTCATTCACCACAGCCTACATGAACAAGATACAAAATTCACATTGGTTGACCAATTCTCATTGAAAACAAATCCGACTCTGATCATAGAATGGCACTCACATTATTTTGAATTAGCTTTGCTCTCTGAGCAAATTTAAGGGTATTCAATGTTTCAGCAGCACAGCTACAAAAGTGAAAATAGTAAAGCTCTGTTGGACTTGTAAGGAAAATTGTAGAAATTCAAAGAAGGAAACATAGATCCAGACTAAAGAACAAACCAGATAGAAGGGCTGACATTGGCAATAATCATTGTTTTCGAATTTCCACCTAGGGAATCCTGCATTTGATGCCAAAACTGGTGATGAATAAAACTCATCTTGACAAACAAAATGTTAAAAGGAAACCAATACATATTCAACCTGAAGAAGAAACGTTAGCCTGGAGTCTCTGTACGGGACATGCCTCTGCTTCCCATTTGCCACATCCACAAGTATCATAATAACATGACTGCATAAAATCAGAAAACATCAGTTACATAATGAGAAAGCAGAAATAAGACAATTCTATCCCAAAAAGAAAATCAAAAATCTTCATCTGTTAAGGTAAAAAAAATTACCCCAAGGTAGATAATGATTTATTGATGTTTGCTGCTTCCTTTAAACGCTCACCCTCAGCACCAGAAGTTTTTTGTCTGTCATAAATGATAATAATTTGATAAGTACATGCACATACATATCTTAAGCTACATTTAATTCAATCGTTCTGAAGGATAATTTCATACCTTTCTGAACCAGCTAGATCAACCAGGTTTAACCTAGCAAAACGATAATTAGTGGTAGAATCCTTTTCCCAGGTGCTCTCAATTACACATGTAAAAACACTGTGAGACCTACTGCTTTCTCTATTCATGTTTGTCGCTGCAACTTTTCTATTTGCTGAACCCTACAAGTCAGAAACTCAACTTAATGGAAGAAAGTACACTACATTGCAAATCTATGCCATCATGCATTTAAATAACATGGATAGAGGAATATGTTTGGGATGTCTAGTACCTGAATTAGAAGCCTTAGAATGTCACTCACACTTTGAGCCTCAAACTCAGAAAGATTTTCAACATAAACCCCTTTCTTGACATCCTCCCGCAGCTAGCAAGAACAAGGAGCGGTGAGAAATAAAATAAACATGCTTTGACAATCATCTAATGAGGGAAGAACTGGACTTACAAGCAAATTGGTAGATGAGGGATCAAGTAGATCAGTAATTTGCTCATTGTAAATCTCCAAGAAGGAACACTTGCAGTTGTATTTTAAGTTCTCATCTCTCCGGCTTTCCTCTTCCTAGAAATTAATTGAGGAGAGGACAAAGTAAAAAAAACAGATACATAACTAATATACTGCACTGATCATAAAAATTGACATCTCTATATACATAAAAAGCTTAAGAAGCAACAAGTGAGGAATTTACAGCTTGAATCCTGGCAAACAAAAACTCAAATATACGAGGAGTCATTCCACGATGAGGACTGGGCTTCACATCTAAATCTTCAATTTCACCAAGCATTGTATATGTTTTCCCACTTCCTGTCTGCAAAATTGAGGAACTCATTAAATCATCATCATCTTATAAAGAATGAATAATTTTTTTACTATCATAATCGAAGTAGTGTCTTTCACTTCCATTTCGAATAATTAAGCTACACCACACCAGAGCATACAATATCTCAATAGATAGCATAGAACTGTATACTCAACAACGTAGTGATACATGATCCAGATCCTTCGCATAACACCTATTAAGCATCAATACTTGTATTCCCTTCAAGACTTCAAGTATCCTTACACAATACAAGTACTCTGAGATACTTTATCTAAACTGAAAAGTAGAGTATCCAAGCATTTAAAAGAAAATTGTCTAATTCTGCCACAGCTGGGACAATTAAGGATATGAGTTAAGAAGTTTCATCAGTGCGGCTGGAACTCTTAGAACTGAGCATACTAGTTTCTCTGACAGTGAGACTTTGACTCTTTTCATCTTCTAATATATATATTTAGGTGTCAACCTCAACTCAGCATTTACTATTTTCTACCTGGACCTTATAAACCACAAGTTTCATTTTTTGCCGAAGTTCATTTTAATGCATAGGTGTGTTATACTGTACACCAAGGTGTAACTTTGTGTCCCGTACACAAACACACTGGAAATAGGGCTAGTGCGACGGAGTAGGACGGTAGAAAAATCTAGGCAATCGACCTTGAGGTGGGGCAGCTGCGGGAAGTAACGATTGAAGGAGGTTGGTCGAGGTGCATTTAGGTGGGGGAGAAGGGTGGAATGATGGAGGGGGACAAGGCGGGGGGTTATATAGGGGTCTAGGAGGTGGGGCGAGGCGGTATATAGCCAGGAAGGTGGTGGCGAAAATGGGGTGGTTGTTTACACTTACATGGATTAGAAGAATATCGTAATTTCCAAATAAATTTTGAATCACAAAAAAAGCCAATAAGCATATATTAGAACCTGTTTGTAGAAGTCTGTATATCTACCTGCTAACATATGACTAAATATTAAATTTTGCTTATAAGGATGTGTATTGGTTAACAGAAAAAAAAAAATAATAGAAGGGAGATAATCTCAAGATGATAGTGTGGCTTAGTTCAGTAGAATACCTGCCCGTAAGCAAACATACAACTATTGTATCCTGAAAGACAGTTCTCTACCATTGGAAGACCAGCCATTCTGAAAATCATCTCCTACAAAACCAACAGTTAGACAAAAATTAACAACACCATCTAAATAAATTTGTGCACCAATCTCTATTCTTTTCAAAATTATCATACCTGGTCTACTGTTTCACATGCAACATGGTCAAATGTGAACCGGTTTTCCGGTTGCCCGATCCAAGTAATGCACTGAGAGCCTTCTTGTTTCAGGCATCTGTTATAGCTGTGTATACTTCGCTCCATGCTATTGAGAGGACGAACGCGAATAATAACCTACTCATGACAAAAATCCACATCACAATAAGCACCATAACTAAACAAATTGAATTACCACAATTAGAAACCAGAAGTTATTGTACCCAGTGTTGTCGAACACTAGTAGTCACTATAGCAGCACAAAAGTGCTATAGCATAGTGGAATTCGAACAAATCGCAATTGCTCTGCAAAATACTATTTAATACAAAATATTGTCAAATAGCGCTATAGAGCTATAGAGGCGCTATAGCACGGTTGCATAGCGGAATTTTAACGAATTGCTATATTACACAATCTGCAAATATTGAGAACACTCATTGTACTATATATCAATTACAAATTAATACTGATCAGAGTGATTTCACTCACTGACTCACTCATACCTGTACATTGTGGTTAATCCAAAACGATGAATCTTCTTTGAGATCGAAGTGAGGCACTTCAACCGTGTTAACAACAGTCGGCGTACAAGCTGTACTCGAAACCCCTTTATACAACGAACCATAGTTCCCCAAACGAACACTGAAGCTTCCATCAGCTTTACCTCGAAAACTCGAGCTAGGAGGAGGTTTCGTCACACTCTTAGTCGGAGTACTCTGCGTCGAATTGCTTTCGGAACAACCGGCAACACTAGAAGCTCTCCCAACCGTACGATTAACCCTAGGAGTCGCGTTTACATTTCCAATACAAGATGCTCTCCTATCGTCAAACGTAGACGAAACGGCATCGTTTCTTTGCGGCCATGCAAACCGGCGTTTCAAGCTCCTTTCCGGTGTCCGAAGCTCCGGTCCTACTTTATTCTTGTTGGTTTTTGAAGGAGTTTTTTGGATCTTGCTTCCTAAACTCGCTTCGGTGTCTTGAATAGTATTCAATGGAGGCCTAGAAGCTTCCATGAATCTCGGATTCGTTGCAGTTGACGACGAATCCGATGGATCTACATTCTCAGGTTCTTCGTTTTTCCCGCGTGGAAATTTTGAATCCCTCAGCATTCTAGCATAAAAAATAATTCACGAAATGAAAAAAAATTGAAGTGATTTTCGAATTCAGCTTTTTGAACTTGAAGTACCTGAAGGAGGAAGTGAAGAACAAAAGACCAAATCGACGAATTTGAGTAGTTATGATTTGAGATTGAACTGAATGTTCAACATAGATGGAATTGGAAGACACAGACACAAACCCTCTCACTCTAAGTTGGGGTTTTCAATTTGAATTGAAAATGGCAGAAGAATTCGATGTGACGAAAAAGGAAATTTGCTGTAAACGGCTGAGATTTGATGTGGAATTCAATATTCTGTGAAGAAAACAAGAATCGCGGTTTCGGGATTTGAATTTAGAGGGTACTTTCGTCATTGAATATGGTTCATTAATGAAGGCTGGTATTCAAATTTTCAACGGCTAGACAGTAGTCTCTATTATCATTTTTCGCGATCTCTTGGATGTGAGAGCTCAGTAATCTTTTCTATTTTTGTCTAGTACCTACAAAATTAAAAAAATATAATTTAAATTCATGTAAAATAAAAATATTTTATATTATACATGTCGAAATTGTTATATTAAATGTGCTCTTCCATATTTTAGTATAAGATCTCGCAATTATACAAATTTATGATGATAGATATTATCTTTCTTATGGAAAAAAAAATGCCAATGTTTTTGTTTAATCCTTCGTGTTTAATATTGTTGGCTTTTTTATCGAATGAGTAATTAATAACTTTAAACTTAAACTCTGAAAAATCTAAAAAATTTGAATTTAGTCTCTAAAAGACAAAGTTTTAGTCTTTGCATAATGCAAGAAATTATTTATCGATAAACATATGTCCGTCCATTTGTAATTAGTAAATCATTATTATTTTTATTTTTATTTAAAAGCATAAAAAATATTAAATTTAACTATTTGATTAGAAGCAAACACTTGTTTTATATATGAAATATACGTTCTAATAGTTTCTTTTGCGACTCATGTTCAAAAAAAAGAAAAGTGTGAAAAAGTATAATTATTCTATTATAATTGTTCTCATTTTTATGTTGACGATATTAACAAAATATGAATTTTAACTAATTATTTTGTGGAAAAAATTTGTCTAGCATGTGATTTTAATAATAAAAAACTTAACAGTTTTTTTTTAATTTTTAATTATAAAAATTATATACAAAATAATTTTTTGTCACAAAAAAGCATGAGTTAATATTAGTACTTTATTTATATCATCAAAATAAAAATGTGAACAATTATAATACAATTGTAAAATATATTTTATGAAACAAGATCACACATTTTCTATATATAATGAGGTTACAATAATTACATTCAAATACTAGGAACTTGTATTTAACTATGAGTTCTACCAATGAATCTAGGAAGTTGTACGGTCAAAGAATATGGAGTGGTATGGTATAAATATGTTGTTGAGGAAACAAAAATAGAATGTGGTACCTTGTTTTCAAGTACATAGGAAGACATGTGGTTGATTAAGTAGCAAGTTGTGAGAATTGCATCTCCTAAAAAATGAGGAAGTACATTATTGTGAAGGAACATGTTACGAGTCGTTTCCACCGAGTCGGTTCTTTCACTCAGCGACACCATTATGTTGAGGGGTATGACCACACGAATTTTGATGAGGATACCCTGTGAAGCCAAAAAAAGATTGAAAAGACGTAGACAAATATTCGCGAGAGTTATCACTTTGCAATATTTTCATATTCGTACCAAATTGTGTGTTTATTTCTTAGCAAAAGGTTTGGAAAATTGAGAAAACATCTTAGCGGTTTTTCATTTAAAATATCCAAGTGCATTGGAAAAATCATCAATAAAAGTAACAAAATATTGAAAACCCAAACATGAAACAACACGACTCGGACCTCAAATATCATAATGAACTAAAGCAAAAGGAGACACAGCTCTTTTATCGACTCTGTCAGGAAATAAACTCCTAGTATGTTTCTCAAATTGACACGACTCACACTCTAAGGTAGACACATTTGACAGACTCAGAACCTTATGATGCAACTCTTGAAGGCTAGGATGGCCCAAATGTTGATGGATAATATGTGGAGACTCGATGGCGAAACATGCAATAGGTGTTGTAGGTGCTGAAAGGTAATATATGCCTTGAGATTCATGCCCTACTCCAATCGTTGTTCTAGTACTTCGATCCTACATAAGAACAAAACCATTAGAAAATGTAACAGAGTAAGGTAGGGTACGAGTGAGTTTACTGATGGATATTAAGTTAAATGGACAATCAAGGATATAAAAGGTAGAGTCCAAAAAGAGTGTCGGTACGGGATTTGCTTGACCAATACCATGACATTCGGTTTGTGACCCATTAGCCAAAGTAATACTAGGTAGTGTGTCCATATAAGTCAAACATGAGAAAATAAATTTATTATCGGACATATGATTAGAGGCACCTGAGTCAAGTATCCAAGGTCCAAGTGAAGAAGATTGTGTAACAAAGTTAATATGATTACCGATCTAAGCAACAGAGGCAACTTGTGTGGTAGTTTGCATTTGCGCCTTCAGCTTGATGTACTCATTATACTCTATGGTAGAAAGTGTGACTTGATCACTTGTGTCAAAAGCCTTAATTTGAGCAACGTTGGTGACTCTAGGTTGCAGTTGATTAGCTTTGGTGTGACATTGTGCTTCAACATGGCCAAAATGGTTGCATCGAGTTCGACCATTACTGTGTCCACGCCCTCCTCCTCTACCACCTTGTTCATAAGAATTAGAGACGAGTGCAATAGATTCAACTGACACATTGAGGGAAGTAAAGGCTGGAGCAGAAGCTGAAGGGGCCGAAAGATGCAATAATTGTTCACAAATAGTTTCATATAAGGTAACAATAGCGCTAGATATAATTTGGTTGCGATTTGAGTTAAGATCTGGTGTAAGACCCGCAAGGGCCAGAAACATAAATAATTTTTCACATTGTTCAGCATGTGTTTCGGCATTGTTAGTAAAAGGCACAAGTGCAACAAAATCAGCAACCAAACTATCAAGCTTACCTATGTAGCTTTGCATATCCATTTCTTATTTCTTCATGGAAATAAGATTATAGACTATAGTGTATAAACAATTAACGTCGTTGGAGTATGTCTTCTTCGCCTTTGTCCAAACATCATAACATGTTTTAAACGAGCGAAATTGAGATTGAAGCATCAATTTGTTTCCAATTGTCTTGATCCTTGGCAACGATATCCTTGGACTGTTTGAGCAAATGGTCTTTATGACCTTGTCCTTGAAACCAAAGTTCAACGGCAGTTGCCCATCCTGCGTAATTGGCAGCACCTACCAATTTTTCGCAAGGGATTAAAGGAAGCATAGTGAAACTGAAAACGGAAGATGAGGTAGCAGCAGATCCGGTGTCGGACATGACGATCAACGTTAGATGAAAGAGAAGAAAAGTTGTTGAAAAATCACCAACAGTTGAAAAGGACCTCGAAATGTGTCGTAAGGCCCTGAGCGACGGCTGGCGTTGAAAAGTTGATGGCCAAAGGTGTGTCGCGCGCGGGGTTGGGGGAGGTGCGTGGGTCTCACACGCGTGGGGGCGTGTGCGTCGGAGTTTGGCGGCGCAAAAAAAATGTCATCGTGCTAGTCGGAGGATTGCGCGACGGTCTTTGGTGGTGGGTCGCACTAGAACAATATACACACAATTGGAACACATAATTTCGAAGAGAAAAAATATAAAAAAAATGGAAGGGTTACGACCCAACTTGAAAAGGTAGAGCAACCTAGGATGAACCGTTGCTGATACCATGTAAAATATGTTTTTT
This sequence comes from Cicer yamashitae, assembly GCA_037974755.1. Classification (NCBI taxonomy): domain Eukaryota; kingdom Viridiplantae; phylum Streptophyta; class Magnoliopsida; order Fabales; family Fabaceae; genus Cicer; species Cicer yamashitae. Next base: position 58,534,629 of record JBBPBQ010020323.1, read on the forward strand.
GTGTTTCTTGTGTGTCTCAAACAAGATCACACATCTTTTATTTATAACGAGACTACAATAATTACATTCAAATACTAGGAACTTGTATTTGACTATGAGTTCTTCCAATGAACCTAGGAAGTTGTAAAGTCAAAGAATAATAAATTATAATTTGAATTCTAACAATAATAACTATAATTTTTTCACCTTTTTTTCTTTTGAAAATGAGGCGCCAAAAAATTGTTGGAGCGTACAATTGGTACACGAAACATTTGTTTTTCTTCGATCAAATAGTTAATTTTTTTTGTCTTCTGAATAAAAACTAGAATAATTATAATATACTAATTGCAATTGTATTATAAAAATCATATACGGACAAATATTTGACAATAAAAATTAAGTTAAAAATAGTGTTTTATTTAATATTGTCAACATAACAATAAAAACAATTATGATACACTAATTATAATTTTTCACGTTAAGTTCTAAAAAAGCTTATGGAATATATATAATCATGCACAGGATCAGTATTTATCAATAATTAATTAGTCAAAATTAATATGTTTTTTTACATCTTCTAAATAAAAACCATAATAATAATAATATACTAGTGAAAATTTATTATAAAAGCCATATACAAAACTATATTATTTTTTCTACGTATGAACTAAAATTAAATTTTTTGAATTTTGTAATTATTAAAATGAATATTTTTATTTTATTTTATAAGGAATGAGACCAATTTTTTGCATTTTGCTAGGACTAAGTTAAAGTCATTAGTTATACAATCTTTAAAAAACTAATGATATTAAGCATTATACAAATAATTATTTTGTAGAAACTAAATTTAAATTTCTTGTATT
>JBBPBQ010020323.1:58535904-58550379 GCA_037974755.1 Cicer yamashitae
AAAAAATAACTATAAATACATACAAAAACTATAAATAAACAAAACAAAATAATTATTTTATTAAATTATGTTTATTACTATTGATGTAGATTTTATTGTTATGAATACAAAGTAAAGTATATATTATAGAAGTAATGCACATAATAATAATTAAAGGATAATAAAAAAAAATTAAAAATAATATTTATTTTTAAATAAAATTTTATTGTTAAAGTAACACTAGTTGTAAGATGGAAGAAGTATCTCCTAGTATAGTGTGAAAAAAATTAGAAGATCCAAAAGACAGTGAAGTTCTTTTCGAATTCTTTAGCATAATTTTTTCAAATAAAAAAATAAATGTATACATAGATAAAATATCTTTTTTAATAATAATGTTTTTGACTCTTATACTATATAACAAATCTAATTAACTCTTATAAAATTATTTTTTAAAATTTAATTCTTATAATTTTATATTCTTTTACTTTTGATCTTTGGTGACATGAATATATTAAAAAACGAAGATATTACATATATAATCACCATATTTTTACGCTTAAATTAAATAATCAAATTAAAACATTGATAATTATCAAATTAAAGTCTTAATGTAAACATAAAAATAATATTTTTATCAGTTTTTCATTTCCCTTTACTCGTTAAATTACTAAAAAATTCCTAATTACTCTCTACAAACCCCTAATTGGAATTTCTCTCCCCAATTTCTGTCTTTCCTCTTTAGTTTCGCCATTACTAGTTTTTCTATTATATGATGATCTGTGTTAGAGTGAAGGTTTTCTAATTTGTGTCTCCATTTTTTGGGCAACAAAGTATTTTGGAATGGAAGAACGATCCATGAACGGCACCATGTCAAGGTGAAATGGCACAAAAACGACACAGTATATAGCCACAGAGAAGGTCACAAGTACTTGGAAGAACCCACACAGTATTACAGTATCTGTGGTCCACTTCTCCCTCTGCTGCTGCATCTCTCAATGCTCTTGAAGAAGCATGTTTTCGGTTTAAAAATGTTATGGCTGGGATTCATACTATTCTCGCTGCAATCCCTAATTTTAAAAGATTCCATTGCCTTCAAATATTGATCAACGGATTGTTTAAAATCAATTACATATTATGTCAAGAGAAATTAGGGATTTGTGGGTTTGAAGATTCACGAGGAAGGGGAAAGACAATTTTTTTTCTTTTAATTTGTACATAAAATTTGTAATTTATTTAATTTTATAATTATTAATATTTTTATTTAAAAATGCTGACTCAAATATCACATTATTAAAAAAATGTTATATGCCATTTCACTGTATTGGAATTTATCGATGTCACTGGATAAAAATAAAAGAACATAAAACTACAAGAATTAAATCTAAAAAAATGATTTTATAAAAATTAAAATTAGATTTGTTTCATATTTCAAAGATTAAAAACATTATAAACTTTTTTTTAACTAAATATAGACGGACTGTTGAACTCCCTCCTAGATGAAATCACAAAAATTATTGATTTTTTTTTTTTATTTTTTATATTTCTTGACATGAAATATACCACAAAAAAATCAATAACTTTTTTTACTACTTCGTGTCTAAACTACATCCCATTTGAATTAACTTTTTATAACTCTAATGTATGACGCAAGGGGAATGCTAATAATTGAAGTTGATTAGAAGTAGACTTTAAAAAAATGATAGTCGTTTACGACAAATAATCATGCTCAATAATAAAAAAGAGAGGAAAAATTAACAATAGAAATTTCTTAATTGTAATTTTAAAAAATTATATTTTAATTGTTTTACAGAGTCTAGTGGTAATACTGTGCCATATTGTCTTGAACTTTAAAAATGATAGTTAAATAGAAATAAATTTTTATGACCATTAAAAAGGAAAGAAAGAAGTATTTATTTACATTTATTATTTGTATATACATGTGTTTAGACATTACTAAATATTAGAGATAGAGAGGGTATTTAAAAATATAATAAAAATTAATTGAGATATACTTTAGTTAATTATTAAAAAATGTTAAAAGATTTTTTTTACTCAAGAAAAGAAAACAAAATATACGAGTAAATATTTAGGTTTTAGCTTTTTTCTTAAACTCCAGCAAAATTAGATTAGCCTTTGGAGTCTTTAGAATAGTTCTTTGTCAATAAGGAGATTTAATTAATTAATAATTAAATATAAATAATATAATTAATTAAATATTTAATAAGATAATTAATTAAATAATAATTAATTGATACGGTTTCAAATATAAATAAATATTATAGATGATCTACTTGGAAAGAATATTTATTACCCTATATATATATAGGTTATGATTTTCAATATACCCTAATCCAACAATACAACGTAAATTAACAGATGTTAATTACACATATCGCTCTTGTTGAATTTATAGATTGTTGTTGAAAGTCTACTAATAGAGTCTCGATTAAAGAACCACTTTCATTTTCTACATTTCTTTTATTGTATTTTAGGATTTCTGATGATATACTAGCCAATATATTTATGTATTTTTAATATGTTTAATAAATCAACATTTTGATTCGTAGATCATAAAGGTTATAAAAATTTCATGTGTTGTTCTTAACATTTATAACATATTTATTTGATTATTAAAGATATAAAAAAATGGTTGTATTTGATACAAACTTTGTCCTAATAATTACTTTACTCACTTTTGTTTTTTGATACTAGATGCCGTATATAAGATAACATGGTTGGTGTGAAACTGTGAATACTTTATTAAATCAATTCCAACTCCGTCTTCTTCGCAGTTCATTAATTGCTTCCCATGACTGGTTTCTTGGAAAGGAAATTATTGGTTGGTGCCACTGCTTCGACGAGCATAATGAAATTAAAAATGACGTGTCAACCTATGTCTTTTTTATTTGTTAACTAAACCTATGTCTTGTTGTTGAATGTGGAGATTAGCCAATAAAATAAAAATATATACCTACCGTCCTTGAAAGACTTTTGCTTAACTTGTTGAGAAAAACGGGATTAATGCACACTACTCCTAAAACATAGTAGCTAGTAGTGTATTAAGCAAAGTGATATTATAAGAATTGATTTACGCACTTACCGGTATATATATATAGTATTCGCCCACAAACCAAACAATTAATTGAATAGCTCTATGGATTATTGTTGACTCAAAATAAAAAATCCTCTATGGATTATTTAAAATTAAGTAAACTTTATTAATGGACTTATTTAATTTGTTTGACACGATTAATGGATTTATTTAATTAAAAATAAGAGAGTTGTGCTTAACTTGTTGGATAAACGGGATTGATGCACACTACTCCTAAAACAAAGTGTATTAAGCAAGCAATATTATAAGAATTGACTTAGCACAATATAGACTTTATTAAAACTTTTACTCATCTTCTTAAAAAAAAACTTCTAGTCATCGCTAACAAACCAACCAACTAATTGAATTAGCTTTATGGATTTACTTATTTAGAATTAAGTAAACGTATAGACTTTATGGATTTATTTAATTAAAAATAAGCTCTTTTGTTAATCAGAGTTTTTATTCGTATTTGTCCTAACTGTTAGCCAAAGAATTGTTTAGGATGAGACACAAATGACAAAAAGATTGACTCCAAAATATATTGGGAGTTTTCAAAAAAAAAATATTGGGAGCTAAAGACATTGAACTTTTGTACCCAAAAAAAAGACATTGAAAGTTTTAGAGCCTCAATATGAAATAATAGTCAACTAGAGAAAAAAACAATCAATAACTGTTCATTATATTCAGAATAATAATTCTTTTTGTTATAATTTTTTTTTGATTTATTTGGATTAATACATTAATTTTGATTCAGTATAAACAAATTCAATCAATAATAACGTTCTCAACATTGCAAATTCAAAAACATAGATATTTCAATGACTTTAATTTTATCGAATTTATAGATATTTTACTGTTTTATACTATTAACATGAATACTTAATCAGAAAAATAATTACTAATCAATTTTATTATTTAATGATCCATTTTCTCATTTGGTTTATGAAAGTTTCAACTAATAATCTAGTTTATGAAGTGTATAAGGATTTCAAATTAAATTTCATTAGAACCAAAATTTAGATTATTAGCAATGGGCAACCAAAACCTGACAGACAAATTTTTGGCATGGCAACTTTTGCCCTGTCTTACTAGACACAAGTTTCACGGTCTTATAATTCACAGCATAATAATAATAATAATAATAATAATAATAATAATAATAATAATAATAATAATAATAATAATAATAATAATAATAATAATAATAATAATAATAATAATAATAATAATAATAATAATAATAATAATAATAATAATAATAATAATAATAATAATAATAATAATAATAATAATAATAATAATAATAATAATAATAATAATAATAATAATAATAATAATAATAATAATAATAATAATAATAATAATAATAATAATAATAATAATAATAATATGTGGGGTTGCATATTATTGCTTGACACATTACTTAGCTCACGTAGAAAGTCCGAAAATAATGCAAGATGTTTTTTGGCCGGTGTTTAGTTTGTCCATTATAAAACCCATGCTCCAAGTGGGACATCAGAATATAAAATTATTTCACTTAATGCATCTTTATCTTAGGTGGTTTTTATATCCAAATCAAAATTCATTAAAAAAAAAAATAAAATATATTTTTGATATTTGTAATTATAATATTTTTTATTTTAGTTCTCGTAAATTTTTTGTTTGATTAATATTCTTACAAATACATATTTATTCTAAAATGGTCCATTCGTTCAACTTGTTAAAAAAATTCTAATATCGGTTAACTTCTTTTTAATAAAAAACAAAAAAAATTAGAAATTAAAAATCTTGATTATTTTTTAAAAGGGTGACAAAAATTGAGAACACTAATTTTTATTGTCTCCCTCTTCAAGTCTTCACTCATTTTCTCTCTCTCTTCTCACGACCTTCTCACATTCAAGGGAGAAAATCAAATGTCATTCTGAATGTGTCTGTGTTGTTCTCCAACCCGCAAGAACGCGAGCTCGCACCCTCTTCTCATTTTTTTCCCCACTTCCTAGCTCCATTCTTCTTGTATCCGTATCGCAATCTTTGATCGTTTTAGAACTGGTCTGGTGGTCTCAAGTTGAGTTATAATTTATGCGTTTTGTGGTTGCATGTTGGATATGAGATGTGGGTAAGAATGAAAATTTGAAACTTTTGACAGGTAAACTAAGAAGTGGTTTTGTAGCTGTGTATGTTTTGTTGGGATTAAAAACAGTATGGTTGTACTTACAGGTTTGTTTGAATATTATGGGAGACAATAGAGATTAAGGTTCTCAATTTTGGTCACCCTTTCAAAAAATAATCAAATTTTTAATTTTTAATTTATTTTTTGTTTTTTATTAAAATAATTTTTTGGCTAAATATCACCCGTGGTCCCTTAACTTAATTTCGGTTACGATTTAGTCCTTTATCTTTTTTTTTTTTTTTTTTTTTTTTTCCGATTTGGTCCTTTATGTTTGTAAATAATTTCGACGTTACCCTTTAAGTGGGGTTCTGTTAAGAAAAAATTAAAAAATCTCTCATCTGGATCATTGCATATGTTCATCAAACCTCTAGGAACGATTGTTACTGATCTGAAGTGATGTCTATGGAGTATAAATACCCCATAGTTTCAGTTTTAACGAATCAATCCTACTACCAAACTTAGAACAAACTTTGAACATTTTTCTGAAATATTTCCAAAACATAAAGGGTAACATTTTCTGAAAACGGAGGAGAGATTTTTTAACTTTTTCTTAACGGAAGCCCACTTAAAGGGTAACGCTTAAATTATTTAAAAACATAAAGGACCAAATCAGGAAAAAAAAAAAGATAAAGGATTAAATCGTTAACTGAAATTAAGTTAAGGGACCACGTGTGGTATTTAGCCTAAGTTTTTTTAATAGAAGTTGGACTGAGGAACTATTTTGAAATGAATCTGTAGTTGCAGTGATGTGAATCAAACAAAAAAAAATTATAAAAACTAAAATAAAAAAATATTATAATTGCAAGGATCAAAAATATATTTAAATCTGATAAAAATTTCATACTAAAAAATTGTAAAGGGCACAAAACAAAATTTTATTGCAAGATTTAAGTCTCGTTTTGTAAAAAATCATTTGGATTTTCATTTTATTTTTTGGTACTAACTATGTGTAAAAGATACTGAATTAGTTGATGGTTTATGATTTCACTACGTGCATCATTGTCAAGCATTTATTTGAATGAGTTATTTAGTTGCGTTGGCTTTAAAATATGGATAGGTAAAGTCTCAAGTATTTATTTGAATGAGTTATTTAGTTGTGTTGGCTTTAAAATACAGATAGGTAAAGTCCCAACACAAATCTTTTGATTTAGCTGTACTAATATTTGGTTTTCAATGAAAGTTTGTTTCCATGAAAATAATAATACTCAGCTTGTGAATGTAACAAATTCACTGTGAAATCAAATATAGATTACTTAAAAATGATTTGAAAGTAGAATAAATTATATTTAGATACATTTATAAAAAAGTGGGTTAAAAAAATATTCAAAGTTAAAAATTAATTCTAGAGCCAAACCTTATAGGTGTGTTCAGTTATGTGGCAACACAAATTAATTTTGTAAAATTAATTTTAATTCAACATGAGTTGAATACAAAATCATTTGTGTTTGGATTTGTAAGAAAGAGTTGAACAATAAATTTGAATCTAAAAATTATGTTTAAAGTCAAAAGTTACAAATTGTAACTTGAAGTGAAATAAATTATTTAGATAAAATCAATTTCACTTGAGAACATCTGATAATGTCTGATAGCGTTTCAACAAGTGTACTGAATCGTTACAAGTAATAATAAAACGGTAGTACCGAGTGTCGAACTCAAGGATTGCGTTTTACTATCGAGTTGTCTTTAATTACTAAATTGAACAAAAAGTTTCCGAATTGATTGAAATAATATTTAAAATTAACAACAGTAATAAAATTGATCATTTATAATAAGAAAGATGTCAGAGATGAATTTCACTTCGAATTCAACCTTTGTGTCTAATTTGATCCTAGTTACTGAATTCCTTTATTGAATTATTACCGAATTCTCTTTATTATTTTTGCCCTAATGTCTTAGTGACAGAACCTTTAATTCCAAAATAACCCATAATTCCTTAATGGATTTAAGATTAGAATTAAGTCTTACCGTACAAGAATTCTCTTGTTTAAACTATTGTCTTTGCAACTAATTTAATTGGTTTCATGACCTGCATCTATCCCTAGACTACAAATTCATGAATTTGTCATCTCAAATATTCGTCATCTCAAATATTCGTCATCTCAAATATTCGTAAAGTCCACTTCCGTTTCAAAATACGAATAGTAGAACATTTTAATGTTGATCAATCAATAAAAAGCATTAAGCATAGAGATGAGAAAAATAATTCAATAAACTCATTCATATAACTAGAAATCAAATCAGAAAAATAAGGGTTTCATCTTGGTACACTCATCCCTAACAAATAGGGTTTAGTTACTCATGACAGAGATACAAAAGATAAGGATTAAAGAAGAATTACAAGAATAATTCATGAATGATTCTTGATCAAACTGCTTCAATGATGTTAGAAACGACTGTCTTTGAGTTTCTCTGCTAGGGCACAAGTCTCCAAGCTTCCCAATAGTCCAAAAGATCCCTAGAAAGTGAAAAAAAATGCGTTTTTATACATTCAGCCGCGTGTCAGGCGCCCCAGGCGCAGGTTTTTGCGCTTCGGGCGCACAACATCTGCTGTCTGACTTATACTGCATTTTTCTCATCTTTCGAGTCTGAATTTGGTTCCGGTGTCTGCATGAAAGTTGTAGCTATGGATCTTAGCGTTTATTTGCACTTGGTTTGACTCCAATTGGACATCTACAACTCCAGATATGGCTGAAATACTCCACATAGGTCATATTGATTTCTCACCAAAATTTAGCACTTCACTAAAACAAAGAAACAACGCAAAACTACGACAAGACATTCATTCCTTTTCAAACATCAATCCAAAAACAAACATGCACTATATTATGTATATATAGAATCATAAAACCATAGAAACCAACACAAGCTCACAAGTGTTGCATCTTTTTTGACTCATCTCAACTGACTCTATTTGAACACTTGAAAAGGGAAATATCCAACACAACAATGAAAAAATTAGAAGATGCTTTCATGATTGAAGTTATCTTGTATTATCGTAGATTTGGTAGATTTGTTGGAATTATGATGAATTATTATGATTTTGTAAAGTTACAAGTTATAGTTTTTATAAAATTATGATAGTTTAATTTAATTCTTATAAACTCACTGCAATATCATACATATACTAAATCATTCACGTTTATATTAATTGTTATCACATATCTCTCTCAAAATGGCTTTAATTCACTTCAAAATTCTCCGAAGTTGTCTCGAACAACATAATATTATTTAAAGTATAAATCTCATTACCTTTTTTTACTAATATGTCAATTTTATGTGTGTATGTTTCTAAAATACTTTTTATATATATAAATGTATTTAATTTGACTTTTCATTTTTCAAGATAAATTAATAGTATTAATCAAAAATATGTTTGGGAGAAAATAATAAATACATCTTATAATTTGAAAGAAACTTGTATCAAGGGACAATTTTATTTGTTAACAAGTGCTTATAATTAGGACATATTAGTAGTTATCCTCAAAAGCTGAAGGATGCAAATAAAAATTGTTGCAAATTATACTTTCTTTGTTTGTATGTTGTTACTTATTTATTTTTTTAAGTTTAATAGCAGTTTTATTCTCTTTATTTTCACTCATTTGTGAAATTGATCTCTATATTTTAAAATTCAAAAGTCGGTTCTTCTTTCAAAAAATTTAACTTAAAAATAGTGATATAACATTTTAAACGAGTTGACATATGATATAATGATGTTGAATGATTGATACTTATGAAATTGCAATAAAATTCTCTATAAACTTAATCTTATGAAATTTGTAATTTAATTAATAACATATAAATAATTAATGCATATAGATAGTTCTATATCATGAGATTATATGTTACGTCGTTTAAAATATCAGATCACAATTTCTTAATTAAAAATTAGAGGTAGAGACTAAAACTATCAGATTTTAAAATATGAAAACTAAATTTACGAATTAATAAAAATAGAGAGTCTAAACTCCAATTAAGTCTATTTTTTAACAACGATGATTCGTTGTTACTCATTGAACTTTATCTTTCTTATCTTTTTTAGTCAAAAGTTTTTATTTTTATGTCCATTTTACTATTTGCTTTGATAAGAATCTACCTCTATTCATAAAAAAATAAAATAAGAATCTTATCCCTCATAAACATATTAAGAAAAAATAATAATAAATAAAATAGATGAAGATAATCCATATTCGATATCGACGTACGGATCTCGAATAGAATTATTTTAAGAGAAGAGAATTTATGCACACAAAAAATGTGTAGAAGGACATGGGATGTAAGGGCAACAAATATGACCCTTAGTACATGGGAGTAGCCATTTTAAGCTTTGTGAATTCATTCATCTTTGTCGGTCTGTTTTGCAAAATCCACAGCAACATAGTAATCACCGGACCCCCCTATCATTATAAACAAACAACAAAAGGGAAAATGATAATGGTAAGATAATAGTGAATCTTTAAAAGGAAAAAGACCTACACTTTCAAACAAAAAGTTTATATAATTAATTGTAATCTTATCAAACAATTATATAAAATTCAATAGCCATAACTATGTAATTAAAAAAAAATCATTGCGGAGGCTTAACATACACTTATATGTGAGATAAATGAGTGGAGTGATTAGTTTTAAAAGAAAAAATTAGTCTCCCTCAATGTGTTTTTAAATCCTGACTAGAAGAGATATTCTTATTTAATATATGATATTACTTAGAGGAATTTGTGGGGAAAAAGAAAGAGCTGTGTTGTAATAGGTGTACAATACCAACTCTTTCACTAGTTTGTATTGTAATTCAAAAACTTCTTTTAGTGGTTTATGAGTCTCGTTTCAATTGTTGTTGGCTGATGTGTTGGGTCTCGTTTAATTGCTTTATAGTTTTTTGAGATTTAACTCATTTCTTTATAATAAAAATGGTTGAGTCGAGGTTGATTGTTTACTCACACGTAAATAACATTGACATCTATTATTTTAAAGAATAGATTATTAATATCTATGTCATTTAGTAATATTTTTTATCATTGTAAATTAAACCAATAAGCCATCATTGGGACGTGTAATATTTTAAATATTTCATTTTAATAATAAATATTTAGTTTTATTCAAAATAATATATTAAATATCCATTAAAATAAAGCGATAAGATGAATAAAAATAATTTTTTATATGATTTTCAAACTCCCAATATATATGGACGAATAAATTTTAATATTCATAAACTAAAAATTATTAAAAGATATACAAATGTCCAAAATTTAAGAATGAAGTCTCCCTTAAAAAAATTGAAGTCAATGGTTTAATTACTAAAAATAAGAATGAAGTCAACGGTTATAAAATTTCTCTCTTACTCTTGCCATTTTGGAGTATACCAAACTCTCTAACCCATCATTTGAATTTAGTAAAATGAAACAAAAAACCTAAATGGGAAAGAATGAAAATAAAATAATTTTATATGTGGAATTAAACACTAATTAAATTAGAGTGGAGTGGAGAAAAAAAAAAAAAGAAAATATCCTTTTTATCAAATGTTTTCTTATAGACTTTGAAAAGAAAATAATTATTTTTCTTACAGACTCTTTCCATTGAAAATAATCTTATTTAAGGTGTGTCTAACATTAAATATCTTTATCACTCGAGATTCGGAATTATTTTACCATGTTGTGTGAATTTAGTCACTTTCATCTAGACTCAACTCCATTGGTTAGAAAAGAGTCGATTATCTTTAATACACATTCGGAAAAGAAAAAAAGGGGTCATGGTCGAGCTTCACAAAATTTTATGGAAGAGCTAAAACAAGTTAAACAATGCATAAACTTTAAAAAAAAAAAAAATATTTATGAAGTGTAATAAAATTGAAATTGGTCCAATGGTTAGCATCATTGTTTTTCGAGAAGAAAATGTGATTCGAATCATGTTGGAGACTTGGGGTGAGTTGCACGTTCTCCAAACCTTACTAAACTCCAAAGGGACAAAGGTCATCAACAACTTAATAGCAATAATGAGTATATCACATGACATATTAAGACTTTTTACACTCATTTGATATTTTTCTAAAGAACACTCAATCGATAATTAGGTTAGATTTCACATAAGACTCACTTCTTTCAAGATAAATTCTGTTAAATGTAAAGTGAAATTAACTTGATAAAACCCGAGTTCATTTGAATTGATTTATTTGAGTTGTGAGATTATTTGAGAGAGTTTTGTAGAAACATATTATGATATATCTATAAGTTGTTTTCAATTTATTTAGTTTATGAAAACATCTCATAATTTGTAGGAAAATAATTTGACTTTATTTTATCTTTTTTTGTTATAATTAATTTATAAATTGTTGGTAGAAACACACACATCAATTAATTAACCCACATGCCCAATAGTCTTTGATAAAACACACAAAAGCACGCCACAGGGAGAATAAAGGAGTACACAAAGATTTACATAGTTTGACACATTTTGACTATATCAACAGAAACACCTCACATACTTTATTCATTGTCACAAATAAGATTATAATAATGTAACTCGATTCAATATGTGTATAACCTTAAAATACTTTCACTCTAAGAGGTACAACGAATGCTAGTTGGGCGCCATCAATTTTCCAACAAAACATATACCCCAAAAACTAGGATGCCTCACCTCTTCACAATTGTCTCTATTTATAAGATAGAGAAGTGATCTTCATGCATGAATATGACTCAATTCATATTTGGTATCATTGTTGGTTTGCTAGAATTGCAATGAGCTACCGTGGTTTTCAAAACCGTGAGTTGTAACTTTTGTAAAATCACGATGACTCATCGTAATACTGAACATACATTCAATACACTTAATTGTCACATCCCTCTAAGACCCTACGATACACTCATTCAATACTTGAATTGTATCTTTTAAATAATTTTGATATATTTAAAAATTATAATGGATGTCATAACATACATAAACACATAAAATATTGCCTTTGTTCGATAATAATTGACCCATTTATAAAAAAAATTATCTCAAAATAATTAACCATTTCAATTTTTAATGTATTTTTTCTTACGCCTTTAATTAATAATTTTGTATTATTTTTAATTCAATATCTTCCTCCATACATTTATGATGCACTAATAATTAATAAGATTAATTTTATAAAATTAATATTCTTTTTCTTTTTATATATTTTTCTTAATATGTGTAAAAAAAATAAAATAAAATAATTATTTTGAGATGAAAAGAGTAATCGTTTTTGCTATATAAGTTCTTAATTGTTTATCTAAATAGAATTTAGATCTAAATAAATTTAAAAATTACAAAAATTGTGCTAAATTTTTTTACTACATAATAAATATAATGACAACTAATTCTTATCCCATTAAATAAAGTCTAACTATGTATTAAATAGGGACAACTATGTGAATTAACGGCACCATAATGTTATAGTACTAGATAATAAATACAATTTACATTGATATTAATAATAATAATAATAATAAAAAAAAGATCATTTGAATATAATTGAATAAAAAATGTATTAAAAGAACATCTTTCTTTTTATATTTTTTTTTGTCTTTCTGTACATATCTTGGTCCAAAGACATTATTTTGTTACAAATATTTTATGATATTTTCCCTTTGTTACCTATGCGTAATGAATTGAACTTTCATTTTCTCATCTTATCCTGTCATATCAAGGAAGCGTAAAAGTTGAAACCACCCTTCAAACCAACTTCTTAGCTTTTTCTCTCAAATAGTATAATATTTGCGCTCCTTGTTTGGCTTCAATTATTCCATTCCAAGTGGGTCTATTTTTTTTATTGTAAAGAAGTGGGTCTTTTTATTGGAAACAGCATCCTAGTATCTCTTTATCTTATATAAGACACTACAAATACAGATGAACCAATAATTTCTTATAAAGCAAAAAAAAAAAAAAAAAGAAGAAGAAGATCTGATGGTGGTTCATAGAATTGAATTGTGCATAACTATGGTTAGAATGGCCATAGAGTTTGTTGTGTCGGTTGCAGAAACCGTTGTTATTGTTCAAGAGAGAACCACTGAGCCTCTTGCTCCACTCAACCGTGCAAGTACTCCTCTCCCTTTTTATGGTTACCTTCGTTGAATTCATCAATTTTTCTATGTTACTTTTTTTTAATAATATTTTTATCATATATATAATTCCTCAAGTTGTATAGATCATATTTCAGTGTGCCTCAAATTCATAGAATTTGATGCAAAACTATGTAAAAGGATAATTGATGCCCGTGTTTTTTTTTGGGGTTTGTTGAATTATCAATTGTTGTTCTTTTTTCCCTTTTTAATTCAAGCTTTTAGCTAGTTTCCAAGCTGCAATTATATATATGTTGATTATGAATTTATGTTGATTAGGAATGAATCGCGTATTTATGTGTTTTTTTTATTTTATTTCTCCAATTGTTAATATTTCAAATCTGTGATTAATTCTTCTTCTTCTTCTTCGTAATCTTTCATTGACCTATGCTAAATAAATTTCCGAATTTCTGCATTTTGCAAAACACATTAGAGACGACCATGAACGCTCTGTTTTTGTGTGTACTTTGTTAATGGCTTAGTTTGTGGATATGACTGGTTTTTTTGGGATTTGAAATGTTTTCGGCAATTTTGTTTGATGTTCTCTTTCTCATGCTCCCTCGTCTCAAAATAAAGGTGTTATTTTCTTTTTATTTTATGATATCAAATACAATATTTATTAATTTTTCCCACTAAATATATCTTTATTTATTACTCTCTGTATTTAAATAATTAAATTATATGATTTTGTCACATATATTAAAAAAATTATACAAAAGAAAGAGAGAAAAATTTACTAAATTAATTTTATTAATTATTGATGTAAGAAGAAATGTGTATTGAAATAAATTATTTTGGGACAATTTTTTCAACATACGATGTAGTTATTATGGAACGAATGAAGGATATCTTAATTCATCTAAGTAACTATAGATTAATATGAGTATTTTACTAAATAGAATTTAATTTATTATTAAATTCAACATACCTAATTGTTTTTTTTAAGAACCGCATACTACTTAAATCAGACATAAAATTATTTTGGATTGTTTAGACAAATTAATAAACTCTTAAACTTTGCTATTTTTCATAAATAATTTCATCCTTTAATTAAATTACACTTATCTATTTATTATCTCAACGCAGTTATTTTTCTCTTTGCAATAAATAAGTATGAATAATTTTGACAAAACAACATTTAATACTACTTT
>JBBPBQ010020323.1:58550824-58571599 GCA_037974755.1 Cicer yamashitae
TTATATATAAAAAAAAAAGTTTGATCAATAAAATATCATTTATAATTATTGATGTATTTTTCAATATCGTAAATACAAAGTGTAATTATTATGTTGGAATTTGTATTCATAGTATTGGTTATTGAAGAGTATAATTGAAAAAATAAATAATTAAAGTTATTTTAAAATAAAAATGAAATTTATTTTCAAAATAAATTTGTTTTACTAAATAGATTATTCATTTGAAATGAAATATAAATAAAAATAATATTTTAAAAAATAATATATTATAAATAAATATTTATTTATATATATTAACATTTGAATTTTTTTTTACATATAATTCTAAATGTAATATTAATTTTAAAATGGATAGAGTAATAAAAACTGGTTTTCTCTACGGGAGAGGAATTTTGTTTCATTATAAAAGAGATAGAGTTGTGATTAAGCACAGTTTTGTTTCATTGGTAGGTGATTGAATAAATAGTGATTTTGTTAACACGTGTATTTAAGAATCTAAGTTTGTGTTTGGATTAATATTTACAAATATATTTTACAAAAAATTCGTTTTGTAAATGTATTTTTACTTAAAATTTAGTTTTCTCAAATGTAATTTATATTTAAATATTGTTTTTAAACGTCATAAAATAAAATTTGTTTGGATTATATACCAAATGTACTTGTAAATGTGTGTTTACTGAATGTGTATATATTTTTTAAAATTTTATTTGTAATTGTAACGAGTAGTAGTAGATAAATTGGAAACAAATCATGAAACCTAAAAATGAAAAATGCAAAAGCATTATAGACGATACTTTTGCTCAAACGTACTTTTAAGACAAAATTAAATTAACCAACAAAATTTTAATGTAACCTAAACAAAAAGTTAAAACACTTTTATCATTTAAAAATTACGTTTAGACTGAAAAATGAAAAATAAAAAATGCTATAAAAATTGAAAGGGTCAAAATAATAAGTGCCATAAGGACACTTGTTAAACATTAAAAAAAAAGTTTACATTAAAAGAACAAAATTAAAACATTAAAAGGTTACGTACTCAATTTTCAATATAATATTTTTATATTTAGATGTTTAACAAGTATCCTTAAAGCACTTGTTAGCACTTTTCAAATTGAAATTTGTTTTAGACAAAAATAATTTTAAAATTTTTTAATAGTTGAATACATGATTTTTAAAACAAAATTTTAATTTTTTACTTCATCCGTCTCACAAGGAGTGTCGTTTAAGATTTTTGTACATATTAAAAAATATAATAATTAAAACAAATGGATGAGTCATTTTACCAGCTATTCTTCTTAATTATTGATGGTTTTTTCACTATTATCATTTACCAATATAAATTATAATAATATTTTAAAAATTATATATATAATAATCACCTAATAGTAGTATAGAAAAAAAGTAATTAAAATTACATTGAAAATTATAAATAACATTTTTCTGAAACATTTTTTTTATTAAAATAATATTCATTGTGAGATGGAGGGAGTCACGTATATCTTTTAGACTTCGTGCTTGAATACGATAACATCTGTCAATAAAAAAATCAAACATATGTCAACACAATTTATGTTAAAATTCACGTGGATCTCACCAATTTTATATGGGATCCATATAATTTAGAGGAATTTACGTAAATTTTAAACAATTAAATAGAATGTGTTGGTAAATGTATGTTAGATAATGTGTTGATAACACTTCTCTATATGTAATAGGGTAGTGATTAGGCATGGCAACGGGGCAGGGACGAATTTCGTCTCCTCCACCCCCGCACCCGGCTAATCGGGGAAAACCTGCAACCGCCTCTGTTTCATAGCAGGTGTAAAATTTAGGCCCCATCCCCGCCTGCAACGGGGCTCGGGTTTCTCCGCCCACACCCGCACCCACTCATATATATATATATATATATAATTATAAATTTAAAAATCATACCTATTATAATTAATATAATAAAATAATTATTATTAGACAATAATAAAATTAAAAAATATTTTCTATAGAGATAATATTATAATTTTTAATATTTAAAAAAATATTAAGTATATTCAATATGTATATGTATATAAAATTTAAAAATTGCAATAATATTACTTGCGAGGCGGGTTCGGGTGCGGGTGCGGAGTGGACATCACCACCCCAAACCCGTCCCCGCCTCCGAATTTTAATTTCGGGAAAAATTTGCAACCGCATCCAATTAAAGCGGGTAAAATTTGCAACCGCATCCAATTAAAGCGGATTTTTACCGCCCAAATCAAGCGAGTTTGAGTGGGTACCCGCGCGTGCGGATTTTGTTACTATTTCTAGTAGTGATACAATAGAAAAAGAGAAATAAAGATATGATATGAATTGAAGCAATAAATGAGTATATGAAAATAAAAGGTGTTTGCATTGTTGTATTTTTTAACGGCTAAGGAGATATCTTCCTTCCTCTACACTAATTTCCATCACGAAGATTCTCCTTTCAATTCCACTTTTAATTTGTAGTTTTAGATCCTTTGAAATTGTCAAAGTTGAGAACTGCTATGATTTTTATCTATATTACCGATTACATACATACTTTGATGGATCCACAATTTCGCGCACATAAAGGAACAAAATTATGTTGTAGTTGCACACTTGCACCTAATTTGAGATTTTGGCCGATTTTGAGTTTATATTTGTTTCAAGGATTAAAACTACAATTCTAGGAATCTTATTTCTCGAAATATTATTATTACTTATACTTTTATTTCTATTAATGTGTTTGGTAAACAATTAAAATCTCAAATAATGTTTTTAAAATTCATTTAATTTAATAATTAAAAATTTGGCTAAATTGCATCTGTGGTCCCTTAACTTAATTTCAGTTAACGTTTTAGTCTTTTATCTTTTTTTTTTTCCCGATTTGATCATTTATTTTAATTTTAAGTGACAATTTGATCTTTTATGTTTTAAAATGTCAACAACGTTATCCTTTTTTTTTGCAAAAATTCATTAAAAATTTCAAACAAAACTCATAAAATTAATTATCATCCTCAATATAATGTAAATTTCATCAAATTCATAACTTAAATATTTAAATAAACTCATATTTTCATCTCTAACAACATCAAATAAAGAATAAAGGACCAAATCGAGAAAAAAAAGATAAAAGACTAAAACGTTAACTGAAATTAAGTAAAGGGACCACGAATGTAATTTAGCCTAAAAATTTTAAAAAAGTAAAAAAAAAAAGTGTTAAAATGATGTGTGAGTGAAAAGTTATGGATGGTTACTTTTATTCCCATAGAAATATAAGATTCCCACATCATGATGATAACGAGGAGAAAGATGTGAGTAAATTTTATTTTTTGGAATAAGAAGTTCCTTGGCATAATTTATTAAAACTTAAAAAATAAATATAGGAACATAAGTATTTCAAGGTCACATTCTAAGGAATAAGTTTGTAATCCATGAAACAAACACTCCAATAGGAGTTGGTGATTTAGCTGGATTTTAGGTTTTACTGAGATTAAGTTTAGTTGAATTTAAGATGATGGATGAAGATGTTTTTCCCTTTTTATTTGTATTATATATATATAATTAATAAATGAAAATAAATAAACAATAAATTTAATTTTTTGAGTGAAGAGATATTTTGATCATCACAGAAAAATACGCATGATAAATTAGTCAACGACAAAATAACAATAATTTTTAGTTATTGACAAAAATAAACAGGGACACATTAGTCTTTTTTGAACTATGACCAGATTATGTAGCCGTCCAGTCTGAACTATGATTGGATTATGTGGTCGTCCAATGTCATACAATAGATCACGAAAAGAAAATGAAATCATAAAAAATAGGCTAAATTGCATCCGTGGTCCCTTAACTTAATTTCAGTTAACGTTTTAGTCTTTTATCTTTTTTTTTCTTCCCGATTTGGTCCTTTATTCTTTATTTGATGTTGTTTGAGATGAAAATATGAGTTTATTTAAAGATTTAAGTTATGAATTTGATAAATTTTGCATTATATTGAGGATGATAATTAATTTTATGGGTTTTGTTTGAAATTTTTGATGAATTTTTGCAAAAAAAAAAAAGATAATATTGTTGACATTTTAAAACATAAAAGATAAAATTTTCACTTAAAATTAAAATAAATTACCAAATCGAGAAAAAAAAAAAAGATAAAAGACTAAAACGTTAATTGAAATTAAGTTAATGTACCACATATGCAATTTAACCTAAAAAATAATAGAAATATCTCATATGAAAATTATTGGAAGATCACTGTTATGCCAAATGTCAATCATTCTTTGTCATAGCCAGAAATTGTTCTTGTATGTTTTTGTTAAAATCCACGTAGAAAGTTCACATACATCGCTAAAGACTTAACGAAACACATCATCAATTTTTATAAGATTCTATAATAAAGTGTAGTTTCATAGACTAAATTGTTCCTACTTATTTTTGTCATGAACTAAAAGACATTAACTGCCACCTCCACCTCATCGTTTTAATAAACATCACAATTTTTTGGAAAAACAAAATAAAATAAAAAGACTAACATGATAAACATATTAAAAGACGAATGATTTAAAAAAAAATAAAAATAAATGTATGATATATTATAATAAAATAAAATAAATGATTTATAATGTAATTTTGTCTATATGTTAAGGACTCACCATCAAACCCACCCTCCTGAGTATACTCTCATCTATTAGACCGCATTGTCTATTTTTTTCTAATTCTTTACCGGTTAATCTATGGAACAATTGAGCTATTTTTTTGTCTTCCTTTTATCTTATTCTTTTATTTGTCACCATTAACCTTAATTAGCACTATCCACAACCTCTGTACCAAACAAAAACACTACCCACCAATGTTAATCAAAGTAACATCACCGCCAATGTTTTAGCCAAATACAGTAAAATGGAGTTAGTAAGACTGATAGGATTCTTCAATTAAGTAAAGTTGTTATTAGTTCCACCGAAAAACGTGATGTTCGATGATTTTCAGATCTTGGCGATGAACATAAAAACCCACTGTTCCTACATTCGACCCTTGTCTTTTTTGTGTTGGTGGGGATAAAAAAAGAGGTTGAGATGTGGGTTTGGTTGCAATTTTGTCTCTGTACATTGTTAAGAAATAGATGGAGTTTGGCCTGTTATAAAATGAAAGAGACAACACAGTTTGTTTATGTTTTTATATATTTGCTGAAATAATTTTTTTATTTAAATAAAAGCATTACAATATCACATGTTCATATCCAAAACAAAGGGTATTTGAGTTTGCAGAGATCACACTTAGACTACATATTTGTGCATATGACCATGGAATATTATAATAATAAAAATTAAATAAGTTTTTAATATTTATAAAATTGTAATATTTTATTTTTAGTTCTTCAAAAAGATTCTTAACTTTTAATTTCTAAAAGATATATAATTTCATCTTTAGTTCTTATTGTCGTGTCAATTTATTTGTACTTTTTAAATTTTTTGAAGATATTTAGAACATTATAAGAGTTTTCCTATAAAAATTTTGAATTTTTTCTCATAAAATGAATGAAATTTAATTTTTTAAATGTCAAAAACTTAAAATTTATATTTAATTTATTTTTGTTAAAAAATGATAAATTTATGTAAGACAGATGTTTATAATATTTTTAACATTATTTAAACAAAATCATTTAAAAATTTAAAAAATACAGTAAACTTAAAAGCAAAGACAACAAATAAAAATAAAAACAATTTAGAAAATAAAAAGTTAAGAAATTTATTATATAAATTTAAAATAAAATATTAAAATTTTATAAAGATTAAAAATTTATTTAATTATTACTCAATACTACAATTAAATTGTTGTTGACAATAACGAGATGACAACTTTAGATAAAAACAAAAGTATCATGTTGAATTTGATTAATTGGATATTGTAACAGTCATATGAGTGACTTGTATGTTATCTTGAATAGTCAGCAAGGCGATTAAATGTATTAATAAAAAACATATTCGATACCTAAGCAGGCTTTTTACTTTTCTATATAAGAAAAAAAAAAGAATAATATGATAATTTTTATTAGTTTCTCTCTTGATTCTTTTACAAAAAAATTCAATAAATATATAACTATATTTCTTTTCACTCCCACTCCCAACCATATATAAAAAGTTAAAAAGGGTAGAACCGCACAAACTAAAATACAAAAATATATCTACAAAATAGACAACATAACAAATTCAATGTGAACAAGTTTTTTTATTTTTATTTATTTATTTATAAAATCTTGTATTATCTCTTGGACATAATATAAACTAGTTTAAATACAAAATCAGACTAAAACTTCTCGTATAGCCTAAGATAAAGTTGTAAATCATTTAAAAAATTTATGATTTGACACCCTCGTAATAAATAGAAGGTTTATACATTTATTTTACAATTAAAATAAAGTTTGATTAAAAAATATTAATATCTAATATTTAATTTATGTTTTTTTTCTTTTATTTTTTTGTCGAATAAACACTAATTATATTAAATTTTTTAATTTTTTAATAGTAAATTAAGCGATTGATTTAAACATCGTAAACTTCTAAAACATCTAACTATCACCACACCAACCATTCTCTACATGTAATTTTCTTTTTTTTAGAAAAATAGATGTATCACATCGATAAAAAAATAAAGTTATATAATATAAAATATAATATCAATTATTAGTAGATGGATATATAACAAGAAATGATTAATCTATTTATTACGTGGCTTATGGTTTTATAGAAGAAGACAGTATGTATGCATCGGAATCTCGTGACCGTGAGATTTTAACCAGACACCAATATCATGATCATGATTCACAGGAACTTTGGTCGAACGTGGTCCCAGGACATGATTTTAATTTAGACGGCAAAGAAACTAATACAACAGAATCTTAATTTAGACACACAAAAAAAAGTGTATTATTATATAGTATATTGGGTGCGGTAGGGCCAGCACATTCGTCAATTCCACTTCTAACAGCGCCAATGGACGGTCATCATCCAACATCTGTATTATTTGCTTAATTAACATATAATTTTACTCATCAACTTCACGTTTTTAATAAGTTTAAGATCTCACCAGGTTTCTTTTTATAAAAAATTGTACTCCTGCTAGTGCAACATAAACCTATATGATTGATCTCAACAGGAGTGTTAGACAAGAGAAAAGAGCCAAAGTGATTAATTAATTAGTATTGATTAAAAAGACGAATCGTATAAAAAATTTGAGATTGAATCATATAGTTAAAAGATTTATTGACAAAATTTAAATTATGTCTGATTGATCTTCGAATTATTAGAACTCTTTTTTTCTAAAAATCGAAGGATTGAGAAGAATAATTAGACAACGTATACCTATATGATTGATCGAAGAGATTGACAGATAAATCACATATTCCAATCCTGCTAGTGCAAATCAAAGTCACCACTCACTACTTTGACACACAAGTAACAACGCACTGTCTTTACTATTTTGATTGAGCCATATATACTAATATATAAAATATATAAAAGTAGGCAAACACTTGTAATAAAGCTCCTAATAAGACATTTTAATTTTAAATTTCTTAACAAGACTCGTAAAAGTATGATATGAGAAAAGTATAATTGAAGATATTTTAATGGTCCACAATGACATTATTATTAGCACAATGTCATTATTATTAGCCTTGTACTAATGATTATTTTGGTCGAATCCAACCATTGGATTACTAATTGAAGTCAATCTATATTTTAAAAAATTCATAATAAAAAAATTTAATACCTTAAAATAAAAATTAAAAGATTCATACCATACTTCAATAGTTTAAAAAAATCACAATAGAATTTCAGAAACTCAATATTCTTTGAATTCAAAATTATAATAATGACATAAGCGTGTAATTAAATATGTTACATATGAGATTTGTTCATTAAAAATTGGAAATACATACGTAATTAAGCGATAAATACAATTATATCCAAATTCTTCGTACCAATGAGCCAAAATCATATATATATATATATATAAAAAAAAAAATACATTAAATATTATACAATTACTCTTATTCCATCAAGTGACATCTAATTAAAATAGGAACATTTTAGTCTGAAACACTTACTTACGCGGCATACTAACTATTAACCCTATCATTTATCTACTTTATATTATCCAATATACTATTTGTTTCAACATACTAACTATTAACCAATGTATTCTTTGTATCTTCACCTATTAACTAATGTATATCCCTTTTCACTCCACAATATACAATTTTGTTCCATAAATCTATTACTTCATCTTGTCTATCATTTTTCACATATTGTTTGTATCTTATCCCAACATTTTTTTTAATATGAAAACGACATAGCAAATGAATTGAAGTAGGAAACACAACACTAATAGCATTCATCATGGCAAGATCTCTATCAGTCACAATAACTTTAGAAATTAAAGTCTTAGAGACGAACAACTGTCTTACCTTTTCAAATGCCCAAATAAAGTTATCTTGTCGCTCTTGTTCCAAGTATGCAAACCCAACAGAAAATGTCAAACTAGTAGATGTGACACCGACAATTTCAAGTAATAGTAACCGATATCTATTTGTTTTGTATGTGCTATCACAAATCAAAACAAAATGAAACGTGTTTAACAACTTTATGCAATCAGGATGCGTCCAAAATATATCTCTCAAAACATCTGAATTCTCCCGTCTTCTTGTCCAATGCACATAATTTTCTTGTTGTATTAACTTCAATAGATGCTGCATTTCTGTGTACGAGCCTCTCAACGAAGCTCGATAACTACTCCTTACTTTATATATTTGACTGAGAATTGAGAGATTAGCTTTATTTCTCTCTCTTCAAAGCATTCAAAATGAATCTTGGTGCAAACTTATACTTTGTCATGTCATTGAAAATTTTTATCTCTTTTTCATTTAAACGCCCCAAATATGAATGACCGGTTAAAGTATCCGCTAAATCATGATTATGCGTTCCACAACGAACACTAATTTTCTATCCTTCACCGATACTCAACGGTATACATCTGAGCTTAAACGGACAGTTTTCCTTGGGAGAACAAGTTACTGTTGATTTTGATTTAGATTTATATCTTCCGCCTCTTTCGCATCCCAAAATTAATTTGTCTTTTCTTCCCCTCTTTCCGGTTGCTTTGTCTGATCGAATGGTAACAATTAAAATTCCATTTTGCCTTCCAATGTTTTTTGTCCATTCAAATACAGCTTCTCGAGATGGAAATACCTACAACATATGTTTCAAATATAACATCAAATATATATCTATAATCAAAATTTGATTGGTGGTGGATTGTCAGTAATAATACCTCATAAGTGGTGAATTTTTCCGTAGAATCGATAATTGTTGTTGAAGCTGGAACCTCAACTCTACTCATACTTAATTTCAAAAAGATTAAAAAATTTAATTAATAATAATATTATAAATCTATTTTTTTTTTACAAATTAATAATGTTAAAAAAAACTTACATTTCGAAACTTTCCCATTAAATGAAAGTTTCGAAACATTCAAACTCGAATTATTGAAACTATCAAAACATTGCATTTCAAATATTTGATGTTCATCCAAACTTTCGAGTGTTCTGAAAAAATCTAGGAAACATCATTTCGAAGGTTTTGAATTCATCAAAAGTTTCGAACTTTTGATTGATTTATGGAAAACTTGTTTCGAAAGTTTCAAGTTAATCAAAAGTTTCGAAACTCAACATTATTTACTGGAAATTTCATTTCGAAATTTTCAGGTTGAACCAAAGTTTCGAAGCTTCCTGAAAATTTTTTTTTCAAAGGTTTGGTTTTAGCAAAGTTTCGAAAACATTTAAAATTCTTACTCTTTTTATTTCGAATTTATTAAATATTCGAATATTTTAAAATATTTTGTAATTTTTGATTGTGGGTGGGGAGTGGTAAATTTTTTTTGGTTTTTTATACATAGTAAAAAAGGGCATTTTAGACTTTTCCTTTGAATTGGGGGGTGAGAGGTATAGGAGGGGGGTGCACGGTACAGTTCTCCTTGGTTTGACAAGGGTTAGCGGGCTGTTGACCCAAGAAAAAAAAAAGACATGGGTTAGCGGGCTCGGTCAATGTTCTTATATTAGTAGTTTGAAAATTTACCCTATACCTCCCACATTAAACTTTTACTCCATAAATATAAGGAAATGACTTTTTTGCCCTCATATAAATTTTAAAATTTGTAATTTTACCAATTTTATTGGTAAACTTTTTTTAAGTTTTTCGGTGCACAACATATATTCCGGAAAACTTTTTCCAAGTTTTCCAGTAAAGAAGTTACACTCCGGAAAACTTTTTCTAAGTTTTCCGGTAAAGAAGTTACCTGTGTACCGAAAAACTTCTTCGCAAGTTTTCCGGTAAACCCTACTATATCGGAAAACTTGTAGTATATATTTTTAACTTTTTAAAGGTTTCCGGTAAAAAGCTGTGTTTGGGAAAACTTTTTTAAAGTTTTTCGATAGAAACCTTTTGTACCGGAAAACTTTAAAAAAGTTTTCTGGTTAAATAGTTAAAAAAATCAAGGGTATATTTGACATTTTAAAAAATTGTGGGGTATAGGTACAAATGTGGGGTATAGGATAAATTTTTCTAGTAGTTTTACTTGTTCAATATAAAAATGGTAGTTGAAAATTTGATATATCTAAATTAATTTTTTAATCAAATATGTTAATTTCTTAACTAATAATTTTATTTATATTTCACTCTAAAAGGAGTATTAATGAACAAAAACATAATATAATATCATTTGTGTTCAAAATGCACTTAAAGGTAAGTTTGGACTAGTAGAATGAAATAGAATGGTATGAATTGAAATAGAATAATATTATATTATTTTGAATTTTAAAAACACTAATGAAATATGATGAGATCTATTCCATTTCATCATTTTTCCCTTCAATTTAAGAGGTATAAGATAGAATCATTCATTATAATTAATATATATTACTAACTACTAATATATCATTTGATTTCTTTTACTTTTTTGACGTCCATTTAACTTCTATTTTTATTTCCACGCAAAATTAAATAATATCTCTTATTCCACTCAAATATTCTCCATCAACCTACATAACATACCAAATAATAGTAATAAAAAAATAAAAGTCTAAAATATCGTACTAAAAGATTAAAGTAATAACTATCAAGACCAAAAATAAAATAAATAATAACTATCAGATAAGTAGAACTTCTATACTATTTAGAAAATCAAATTGTTGGTTATAGTAAAGACTTTGGTTCAGAAAAGAAAAAAACAAAACAACATTAAACAGTTTGAAAATCAATTTATATAAACTCTCATACAAAAGTTATGTTAACATTTTTCTATTGGCAAATTCGATAGATAATGTATTTCTATCATTCATCTTATATATATATATTAGAGTGTAAATTCTTCAAGCTTACATTTTATGGAGTATTCAATGCATCAACTCAAACTCACTTACTAGGAAAGTTTGAAATGATAAATTTGCAAGTTATCAATGTTAGATTTAGCAAAATTACTTTGCATTCTTGAGGTGCGAAACTTGCCCCAATTGATTGGTGAATATTTTGGAGGGTTTCTATCATTTGTCAACTCTTCCAATGGCTTGACATCGGTGTAGAGTGCCGGTCTCAGAAAAAACGGAATGGATAATCTACCTTTTTCAGAGTTCACCATAACCCTGTGCTCTACACTCTCATATGCGTCATTGCTCCAAACCTGCATTACTTTGCTTCTATATCAATCTTGTTTATAATAATAGACTAATTAAGACGAGTGCCAACAATATATATAATACACATTTTTCAACACACTTTATAATTATAAATGTTTGAATTGACGATGAATTTAGCATACATATTCTTGGCATGTCAATGTGATTTTGGTAAGAGCTATAATTTTTTTGCTTCAATAAAATTACAGTGCCAATGCGATTTTATTAAACTTACATGATTCCAAATATGTTAATACACTAAATTTTGTGGATCTCAAATAAATTTTTTAGGTTCTCTATAAATTTCAACCAATAAAAATAAAGGAATATTAGAAAACGTATGAAAAAAATGTATTAAATAAAGAAAAATGGTGTGTACCTGAATCATATCACCAACATTAATGATGAATGAATTGAAAATGGGGTTGACTTGAATCCACTCTCCATCTGATTTTCTCTTAACTTGTAAACCACCAACATCATCTTGAGCAAGCACAGTTAAGACACCGGTGTCCTTGTGTCGTCCAAGACCAAGAGCAAGATGAGGGTAAGGGCAAGGTGGATAATGGTTGAGTCTGATACCGCTTGTGTTATGTATGAAGAAATTGCGGAACCTATTTGGTTCTAAGCCTAAGCTCATTGCAATAAGTTCCATCAGTTTATAAGCTAGTTTCTCTACTTCTTCTGCATATACTTGGCATGCTTCCCTAGTATTAGATATCAGGATGTTGCATAATAATTAGCATATAGAACTATTGAATGTCTTAATCAGACTTTGAACTAGAATTTTTCATTGCAACACAAAAAGATGCAAAGATAGACAAGAGGAAAGAAACAAAAAAAACTAGTCTGGTGTTGGTAAGAAATATGATATAGTTCCATATCACTAAAACAAAGTCTCTTTTGAAAATCGAGACTAAAAATAGTTTATAAACACTCAATCTCCACAACTGTTAAGTCATCTTTTATGTAGAACAAAATCATGTAAGTTTATGCAAGACCAAAAGTGGACAAATACAAAAAACGATCATATAGTGATGGATATATAGATTGAAAATGTCAAACCAGTCACTAAATCGGCCACTAACAATAGCATCACTAATGGTTAAGTGATATTTTAAAAATCGGTCTTAAAATTGCCACAAACTCATTTAACGGCCTATTTAAAGACCAATTAAGTGATGGATTACAAAATTTAAATTTTATTATCATATATAATAAATAAAGTTTATATAAAACTCAGTCAATCCTTGTATTTCAGCCTTGATGCCAAATTTATGAGTACCCAACACTAAAAAAATTAATAAGATTATAAAATATAGCCAATTAAATGTTGTGTATTGAGATACCTAAACTCAGGAGGAGTGTGAGGCCAACGATTATCCCATTGAAAGTGAACATTTTGATCAAGTGAAGGTGGTATAAAAGTAGGTTGTTGCACATTAAAATCATAAATTTCCTTCCAATCCCTAACATTCTTGGTATGCTCTGCTTCAAAATACCCAAGCAAATTAACTTCATCTCTTCTCACTTTAACCTTCTCTTCCAAACTAAGTCCAAAAAACTTATTTGCACATTCTTCAATCCTCTCACGTTTATCCAAAGGCACTTTGTGATTAATCACTTGAAAGAAACCCCACTCTTTACATGCACTGCCTATTTCTTTGACTAAGGTTTCGATGGAAAGTGAGGTTGTGGTGTCTTGGTAGTTTATGGGAGAGAGATCAATTAGAGGGATTCCTTCAGCTATGATTATTGAGGATTTTGGTCTGTGTTCTGGGGATTGAATGAAAGCTGAGGTTGGTTCTGTATCTACATCTACCATGGTTGTTTTTTATTGTTTGATCCTAAGATGTCGGAGACCGTATGTTTCGTATGCAAATGCAAATAAAATTCAAGATAACAAAAAAGAGAGGAATTGTGTACATTGAACCAGGACATGTTTCTGTTATGCTCGGAGGTGTTTGTTTAGAACACCATTAGGGATTTTTGTATAATTAATTGGTATCTTAATTTATTTTGTCGTTTTGTATAACTTATATATTTGGTTGTTTAATTTATTTTTGTATTTTAAAAGTGATGATATTTACGTGTTTAAAAAGAAATGATGTTTTGATATATACAAATTTGATATCATATTAAATTTTGACCATAAATCAAATGGTTAATGTAATTCAAAAATACGATTATTTATATTTTAATAAATAATTAATAAATATATCAGAATTCCTTGTTGATTATCTATTAATTAGTGATTATTTTTTAAAACATCATGAAATATATAATTTTTAAAAATATATTTCTTTTTTATCGTTGAAATACTTGTTAATATTTTTTTAATATATATAGATCAATATTTTTTAATATATAAAAAATTGTCCAGCATTAAGAAGTTCTTTCTGTAATCAAATACTTCTATTTTGTACTTTGCGAATGTGTTATTTTGAAAATCAATGAAATATTCATTATGCTGAAAATCTGATTGCATTATCTATTTCAATGTATAAAAACATTTATTGCATCAATTGAGGGGGAACTTCTATGCTCTTCAAAATCAAAATTAGAATCAGAATTAAAATCTAAATTAACATGTTTGTCATCATCAAAAAGGGGGAGATTGTTAAGACAAACTCTCAAATTAAGTTTTGATGAAAATAAACAAAGGTTAATTAACAATGTTAATTATGATTCTAAATGTTATGTTAATTTAATCTGTGCTCTTGAGTGTTTTTATTCAAAGATAGGAACCAGGCAAAGCAAAGAAATCAGATGAAAAAACTAAACAGAACATTCTTGACTATAAGCTATAAAAAACGGAGAATGTTCTGTAGAATCAGAACTGATTGTCACAACCACTTGACCAATCATTCTCCACTATTTTAACAGAGCTTCTGCCTCAATTTTTTATACTAAGTTCATCAGTACATGGCAAGGAACAAGTAGGAATCATACTTGTTAAAAAAGGTTTTCGAATCACTAAGTTAAAAGGTCATCAATCAAGCAAAATAAAACAGGGTGTAACTTTCTCCAGTCTGAAACTAAACGGAACATTCTTGACTATAAGCTGTAAAAAACGGAGAATGTTCTGTAGAATCAGAACTGATTGTCACAACCACTTGACCAATCATTCTCCACTATTTTAACAGATCTTCTGCCTCAATTCTTTATACTAAGTTCATCAATACATGGCAAGGAACAAGTAGGAATCATACTTGTTAAAAAAGGTTTTCGAATCACTAAGTTAAAAGGTCATCAATCAAGCAAAATAAAACAGGGTGTAACTTTCTCCAGTCTGAAACTGTCAAGAAAGTTAAACCAAGACTGAACCTCAAGATTGATCATCAATCTCCAGATTGTTCAGAACACTAACAGACCAGATTGATCATCAATCTCTGTTTCTGATCATCAATCTCCGTTTCTGAAAGATCAATCTCTGTTTATGCAGAATCAGTTTTCTCAATTCTGCAGAAGTTGTTTATTCCTTTCCAAACATTTTTTGGATAAAATCAAGTCTCCATATCAAAGCCCAACTATCAACAAATATTTCCGAAGCTTAAGGGATCATTAAACGCGCAGGAAATCTAATTAAACTTGAACAAAACAGCCCAATCAAGCAAGGCCCAAAACTGTTCAAATGGCTGGATTATTTTTATTCACTTATATTGGTTTTTGTCAAGACTAACAGCACTACCAACAGCTCTTTTTGACCATAATTAAATGCTTAAATCGTCTATAAAAGGAAGGCAAATACTCAGCAAAATTCAGAACTTCAAGTGCCAAGAATACTCATCAAATCACATACACTTGCATTCTTGAAAGCTTCTCATTCACGAAAAGAATCAGTCTGAAACTATCATACACTTTAAGTTTATTTTACTGAGTTCTTTTATCCTGAATCTATTCTCAAACAAGAGTTGAGCATAATCGGATTCAACCAATCTTCTTAAATCATTATTGTGTAAACTCATAACTATAAGGATTGTTTATAGTTTGAGTGTGATTAAAGAGTGAATTGTAAAATCCTATCAGAATTGTTAGGTGACTTGATTGAATCCTTTCTGGATGGAAAAGAATTGAAGTTACAGATCAAGGTTGATCTTTAACTGTGTAAACAAAAGATCGTTCTCTGTTTTTGAACACTTAGTGAAAATCTCACAGTTGTGAGGACTGGACGTAGCCCGAGTTGGGTGAACCAGGATATATCATTGTGTGGTATCTCTTCCTTATCTATATTTACATTCAGTCATTTTTATTATCAAATTAAATAGAGAAACTAAAAACTGTGATTTTAACTAACCAAGAACGTTCTCCGTTTTCTATCTTCATAACCAAGATCATTCTTGAGTTGTTTTTCTTAAGTTTTTACCAGGAAATTTTAATTAGGCAAGATTACAATTCAAACCCCCTTCCTTGTAACTTGACATTGCTACTTCAAAGCTAAGATAGTTTTTGGGACAATAATACAAAGTATACAAGTACAAAATACACCGGGACTATGAGACCTATCAGACATCGCTCATACCCCTGAGGTATTCTCGGCAGACACCTGCACAGAAGTACTGCTCCAAGAATGTTATCCCCCATGGTCACATCAAAAAATGGAACATGGACCCACCAAACAAAAGTCAGCTGTCAAGATATGTTATAGATACAGTCATCCCAAAACAAATAAGTACAACTGTCAAAAGAAAGACACTAAGACCTCATACAACAAAAACTAATATGATCATCCACTAACAACTATAGTAACAAGGGCGACCTCCACACACTGCACAAGTTCCTTCTGACGCAGTATCTCTCCTCGAAGTAACTTCTTCCTCCTCATCAGCTATAGAAGGATCAGTCTCCTCAGAGGTCAGGTCCACCCACGAGATAGGTGGCTTCGACGGTGCTGGAATCCAAAAACAATTCACTACCTCAGCTCTCCTACTTGTCCTCACCACTTTCCCCGTATATGTAGCCCTGCTTAAGATGGGGTCGTGTACCCAAGCAATCGGCGAATGCTGATCAGGGAAGTCTAACGACATTTCCGTCGTCAGGGTAACAGTCGGTAGGACAAACTCGGGTATCATCTAAGGGCAAAGCCCAATTTTCACAATGATGGAAAAGGTCACCAACCGAAATTAACAATTAACATTTAACAATTATGCCATGAAGACAAACAATAAACACTTAGCAGTTATGGCATGATAACAAACAATAACAGAGCATGTATATACATCAAACATGACTCGCATGTCAAGCACCCTAATGCAATGCTTATATGTCAGTGCCATGAAGACAAACAATAAACACTTAGCAGTTATGGCATGATAACAAACAATAACAGAGCATGTATATACATATAACATATCATAACAAACATGACTCGCGTGCCAAGCACCCTAATGCAATGCTTATATGCCAGTGCACATGATTCCAGAATTTACAAACCGTCCTCGAGGAGCGTAAATAATAAATGTACCGTCTCTCACAGACCAATACTAATTACCGATGTGTCACTTATCACAGATCAACACGATTTACCAGAGTGCAGTCTATCATAGACCTACACGACTAAAAATCCTCGTAAGGATAAGATGGACCAATCAACTCATGGAACCATCCCGTGGCCCATCACGGTCACTACTAACACCGTGGCCTATCACGGTCACCAGATGCATTTCATAGTGTTTGACTTAGTCAAATTAGTCCCTGAGACTTTAACTATCTTACAACCCTTTCCTTACTTCTAACTCCCTTAGAGTATATTTCACTAAAAGAGTTTACAACGGGTAAGAATTAATAGTATTATTATTCACAATATCCATTTTCAAATGAGGTTATACTTATGAACATTATGATGCTCAAGTTAAAATTTGAATAAGAAGTGAAAGCTAAAGTGGAGTGTGTATCGTTTATCTTTCTAGTTGTTTCTCCTTTCCGTTTATAGGGAAAATTAGGTTAAACTCTAGAGAATTTAGGTGTGATTCTCATCGTTGTTACCAATGCCGGATGGGCCCTAAAGAAACAATAGTAAAAAAGAAAATACATAATAATCTAATTAGGGAATGATAAACATTAAACAGTAAAATTTAAGGCTAGTGTGACTAATTTTAATTTTTGAGATGAACATCATAGAACATGATAGATGTTTTTCGACTACACTTGCCTATAAAATAATTATACCCATACACACATAAGAAACATTGCCTTGGATCAATCTGCTGCAACATATTATTCAAATATACCCAATTTATTTACATGCACAAGCTAAGTGATACTTGTTTTATACTATCTTTATTTAAGCTATCTTATATCTTATAATGATAAATTTGAATGTTCTCCACATTCTTTTTCTGGAAATTGCTGCTCTTTCTGTTGACAAGAAACTTGCCCCAATTGTATGGTTTATATCTTGAAGGGTTTTCCTCATTTATCAGCTCCTCCAATGGTTTGACTTCAGTGTCATGTGCAGGGAAGAAAAAGAAGGGAATTGAAAACCTTTCTTTCTCCGAGTTCACCATCACTCTGTGTTCCACACTCTCATAGGCATCATTGCTCCAAACCTGCACAAACAAATCAACTTCTACCTTCAATTAAAAATATCTATCAATCTACTAATTAAGGGGTTAAGTTAAGAATTTAATAGTCTTACACATTGAGTCTAAAATTAGTTTTACACAGATATCTAATAAGAAATCTCTATTTTACTTTGCATATGTTTGGACTAATAAGAATTTAATAGTCTTACACAGATATCTATCCAAAAGTACCTGAATGATATCACCAACGTTGATAATATAAGCATTTGGGGTTGGTTTGACAAGAACCCACTCTTGATCAATTTTACGCTTCACTTCAAGACCTCCAACGTCATCTTGGGCAAGAATGGTTAAGGCACCAGCATCCTTGTGTCGTCCAACACCAAGAGCTAGGTGAGGGTAAGGGCATGGAGGATAGTGATTGAATCTAATAAAGCTAGTTTGATCCTTGAAGAATTCTTCAAACCTCTTTGCTTCAACTCCTAAGCTCAATGCTATAAGTTCCAACAACTTATATGCCAACTTTTCCATCTCTTCAATATACTCTTCAATTATAACTCTGCTTGTGTTCACATCAATTTTATAATTACTTATCATGGTATCTAATTTTCATTAATAATAAATAATTTTTCAATTATATCACATCAAATTCAACACGAGACTTAATTAATATGGATTAACTACCTGAATTGTGGAGGGTATTGAGGGGATGGATTAGACCATTGAATAACTCGATCATCATCTTCATCAGAAGTGAGAGGAACAAAAGTAGGATCTTTAGAAAGAAAATCAAAAACTTCTTTCCAGTCTCTAACATTCTTGGTATGCTCTGTATCATAATAACCAGTTGGATTAATCTCATCTCTTCCAACCTTCTTCTTATCCTCCAAACTCTGAGCAAAGAACTTTCTAGAAGCTTCCTCAAGCTTCTGCCTAAGACTAAGTGGTACTCCATGGTTTGTGACTTGAAAAAAACCCCACTCTCTACTTGCACTTCCAATCTCCTTCACTAAGGAATCAATTGCAGATGGATTTGGAACTTCATGGTGGAGTATAGGGGAAAGGTCAATTTGGGGAATTCCTTCGGCTTGGATGATGGAGAGTTTTGGTCTGTGTTGTTGGTCTTGAACGAAAGCTGGGTCCACTTCTCCCATGGTTTGTTCTGTTGATAGTGTTTTTGATAAATCAATGTTGAATGTGGTTGCTTGTGTTTCTCAAATTTAATAAAAGGTTGTTTCAAAAATGACAAAAAAGATGAGTAGGAAAATTGTAAGTGCCGTATCAGCGTTATTGTCATTATTAGTCCAAGTAAGTATATACAATGAATCTGGACAATTTTTTGCATTTTGGACTTTTTTGCGCAACACATTGTGAAAATCGACGGTGTATTATTTTTAAGTAAGAAGATTATTACTCCTTTCTTGACAAAATATAAATAAAAGCGAATCCACAAAAAATTAATGCATGTGATATAAAATTAGTATCAAATACATTAATATTTGTTAACTTAATGTATTTGGTATAAAATTAGTATCAAATATATTAACGTTTATTACTTCATTTTTATTTTATTATAGAAAGAGTATTTGAATTTGAGTATTCATCTTTATTCTATAAAAAAGGCAACTCAATTTAGTTAGGAAGCATTAAATTTTTGGGGAGAAATTTCCCAATTTAGTTACGCAAAGGTTAGTCAATAGTCAATTATTAATTAGTTAATAGTTAGTTATTCAAGTATGAATTAATTAATAGACCGATGTGTATTTGATTATTAGTGTATCTTTTTAATATATTTTAGATAAAGGTGTGTGAAATATTATAATACATTGATTTAAATTAATAGTATAAATATTATGTGGGACAAATATTTATCACTAATTAATTTATTAAAAATTGGTAATTTATATATCAATTAGTTAAAAGAAATGTGTATTTGATTATTAGTTTGTTTCTTAAATATTTTATAGATAAAAGTGAAGAATGTAAAAAATATACTAATTATAGTTTAATGCATAAACTAAACATTGGACAAATTTTTTTTCACGAATCAATTAACTTAACTAAGAGATGATCGTTCACATATCAATTCGTTAAGAGATAAATACATATTTGATCATTATTATTTCTATGGATTTCTTTTAGATAAAAGTAAGGAAAATTTTAACATATTAATTATAATTTATTATACAAA
Source organism: Cicer yamashitae (assembly GCA_037974755.1). Taxonomy (NCBI): domain Eukaryota; kingdom Viridiplantae; phylum Streptophyta; class Magnoliopsida; order Fabales; family Fabaceae; genus Cicer; species Cicer yamashitae. Next base: position 58,571,265 of record JBBPBQ010020323.1, read on the forward strand.
TCATACACGAGACAAATATTTGTTACTGATATGTGAACTAAAATATGGTCATTCACAAAACATTTAATTAATAGGAAAATATTTATTTGATTATAAAAAATTTATCTTGAACATCTTTTAAATAAAAATGTTTAAAACTATAATACAATAACTATAATTTATGTTTGTATAAAATAATATAATTTATTGTACAAACCATATATCACAAATACTTGTCAATGATAAATTAGTTAAAAAAATTATCATTCACATATCAATTAGTTGATAGAAAAACGTCATCTGATTATTATTGTGTCTCTTTAATATCTCATAGATAAAAGTAAAAAAGAATTATA
>JBBPBQ010020323.1:58571611-58583822 GCA_037974755.1 Cicer yamashitae
TTATTGCTTCTCTAAATTGAATATCCTCTAGATAAAAATGAGAAAAATTATAATACAATTACTATAATTTAGTATGCAAATCATACATGATACAAGTATTTGTTACCAATCAATTAGTTAACAAATATTTGTTACCGACCAATTAGTTAAAATATGTTCAATCACAAATAAGTTAGTTAAGATAGAAATGTGCATTTGATTATTATTGTGTCTCTTCAAATATTTTAAATAAAGATAGAAAAACTATAATACAATAATTATAGTTTAATGTACAAATCATATACTCAAGACATATTTATCATTAATCAATTCGTTAAATGATAATCATTCACAAATTAATTAATTAAAAGATAAACGTATATTTGATTATTAGTGTGTCTATTTAATATTTTCAAGATAAAAGTGTGAGTAAAATTATAATACATTATACAAATTATAAATTAAATGTGATAAATATTTATCATTAATTATTAATTTAATTAAAATATCATTATTCACAGTTAGTCAAGAAAGAAAAATGTACTAATATTTTATTATTATTGCATCTTTTGAATATCTCATATATAAAAACGAAACGAGGAAAAAAACACTAAAACATCCAAGCACTAAAATATTCAATTGAGCTTGGTGAAACTTATCAACTACATATTTAGAGTCCAACTCGAAGTTAATTGTTTCAATTTAAAGCTCTTGAATCCATTGCAAAGTACGAATAAATCAACAAGCTTCAGTTATCATAACTGAGCACTTAAGAAAAAATCATTTAGTTTTGGCTAGGACAAAATTGTCACTATCGTCACGGATGCATATTCCGATTTTAACTCTATTTGACAAGGACGAAAAAATATTGCATTTGTATCTGCTTGTCGTTGATTTTCTTCCAGACGATCGTCCCTATATGTAACACATAAGCAATTCAGACTTCTTGAACTTGAAGCGCTAGCTACCAATCATCAAGAAATTTCAAACCGTGATGGATTACTTGTTGTGTCATCTCGTTAGTGTTATTCCAAATTTTATTGTTGTGTTACCGCCACGTACTCTACACCATTGTGTTGCTGCTCCATCCATAACCTACAAAACTGGAAGAAAAAAAAAACCACAATTGCAACATAAGTTGTATGAGTTGTTGCATTATGCACCAAACTAGTGAACTCATTCTGTTGCCAAATCTGCTCACTATTAGGACAAAGAAAGAAAAGGTGCATTGCATTCTCATGGTGTTGACCGAGTAGGAAGACATTCACGATAAATTCGCCACAATAAATGTTTTTTATGTTTGGTGGCATCTTTAATTTCCATGTGAAAAATCTATATTCAATATGAACCGAATAAATGTCGTTACTTTGTGTTTGCTAAACATGAGTATCAGATTTGACTTAGTCAAAAAGAGAAGTGTGTAGAATTTTTGCGCAAAAGTAACCAAAGGCTCGTTCCACTTTTTTGATATAGGTAAGAATAAGACTATCCACACACACACATATGCGCTTCTAAAAGTAGTAGGTTGTGGGATACATGGATCTTCACTAAGCTAATTCTCATCTCACATCAGAATTAAAGTGTCATTCTCAATGTTCCAACGAATTTATGTTTTTAATAAAGGTCTTGTCGTTCAAATGCTTCTCCAAACATAACTTGGATTATGAGTAAGATTAGAGGCAAAATAATCACTTCTAAAAAAAAATATTTAGTTTTGAAGAGGCGAGTGATTATACCATTTGGATTGGATATAAGTCTCCAACTTTGTTTATAAAAGGAGAAAGATTAAAAGCACTTACACTTTTGAAGTTCATCCCTCCATCAGCTTTATACATTGAAAGTTTGTTCCAATTTAGCCAATGAATTCTTTTTCGCATGTTTCTTCCTTTTCTCACCAAAACGAATTTATCATTTTCTATTTCATCTCTAAATGAAAGAGGAAGCAGAAAGATACTAATAACATAAGATGAGATTGCTTGTAACATTGATCTAATAAGTACCTCTCAACCTGCTTTATTGAGACACTAAATATTTTGATTTTATATTATTGACTTTAATTAATATAGTAAGCAACGGAACACAATCTTTGTGTGTGTAATAGTACTTTGTTAACTAAACACTAAAATGAAAGGCTGGTAATAATTAATTTTGAGTCAAATAATAACATTTGTAATATTTATTTATCTTAAATTATCTGTCTCTTTACATTTATTGATGAAATATTAATTATTTATTGACTCTTACTAACAAGGCACTTATTAAAAAATAAAAAGTAGAAAATTTACCTTGAAAACAACAAAATTTAAACTTAAGTTGATTATACAAGTTTCAACAAAATTTAAACTTAAGTTGATTATACAAGTTTCAATATACTTTCAATATTTTATTTATAAATTTGGATTACTAATAATTATCCTTGAGGCATTTATTAATATTTGTCTTACTTCATTCCACTAATATACGGTATATTATATACCTTTGTGTATTATATATCAATTAATCTAACTACTCTAATAACGACAATTAATAAAACTATTTAAATAAATAAAACTCATTCATCATTGTAAAATCAATACTATTGATCATTTTCTTAGAAATTGTGTAAAATTTAAATTAGACATTTCTAATAAGATGGTGAGAGAATTAACTTACTTTTCCTTTATTCGGAGATAAAATGTCTGAGTACATTTTGTACACTAACAATTTTACTAACAACTTTAAGAGTTTAATTATTATACGTCAGTGTAAATGTTTTATAGTGTTAGTACATCATAACCATTCATAGGATAACTTTAGAGGTAGTTTCGATAAAAGTCAAATATCTCTAATGATTTAACGGTTGTGGTAAAAAAAATTTACACTGACCGTGTAATTAAATCTTTTTTTAATATCAAATTTAATTGTATCCACTCTTACAGAAATAGATTATTAATTTAAAAATATTATTAAAAAAAATTATTACTAATATCGACTATCTTAAAAGATTTGATATCAAACTCTTACCGGTAAACTAAACGCATTGGGACACAAATATTGTCTTAATTAAATCAATCTTAATTTTATTATGAAACTATAGCTGAACTAAGTGATACTTTTATTAAACTATCAATCCATCTCTAAGATAACTTATAATGATAAATTTGAAGATTCTCCACATCTTGTTTCTTGAAATTGCTTCCTATTTTGTGGACAAAAAATTTACCCCATTTATATGGCCTATATCTTGATGGGTTTTGTTCGTTTATAAGCTCCTCCAAAGGCTTGATTTCAGCGTCATGTCCTGGGTTTAAGAAGAACGGAATAGAAAACCTGTCTTTCTTCGTGTTCACCATTACTCTGTGCTCCACACTCTCATAGGCATCATTACTCCAAACCTGTAACAATAAACCCAATTCTAACATTAATTCATTTAGGACGGGCTAGTACTATCAAGTCTTAATTGAATAAAGATTCATTTTCGTCTCAATGTGTGAGTTGCTCTCGCAATAGTTTTTGAATGTATCAAAATTACAAAAACATATCTAAACATGTCTGTTGTTAGTCATTTTGATGCTCGAATATGTTTTTAATTTGTTAGTTTAATCCTCAAATGTATTTTTCGTTGGTTAAATTAATCCATAAAATTACTAACAAAAGAGATATTATATATAAATTTTTCAACATGTTTATTTTCATCTTATGCTGGACTTCTTTGCTCACACTTATATTCCAACATCTACCAATTAACTAGTTAAATAAAGCAATTCATATAATTAAGTGGCAAAAAAATAACACACAATATGAATTAGGCCAACCCAGAAGTACCTGAATAATATCACAAATGTTGATAATATAAGCATCTGGGGTTGGTTTCACAAGAACCCACTCTTGATCAGTTTTACGCTTCACTTCAAGACCCCCAACATCATCTTGGGCAAGAATGGTTAAGGCACCAGCATCCTTGTGTCGTCCAACGCCAAGAGCTAGGTGAGGATAAGGGCATGGAGGATAGTGATTGAATCTAATGAAGCTAGTTTGATCCTTGAAGAATTCTTCAAACCTCTTTGCTTCAACTCCTAAGCTTAAAGCTATGAGTTCCAGCAACTTATATGCCAGCTTTTCCATCTCTTCAATATACTCTTCAATTATAATTCTGCTCGTGTTGACATCAATTTTAAACATAACCACAAATTGAGTATCAATATTCTACTGTTAAATATTTTAAATGTCCCAAAGAAAAAGATTACTGTTTTTCAAATGAAATTATTCACTGTTTATTTAAACACTAATCTTACAATTTGGTTCTGGGTAGTGTCTAACTCAACCCCATAAACCATAAAATCGGCTTAGCAAGGTCATATCACATACTCTCAACACGCCTCCACTCACACACGAGATAGCTCTAGAGTGAGAATGACCCAATAACAAATGACCCAAAGGCTAGGTAGTTAATCTCAGATAGCGGTGCGTCGCGGCCAACCCCAAAAGTGGGATAGCGCGTTCCGGGATAGGTGAGATAACTGCTATTTTTTGGACAAATTACATGAATAATACTACATAAGCCTATATTTAATGTAAAATTAACAAATGACTCAAACTCTGAAACATTCATAATTAGTAATAAAATTCCACAAGTCTTACTCTTAATCAATACATACATTGAAATACCAAGTCAAGGAAATAAAGATGATGCATATTGAAGTCTTTAACACGGAGTAACAAAATAACTAAATATTAAAACTCAAATGAATGTTCTAGCATAGGAATCAAAGATAAGCATCATCTTCATTAGCATATTCTTCTTCCTAGGTGAAAGTTGAAACAACAAAACAAATAAAAAAGAAATAAGAAATAATAGTGAGATCTCGCTGGGAAACGCTTGGATTAACTATGCCGGGATCTTGTTTCACGCTGTCGCGGTCAGGCACTGCATCGCACCGGGACAGCGGGATCTCGCCGGGAAACGCTGGGATTAACTACCTAACCCAAAGATCTAATAAAGTACTCTGGTATTATCTTAAAATTTAGATTGTGTATAATTCGGACCCACAAAATCAACTCATAATGTGTCGGATACTCATCACTTATAAACTATTTTCCAATCCTATCATATCCAATTCACATGAGACTTTCAATAATTAATGGACGAATAATGAATAATTAGTAAGGATTGAAAATGAATTAACTTAACTACCTGAATTGTGGAGGGTATTGAGGGGATGGATTAGACCACTGAATAACCCGATTATCATATTCATCAGAAGTAAGAGGAATAAAGGTGGGATCTTTAGAAAGAAAATCAAACACTTCTTTCCAGTCTCTAACGTTCTTGGTATGCTCTGTATCATAATAACCAGTTGGATTGATCTCATCTCTTCCAACTTTCTTCTTATCCTCCAAACTCTGAGCAAAGAACTTTCTAGAAGCTTCCTCAAGCTTCTGTCTAAGACTAAGGGACACCCCATGGTTTGTGACTTGAAAGAAACCCCACTCTTTGCATGCAGTTCCAATTTCCTTCACTAAGGTATCAATTGCATATTGATCTGGAGCTGCATGGTGGAGTATAGGGGAGAGGTCAATTTCGGGAATTCCTTTGGCTTCGATGATGGATAGTTTTGGTCTGTGTTGTTGGTCTTGGACAAAAGCTGGGTCCACCTCTCCCATTGTTGTTCTGTTGCTAGAGTTGATAAATCAATGGTTAAGATGGTTTATTGTGTTTCTCTTATATAAAGGTTGTTTACAAAATGACAAAAAATGTGTGTAGGAAAATTGTAAATGCAGAATCAGCATTATTGGCATTGTTAGTCCAAGTACATACAATGAATCTGGACTAGTTTTGGCATATCCAGACTTTTTCCAATCACATTTTGAAATTCAACTTATATTAATAGTGTGTGTATTTTTTTTAAAGATGCTAGCGGCAAAACTGAGTGTGCACGGAGAAGAGGGGTATTACGGGTTCGAACTCGCGCCCCAACATATCAAGTGTCCCTGCAGTCTTTTACCGTCTAAGTTGTACTTATGAGATTGTATGTATCTTAACTATATCGGTTGTGTTATTTGAACACCAAAATACAAACACCATACAAATTTATCTTTATCTCTCTCATAGTTTTTATCTTTTACAACTTGCGTTTATTTCAAAAATACACAAAAGAAGGACAGTATTTGATAACAATATTCTGATGTTCAAAAATCATTTCTCATAGTGTATATATATATATATATATATATAGGATTTAATTATAGTTTTATAAAATTTTGAATATATTATTTTTGGTCTCTGGAAAAGTTTTACATGTTGTCTGCTCATGTATTTATCAAAAGACTTAAAACACTTCATATTTATACTTTTCAGAAACTAAAACCCTATGAAAAATTTATGGTAAGCTAACATTTATATATCTCTAATTTTATTGTAGTAGTAGTACAATGGTTTAGATTGGGATACCGGAGAAATATTATAAAGAATGTTTACAATTCGATTTTTACAACTAACATTTATGCTTCTCCTACCAAAAAGCACCAAAAAGATAAATTTTGGAACGTCCAATCTTGAACGAACGATCAAGATGCGTGTGACTGTGCAGTCACAACACAACCCAGATCCCAATCTTACCATTGGGCTAAGGTTCTCACTTCATCCTCTAATTAAGAGGTTAAATTAATTAAGCAATTAATAAAATTGGGAAACAATAAATACAATAATTATCAGGCCACAAGTCAATAAATTTTTTATGTTTTTGGGAATGCACATGTAGTACCTGAATGATATCACAAACATTAATAATGTAAGCATCTCGGACGAGCTTTACCAGAACCCTTTGTTGATCTGTTTTACGCTTCACTTCAAGTCCTCCAACCTAATCTTGGGCAAGAATGGTTAAGGGACCAGAGTCCTTATGTGGACCAACACCAAGAGCAAGGTGAGGGTAAGGGCATGGAGGATAGTGGTTAAGTAAAGCTAGTTTGATCTTTGATGAAGAATTCTTCAAACCTCTTTGCTTCCTTGATTCTGAGTGCCTTAGACTGAGAGGCATACCATTGCTGCTATAGAGATTATTGAATGGGTATAATAGAGTTAATGGTTGCTGTTAAATGCTCTACAGTTTCGTAAATAACATCAGAACAAGGATGTGTTTTATCTTCTACAGAGAACAAATGAATATTGTTGTTCAACTCTATCCAGCTGCACCCTGGATCTTTTCTCAATTCCAAACTCTGCAATCTCTTCCTAATTTTTGTCTTCTTCCCCCATCTACCTTGTAATGCATACATGTTTGACAGCATAACAAAAGCAGATATTGGATTTGGATCCAAACTGAACAACTTCTCAGAAGCTCTCTCTCTCACTTCCACGTCGTTCCAAAAACACGAGGCATTAAGCAAAGCTCCCCAAATTACACCATCTGCTTCAACAGGCATTTGTGTGAGAAACTCTTCTGCTTCTTTCACGCGGCCTGACCGTCCAAGAAGATCCACCACACATGTGTAATGTTCTATTGTTGGGGTTGCTTTGTAGCTTTTCTGCATTGAGTGGAAAATTTTCAAACCTTCATCAACTAGACCGGTATGGCTACAGGCAGAAAGAACAGCAACAAAAGTAGCAGCATTTGGAACAACCCCTTGAACTAACATCAAGCGGAAGAGCGAAATTGCCTCGGATCCATGTCCGTGATATGCATAACCATTTATAAGAGCTGTCCATGCTGCTATATTGGGTGAAAATATGCTGGTGAATGACCTTTGAGCATCAGCCAAGCGACCACATTTGGAATAAAAGTCAATTAGAGCGGTCCCAACGTAAACATTTGCCTGGTACGGAGTTTTGGCTAAGTGAGCATGAAGCAACTGTCCTTGTTGAAATGAACAAAGACATGCGCAGGCACGAAATAGGACAGAGAACGTTGATCTGCTATACTCTATTGCTAATCTGCGCATAGTCACATACAACTTTAATGCCTCATCGTGCTGACCGTTATGAATGTAACCCGACATCATGGAATTCCACGTTACACAGTTTCTTTCAACTTTAGTTTTGTCAAAAATCTTCACAGCTTCATCAAGTTCACTGTTTTTGGAATACACAGAAATCATAGTATTTAAGGAGGTTAAATGTTTGAGACTCATTTTCTCGAACAACTTTTTCGATTTTTCAAACTGACCACTCATCGCATAACCTTTAATCATCAAGTTATAAGAGATGGGATTTTTCTCTCTCAATCTATAAAAGATCATCTCAGCTTCTTCAATCCTCCCCATCGAGACAAGACCACCAATCAGCGAGTTAGCAACATTAAAACAAGCTTCTGCTGCCATGCTCTCATAAACTCTCTTGGCATCATCTACATTCTCACAAACACAATAAAATTCAGCAAGTGCACCACCAATTGAGTTATCAAAATCAAAACCTTCCTTAATGCAAAGTCCATGAACAACCTTCCCTGCATACAAAATCCTAAGTCTAGCACATATCCTTATAACACAATCCAAAGTAAACTCATTAGGCAACACCTCAGAACTCCTCCTCATACACCCAAACAAATCCAAAGCCTTCTCACACCCATCTTCTCTCTTGGCATAACCCGATATCAACGTAGTCCAAGCCACAACATCCCTAACAGGCATCTTTTCAAATATTTTCATGGCATCGCACATCATGTCACGCTGCACATACCCTGCAAGCATCAAACTCCACAAGACATGATTCTCATCACGAAGCTCCTCAAAAACCAACTCAGCTTCTCCAATTCCAAAGCAGTGCACATAGAAATACAACAAAGCACTCCCCACAAGGCCAAACCTTTCGTGACCAGATTTCAAAAGGAGTGAATGAACCTGTCTTCCAAGAAACAAAGACTCAGCGTGTGCGCAAGCGCTTAAAACTGCGGAAAAAGAAATCTCATTGAACTTGACGCAAGAGCGGTGCATGAAGGAAACAAGATTCAGAGTTTCGGTGTACTTCTTCCATTGGGAGTAGCCAGAAATCATGGTGTTCCATGAGGAAATTGTTCTAAGCGGCATTTCATCGAACATGTGGCGTGCTTCTTTGAGTTTCCCTGTTTTGGCAAGATGAGCGATGGAGATGTTGGTGGATATCACGTGAGAGGGATGGGGTTCCGAAGCTTGCAAAAGGGTCGTGAAAAGTTGAAGTTTTTGTTTCCGTTTCCAAATGGTGCTCACTGGGCAGAATCTGAGATATAGGGTCATTTTGCGGGAAACAAAACATGGTGTTTATGCGAGGGTTAGTCGTTACCTCATCAGAACAAATTGTGTAATATTGTCTTTAGAGAAAACAGCTTCTCTTAATTATGAATGAAATTATATATTTAAAGATTTAGGTGCATATTTTAAGACTTAAAAAATATAATTTTCTTATATTTCAATGGATCGCACTATAGAAGTGCGACTGTTCTAAATTTTTTTCACATATCACAATTGAAAAATCTCACAATTCGCAAATGTAATCCATCAAAGTATGAAAAAATGGTGTGGATAATCTTACTTTTAAAATGCGACGCTATTGAAAAAATGTTACTTCAAAAAATCGTATTTAGGGTATAGAGATCTTGTAAGTGTCTGAAGGTAAATGTAGTAAAAAAAATTATTCAAAATAGTTACTTTAATTTGATGTTTTAAATTAAACATCCACATAAATAATATTATTTTTTAATTTCTTTAAATATATTTGTATTTAAAAAAAATAGCCACATAATGATCACATCTAATTGAATAATTCACTTTATTGAATAGAGAAAATCAATGATAAATATTATTATGTAAACATGCATAACAAATTATGTACGATAAAATATCAATAATATTAGTCTTCAACAATTGAGATTATTAATTTTGGTGATGCAACCTTAATTTCTATGTTAACAAATGCTATTTTTTCTTAATGGCAAAGAGAGTATATAGATACAGATTAAAGTATAAATGGTACTCAAACCCTTAAAAAAATCAAAGAAAGTACAATAAAACATAGCACAAATAAGAAATAAGAAAGGCAAAACAAATAAATCACTACAAAGCAAAGACAACACCTAACAGAAGGAGAAAGAGAACAAGAAGCAAAACTGGTGCAAAAATCCCTAAGCAACCAAAAGGGCTACCAAGTGGAAAGATGGAAACACTTACAACTTCAAGAACATAAGACTAAAAGACCAACTATAGTAGTGATGAGGCACACAACCAAACACTACACTTAAAAGGATAAAGAGGGTTCCACTACCTACTTGTAAAAAGAATAAGACAGTCTGAACTACTAGTCAAAAACCACTTTGATAAGGAAATTTGAACTCGATTCACCATCTGCTCCACAATTAGGATTGTGGACCCTATCAAAGAAGATGACATCATTTCGCGACTTTCAAATCGATCACACCACTGAAACCAATCTATTTTATGATCCATCATCGTATAATATTAGTGATAGATATTTAAATCTCTAAATCATTTATTATATATTGAAATAAGTCGGTCTTTTAATTTTTAAATTGACTTCAATAGCTCAAAAGATTAATCTTCGCAAGAATACTTTGATTCATCCAAAATAAATCAAATTTATAATTAAAAAAAAAGAAAATTACGTGATATATTTAAAAAAAAAACACAATTTACATCACATCCAATTCGATCAGATCTTCAATACTCACTGAAATTACACAATATGGGAATTAAGAAAGGCAATGACCAAAGTAAACAAAACAAAAAATAAAAAAACTTTACAGGCATTCCATTCATATGGAATGTATAGCTAGCCTACTTACTAAGACATTCACACCATTAATCCTTCTCTATAAAAAAAAAGGAATAAATATGGAAAAGGGTAACTGATCATCAATCTGTTTCATGATCTGGTACTTCAGAATACCATGCAGGGGACCTTCCCATGGTTCTAAGAAGTCTGGTATATGATGAATCAGGCATTTTTGCTTGCTCCTCTTCCTTCATCTCATCAGCAGATTTTGGCAATCCATCTGGTCTAGGACAAAGTTTTTGTTCTTCCTCTGATTTTATTTCTTTGGTTAAATTGAAACCATTCTTCTTCAATTTGTGCATTAGTGCAATTCCATGCAAACATCCTATTAAGGATTTTACTCCACCAATCTCAAGAATTAGCCTCTCTATCTCTGCCTTTGGTGACTCCTTCTGTACAAATTGTGGGGAGGAATAGAATAGTTAATGAATGTTCATTAATATCTAAGCATAATTAAGGTACAAAAGATTTCTTTTTCGTGTTTTCTCCACACAAAAAAACATAGGTTGTGATCTTGAAAATCAAGTCAGTGAAGTGTTTATAAGAAAATTTGTTTGTAATTGAAGGCTTGTACCATATGACAGTGTATTCTCATAAAACATGTCATACATGGAAAATGAACCAAAAATCAAAGAGTTAATCAAAGGCAACTTTTAATCTAAAATCGGATATTTGGTCTCTAAAATTAACAAAATTCACTATGACTCTTGAAATTAAATATCCTCAATAACATTAGTCTTTTTGGTAAATTGGCTAATCTGAGAATAGTAATATCATTAATTATTATTTTTTAAGAATATAGAAGATGTATTGTCAATTTTAAATTATTTTACAGTGACATCCGAACATCTTGTATTTTGCCAAATCACAAAAGATATTTTGAAATTAGTTGCATAATATAGTAAAATGGTTGTTTTTTATTATAGATGAAACTGTAAGTGCATAAAAATAAAACTAATTTAATAAAGTTACGAGTTCGTTAACAACCTTAATTTTTTGTTTGAGTTCATTAACAACCTTAAAATTGAAGGGTTAAAAAATGTTTTTTGTTTGTGTGTGTGGATTTCTCTCTGTGTGTGTGTCATGTGAACTACCTTAGCATGATTTAGGCTTGATTATGCTTTATTAATATATTTTTTGCCTCTTCAAACAAAGCAACCTTAATGTTTTTACTTTTTTTTTTATTCAGTTTAAATTTTAAAAGAGCCAAATCTATCTTCCTATGTTACCTGTGGTAACAAAAGGAAATCTCATGGACTTGTATTTTCTACCTATCATTCTTTGAGTATTTTTAAAATAGAATACTCAACAAAGCTATACTTTCGGAATCTTTAAAAGGCAAAAAAAACACTAAAACAAAACACACAGACAGAGAATCAGGGAAAACGCCATATCTTTCAACGAATTGTGCATCTCAAAGAAGCAAAGAAATTAGATCAACAATAACTACACAACACAAGAAGAAGATAAAAAAAAATTAAAAAAAAAAAA
>JBBPBQ010020323.1:58583832-58635429 GCA_037974755.1 Cicer yamashitae
AAAAAAAAAAAAAAAAAAAAAACATACTTCAAGATCTTTCAGCTCAAAATAAGCCTGCCAGCAACTATAAGATTCATCGCCCTCAAGTGTTGAACAATAATCTGCCACACACAAAAATCGTAAGTGAAAATGAAATTATGAAAATAAAAATGAATCCAAATAAATAAATTGATAGACCAAAATAAAATTATTAAAAAAAAAAACAAATAAAAGGGGTATTCATAAGTCATAACCGTTATAAAGTTGTGACATTTGAGAAAAAGAAGCGATGAAATGAGAAAAGGAAGAAAAAACGCAACGCACCAGAGAGTTCTTTCTCAGATTTTTGAATCAAGGGAGGGTCTTTAGCGAGTCTTTCAAACTTGGTTCGGCTAAAAGGTTGAAGTTTAGGGATGAAAGAGTTGTTTTTAGATGAAGAACAAATAATGGAAAAAGCGAGTTTGGTTGAATAGGTTCGGTTGCGATGAAGATCGTGAGGAGAAGAATAAGAAGAAGGAGGAAGTAGTGTTGAATTCATGGTACGGTGTTTTTGTTGTTCTGAAAAGAAAGATAATGCCGTTAAATATTGCGAAATTCTGTTGGGGATTTCTCTATTTGGATAAGGATGATATTTTCTAAGATATTTTTATTGGTATAATGTCTGCCAACCATAGCTGCACTTAGAAAAAAAAATGTTCATTATCCTTTTTTTTTTTAATGCACTTTATAAAACAGGGGGCCACAGCCCTCTTTTTCAGTAATAAATAAGTTAAATATAATTTTGATTATTTATTTTTTATTTAGTTTTTGTTATTTATCTTTTATAAAAAATATATTTTTGTCTTTTTTATATCACAATAAATTTATAGTAATATTTAGTCATTAGAATTTCTTCTAACAATCGTCAATATGTGTATATTATAATACTCTTTTAAAATAACATTCATTTAATTTAATAATAGATTTGTGTTTCAAATAAACTCTTCTTGCTTGCTTTAAAACATATATGAATAATTTGAAATGAATCACATTTTTAAGAGTTTTATGTATTTTCATCTTATCTTTGTTAAGTTTGTACACTTAATTTTTATAACTGATTTAAGATTAAACTTCAACAATTCATAATATTAATTTTTGAAATAGTTAAAATGAATAGGACTAATATTCATCATTAATAAAAGATAAATGACAAAAAAAAATAATGACCAAAATGAATATTTAGTGAAAGATAAAAGATCAATAGTATATTTAAGTTTAATATATAATATTCTTGATATATTTTTTATAAAAAAATGACCAATTGTAATTCAATTGTATCTTATAAAAAAAGGCCCAAGAAGTAATAATGTAATAATAACCTTGACTCTTATATTTGTACTCTTCAAAATTTTATTCACGCATTCATTGTCTCATTTTCTCTCTATTTTTCTTCTAATCACATAATCAGTTTATAATATTAATATCTTTATTTCTTTCTCTCTATAGTTATGGTCAAATTAAATAGGTGTTTAGATGTACACTAAATACTTTCTAAGTAACTTCCACTTGGTTTTAAAATTATTTATTTATTATTGCGAACTATGTTTAAAAATAGCATGAAATTCTAACAATGATCAATAATATATCTTCAAATTATAAGTTAATAGTTATCTCTGTCTTTATATTTGAGACCATAATCTATTTGGTGTCGATTAGATAAGTTGAATTTTTACTTTTAAGGGGTGCATTTATTTATTTTTTATTTTAATATTTGATTGAGTCATTGTCTAAATTGTAAAGACCAAAAAGACCATTTTTAAAAGTGTTGTTGATCTTCATTCTAATTTTGGGTGATTCTTAAACATTAGTTAATTGTGGACCGTCTATAAAGATAATACACCGTAGTATTCGCAATACATACACGTCAATAAATAATTTTAAAAAAATATTCTTAACTATTTATTATATCATTTTACATTTTTTTTTATCAATCAATGATTAAAGATCAATTTGACAAAAAATAATTTACTATAATTTTGAATTTTGAAAACAACAAAAACAAAAGCAACAAAAAATACAAAAATATCACTTAAAAAGGACAGAAAGTATATAATATAGAAAATAAGTTAATAAATTTATAATTTATTTAAAAAAATAATATTATTGTGTGAGGATTAATTTATATAGTTACATCTAAATCACAAAAGTATAAACTTATGAAACAAAAAGATTTTATCTTTTTTAAAGTAGAGCATTAAAACTCTTAGAGGTGATCTTAAATTTGTTTAGTTTGAATTTTTGTTTTGAATTATCTTAAACCTAGAAATAGTATCTGACTTTCTAGCTTGAATTATGATCTGTTATCATTTGAAGTCAGTATATCTTGAATCAGTTTACTCTATTCCTACTCCTAATTTTTAATAGTGTATGTCAATCAAATTTAAAAGATTTTTTTATTTATTAAACATGCCAAATAAATAATGATTCATTAATTATCACAAGTTGGTCTGAGTCGTAAGAGACTTATACCTCTTCCACAAGTGGTTAAATATTTGATCTTCAACCATATTTTCTTCGAATTACAACTCCACGTCTATTTAAAATGAAATCTCTAATACCAGCACCACTAATATTAACTCGGACCCATCCTGACATTTGATTTCCATTTAATATATTTTGATAAGCTTTATCCTCAAAGTTTATTGAGAATTTGGGGATTTAAATTTTTGAATTTAGAAGAAATGGACGTAATATTGATGCTATTTGAAAGTATATTTGAGTAAATATTTTTGTTTCGGTTTAAGGAAAATGGTTTGTCACATAAGTATTTTTTAGTTTTAAAAAACATAGACGTAATATTGATACTATTTGGAAGTATATTTGAGTGGATATTATTATTATTTGGTTTAAAGAAGAAGACGACGATGAAGATTTTCATCATCTTTTTTTGGGTTTTTTATTTTATTAAAAAAATATTATTTAGTAAAAGAATAAAAATAGTATAAACAAAATAATATTATTAACCATTATCTTATATGTGGCTTGCTGCATAAGTATTTTAAAAAAAATAAAAAATAAAGTCGATACATTATAACCAAATAAGATAAATTCTTCAAATATAATTTTACTTATTTTGTTTTCAACAAATTCAACATATTAGGTAAAACTACATGTTTTTAATTTAATTTAAAGTTTGCAACAAATTCTTTATCATTTTATTGTGTTAAATTAGTACGTTTTACGTAAATTATTTTTTATATTTAAAAAATCAATAAATTTATGATTACTAGTAGTCTTACTCGATCATTCAACAAAAATAAATTACATATCCATGTCATAATATTTAAATTAATTAAATAAGATTTTTATAATAACTAACTCATCAAAATTAACAAGATAATTTTTATATTTTATCTAAGATAACAACACCTTTGTTTTCAACTTTGAACGCTGAGTAACTAACCCTTCTTTATGATCTGTAACCAAAAGTAAACTAAGTGTGTATTAATTGAGTGATAAAAAATTGCCACTTGAGTTTCGAGCAATTTCACCATCAATTTAAAAATTTAGTCCACAATAATTTATTAGCGATTTTGGTGGTTTTTTTTTAACAGAATACTAATGAAAGTTAATTCAACCTTATATAAATATTTTAAAGATAAATTAATTAAAAGAATAAATTATAATTTAAAAGTCTAAATTAAATTAAAGAAAGTAGTGTAATTTACTAGTTATATATATTTTTATTATGTGTATATTATTCGTAAGAAATAGTGGTCTTGGCGAAGTTATACGAAAGAAAATTGAACGTATTACATGTCACGCACGTTACCATTATCATTATTATTATCGTCACCACCTCCAATTCGAATTCAACTTTGGTCGTGTTGGACTGGTCTGGTCTGGCGTAAAGAAAGAAAGAGGACCAACTCATAACCCACGAAGAATATTCTTCGATAATCAAATTCCAGTTGTTACTGTTTCTTTCTTCCAAAACCACCGAAGCAAAACAAGAGCAGTAGACCTAGAAGAATGATTTCAAACGTTGTTGTTTGATTCCGTTCCGACGTGGCTGTTAATTATTTCCAACAATGAAGCCCATCGAGAGTTTCAATGATCTGATCCATGAGGCCAAGCTTCGCACTCTCTGGTGGGCCCTCTCTATTTTCGCCGTTACTTATTTCCTCACCAGTAAGTCTTTCTCTTTCTCTTTCCTTTCATTTGATTTTTTCACTATATACTATTTTATTGTTATAATAATCATTCCTAATTTCTTTATCAATCTTATAAATTTGATCTATTTTGTTTGCTTACTCTTTATTATTGCTGGGTGCTACTTTAAGTTCATTGCCAATACTCATGAATATGAAATTCCTTAGATGCATTGAACTTACTCTGATTGTTTAGTTAGGACTATTCTGGTTTTATTATAAAAAATGTAAACTACTCTAGAGAGAGAATTTTAGAGTTATGAAATGTTCTATTTTCTGAATTGTTGCTGTGATTACAATTGAGGGTGATCTATTTATAGATTCACCAAAGGACAAGGGGATCTAACTAACTTTAGTTAGTTAGTTACTTGGGGAATTATAGTATAGGTGTGGTGTAACATAAGCTCTCATGAGCCGGAGTAAACCTACTCCTTTAATAGTTATGTTTGACTTCAAAATCAAATGCAGTGTTTCTGTCTTTGTTTAAAAGGAAACAAGAAAGTTTTTATAGTGTCTGTGGTTCAATTGGTGCGTTTCCCCCCCCCCTTTGTACTCATGTTTTGTGTGATGATTATGTGTGTCTCACAGATACAAGTAAATCAATGTGGATGAATGTACCAATGTCAATTCTATTTGTTTGTGCTCTGCGCATTCTTGTAAATAATGTGGAGTTTCGTTGGAAGGTTAAACGGCCTAGATCAAATACATATCTATCTCATTTGGAGAAAAAGCAGTTGTCTTTGAATGATCCTCGTCTCTCCAGTGCGCCTTCGCAGACAAAGTGGAAGAGGAAAATTGATTCTCCTGTCGTGGAGGATGCAATGGGTGATTTCATTGATAAGATTTTGAAGGATTTTGTGGTTGATTTGTGGTACTCGGAAATTACTCCAGATAGGGAGTTCCCTGAGCAGATACGTGCAATAATCATGGATGTTCTTGCTGAAATATCAGCAAGGGTTAAAAATATAAACCTTGTTGACTTGTTGACTAGGTATGTTGTTTTTCCTTTACTATAATTTATGCTAAAGAGAAAGTATTATGAAAACTACTAACTGTCTTCTGATTCGTTTACATTCAGGGATTTAGTTGATTTAATAGGCGAACACTTGGAACTTTTCAGAAGAAATCAAGCTTTTATAGGTGTCGATGTTATGAAAACATTATCTTCAGAGGAGAGGGATGACAGATTGAAATTTCATTTGTTAAACTCTAAGGAGCTTCATCCAGCACTAATATCTCCTGAGAGTGAGTACAAGGTGTGAGTGAATCAGTGGAGTGTTCCGATGTTATATACGTTTCTTTCCAGAATTATTTCTTTTATCTTATATGATGAATGCTGTTTTTGTAGGTTCTTCAGAGGTTAATGAGTGCACTTTTAGCTACGGTACTGAAACAAAGAGAAGCGCAGTGTCCCGTGATTCGCTCAATATCTCGGGAACTTTTGACTTGCTTGGTGATGCAGCCTATTATGAATTTGGCAAGTCCTGGGTATGTTGTTGCATCATATTCAAGATTTGAATACAGTCTTTTAAGTTGTGTTATTTTATAGGGATCAAGTATTTTTTCCTTGTTAAAAACATGTTTAGGGCCCACTTGGTTAAGTCGGCAGAAAGTGGGAGTATTCAAAAAAGAGGGAAGAATGAATTTTCAAACATTGTTATGGCGCAGAGTAAAGAATATACTTTATTGTCCACCTCCTCATATTTATGTTATGTCTTTGTCAAACAAGTCCAGAGTGATTCTATTCTGTTTGGGCTGTTTTTTATTTATCTAAAGTTGTGGAATTAAAACTATGAAACTAGAAAAAGTGTGAGGACATTGATGATAATCTTGGAGGTTGAGAGGTGAAATGGCAGCTACTAGAACAGTAGCAAGTTTCATATATTTTGAACGTTAAAGCATAGTGCAAGGGGAAATCATTACGGGATTTAGGGTGTTAGTAAGTTGAGTAATGAGTAGTCCAGCGGCACCTGCAAAATACTGAAAAAGAATATAAGAAGCTGTAACTTAATAATACGTTTTATGGAATATGTCTGAGATGTGCCGATCCTAATCACCGTGTTTCCATTTTGAAACAATGATTTGTTTTTTTTTCCCCATCTATCATTCCCTCCTATTCTATAATGCATAGGTATGGGTACGGTACCAAGTGTGAGATACAATATTTTAAAAAAAAAATCAAGGTACGGGTACGTCAATAAAAAACATGATATTTTTTATATAATGTAACACGAGAGAGCTAAATTGTTCAATTCCAATCAAAACCTCAAAATAAAAGTTTAAAAAGTAAAATATGTTTTCGTTTACATATCATTATATTTATATATGAGAAAACCACAAATTTCACTTGCAACGGAAGAATGAGATAAAAGGGAGTACCAACTAGTACGTACGAGTACCGGTCTTGGGTATGGACACTTTACAAGTACTCATGCTTCAAAGCTCCTGTTTCATCAAAAACCAATTCCTTAACTTTAAGGTTTATATTTAGGTTTAAAAGAGTAAATCGTATTGTTTAATTGAAACATCATTAACTAACTATCTCATAAAAATTTAAGCTGTTGGGTGAGGACACTTGAATGCTTTTATTCTATATATATGTCTAACATGCCCCCTCATGCAATAGCTCTTTGAGCTTGCAGAGTGGATAATGCATAGGTCATAGGTGCACCTACACCTATCTTGTGCTGAAATTCAACTTTTTATTGATTGAAAAATGAATGGTGATGGCAAGGATCAATCTCTAGACCACTTGGCCATATATGCTCCTATACCATGTTGTGAACCAATTATACCAAAAGGTTATGCTATTTGGTGAAGAAATGTGGATGATTTTATGCAATTTTTGAAAACGTTTTAATACAGAAACTTATCAAAGTAGAGCATTTGCTTCCTGATATAAAAAAGAAACTTATCATATTGGTCATCTATGAAACGGGAAAATTGGGTTAACTTTTTTCAACTTTGTTTCTTTTAGTTTTTGCAACTTACTTGTAATGAAATATGCATGTCTTTTTTTTTATCAGGTTTATAAATGAACTGATTGAATCCCTTCTACTTCTCCTCAACAATGATGGTAAAAAGTGGATGGCTGGTGATCAGTCGACTAATGCAGCAAGTCATCATCACGGTCATTCTGTAGCTACTGGGGGCAGACATGACAATCTCACAGCCTCTAGCAAGCATCCATCTTTAAATCAAGGAACCGACATGATATTGGCTAAAATGAGTGACCCAGTAGAGACATCTTCACAATATAACGCACTCCATCAAGAATCTTCAGAGGCCAAGCCTGCTGATTGGGCACGAATGTTGGAGGTTGCAACTCAGAGGAGAACTGAAATTCTTATGCCTGAGAATCTCGAGAACATGTGGGCAAAAGGAAGGAATTACAAAAGGAAAGAGAACAAAATTGTCAAAACTGGATTTCAGGATCTTCCAACTAAGAGTCCTGCTACCGACAGTTCACTTCCTTATCAAAAAATGGCCCAGGAAACATTAGCGAGTAAACGTGGAAAGTATGAAGCTGCAGAAGGGAAGTCTTCTCCACCTCCAGATCCGCTACAAAGAGTTGCTATTGCAAATAGTTCAGAATCTTCTCATATCCGTGACAAGCAATTATCTTTTGAGGGAGAGCTTGGAATTGATAAAGTGAAAGAGGGTACAAAGGATTCTTCTTCTGAAGGGTATAAAAGTTCACTAAAGAGGTCTAGCAGTGCTTCTGCCTTGGGAATCCAACCTAATAAAGAAGGTGGTTCCATTATTTCAGAGTTTTACAACCCGGAATTTGAGAGGCACAGTGAAGGATTTCGGGGAAAGAGTTCTTCTGATATGATAATTAGGAAAGAGGGGCAACTAGTTCCAAAGCTTAGGTGCCGGGTATGCACTTTTGGATTTAATTGTTTTGAGATATAGTATTCTATAAAGCACATTGATTTAGAATCTATTTGTTTTACTTGTATACCCTTTTTCTATACATAAGAATGGATGTCATTTCTGATAAAATATTTCAATGTGAGTACTTGTTGATTGTTGTGTTTGTCTACTTAAACATTGCAGGTTATGGGGGCGTATTTTGAGAAAATTGGGTCCGCATGTTTTGCTGTCTACTCAATTGCAGTGACTGATGCACAGAATAGAACTTGGTTTGTGAAAAGAAGGTTTACGGTTTACTTCTTTCTTACATTTTTATAGAAATGAGAGTGCACAAATTTTATTTGTTTAGAATTTGAAATTTTACTAACAATTTGATTTGAACTGGGTTTATACAAGGCTGTAAATAAAATGCCAGGGTAACTGAGTTCTATTTTCTTGTCTTATCTTTCTCTTTCCCCTATTTTGAGTTTAAATTGCTCTTTCGTATAGAATAAATAGATTCAAATCTCGAAATTGCTTGTTCCATCTTTATCTCTGTACTCTGACTTTATCATAGATGACTTAAACTGCTCCATGATACAAAATAAATATGATAAAGTCTTACCATCTTTATATGTGTGCCTTGACTTTACCATAATATATTTTGGTGGTATACAGATACAGGAATTTTGAGAGGTTGCATCGACAACTTAAAGATATTCCAAATTACACATTACATTTGCCTCCTAAAAGAATATTTTCCTCAAGCACTGATGATGCCTTTGTACATCAACGATGCATTCAGCTTGATAAATATCTCCAGGTATTTTATTCCTTGTTGCAAAAATGTACATTTAAATAGATAGTTTCCTTGCTGTAGTTTTTAATTAGGTGTTTGGTTAAATTATGCTGTCTTACTTCAGGATCTCCTATCAATAGCTAATGTTGCTGAACAACATGAAGTATGGGACTTTTTTAGTGTTTCCTCAAAGGTGTGTATCTGTTTAATGTTTCTTATCATTACTTTTGATGAGTTACCTTTGTATAATCTCTCTTAGTAATTTTTGGGCGTGAAAAATGACAATCTAACAAACTGTTGTTTTGTTTTATTCTCAAAGAACTACTCTTTTGGGAAACCTTCTTCAGTGATGAAGACCTTGGCAGGTATCCAGTTCTTAGTTGTAAAATTTTGGTTTTATGTCATAAAGTTTAAGAATTCAGCTGTAGCTATTCTATGTATGGTGGCCTCTCTTGTCAATCTTCTCTGTTAATAGAATGTTTGATTGGTTATTCTATTTTTTGTACTTTTGAAATCATAAAAAAGCCTAGTTACCATTAAAATATGATAAGAAGAAAGATTGAATAGAAGTGGGAGAAAAAGCTTCATCCTATGCCATTCTAGTATGCTTTTTCTCTGTTTTTTTTGAGGATTCAATCCCATAAGGTATCAACTTTTCTGTCATTGTTGCGGGTAGGCTGAGCAGGATATAAGAGTCCATGCAACTACTTTTCTGTCTTGTTCTATGATGTTTTGTATGTGTTGGGTTCAAGTGTGAGTGATTAAGTCTCTTGTGAATCTTGAAGTATTTAGTCCGTTGTTGCTCCTGTGCTCCCCCGAACTCCCCAATAAGTGGTACCAGAGTCATGGTTCGGCTTGGTGGGCGAGCGAGAGTGAGATCTTAGTGTGGATCAAGTATAGTGATGTGGGTGACCCATACTTGAGGGGGAGATTGTTGGAATTCAAGTGCGGGTAATTAGTCTCACATCAATTTAAAATAGAGGAAATGTTGGATATATAAGAGAGGTGATCCATATACTTACTGCCTTAAGGTTTTTGGTGGAGATGGGGTGTCAAGGTCTCTTTCGGTGGAGACTTGCTCTCGTTCCCCAGGATCCACATCTCATCTCAAAAGAGACTTTGACAGCACATCTCAACCCAAAACCTTAAAGCAATGGGTATATGGGTCACCTATCTTATATATCCAACAATTAACACGTTCACAGTCGATGTGGGGCTTAACCACTCACACTTGAACCCAACAATCTCCCTTTCAAGTGTGAGTCTCCCACATCCTATACTTGTACTGCCATTATTACCAATGGGACGCGCCTCTTGACTACACTGCTAGGAAGACTTTTGATACAAGGATCTAATACCAGGATCCACTCTCGCTCCTCCACCGAGCCGAACCATAGCTCTGATACTACTTGTTGGAGAGTTCGGAGGAGCGTGGGAGCAACAACGAGCCAAATGCTCTAGGATCCATAAAAGACTTTGATACCACGTTCATAGCCGATGTGAGACTTAACCACTCACACTTGAACCCAACAGTATGATATAACATTTTTGTGTTGAAATTAAGTGTGGCTCTTCTATGCCTATTATAGCAAATTCTCCCTTCAATGAATATATTTATCCCAAGTTGATAGAAACTGTTTAGCACATAGAGCTTTTTCTTTCATTTTCTTTGTAATATATGAACTGGATTGCTATATGTACCTATTTATAAGAAGATTAAGTATTTACTACTTGTTTATTCAAACTTAGTTTTCTTTGTTTATAAATCAAGTATTTATTTTTTTAATTTAATCCTAAATTTGTAAAAGGTTTTCTAAATGTAGAGGTTTTTTTCTTACGGTTCTATGTACTGATTCCAAACACAATGTTTGAATGTCTTAAATCTACAGTCAATGTAGATGATGCTGTGGATGATATTGTACGACAGTTCAAGGGGGTTTCAGGTGGCTTACTGCGAAAAGTTGGTGGATCACCAACCCTCATCAATGAAGGAGCTTCTACATCTACAACATTGTACTTGCCCTGGAATGCAGATGAATTGGATAAAAGTACCTCAAGGCAAAGTACTACAGCAAGTGTGTTAAGTTCTGACACCGAGGAAGGTGATAGGAACAGTAATTTAGGCCATGATAATATTGATAGAGAAGAAGTACAAGGTAATGAATGGCAATCCGAGAATGCTTTGATCTCGAAGGGTTATCCATCACTGGTAACAGATGATACTGAAGAGTCCAGCAACTTGGAATTTGATAGAAAGCGTGATCTGTTGGTGGAAGCTAGGGTTAGCAACAATGTTCCAGCTACAAATTTTGTTCTTAGTAATGATAATTTGGGGGATCTTGTTGGAGTGCCACCCGAGGTATGTGTTGTCTGCTGAGCTTGCTTTTCTAATTTACACTTTGCATTATGTTTAACTGTTGATTGAGAAACTTGGTTCTCTGCTCCGTAACTTATTAGCTGGTCATTTTTTCTGGACTTTATTGCTGACTCAATTGCCGCATGCTTTGTCAAGCTAGGAATGCCATTTATAACAGAGCCATAATGAAAACCGTACAGCATTAATACTTTCTACGTCCATTGCCCTATTATATTCCTTTATGAAAAAAATAGCTCCAAATAAAATGAGCAAAAGAATCTGCACTTTTCCAAGTTTATTCATTAGCATGCTAAAAGCTTGGTTCATTTTCTTGCATGAGCTGTTGTGTTGTCCATCAGATGTATCCACCAAATTTGAAGAAGCTGAACTATTATGGGGCATCCTAACTTTCATAGAATTGTTCTGGTCTTTTTTTTTGGGTGTTAACCGTCCGGTTCCTAGGGGAAAGGGACACTGAAGTTCGGCTGTGAGACAAGTAAAGTTTGGCAAAAAATTGTTCCAGTTAAGGTTTAACTCGGATTCTTCAGAACGATACGTCCTTCACTGAAACTCATTAACCACTTGGTTACTTGTTTTGGTCTTTAAAACTCTATTACCCCTAATGTTTGCGAAATGCTTGGGTGGGAAGTTGTTTCCAATATCTTATTTTATCTTTCACGAATCAAAAAAAGAGAAGCATGGGGCAAACATATCGGTGTTCAGGAAAAATGCTTGGTGGTGTACTGGAGCCCTTCATTTTCCCCTTCTATCCAAAGGGAAAGAATAGTGATTTGAGAACCTGGAGAAAGCAGGAAAGGAGTTTTACTTGGGATTCCACAGGATTTTTTTGGATCTTTGCATTCCTTTTTTCTTCATTTTTTTAATGAGAACTCTTTTTGGGTTTAATATACATTTTATGAACATTAATAAGCTTGATATTTTTTGCAGTGGACCCCACCTAATGTTAGTGTCCCTCTTTTGAATTTGGTTGACAAGATATTTCAGCTTAAGAAAAGAGGTTGGATAAGGTATACTATTCTATCTGATCATTCTGTAATATTCAAATCAGTAACTGCTAGAAACAATGCCCAACTCTATATCGTCTAATTTTATTTTTATTTTTATACCAATTTGCAGAACCTTCCTTTGGTGTTGCTCTTTTAAATATATTTTTAGCTTGCAAGTTGTCTTAATGTATAATGTAATTTTCCATGTTGTTATAGACAAGACTCATTCCTAGACTTGCATTGCATCCAACAACTCATGATTTTAGAATGACAGATCCTTTTAATATGGTATGATACCTTCACGCTGAAGTGAGTTAGAGTTTTATGCTTGCACCTCTTATTCTTAAATTTAAACTTAAATTTTAGCTCAAGATAGTGATGATTGATCAATCTATGCTTTGTCTATTCTTCAAGCCCTATTTTGTGTGTATGTGGTGGTGCTGTAGATTTTCTTGGTTGATAGGGTGTACTATTTTGAATTTTATTTTCAATCTGATGTTAGAAAAGAGTCTAGATTGCATTTCACCAAGGAGTAGAAATTAATTTCATTTTATTCTCAACTACATATATGCCAATAACCATCAGTAGGTTTCAACATTCTTATGCTGTTTTATTTTTTGTTAATTTTAGGTTAAGTGGATTTGACTACACAAAATACTGAGTCGTGACGCCGTAGATTTAATTTCCTGGATTCGGAAGTAGCTAATATCACCGTTTTTGCTATTTTGCAGAAGACAGGTCTTTTGGATGTCAAAACAGATATTACAGTTGGTGATGGAAGATGCTATTGATGATTGGCTCCTGAGGCAGATTCATTGGCTTCGGAGAGAAGACACTGTTGCACAAGGGATTCGGTGGATCCAAGATGTAAGGATTTTCAAACATCTTTTACTGGGACATTATATGCCAACTCAGATGAACGGAGCTTTTTATGCGAATTAATAGAGTAAACTATGTTACCTGATTATCAATAGCCTGTGTTTTTTTATATTTTCTGTTCGGTGCAAAGAAAATTGAATTGCTTATTTGCTAGTCTTTCTTGTATGAGTCAAAGATTACTGGTGAGGGATAAACTGTCTCCTTAAATTTACAGTTACCTCTTCTTGAACTTCAATGGAATCATCACTGTACAAAAATGAAAAAAATGAAAAAAATTATGTTATGACATTGGCTTGTGCTTATGTTTCATGTTGTGTAACCATGTTTTCAGGTCCTTTGGCCTGGTGGTACGTTTTTTTTGAGAGTAGGGACACCTCAGATAACAAATGGTGGCAGTGATCAAAAGCCTTCTCAGACAATAAGCGAATCCGGGGGGCACAACATCATGAAGCATGAATCTGGGTCATTTGAGCAACAGCTTGAGGCTGCTCGTAGAGAAAGTGACATCAAGAAACTGTTGTTTGGTTAGTTTTATTTTATGTATGATTAATTTGAGATCGGTTGTTACTGGATATATTCTCCCAATTTTGAAACTTCATTTTTAGTTTTCGAACCAGTATATTTCGTTATTTTCTTTGAAGTTGAGTCTGTGAGTGTATAAAAATACCCTGTTAAATTTCTGACTCGTTTGCACGGACACCTCACGGTTTATATGTCATGGTCATGCCCCATGTTTTTCTTGTTGGTAGTTACTCTTTTTACAAATTGATTGTAAAAAAGTAATGTGATAAGTTGTCATAGGTTCAAATTGTTTAATCTAGTTATTACTTCATAGTCATAAAAATGAATAAATTTATATAATGCTAGTCTCAATAAGATAATTTAGAAATTAAGATAATCTTAAAAAATTTCAATGTTACTCTGTGCTGTTATATTGAGTGAGTGACAGCTAAACCTCACATATTCTCGTGTATTTATCAAATGGCACCAACTTTTCCATAATTAATATAACTAGACCACAAGGAGTGTGTTAGTGTAATTGCAAGTTTGCAATAATTGGAAGTAGATGTGGAAGTTGAGCAAACTTTCAGTTCAATCGATGGAGCACTATTTCTGCAACCATAAAAAATATGAAAGGAAATTTTGTTTATAATCTCACTGATTAGTTCAAATTCACGGTTTATCTACACTTTAGATTCTCTTGAAGATGTTTTCTGGTGAACTTAATGTCATAGTTGCCGAAGAAGGTCTTTGAATGTTACAGTATTTTGAAGTTTCTTTCATGCTTTAGAATCTTGTGAGGGTTGAAATATAGCAGTTCTATTCTTGCATTTTTTATATCCTCTGACTTTGACATATGAAGTTGTCTCCCTTTTCATCAGACGGAGCTCCAACAACTTTAGTCAGCTTAATCGGACATAAGCAATACAGACGTTGTGCGAGGGATATATATTACTTCAGTCAGGTTAAATATCTACTCCATTGCTATATTGCATTATTGCTTTATTCACTTGGTGCAAACTTTTTTTTTATGTTTGCATTAGTTTTTGGTGTCTGCTTGAAATGTTTTCTGCTAAACTAACAATTCTATGTCTTGTTGCTTTTTAGTCTACTATATGTGTGAAGCAACTTGCCTATGCAATTCTGGAACTTCTACTTGTCACCATATTTCCTGAGATGAGGAATGTTTTGCTGAGTATTCATCATGAGAATGTGAATGTTCATCCACCATCATGAGAATATGAATGCCTGTCTATGTTGTTGTACATGAAATTGGGAAGACCATGTTTTGGTTGTTTGGTGCCATAGGTGCAAGAACAAGAGCCACGACCGATGATTTGGGAAATTGGCGATTGGATTTGCATCTCTTTCTAACTGTATAAAACTTAGGTATAGGGTTTGTACAGCAACAATCATGTTGTGTCACTATGTTTTGTCAAGGCATATACCCCATTTCTATGGGGATTTTGTATTTGTTACAATTATGGACAATTGCATCTAGTGTAGTGAATATTCTTTATTCGTTAGTTATTGGGATTTGAGGCTCTTTTGCTTAACTTGGTGTTGCTCAATAGTTACTAAAATGTTTTCAATTTTGAGTATGTATCTGGTGAGATGACTTTGACTTTCTTATGAGAAATGAGAGAGAGAAATTAATTCTGTTCTAGGTGATCACTTTAAATGGTCACTTTTTAAAATCACGTGATTTTATATTTTAACATTAATTATTTATTGTATTTAAGTTAATGATTATGACTTAATAAGCCCTTCTTGTTTTGAATGTTGCTTAACATATGGAATATTTTTTAGTATAAAGACTGCACTGACCTGACCTAAAGTAGCATGGGGCTGATTTAAAATTATTATCTTGTGCTGGAAGTAGCTGCAAGATGTACGCTGTCGATCAAATTGCATAGGGTTAGTTAACAAAAATATTGGCACAGGGGTGAAGAGAGGTTTTAGAAAACGATAAAAGTTAAAGAGAATTTTCCTACCATCACATTTTACTTTTTTTTTTTTTTTTTTATAAACTTCTTAAAATACTTTTGTAGGAAATACAAAAATTTTAAATAAAATCGACCTGTTTTTTAATTTCATATCTATATTTTTTTAGATATCATAAGTTTTGTTTTTGAAATTTTCAATATGTAAAAACTTTCTCATTTTTTTTCTATTTCGAAAATTGAGTTTTTAAAATTGTTGGTATATAAAATCACTTCTCAATTTATTCTCAACTTTTTTACATATCGAAAATTTCTGATATCTATTTTTTTTTTTCTATTTTGGAATTTGAGTTTTTTAATATGTTTGTTTTAATTTTGTTAACGTATCAAAAATTTTGTTTTCAAAATTTTTAATATGCAAAATTGTTTCTCAATTTCTTTTTCATACCATTCATTTTTAAAAATTAAATTTTTGATATATCACATTTTTTATTTTTTTTATATACTTGAAATTTAAAATTTTTGATATGTTAATTTTTAAATTGGATTTTTGAAAAACAAATTTTCATACCGAAAATTTGTATTGTGTGGAAAAAAAATGGGTCCAAAAAATTTGAATAAAAATGATAAAGGTAAAATTGATTTTTTCAAGAATTATAGGGTAGGGGTCAAGTGTAGAGGTACGAATCCAATTTTTAAAATTAATTACAACAATATTATTCAGTTTTATTCAATCAATATATTACGAGTCACAATTATTGATTAACATAATTTTAGAAATAGTTATAATAAAAATTAAACATATCTAATGATTTAACAATTGCGATTGACTTGATATATGAATTAAATTATATATATATATATATATATATATATATATATAAATTAATAAAACTAAAAACACTATCTCTAATTTAAAAATAAAATTATCATAAAAAAGACGGAAAGATCATAAAAACAAATTAAATATAAAATTTGACTAGAATGAGCATATTGAATAATTTAAAAATTAACTCTTTAGAGATTTTTAATAAAGATTAAAACTATTTTGTGTTTGTTAATCATAATAAAATCATTTTTTTTTTCAAAATTATCATCTTTCAATAATTATTTTAATGAGAAACTATTCAAAAAATATTTTTATTTGAAGTAATTTTTATATTACAATTTTTTAAAAACGATAACAAACAGATTAAAATTCTTAAAATAATTATTTTTAAAAATATTAATTTTTAAAATTAAGCTAACCAAACAAGCCATAAATTTTATCTGTTGTGTTGAGTAGCGTGAAGAACATTTCATCCCCGGTCGGTAAAGGATTTCCTCCAGTGGGAATCTCTCACGCGGACCAATCTAGACCCTTAATTTTTATAAGTCATTCATCTACGATACAGATTTCGTTGGACCCTGCTTTCAGTGCAGAGGATCCGGTCCCTTCCATACCCCGCTACTAGTATTTGACATGCTTGAAAATCCCGCCATTTTGCTATTAGTATTACTCAAAAAATGAAATCAAAATAATAAAACCGTCCAAAAACTCAAAAGTCACAGAACAGCAGAGAGTGAGTAACAATGGGAATTCGTAGAAGCGAAGAACAAAACGCACCTTCTTCAGATTCTGAAGAAGAAAACGACATTGCCACCACCCAAGCCAAAACGACAAAAACAGAAGCTGTCGTTTCGGAATCATCGCGTTACGAGCAGATTAGGGAACGAAGAATGAAAGAGAACGCTGAGAGAATGAACAAGCTCGGTTTATTAAACCTTTCTCTTAATCTTAAGCTCAACAAAAACAAAACACCACGCCCTCACATCAAGAAAATCGCGTTACCATTAAACCAATCTGAAAGACGTTCTTCTAGGTATTCTATTTTCATTTTTACTTATTACTACTTGCTTCATCAATTTAATACCATCCATTAATTTTTCTAATTATTGATTACTGTATCTACTAGCATGTCACTAGTAATGATATCAAAATTTCATATATTAATTAGGTTACAAACATTTTATAATTCTACTAGAGAAATGATAACAAAACACTATTTTTTAGTGTGTTTGGAAAACCCTAAAATTACCATGGACCAAAAACTATACAATGGAGCTTCTAAAAATCACGGTGGAAGAGCTCTAGACTCATGATAGTGATTGTACGCGGCTCAACCAAATACACGATTATTAGTTGAAATTCAAAGGAGTCAGATTAAATCATGTGGGTCCCTCGTAAATTTGGTGAGACTGATATATGAATTTCAATCAATAGAAGAGTGAATGGAAATATTGTATTTGAGAGTGTATTATATTAATAGCATTTCTCAATTCTGTAATATGGTTATTTTGTTCTTAGTAGTACCTTGGTTGAATTTGTGTGTTGATTGAGCTTTAGTAGATATGGTTGGTAAATAAAAACTTATTTTAGTTTTTATTTTGGTATGTTTGATGGGTTTGCAGAATAATGAGCCTAGCACCAGTTGACTATCGTTTCAAGCGTCCTAAAGCAGAGCCTCAACAAAGTTCATCAAGTAAGAAAAGGAATAGAGTGGAGATTTATATAGAAGAAGGTACAAACCCTGAAGTTTACACTGAAAAGCATGAGAAGCTTCTGGGAGATTGTGAGACTGTTTGGGAATTGTATGTGGATGGATATGATGAGGATGGGGACCGTATATATGATCCAACCAAGGGAGTCAAATGCCATCAATGCAGGTATTACTATATCTTTTTATATTTGATTGATTAATCATTCACTGTGCTCTCACCCTCGCCTTTGAAGGGCTTGTTAGTTTCTATGTATTCATGATAGTTTATTTTAAAAAAGGAATCTGATGCATGTATTGATACAAACAAAGAAGTAACATGCATTCTTTTTTACTAGTTTGTCTGAAGAAGGGAAAGGGAAACTGTTTAACTAAACATGCGTATTTTAGATTGCACATCTTGTTTGCTATACTTAGTACATTCATCTTATTTTATTTTTAATATAGAAGGTCATGGTTTATGTTGCTGTTTTGTTAATAAGTTGGAACTTCGAATGATAAAGCTTTATGCCGAGTCTTAAAATTTAGCTGCTATTTTTTTTTTTTCACGTTTAGTAGTTCTAGAATGGTTTTAACTTCAGGAAAACAGTTTTATGCATGTGCTTTGATTGAAGAACTCAGATTTAGCTCCTTTCTGTAGTTAATGCATAAAGTTGGCACACGATTCTCAAATGTCACTTGTTTCTCTGACTATGGTGAAGTTTTTCAGAAATAATTTGTTTTCTTGTAGGCATGTAACTGTTGGCCAGCTGACCGATTGCAACAAATGCGAATTACCCCAAGGACAGCTTTGTGGAGATTGCTTGTACACAAGGTAACATTGTTATAGTTGAGATTCAGATTGAGAAAATGACTTCTTTTTTCATTCGAAACTTGAAAATATATGCAATTCCAATGTTATTTCCCCGATGTGTTAGTGCCTCTAAAACTTGAGTATAGCCTTGTGTTAGCAACTGTCACTCAATTTTTATTATAGTCATTTTCTACTACTGTATTATAGATATGGAGAAAATGTGACAGAAGCCAACTTTAATCCCAAGTGGACTTGCCCTTCATGTCGAGAAATTTGCAACTGCAATAGTTGTCGTAGGAGAAATGGTTGGATGCCCACTGGTAATATTTACAATAAGGTTAGTTGCTCAATTTGACCTTTACAGTTTGTTCCCTTCTCTTCAGTTCTATCTTCTTCAGTGTGCATGAAAAAGTAACTGCAGGTCTTCATAAATGAGTACATTATTTACTTCACATTCTTTAATGGAGTCTTTCCTCTTAATTTTTTTGCCATTTGTGGTTTGGAATGGAGGGCCAAGATGTTGATGTTCTGGAACTGATTGTGTCCCCTTCCCCTTTGTGTTTCTAAGGTAACAAAATTGGGATTCAAATCTGTTGCTCATTATCTGATCAAGACCTGTCGCACTGAGAAAAGCATGAAAGGCTCAGTAGCTGAAAATATTGTTGCCCAAGAAACGCCAGAGACCTCTCCAGATTCAACCCTGAATAGACCGATTCGTACGAGAAGGGCTTTGAGAAGTTAAAAAGGTGATCAAATGAATGCAAAGGATATGAAAGAACAGAAACTAGGTTAATGGCTTGTACATCTACATGAAGAGGGGATATTGTGTTTTGGATTTTGAAGACATGTTAGTTAACTTAGTTTTCTTATTTTGTTTGATATTCATACATGCTTTAGCCATCTAACAAAAAAGTTTGCAGCCCTTTTGCTCCTAGTTTTGATAACATTCATGTGTGATAGTTCTTTAACTCTTAAGCAGTTTTACGGAGCATCAAGAGTTGTGTACACAATGGAAGAAAAAATATTACAAAATTATAAAAATTAAGAAAGTTTATTGTAGTATTAAATTTGTTTGCAATTTGAATTGTTTTATTAGTTTACATTTGAAGAAAGGGAATTAGTTTATGGTTTTATTATATTATTTATTATAGATTGTAAATATGTAATATAATTAAAGATAAGTTAATAAAAAAATAATTAACTGTAGTTGAAAAATTGAATTAGATTTTATAAAAAGAGACAAAGAAAAATATAAAAAAAGACCTTATAATTTGGTAAGGAGGTAGTATATTATTAGGTTTCTTGGTCTTATTTTTCTAAGAAATGTAATCTATATTGGATTTATTTTAAGGGATGCTTTTAAAGAGCATCTTGTTCGGGACAAACAAGCTGAAAAGGAGAGATAATCAGACAACTAACTAAAAAGACCAAGCCCCGTTCGACATTAGGATTTTTACTCAATTTTGCTACTTACAAGCTACTTGCATCCTATCAAATTTTCATAAAATTAGAATATAAAAAATGTCCTTTATTATTTTACTAATTCTTAAACTCTATTGTCTCTTTTCCTCTTCATCACTGTCACTCACCTCATAATATCTGATACTCATATCGTATATTCATAACTCCTCATAATTCATTCATTTATAACTAACAACCCTCACTCATAACGTGCACCCCTTAACTCTCTTCTTCTTATTATGTTTAAAGCCACCAACAAGATATGTTTATTAATATGTTAAGTTCATATTTTTTTTTTCAAAATGTTAGTATTTTACGTGATTTGAATTTATATATGTGGTAAATTATACATTGTACGCAAATTTAAACAATGTAGTTTGTGTTCACATAAATGTACGTAAACTAAGTTCACGTTTACGTACATATACGTAAACAAAGTTCAAGTATATGTAAAATTTTGCAATGAGTAGAAGTGCGTACTTGAACTCAGTTCACGTAAATGTACATAAACTGAGTTCACATATATGTAAAATTTTGCAGTGAGTAGGGGATGTGCGTACTTGAACTTAGTTCACGTAAATGTACGTATACTAAATTCACGTACATGTACTTAAACTAAATTCACGTACATATAAAATTTTGTAATAAGTAGGGGAAATGCGTATTTGATCTTGATTCATGAAAATGCACGTAAACTGAGTATACGTAGATGTATTTAAACCGAGTTCAAGTATACGTAAAATTTTGCAGAGAGTAGAAAAGTGCATACTTGAACTCAGTTCACATAAATATACGTAAACTGAGTTCACATACGTATATATAAACTGAGTTCGCATACGCGTACGTAAACCGGATTCATGTACATGTATGTAAATTGAGTTCAAGTACATGTAAAATTTTGCAATAAGTAGGAGAAATGCGTACTTGAATCTAGTTCATGTAAATGTATATAAATTGAGTTCACGTATATGTAATTAAATTGAGTTTAAATATATGTAAAATTTTGCAGTAAGTAGAGGAAATGCGTACTGGAACTCTGTTCAAAGAATGTTGCGGATTTTACAATGGAAGAAGAAAAGAGAAGAAGATTTAACAAATTTGATTTAATGATAAAGGACAATTTTATCTTTTCAACAATGGCAAGGTGTAATTAGAAAAAAAAGGGATAAAAAATAAGGGAGTGAATAGCAAAATTGTTTTTTACTTAGAATGTTTGAAAAAATGAGCCAAAATAAAACACGTTTAAAAAATGATATCCCATATCCCTGGTTTAGTGAGTCCTAATATCCTATAGAGCAATGCTCTCATCCTGCAATATGGTAGCATATATGGTATGGAGTTTTGAGAAGAAAAAAATGAGGAAAGCGAAGGCAAAGGGAGGATAAGTTCCCACGTTAGATAGAGGTTTATTTTTCTTTTTCTAGGACTAAAATTTTATTTTAAAGGGAATTCAAAAGAATGAATTTATCGAGTATTTTTTAGGGTATTGAAAAGTTCTCAAAATCATTTCCTTAATCAAATTCTTTATATCTTTTAGTTCGGTGATCCTTACCTATGAGTTTTCTTATATATATATTCTACAAGTTGAAATTTAAAATACTTTTCTTTGTTTTTATTAGTGTCACTTTCCATTGCACTCCAAAAAAAGTTATAGAGGGTTTCCTTTTTGGTAAAAATAAAATGAAGAAATAATAATATAAGGCTTGTGTTGTTTTCCCAAATCAATATCATTTTCTTTTTCTTTCAATTTGGTTTCTAAATTAGTCAAATTTTGATTTTTTCTTATAAATCATGTCATTTTTGGACAACTGGATTAATTGACAAATAAGAGCAAAATACATATCAAGTTATAGTTTCAATTTTTAAGAGATATACACTAATATAGCATTAATTTTAAAATTCAGTTACAAAAATGAGATAATGTGACAATATTCTTTCCTTGTTGAATGTCCTTGGAAAATTATTTTACACCAAACAGTAAATGTCCTATTTTCTGTCAATTTATTGTTAAAATAAAATAATAAAACAACATAAATTCAATTTGTTTCCCAAAATATGAACCATTTTTTTTTCATTTAAAAAAAACATTTCATTGTTAATGTACAGTGAGGCCACTTATGAATCAAGGGATAACTCTGGTAGAATGAGCTATCAAAAACACCCGTATAACTATAGCCGTCAGTTAAGTTTCAAAATTTAAAAATCTTCTTAAAAAACATCTAATAAACTCTTTAATATTATGCTTTTTATTAAGATAATTTTGTAAGATTTTGATTTATTATTTTACTATTTTTTATGGACCTAATTGAGGGTTCAATATTTTGTTAACTAAGATTTTTTTCTTGAAAATTTCTCAAAAAAATCAAAAAAAAAAATTTCTTGAAAAAATTTCAGCAAAAAAATTTGATTTTTTTTAAATTATCAGGAAAAATTGAAATTTTTATCAAAAAATATTGTCAAAATTTCAAAAACAATAATTTTTAAAAAAAATTGAAAGATAAATTTGAAAAAATATTCCATTTTGAGGCTTTCCATTTTCACAAAAGATATTCCATAAAAGAAAAAATATTCCATAAATCCCACAAAATTTTAAAAGATTTTTAATTTTGGAGGCTTTCCATTTTGAGCCTTTTTAATTATGAAATTTGTTGACCCCTCTAACATGTTGGTTGGAACCAATATTTAGTATGCTTGGAAAATTGACACTTACAAGGTAGAGTAATTTAAGAACATCTCTCTCAAAAACTTCCTTAATTTATTTAGTAGATCAAGAAAACAAGCTGCAACAAGAATATTTTTGAAATTGTTTTCTCTTTTTGTTTTAAGAGATTCTATTTTAAATTATCTTGTCTTTTTTTATTTTTTTTATTTATATATATATATATATCTAGATTTAATAGAATATATTTTAATTATGGGCGAACAAGTGTAACTGTAAGGTCAATATAACACTTTCAAAATACTATCCCCTTTAAGTCATGTATACGTTCTGACTGATCTTGATCCCAGAAGATGGGTATTGGGTGAACTCATAACGTCCAATCCGAGTAAAGCTATCGTTTCAGCATATTAGTACGACTGTATGAGTGCGCAAAAAGTCTTACTCCAAATTTCTCAATTTCCATAAACCGTCTGCAGCCACCTAAATAAATACTACAACTCATACTGTTTTGTGCTTCTGTCTGCTATATATGCTTTTCGCCTTAAATAAATTTGTATGAACTTCATAAGATTAACAAACTACAAAGAACCATGAATTAAATTTGGCTTACATAACCACAAAATTGTTTTAATCGCAGAACAATCACTGGAATGCAACGATATCTGCACAAGAAAAACTCATGCTCTCTATGCTATATACACTCAAATCCCCTCATGCTGTACTGTGGTTCCAGTATTGACATGCTCCACTGAGTATCTTCTCTGTACAAAGAAAACCTTATCACTCAATGAACTTCACCTCGAATCCAACTTTCTCCACAAATGAAGTGCTCTTCTGATGATAGGATCAGCTGAAAACCCTTCTGCGTAAGCACTGATAGCTGTTAAAAGGCTGTTGAATTTGCTGCCATCATCCTGTTCACAATTGATTTTTACAATGGTAAGATATATTGTGGAATGTCGAGCATAATAGTGTACTACCAAACATAGTTTATTGCATTAGATAACAACGCATAAAATTATGAACAGTGTTCAATGATGAATTCAGAAATGCTTGAATGTCTTGGATAAACTTTCACCTGATCATTTGATCATAGTTTTCTTTTTGTTCCCAAAAAGTGTTCAAATTCAAATAATAACCTACAAAATTTCTCTTGCTACTTCTATTCTCAATCAAGGCTCATCTACTGCCACAGTGATGACCGAGCATGGTTATGCTTATGGCACAAAAACTTGATACTAATATATGAGTTTTTAAATGAAACTAATTAAATAATATAAATTGAAAATTCAAACTGCCTTGGGTGCCACAAACCTCTGGTTTATTAAATGAGAGATCTTTTACAGAAAATGGAACCATGTAGGATGGGAGATCAGAACGCAACAATGCCTGTCATAATTTAAAACACTCTATAAATGCAAATTGCAGTTTAAACTTTAAAGGATAGACAAAAAAACAACAGAAAAGTGTATATATAAACAACAACAAAAAAAGAAAATCAGAGATCGAGATGCTTGCCAATTCCTTGCTTAATATAGCCTGCTCAGCATTTTCAATTAAGGCCTGCAAGGAAAATAACAAAATAAATAACAATATTGGCATTGATGTCAAATATAACGGTGAACTAGATTACTTCCAAAAGGTAAAATGACTAATACCATATACAGAATACTTTTGCAAAACGAAAGGGATTACATTCAGATGCTAAATAAATCAATAGATCTTATTATTCATGTTGAATAAGACGTAATAAGTTTGAATGAGATAATTTTAACCATTACATGAATAACTTCCCCCTTGAAGCATAATATTGACCGGGGAATACCTTTCTAATGCGACCCTCTTTGATTTGATCGACAGATTCCAACAACTTCTCCAATGTGCCTATTCAAATAAGTGGAGAAACATAGCTTAAAATCATCATGCATACATATGAAAGTCTCTGAAGATACAAGACAGAGTAACAATACACACTATTTTCAAATAAGTAAGTTTGATCTACAAGGTTAGATTAGTTGGATGACTAAATAATCAAATGTCAGCCAAGCAACCATCCAATAAAATGTTAGTATACAGGCGAAAAATAGGAGATTTTTGGTTAATAAATTAACACTCATATTTTCCAGCCAGTTCAGTAAAGGTACAATTAATATATGAATTTTCAGCCATGCTAATCACTCCAAAAAGAATATCACAAATGAATGATGATAAGAACCCAAGTATTTGATTGCAGACCGAGAAGTAGTTCCCAGTGAAATACAGAAAATACAGAGCAGATCCTCTAACTCTCATAAATAGAAAACAGAAAGAAGAAAATACACAAATGGAGCAGGACTTCAATCTACAACCTCTGGTGCAAACCCTACCAAAGTCTAACCTAACATCTCTGCTTTCCCTATCATATTTTATCTACCTCTGAGCTAGACCCCACTCTTTCCATGTCTTCTTCTTTCCTCTTGCCAATCAAC
The DNA here is from genome assembly GCA_037974755.1 of Cicer yamashitae. Lineage (NCBI taxonomy): Eukaryota > Viridiplantae > Streptophyta > Magnoliopsida > Fabales > Fabaceae > Cicer > Cicer yamashitae. Next base: position 58,609,263 of record JBBPBQ010020323.1, read on the forward strand.
ATTCAGTTATAAGCAGAGTGAAAATTGTCTCTCCCCTGCTTAACATTCCTCCCGCAGTCCTGTGGACCAGCATAGGGGGTGCCTAACAAATTTAATAACACACTCGTTTTCTTTTCCCATACCAAGTCTCCTTAGATGCTCACTTTGGGCAAAGAAATTAAAAAAGCTTGCTTATCAGATAGGAAGACAAACTATTCTTAGTAGTTGACTCTGCAAATAAAATAAGAAATCACAGTACTGGCTGAATGTTGACTTCTCACGAAGCCAGAACATTATTAACTTATGACTTTCACAATAGATGAGAATCATCAAGTGTAGCCTTTTTGAAAAGGAATGAGAATGTCAATAAAACCTCACCAAATTTACTGATCAATTGCACAGCATAAACGTCTCCAATTCCATTAACTCCTGCATTTACAAAATACTATAAGTATTAAATAGTAATTAAAATCCGATAATCTTATAAAACTTATCCCCTGATAACTGAAAAGCATGCTTCGAACAAAACAGTGATTCCATTTTTGACTCTAATCTTAGGTAATGATGATTGATTAGTTTGGCATGTAGAAAAACATTAAATGATGATTCCATGGACTTTGATTCCACAAAACAAGAATGAGCCTAGAGAAAGGAATTCCTTATAGAATGGAATAAATTAAAGTTTGTTTTCCTTGTATACTATAATTAGTTGTTAGTTATAACTTATAATCCCATTACATATACATTTCAGGAACCGAACATAAACATAGAATGAAATGTTATAAAATAGATTGCAACTTTTTAGGAACCCAACTTTTAAGAGTTGGCTATGAAAGTTTTCTTTTCTTTTCCAAAACAAGGTTAAAAGAGTATATTAAGACATAGTCTGCAAAATAATGGAGATCAATATCCAATGTTTTTAAATAGGATATGCAGTGAAAATGAGTGAGAAACACCTGATTAAGGTACGACATGGGGAAACAGTTAACGGGGGTGCGTGTATATTTTTTGTGATTTCAGTCTGAGAGGAATTAAGATAACAAGTATGGAAAGTAGAAAAACAATTCAATTTCATATATCAATGAAAAGAGTTACACCATACTTAGCAAGTCTTTCATATTTAATAAGTTGATTTTTCATATTTCACTTTGACCAGTCAATCATTTTTTATAAGTGAGAGGAGAAATGGGAGCACTTATTTTACTAATAGAATATTGATGTTATGAACTTATAATGTAAAAATGTGATGATATAAGTAACTACATTGTACTACTATTCATACTAATAATCTGGATCAGGCACAAGTACAGAACAAAACACTCACGGCATAGTAAGACTCACAATAGTACTGAAGTAATAATCCTAACATTCTAACAGATCTTATTACCCATTGGTTTCAAAGGTGACAAAAAAGAAATTAAGCATTCCCTCATATTTGAAAAGCTTCCTAGACTTGGTAACCTGTTCAATTTCGACTCATGTTTCATAAAATGATGTTCCAAATAGAGGAGCACAAATAACCTGGAATATTATCAGATCTGTCACCAGAAAGTGCGATCATATCCACAAACTGGGATGGTTTCAGACCTCCATATCGCTTTGCAAAATCCTCAACTCCAAATGAAACCACCCTATTGAGAAAAGAGAAGAAAAAATTTTAAAACCTAAGAGTAAAGAACTTTGTTACTTAGTACGGGAGATTAAAATCAAACAAATAAGGCTGTCAAAACTAATTAGAAAATTTCTCATTATGTTAAAGAAGAAGTAAAAATAAAATGCTATTAGTTATTGCACTAAATCATTAGGTAGCACATGATATAAAACCAGAAATCATGTCTGATACTAACTGATCACCACGTGGAGCAATTCTTAGCAGACGTAACGAAGGAGATAGAATCTGAAAAAAGTCTTTGTCTGGGGAGACAACTCGTACCTATCATCCAAATGAGATGAGAAAATCATTAGTGACAATGATTTAGTAATATCACTGATGGCATTTCAATGACAAAAGCAGAAACACCTGCTACTTATAATTTTATTAATCAAGCAGAATATTCAACTGATTAATGAACTCAAAAGTCAAACCACACAACAAGAAAGAACAACACATTTACATAACAATGATGACAATGTTATTAAACTGAAAATGCTAACACGACAGAAAGAGGTTTTGAATGTAGAATTATCTTAATGTAATCTAAACTTATCATTAGACATACATGAATTAAATATAAAAATACATGAAAATAAGGATATAATGAAGCTCAATTTATTATGTTTATTTTTCTCCATTCCTTATAAGGAATAACAGCATTTTCCGCATATGTGACTTCGGTTATTCGTCTGTGGTGTGCCAATGGCTGAGTACCTAATTTAACATTCATAATAATATGAAGCCATATGTCTTAACTCTTAAGGAATGGTTTTACTCGGTAATATGAACACACTCATATAACTATAGTAGTACACTTTTCATTTCGTCAAGAAAATAATATTTTTCTTAAAATTTGTAAAAGTGCATCAGGGTTAGAGCATATGAACCATTCTTATATATCTTGAAACTATTAAGACATCACCTTGTACCCAGCATCAACGCTCCTTAAGGCTAATGTTCCAATCACATCATCTGCTTCTACACCTGGAACCTATCATTTAATGAATTTATATCAGTTACAGACACCCTTAAAATCTGTAAGCAATATCTATCCACAACTTGCCTCAATAACTTTTATGGACATGGCCTTGATGGAAGCTTTGAGGTATTGAAGTCCCTGAACAATGGTATCAGGAGTAGGAGGACGATTGCTCTTGTATGAAGGGTATAGATTGTGCCTAAAATTCTGGCCTTCAAACAAAGTGCAAATGAAATTAGGACGCATCGCATTAAGAAGCTGTAAAACAATGTGTAAAAATCATGGTCAAAGAATGAGGTAAATCTCAAATAAAAAGGTTAACTAGTCAGTTAACTTTATTCTAAAAATTCCACAAAACGTAAGATTCACAACTCCAGTCCAATTGGAATCAAAGCATCATTAATTCCAAAGTGAGACAAAAAAGAACAGCATAAAATATCAAGGTCGTGCATACCACATTATTACAGTATACAATTCTAAGCAGATAGTTATTCATATTGTAGTCCTCAATGAAGCTTGAAGAAGAAATATAAATAAAAATGAGAAAGAACAGGCATGGGAAGAAAATAATTATGTTGAATTAATTTGGCCTAGAAATACCACTGAAAAGCATTATATCCTTCAATCAAAGTCTAGAACATTTCAATCTTGTAATGTCCCCCCAAAACAGTTGAGATCATTATATGGATTACTGCCAACCTTATGAATTATGATGACCAAAGCACTTCATCTGAATGAATTAACCTAGATTATATGAAACTATGGAGCATTGACACAAATATGGACACCGGACACGATATTGACGCAAACACATAGACACGGTAATAATTTGAGAAAATAGAAATAATTGAATGTAACTACATGTGTTTGTGTCGTGTCAGTACCTAACACTGACATGTGACCGACACCGGACGCCTTCAATTTGAAGTGTCGGTGCTAGATAGATATTAACATGAAAAGTTACATCTAGTATGTATGACCAATATGAAGGGCAGGAGCCACAGGAGCTTTGCTTAAGGTGGGCAGGGTCAAAGTGAAAGAACAATTTATTTGAGGAATCCAAACATCATTTTAAATACACAAATAAAGGAGAAATTTGATGGGAACTGTGGAGAGAAAGGCCTAAATGATTCACAGGGACAGAGAATGGTATATTGCTTTTTACATCTCTCTACGCAGCCAGGCTCAGGAACAACAGGGAGTTTTCCTTCTGTAATTGTTCCTTTTTCAGTAAATGACCTGCCTGTACTGTTTTCTAACCTTGGACCTCTGTCAAAATTAAAAGAGAAAAAAATGAAAACTACACTACACTTACCCATATATAGCCACAACAGAAAGGGGTTCAAAGTGTGATTACATTCTGATTTAATCACTCAAAGATACTGAAACTCAGAATTTAACATACCTTTAGCAGTATAACTTTCTTTTGATGAATTACAAGTATGACGAAAAGGAATTCCTGAAATGAAAAGGATTCCTTTATTAAGATTTTACTTGACAGCTGAGAGAGGCTTTACAAAACAAATAACTTGGAACTTGAGAAATGCAAGTTAGCTTATAGGGAGAAAGAGACGCAAAATGATAAGTTTTAACCCTTCGTATGCCCAGATACCACAAGTGCATTGCATCAATAGCTTGTTGAACCAACTTGCACTCAACTAAACATGATATCCCTCCTTTTACACTTTCTTCATTAATCATAATAAGTTTTACCTAAATAACACATCCTTGGTTACCAGTGCAAGAGTTTGGTGGGGAATCATGTATCAAACAATAATTCATTTATCTATTTATGCTTTCTAAGGGTGAAAGATTCCCATATCTTTAATTTCGAACCTAACTAAAGGACGCAGTTAGCTCAGAAGTTAATGATTGGGCATCAAACTTCATATTAAAATGCACCACAATATGAATGCATTAGTACAAGATAATTATGATGACAAAAAAGTAATTATGATGACAAAAAAGAGAATAAACCTTGAATGAATAGCCAACACGATCTTAATAAAAACATAAGGTGCACAACACAACATTGTGTGAAAACAAACTTCAACTCAATTTATCATCAACACAAGCACACACCCCAAAAGTAAAATAATCAAAATATAAGCATCATAATAATTATTAAAAAAAAAAAAAGTTTATTACCATGAAGGATCAAAATAGGATACAAAATATATTAGCAAAAATAGAGGTGGAATTTGACATCTTACCATCATGGTCAAACACTACCTGCATGCAAAAGAAACATACTATTTAGCAAGTTTAGCTGATTACGAGAAGGGAAATGCAAGCTTTTCTCACTGATAAATTTAAAGGAAATGCAAACTTTTCACACAGCTAAATGCATAATGGGCAAAACATACCACCACATGGGAAGGAATAAATTCCAGAACATCAATTATCTGCAAGAAAGATAAACAACAGTAATTAATTAAAAGATAAAAATGGTGCATAGCAAACAAAATGAAACGTCTATCTATATTCAATCACAATTAAAATTATTATATACAACTAGTATTGTTGTTGAAAAAAATTAAAAAATTTAGGGCGCGTTTGATTTGCTGAAAAATGAGGGCCAGGAAAGAACAACTTTTGTACTACCAAGTTTGATATAAAAATTGGCTATGGGACTGGACAAGCTGGGAGACAAGGGACTGGACAAAAGCTGCAATTCTTGTCCCTTGCTCAACCATGGGACAACTTTTAGTCCACTGGACAGACTATCTAAAATACCCTCTACTGAAAAAACATATACATATCATAAAGGATATTGTAGTAAATTTCATATTATTTTGTTTGCACGGTCCATTCATTGTCCATCAAATTTTCTACGGTACAAAAAGTCTGTCATGTAATGTACTGTTCTATCATGTCCAGTATTTACTATTTTGCATATCAAACGAACCCTTAGGATTCAATTTGAATGATTTCCAAGAACACTGCATTATTTTTCTCCTTTCTTGATTGAGAAAAAAAAGACGCTGCAAAGTTTCTTCAATGTAAATTAAAATTATTGTTCATTAACTCCGTTTGTTTCATCAAAACAAGTATGCTAGAAACAAACGAGAAAATGAGAAAATGAGAATTCTACAAGTCAAAATGAGAAAATAAAAATTCTACATATACATATTCATATATCATATACATATAACTTACAAATGATAGTGCCGTAAATATCGTTAAAACCCAATCTCCATTTCCATCAGCATGCGTTAGATGACCATGGTGCAATTTTGCTATCAAGCCAAACATGGATTAACAACAATATGTTAGATTTCTCAAACAAAACCCAAATAAGAAAAAATCAGAAGAAAACAAAAAGAGGGAGGCAAAATCGCTTCTAATTTTATCAATAACAAAATACTACATAAAACCCAAAAAATATCAAACAAGTACTAACTATGAATAAAATCTCTTGCTCAAAAACAATTGCAGATGCACATCTCCAAACATAAAAGCAATTCACCTAAACGTTACAGAAGGCATAAACAGAAGCAAAAGAAAACAGCACACACCAACAGAAACACCAATCCATACCTAAAAGCTTGTAGTATGCCCTATGAATTACCGCTGAGCCATCAATAAGCATGACTCTGCCATTGAAAGAATCGGAATTCGCCGCTGCTTCCGCATTACTAAAAGAACCAAGCTGCACAGCTTCAGCAGCTCCATAACTAATTTCTGAAGCCAACGTTGCAGTGCTCGGAGAAGTTGCAGAAACAACTCCATCTCCATGCGAATCTAACGTTGCAGTACAATAGCCCTAACGGAGAAAAACAAATCAGCGAGAAAAAGCATGGTGCCTAACAATAAATTAATAAAACGTCAATAATTACTCGCGAGTGCGTCACCTTCGAGACCTGTGAGCGTGAAGAAAGAAGTAACTTCGGTGTTAGAAAATTGCGAGAGTAGTTCCCGGCGGTGGCGGTTCCGTGAACGCGACGGAGAAGGAATGGAACTCTTCTCCACAAGAAATGCGAGTGAAGAAAGAAATAGTTGTACTTATAGCAGCATGCCATTTGTATATAGATTTTTTTTGTTGTTATAGTTGCTACAGTTATAATTATAACAGCATTGAATTGAAGTTGAAGCACACACTACGGAGAAGAAAGCGCGCGTGTGAAACGGAAGAGAATCTATCGTGTAGTTTTACTTTTAGCGTCGAAACGAAGGAGAAGCCTTTTATGCGATTGTATATCATATTGGGTTGGGCTGGTCCATAAGGCCCAATTTAATTTTAACAGTTAGGCCCAAATCTTATAAAAACAAAAATAAGCCCATAATAAAGTCTAGGTATTGTGTAGCTGCTTCTTATTACTTCGTCTTCTTCAATTCAACTTCAACCTCAGTTATTGGTATTTGGCGCTCTGTTCTGAAGTAGTGATATTCGGCGGTGAAGAAAGGATGGGGAAAAGAGGAGGAAAAGGTTTTCAGAAGAAAGAAGTTAAAAACCCTACAACAACCTCTCGACGCGACCGTCATGCCTTTTCTACTGAAGACATGGACGACGAGATTGATGCTTGTAACTATTTTTTTTCTTTTATTTTTATTTTGCTGATTAAAAAATTGGTTATACGTTATTGTTGTAATAATACATGTTTATGTGATTATTATGAATTTGGTTTCGTTTCAATGACTAGTTTCCGGGTTGATTTTTTTGTTTGTTTGCAGTTCATAAACAGAGGGACATTGTTCCTCTTGACATAAATGCTGATGGTGGAGAATCAGAATCAGATGATGAGATACCGATTTTTGATTCAAAGGTTTTTATTTCAATTAACTCTTTTTTTTAATTAACATGAGAAACATTATTTTAATTTTTAAAATCAGAGATGTAACTTCTAGTTTTTTTTTATCTTCTACTTGTTTGGTTAATAGTTAGAACAGGATGGTTTATGACCTTTTTTTATTCTTTGTATACTTGTTTCGTTTCTTTTCATTCTTTCAAATGTTTGGTTAAAGGATATTGATGAAAGCGATGACGACGACGATGATGATGAGGAAGATGACAGCAATGAGGATGAATATGATGATGATGACAACGGCGAAATAGCAAAAAGTAAGTTTGATATTTTCCAATACGTATGTTTTCATTAAATTACTGAATTGTTGCACCTAAACTCGGGAGAGTGTGGACCATGAGATTGAATCACAATGCAAGCCTCTATTGTGTACTTATTTGCTGAAAGGATGGGGATACTGATATTTGGAAACTTAATGTCAAACAGTTCATTTTATTATATAGACTTCTATAGATTTAGAGATTATACCAATTTACAAGTCTTTTGTTTATGTGAATTTGTTATAGACACAAGTTTTTATAGAACAGTACAGGACTACAAGTTTTCTGTTTGTTAGATATTCTTGGGCGGCAGACCCCAGTTTTATTGAATCTGTTTTATCAAATCTTACAGTCAGTTAGGTTGTGGCTAGTTAAATAGTTGTGGCTAGCTTAATAGTTGTGAACATCAACAACAATTAAGTCTTTTTCGACTAGATGGGGTTGGTTACATGAATCAATCAACACCAGACATGTCAAAAGATAGGGCATTTGCTCAATTTTTCTTACTGATGATTTTGTACGCTTTCTCTAGACATGTCAAAACCATGGTAGACAAGACTATTCCATCATTTTTCTGATGGGGGATACTCTAATTTTCTAATCTTATTTTGTCTTGTATAATCACTCTTCTATTGTAGCATTCTTATCTTTACCACACACTTTATATTCTAAAAAGCACAAGTATTTAGCTTGTGTGTGAGCCCAATTTCATGGTCTATTTGTTTAAACTTCTAAAGAATGGGTTGAGGATGTGTAAAAAGTGATATTTTTTTTAGAAATTGTATGTTAGGTATATGCTATGTTTTATTTTACTATTAATAGTAGAAATATGAAATGAACTTTTGATTCTAAAAAGTGGTTCGAACTTACGATGATGGCCTTTTCAGAATTTACTCAAAGAAGATTATAAAAATAACCAGAAATTTGCTTCTTTTGTTCAAAACACTAAACAAACATTCTAACAACTTTTGAATGTTTTTTTTCTTCAAAAAGGTATATGATTTTTTTTCAAGAAAAGGCCATCATAGACTTATTGAAAATTCTGCATTCCTTCAGAGATACATAAACTTATTAAACCAGCACTGGTACTGTTATGATTGTTGAAAATTGAAATTATTGGTTACCAAGTTTATATGTATATACATATATGTTGGGTTTAGGAAAATAATTCTTGATTAATTTACCTTTGTTACTTTGGGAAGTTTTCAAAGGTGTGATTCTGATAAATGTGTTTTTTTGCTTAGTAATTAGACAAAAGAAATATTTAGAGGCAATGCTTGGTGGAGAGGATGACGGAATGCAAGATGATGATGATGAGGAGGAGGAGGAAGATCGTAAACCAACTATAGGTGGGAGACAATTCTCACATGGTGCTGACAATCGCAATTTTGAGGTGAGGATTTGAGTTTAGCATATGAAAAAGATTTTGGCAATGTGTAATATCTAAAACATTGATGCTTCGATGTTCTCCTTCTGTGCAAGTGATGATTATTTTTCCATACTTTTTTATGGTTTCTCTTGAATAATTGTAACTTGTTGGTTCATGGTTTAAGATACAATCAAGTGATGATGAGGCCCCAAAAGAAGAGGAAGCAATTGCACTACAATTACAAAGGGAGAAGGCACAATCCTTAACAATGGAAGACTATGACCTTGTTGACATAATTGCAGACAAAGATTATGAGAAAATAACTTTTAAGGTGAGTACTGCTTATCATATCACTGGTATGTTACCTTGGCATTTCGATTTCCACATTAATGGGTAAAAGACATGTGGGATGGAGGAATGATAGGTAGAGAAATAAAGGGATAACATATGCTTCCGGGGTAGTATCTGTCAACAAACATTTAATAAACGTCTATATCTTTACAGGATGCAACAGATAAAGGAAACAGAGAAATAAAGTCACTGGATAGAGATGTAACTTTCAAGGTTGAGGATCTGAATGCTTTGTCAAAGGAGGAGCAAATGAACGTTCTGTATAGGTCAGGATATTGTCCTTATTTTACTATTGGTATATATTGATTACGTTTATGAATTATGTTGTTACCATTCCGTGCATTGTACCCTGTGCTACTGAACCAGCTAAATGACATTGCATCCATTCAAGATGATAATAACTGATTTTAAGATTATATCATGCATATATTGTATCGCCCATTTGAAACTGAAAAAAATAATGAAAGCTTTTGGATTGGAGAAAAAAGGGAGTGTAGAGATAAAATTTGGTGTTACTGATACTCTGTTGGAAAACTGATTAGTCAAGGGTAGACTAGTCAAGATCACCTTTCTAATGTCTGATATACCATTGCCTTAGATAGTCATGGTGCTAACTGCTACGAGTATATTTTAAAGCAGCATTCAACATTAAAATGGGCACTTTTCAGCATAACAGCATTAAAATGGATACTTTTCAGCATAACAATTGATTTCTAGCAATATTCAGCAGAAATTTGGATGAACACCCTGAGGGCAGCCAACCTAACATATACACCCTCTTCCATTTCAACCCATAGTTTGCTTTGCTCAATTGCTGCTACATTCATGATTAAACTTTATCAGATATTTTTTTATCAAAAAATGTCTGTTGGCAATTTGACTTCCATCCATATAATAGATTTGCCTGTGCTTCTTGAATTAGTGATTATCTTCTCTTTGCAGGTCTGCTCCAGAATTAATTGATTGGTTGTCAGAATTAAACGAGGCACACAAACAGCTTGAATGCAAAATTAACCCATTTTTAAGCAAGGTTTTTCATCCTCTTGTGTTCTTTTTTTACTTGCCCATTTTCTTCTCTGAGTCATTACCAAAACCATGCTAAGAGGTTTACATGTATTTATAGTTGTGGAAAATGTATCTGAATTTTATTTCCATAATCTTTAGATTTAGAGTATATGCATTTATTCATTTAAATATTCTAAACTATTGGGCCGCATTGATGGGCTACAATAAATATAAATATATACATTATTTACAATACTCTCCCTCAAGCTGGTGAATGGATATCTATCTGTAAAATATGAGAAATTTATGTGTTTCTTGTGTGTCTCAAGCAAGATTTCACCTTTTGTTTATAATGATGCTGCAATAATTATATTCAATGTCTAGGAAGTTTTATCGACTAGGACTACTAACAATTAGCATAAGATGTTGCACAATCAATTAATAATTAAAACATACACTGAATTTTATCATTCTCAGCTTGCAAGTTGGTTGGTTGAATCTTTCAGTTGGTAATTCCTTTGTTAACACATCTGCCAACTGACGCTCATAAGGAATATAGGCTGTAGTTGTCAAGCCACTATCTTGCTTCTCTTTGATGAAATGTTTGTCTATCTCAATGTGTTTCGTTCTATCATGCTGAACAGGATTATGAGCAATACTGATGGCCGATTTATTGTCACAAAATAGCTTCATAGGGCCTTCACACTTTATTTTCAAATCTTCTAGCACAATTTTCATCAACAATAGCTCACAAATCCCTTGTGTCATAGCTCTAAATTCTGACTTGGCGCTTGATTGAGCAACTACACTTTGCTTCTCGCTCCTCCAAGCAACATGGTTCTCATACAAGAAAGTACAATAGTTTGAAGTAGATCTTCTATCACTCATTGAATCTGCATAATCAGCATCAGTATATACCTCAATTGTTAGGCTTCCACCTCTTTTTAACAAGAGTCCTCTTCCTGGAGTGGCTTTGAGATATTGTAGAACACAGTCTATAGCTTGTAAATGTCTCACCTTCGGATCATGCATGAATTGGCTCTGAATGGAGGATGACCAAGACGCTTGAGCTTAAGCCATATTTGTGAGGCATGAGACTCTGAATGAGAGTGAAGTGTTGAACACAATTCCTTCTGACCAATTCGTTTATCCGACAAATAGTTCAAACCTTCTTGTTCCTTTGCAACTGCAATCGTCTTCCCTGTTGCAAGATCTTGAAAAGTACAATGAGAATCAAAAAAGATTAATGCACAATTATGATCCTGAATAAGCTTATGAATAGAGATTAGATTTTGAGATAGTGTGGGAACATGTAACACATCTTGCAATTTAAAACACGGAGTACGAGAACCATCAACACCAGTAATATAATGAATACTTGACGGAGAAGTTTATGAAGAAAATATTTCTGAATGAGATGTCATGTAATCAGTTCCTCCAGAGTTCTAAATCCAAGTATCATTAGACATAGAACCTGAGACAATAAGTGATTGAGAATTTCTGTCACTCATTCCGAGATGAGTAACACCAAAACTAGTGTCACCGATTTCTACCAGAAAAAAACACCAGAATAAACAGCAACGAGAACAGTAACTTTGCAGAAAACAGAGGCGGCGATACGGTGCCGTGAACAGTAATTTCGCATAAAACAGTACTCGTACAGCGATCTGACAGTAAAACATTGCGTGAACAGTGATTTTGCAGTAAAAATTACATGTGAACAGTAACTTCGAAAAACAGCACCTAAACCAGAATAAAGCAAAGACTTGCAGTAAATTACCAAGAATCCGCAATGAAGGCGGAAAAAAAATAGGAAAAGGAAACCGACGGCGGCTAGGGTTTATGCGGAAGCAAGACCTCAAAATCGGGAGCTCTGATACCATGTGGAAAATGTATCTAAATTAGAGTACATAGTCTAAACCTATTGGGCCTCACTAATGGGCTACAATAAATATAAATATATACATTATTTACAATAATAGTTAATGAAAGCATGCCCAATGTGAATGACTTGGAATGACATGTTTGCATGAAAATGGTTAGTGGGTCTGTGTACTCTAGAAGAGTAGAATCAGTCAGTTGATATATTTATCAATAATATGCCTAGAGCTGCTTTCTTGTGATTTTGTCTTAGTTATTTCTTCCTTTCATTTTCTGTTTCTCTTTAGGCCTTGGGTACTTATAATTTTATTTGTTCGACTGAGATATTGGAGATCCTGTTAGGAATTATACTACTGTTCTAATTATAGTTACGCTGTTTTTAAGTGAATCTGTCTCTTGATCTTTCCTATTTTTTTATGTTATTTAGAATATAAAATCGTATGGTCCATAACTTTCGTATATAGACAAAAGTTTTATTTTTCATCGTACGAATTTGTGTTTTTCCCCTTGGATGTGCATGAAATCCTTATTGCGTTACAACTTATTTCTTCTTCTGTGAAGGTTAAAAGCGGGGAAATAGTTATCGAAGGAGGAGTGCGTTATTTTGAGTTGAAACAGCTTCTTTTGCTGTCCTATTGCCAAGCTATAACCTTCTGCCTTCTACTCAAGTCTGAAGGGCAGCCGGTCTATGATCATCCTGTAATAGCTCGCCTTGAAGAGATCAAGGAATTAAAGAATCAGGTCTTTTATTTTCAAACTAGCTACATCTGTGACTGTTAAGATTAATTAAATCTAGTTTTCATAGTCATTTACTTGTCATACGAACATGATTAAAATGAATAAGATACATGTTTAGCTTCTTCTAGATGGAGTCGAATATCTATTATTTGAATGTCTTAGGCTTTCTTGTATTGTGGATTATCCATCTTATACGAATGTCTTTTCCTTTCTTGTATTGTGGACTACACATCTTAGTTGATTGTCTTTTGCTTTCTTGTATTGTGGACTACCCATTAATGAAGGAATCTTAATGTAGTATATGCAACAGTATTTGACTTGTTATAAATTTACAATATTATTGCCGTTTTAGTCCTTTATTTTAGATATTTTATGGTTCAACTAAATTTATTGGAAATGCATATGCTTATTTTGGATAATTTATTATATTGCATGCATCTTACATTGGTAGCCTTGCATTCACCTTGGAGGAATTTGTATACCTCATGCTAGATTAATATATAAACTCTACTTTGAAAAGTGCTTAGTTCTCTGCAAATATTTAAACATTGATGCACAATGGCACACAAATATCAGATTTGAAATGTATGTAGTTAGTCCGTTAGTGTAATCTTTAGATGTTGCAATTTTCTAATCATTCCTCACTCTACAGATAAAACAACTTGATGCAAAACTTCCAATTGAACTTGAGGACATTCTTAAAGCAAGTAGTGGATTAGAAACAGTAGTAAAATCAGATAATGAGAATGTTCAAATGGCAGCCGATTCTATCACTAAAAACCAAGAACAGACTCTTGTCTCTGCTGAACCACCAGAAGAAGCAGTGGTAGTGATCACTTAATTTTGACTTAATATATTTATCTGTCTTTCAACTTATAATCTTAAAAAGTGACCACAAATCCTCAACAGTTAATTTTTTCTACATTGATGCAGCCCAGCAACGTAGTTGAGATGCAAAAATCAGTTGTCTCAAAGGATGGAATACAAAAAAGACGAAAAGAAAAATATCAGGTAAATTATAGATCTCAGTTGTTTTTATTCTTTGATTTTGATTATATTGATTATTAATGTAAAATATCTATGCAATTTTACTTTCATTTGATTTATATTTATTGGTGTAAAAGTTCACTAATTTGATTTTTGCTCCTTAACCTGGCAGAAGAATCACATCGGCATGCAGAGCTTGGAAATGTTAAAAATTAGAGCTTCCCTTGAGGAAAAATTGAAACAGCGGGGTTTGTACAGTCAAATTGCTCCAAAGCCTAGTAATTCTCTAAAGCGTTCGAGACCAGCTAATGGGTACAGCTTTACTGTTATATATCTTTTACCTTATTTGTTTCCAACATCTAGGAACTTACTGGCAACTTACAAATTTCACAGCCAGCTTGCAACGCATGATGATTTTGATGATGATGCTGTGGATGTTAAGGGGCCAGCTGGACAGTCTAATGGTCTCGTCTCCAGTAAAATTTCACAGTTCATTAATGCTAATGGTCTGAAGAAACCCAAGGTACTGAAATTGAGATTTTATAGGATTCTGATTTCTAATTTCATTTGCAATTCATAGTGACCAGCATTTGTAAGCTACTTACCAGAAGTGTCCTTTTAATCGGTATGTGTTGGTTTGAGTGGAAAGAGCTTGAGTCCTTTGATAAGTAAATTTTCACAGTTGAATTCTAAAGTTCATATATGTGATAAAAATGCCATTGGGATGGGTCTCCTGCCTTCGGTATGTGACTGTATCCTAGGATATGAGTCTCGTTTATTGGAGGGATATTTTGAGAAAACAAAAACATAAAAGTTATTATAGCTATATATTCATTGGGAAAAAGTTTATATCTCTAATCTGACTGAGATAAATCTGCTGCAGAAAATCTTGCTTTTACTGCATGTTATATTCATAATGCATCCTACAAAATGAGGCTGATCACTGAACTATCACCTAGCCTATTGTTAAATTTAGTTTACTTTGTTCATGTGAAACGTATAGAATCTGCAGTCCGTGCTGTCCAGAATCTCAGATGAAATCTTTCCACTGTTTTAGGCTACAAAAAACTTCATTCTTTATATCACCTGTTTCTGAAACATCTGGCTGATCCTTGTTTTTGGGTAAGGTGGTTTCCGGTGATGAGGATTTACCAAAGAGAGATAGCATTCGTGCACAACGGAAAAAAAATGAGGATCGGGTGTTGGATGGTGCTGGAATTAAAACTGAGGATGGCGACAATGATGATCAAATGGGTGATCTTGGATCTCATGAAGTTGATGACGAAGCAAAACTTGCTGCAAAAGCTGGGACCTACTCGACCTATTCAAGGTGAAGTTGTGGAACCCTTTTGCCTTGACTATTTTCTCTGATTTACAAGGATTCTTATTTTTCCATTTTTTTTCAATGTGAAAATAAAGATTGTTTTGCTTTTTGCAGTAAATCAGCTGTCCCCTCTGTGCCAGAGGAGACTGTGGACGGAAAGCGTCTTATCACTCCTCAGGTTCTTACTTGATCTGTTAGGTTTTCACTATAATTGTTCACATGTTTTCGCAAATTTGCAGTTCTTAACTTGGTCACCTATGTGCTGTAGATATCGAAGAACAGAGGACTAACTCGAAGTCGCAACAAGGCGAAAAAGAATCCCAGAAAGAATTACAAGGTACTTTCACACACTCTGGTTAACCGTCTCCTCATATTTAAATGTTCAACTGTTGCCTTTCTTGTTTACTATTTGGTCTTCTGTTGCTCACTCAATGTGCAGCTCAAGCATCAAAAAGCTGTTAAGAATCGCAAGGGACAGGTTCAAAGTATCAGAAAGCCAACTGCACCCTATGGTGGGGAATCCACTGGAATTAATGCAAATATCAGTCGTAGTGTCAGATTCAAGAACTGATATAGTCAAATACTCTTTACATTACAATTTCATTATATTTTTCGCCAATTTTGAACCACATCATTTGCGAAGATGAGAGAGTATCTTTTTTTTGCCTGTTGTACCGATGGAAGGATAATTTGTACTTATTATTTATTGATTGGAAAATATGAACATCTTTGGCATATTACAGTTTTTTCAGTTTATCAAATTTGACCCAAGTATTTCAGTGTTATATTTTACTTTTTAAATGAGATTTAAGAGTAAATGAATTATTTCCATAAATAAATGCAAATCAAAATAAAAGACATCATAGTGTCTGGGAAATTTGAGATTGTCGATAGAAACGTACCCACATTGAAAGATAGTGCAATTAAATCTGATTTAGTTTTTCAAGCTTATTTTAATTTTCATTTTCATTTTCAAGATGTTCTATCCATGGAACTACCTAAACCACTATCAGACCAGACCAGTTGTCAAAATGTTCTAAAAACCCTTAGTACAAAAACTTGGAAAGTTACACCTAGGGTCGCAACTTTACTCTGGAGCACCACTACCCCAAAATAAGTGATACACTAGACGCAACTCATACATTACAGAGCATATAAATAAAAGCACCCCAATTTAGGAATGATAAATGAAGTTCTCATCATCTCCCTCAGCATGTTCTGAACTCTTTGCTTCTTGTTGATTCTAATAAAACAATATCAAACTATGTTGATGCTGCGGGAAGTTGGTGACTGAGTGATATTACAAACTGGCTTCCCTAACATTTCATTGATACTATTGCAGCCTCCCCTCCTCCTAACCAACACAATAGTGACGATTGCATAGCTTGGAGTTTGACAAGTGATTGAGCATTTCAGAGTTCTTTTGGAAAGGACCATATTGGATCCAATATTTTTTATGGAAAATCAGTCATGCAACTCTTTTAACTAATGCCAACAGATTTTGAAGTATGTCTAACATGGATGCCTGCCCTTGTGCCATATTCATACTGAAGATTACTTCCATGCTATTTGAGATTGTGATATGGTGAAGGAGCTCTGGAGTATGTTTTTGTCTTGCTCTCATTGGTGGTTTTTCAATAGCATGGCCTGCCAACATCTAGCTAAGAACCTCTTGGAACAATGACCTCACTTGGAAGTGTAATGAGGTGGTCTTTCAAACTGTTTCCATTACCAACGTAGCAATGTTCCACAAGATTAATGGTTTGGTTTCAAGCATGGATGAATGTGCTTTAGCACAATGGTGGTAGAAGTGCATGGACCATTTGTTGGATATTGCCAATGGATGGGTTTGTGGCGTTGAATACTGATGGTGTGGTTTCAATGGATGGTACCTAGGCATCATGTGGTGGAGTTTTAAGGGGTTCTGATAGTTATTTTATGTGCTTTTGCAGCACATCTTTGGCCTTGTTCATTGCTTGGCTAGGAGTTATAGGGTATTTTTAATGGTTTTAAAATTGTTTGGAGTGAAGGGTTCAAAAAAATCCATGCTTATTATGATTCTTCTACCCTTGTCAATGCTATTCGTCAAATTTATGATAGCTCAGGAGAAATTTCTTTGACAAATGTATACAGCTAACCAGATAGCTGATGTCTTAGCCAAGAATGGTTTGACCTAGGATCAGCATCAAGATTTCTGAATTTCTTTTGCTTTTATTTCTATTGCATTGTTGGCATTGGCGGATGCCGTCAATAATGTTTTCCTTAGAAATTTTTAGTTTCTTTGTTGGGGAATAGCCCTTTGGTCACAAGAAAGAAAAAAAAAACATCATTTCATGCTATTTGGTTGACTATTGTAAAGTTTGTTGGCCTTATCCACCAGCTGCATGGACGTTAAATTTGAAGGTAGAAAGTGGGAGTTGAATCCCAATGACAGAGCTTAAGTTTTTCATCGTATAGACAAGAGTTGACACATGAATATAATAATATCATGCATGTAAAAGATACTTAGTAGACAGTTTACTGTTACTCATTTCTTCTTTTCGTGTGTATGTTGGTGTAATCCTCCAGCTCAGTATTTCACTTCTCCAATAAATGCTTCTTTTGTCGCGAGACAAGAAATGGTTTATCTTCTACTCTCCCAACTTATGTCACAATTGGAAACTAAAGCCAATACAAAACTGTAACCATTTCAAAATCTGATCAAACCAAAACTGCCTAAAGTTTTCTGCCAGGGACGTGATACAGTTAAATCCATGAAATTTAAGCCTGAACCTTAAATTTTCAAGCATTTGATTGCAGTGATAGAGGAGTTTAGAATGAGTCGGCGAAAATTGTGATGCAATCACGAAGAACTGGAATCAGCAGCTGCCTTTTTCTCCTTCTGCTTCTCTCTCTTTTTCTTGTTTCGTAAAGCATTCTTGCTCAATGATCTAAAATAATCAACCAGTAGAATTTAAAAACAAAGTATTAACTAAAATACTTAAAACAGAGAAAGAGAGGAAAAGGTACTTACTCTGTCGTGCTCTCTCCTAACAACTGCAAATACAAATCATTTTGGAATAATTAGAGCATTAACTAAACTGAAAACTCATATCCAAGAACTCGAGGGAATATGCTTAAACATGTATATATTATATCATATTTACCATTATTAAGAGAAAAAGCACTTCATAACTTATACAAGTTATGCTATGCAGAAGCATTGCTGAAAATTTATATAGACAATTCAAAATAGAAACAATGACAGATCATTGATTCCGTCAATGTGTACCTCTGCCTGAATAACAGCCGCAGCCTTAGCATGTGGTGGACGATATGCGGCAGGTTTTTGTGCAGTGGGGTTGGCAGAAGAGGCTTTTGTAGAAGCCTGGGTTGGTTTTGGTCCTTGACCTGCAAAAAGATCATGGTCTTCAAATTTCAAAGAACAAAAGAAAAAACTCCTTAGGAAATGAAATTTAGAATAAGCATGGCAAAGAACCTGATGGTTTTTTATCTTCAAGTTTTATCGAGTCTAAAGACTTGATTAATTCAGTGATATCACCGAACTTACTGGGGGACTCTGGTTTCCAATCAGCCTGCAAATAGTTTGCACACAATTCAATGACGTGTGAAAAGGACGTACAAAAACCATAATCAGCAAGAATTCAAGATACAACTGACCTGGTACAACTTGTCAAACATCTTCTTGAAGTACAAGGACCCATTATAGTGAAAAATCTTGATCCTTCAATAGAATTAGGGGAAAAAATAACCAAACGAAAAATGCTTTCTTAGTGAATAAAAAAGTATGATCATTGGCAAGGGGGAAACAAACATATGACAGTCAGCAAAATATTCTCCCATAACGAGTTTTACTGATTCATTTATCACCTCAAAAATGTTATCAAATCAATCACTTTTATTAATAAAATCTATGGATCAATGGAACAAAATAAAAGTAGCCTTCTGGATGACTTCTTACACTAACAACATAATCAAGTGCCCACGGGAAAACAAATGCATATTTTCAGATAATAACTAGATCAAGGTCCCACTAATGGACAACAAACATACCCATTGTCAACTTGAAGCCTTGGAGCCGTTGTCGCAGTCATGAAATAGCACCCATCTGGAGACCATTCACTTGTCACAGACCATTCAGCCTTGGTTGTTCCAAGCTGTTTCTTATCTACGTAATCCCAAAATACCTAGAACATAAATATGAAAAACATATGAATTCCTTATAAGAAGCATGTGTTTGCAATCGTGCATGCATGTGAGCATGTGTCATGTAAGAGTACCGCAGATACTTGCCAGAGAAAGAAAGAAAAGAAGACTTCAACTATTATTTTTTGTTAATGGCAAATGTTAGTATTATATTGTGGGTGGAGATAGAACTATCAACCTCCTTATCATTTCACTCCTTAACTCCCCCACCACAACCACCAAAGCAGCCTTATATCCCCTACTTCAAAAAAATGTAACATACTTTGGCAATACTAAGCATCTAAAAATACATCATAAGTTTATAATTTTATTATCTAGTGATGTGAATTAGTACTAGTAGTCCTAGTTTTATCCAGTCAAGCAGCAAATCTTTTCCAGTCACGAGAACATACCATATCACCAGGCAAGTTACCGAAGCCAGCCAAACATAAAACTGAAAACAGTCAAGGGCACAAAATACAATAATGTTTACTCTCACCCAGATGTAGATACTTTAAATCAAAAGAATTACGAACTTCGTCAAAGTTCCAACCCCTTACCACAACCCTCAAGGGCCCTTTAAAGATTTAAAAAAGAAAGAAAGAAAGCTCCTAGGCTAAGTATATAAAATCTAGTTTATTAAATACAATGAACGCCAAATCATCAGCTGAGGATACATTTCCCTTTTGGGTTCCATCGAATTGTGTTGTAAGGGCCAGTTCCAAGCTCCAGTAGAGGATTGCACTTCTTGTCAAATAGAGTTGCTTTAGCAGGCATAACTAAAACATGTTAAGGAAAAGGAAACATTCAACAAACAAAAATAATAGTTGGTTAATGCAATGCAGAAACAGATTAAACAACATCTGACTTTTTGAAACTGTAAAATTTACTATTAATCAAAAACTATGCAGGAAAAATCTAGTCCAGTTGGGCACCATTATGGCTTTTAAAAATCATATAAAAGAAAGATTAGTTTTTTTTTAATACATAAAGTAGATAGAAAGAAGCAGCTCTAGTGTTTTCGTCAAAGCGATTCCTGATATAAGTCTAAAATCATCCAAAAAAAATAGAGTGCATTTGCCAAAATTCGTTCATGATTTTACCATAAAGTCCTGCTGGGGAATAATAATCAAACCAAGCCCTAGTGGTATCTTCAGCAAATATAAAAATTCAAAAGTAGGATATTTAATACATATAGTTTATTCTTATGTTGTACATATCACAGAGAAAAGGATACACCCATACACAACAGCAAATTCTAAGCCTGAATGTGACCACTGAGCATCGTGAACAGGCCCATCTTTCCCTGCCAAATATTTAAAAACAAAAAAATTATTATCCTAATTATGTAGAGCCAATCATCAATTCTTCTTTAAATAACAATAAGAACATACGAAGAGGCACTAATCCTTCATGCACCCCATCTGTTGTCAGGTAGTATAACTTTGATTCTCCGTAGTAACTCTGATTGGTTTTATCAACATCTGACTGCACCACAACTAGAAGTCCAGTTGACCCATGATTCCATTTAAGTTGGGTGGTAGAACATCGGAAAAAACTTCGTCGAGCCACAGGTTGACTTTGGGAAGCACCACAGGCAAATATCTGTACACTAGCAGGAACACCCTGCAAAAGTTCATGGAATTTTTTATATATTAGGAACCTAAATAACAGTGTGCCAAATAGCAATAATACCAATTCCTCATTATTTGTTAACAAAAACTAAAGCTAGCTAAGCCTTCATGATTAAGCACGGTGTTGAGGAACACAAACCTTGGATTCCGGAACAAATGCAGCTACATGAGAAGCAGGTGAACTAGAAAGCTCAGCAGTAGCAACTCCTGGAACTCTTAACCGATAAATAAATCCTTTAGAAAAATCCCCAGTGTCGAAAAATTGCACCTCATTAGTTGCCAGGCGACATGCAGTAGTTTCATCGGAGCTGAATTGAAGTACAGGCCTGAACAACAAACACAGTGACAGTCAAAACATAAGTCGTGATGAGAATGTTATAACCTGTTTGCTTAGAGAAAACATTTTCTGTTTTCATTTCCTACTTTTACTTTTTAATTGCAAGTTTTCATTGTTTCTACAAATCTTTGAAAACACGAAGCGAAGTGTAAATAGACAATTTTGCAAACCATAAAATAAAAACAAAAAAGGTTTCCTCAAACCAAATAGTCTCCTAGGCACTCATGAATGAATCATATATCAATGTTGCATCGTGATAAATCCACAGCGACAATTTCTTTTTTCCATAATTCAATAATAATACATACCAATTGGTTTTTGTCAAGTTCTTTTGGGAGTGTTGATAAAGGCAATCACCGGTCTCCGTTTTCCATAGTGTCACATTCTTATCTTGGGGCCCCGAAGGTTTTTGAAATGTTTGCAAATAAGTTCCACAAGGTGACAGGACAGAAGCAACAAGATTGGGAACTTCAAAAGACCTAATCTCTTGAGCACTTTTGCAATCATAAATACTAATCACAGAGTTTGATTTCACCACCATAAGCCGAGATCCATCATCACTGAATTTTGTATTCAAGCAATTAACTTTATCAAGTTTGACATTAGGCTGACCATTGGGGAATGGAGGTCCTGTCCATAGCGAAAATTCTTCCAGCCGCCGAACTAAATGTGAAGCAAAAAAAAAAAACAAATAACTAAAAATGACAGTGATAAAAATATAGCAATTGAATCAGAAAGTAATGAGTATTTAGTGAATACCTAATATCTCAAGAGGCGGTGAGTGGTTGTTCTCTGATGCCATTAGAAGCTGGGGGAGGAAATGCTGTGTTTATCAAAAAGATTATAAATTTATATGTTATATCTAGAAATTTGAATGTGTGGTAATGTAAAATCATAACCTCAACTGAACTAAAAATTGCATTCCAAATGCATGGTTATCATTAAATTAAATCAATTAATAACATATTAGTATTTTTTTTAAGATAAAAAGTAAGGATTAGAAATGAATAATAATATAGGTGCAAGTTATTGAGTTAGTATCATTGAACATGAATCACATCGCATAGAAATACAATTATACAAGTGAATAGAGTGTTTTTGGTATAATAGAATAAAATTGGTTAAGCTGTGAAGAATAAAGTGGTTAATGTCAAAATTATAATTATAATGTTTAGAGAAAGAAGAAAAAATGAAAAACCAAACTCACTGTTCTCCTTCTTCTCAGTGCAACCCTCAAACTTCAACTCAGCAGATCACAACTCACTTCGCTTACCATGATACGATTTTTTTTTTTTTTATCCCTAAAATATATTTTATCCAAACACCTATTGCTCCGAAAAACAAATATCGTGATAGATGACTCGCCCCGAAAAGCCCAAACGAAGCCCAAAAACATGAGATGAGATTGAGACTCATAAAATCTTACTTCTACCCCCAGAAAAAGGACAAATTTCTACTGTGCTACGAGTTGTTAAATCAATAGTATGGGTACATTTATCGATGGATTTTAGTTCTCAACTATAATATGAAGTATTTTTTTAATTAAAAATAATAATAAATCAAAAGAGACTTAAAGTGTAAAGCTTAAAAATTTTAGTGGTATTAAATCTACAACTTGATGGCATTGATTGATTAAAGTGATGTCATTCAACGATTGACCAATTAATTTAATAGTATTAAAATATCTATTTGCAAATAGAAGTCTCTCCATAAAATTGGATTTTGTACCTCTCAATTACAGTTGTATCCCTCCAATAAGTAAAATATCTAATTTTATTCATTTTATTTTCATTCATTCCATTGTAAAAAATGGCTTCAAAAGCGTACCCCTTCGCCAAAATTTTTGGTACGTAAACTTTTTTCCTCAAAAATCATGTACAAAAATTAACACTAGCGGAAATTTTATTTTCAAAAAATTCGGTATGTCCCTGGAAAATTAAGTTTTAAAATTTTCGGTAGTTAATTTTAATCTACCGGAAATTTAAGTAAGGATGGAAAAAAAACACAATTCTACATAGATTTAAGTGAAAAATTCACAACTGATCAAATTTTTTAGTCACGAGAAGTTGTCTTTGTTGAGACAAAATCTCAAATTAATGTTTTGATGATAATTAAACAAAAAGTTAATTAAAACTTCTAATTATGATTCTAAAGTGTTTTGGTATTTAACATGTGTATTTGGGTGTGTTAAAACAAGATAGGTACCAAGCATTACAAAGCAGATCTTATTAAAATCAATAAAGCAAAATTAGTAAAACAAATAACGTTCTTGACAGATTTCTGGAAAACGAATAATGTTCTCCACATCTGCCATAAACAAGAATGATCTGATTTATATGTAAAAGATTGGATCCAGGCAGTTTTATTCATTTCATATCTTCATCAAGAATAAACAAGGATCAATCTGAGCAAGAATCATTCCAAAATCCGAGGACTTAACACCTTGTTTCATAAAAAGCATAAAGCAAGATCATTCTCCAAGTTAAGCAAATGCAAGTACAATTAACAGCCTGTAAAGTACATTGTTGTTGTACCTTCAAACAGACCTGCACACATGACTTAAAGCTAGTAATCATTTCAGACAACTGACATGATCACAAATACAAGTCAGCTCATCTCAAACCAATTCGAAGAACGTTCTTGGATCTCAAGAACATGTCTAGTTTCAGCATGAACAATACTGCTTTATGGTTGATCTTATCCATTCACTTACTCAAGACAGCTGGCCTACTTCCAGCGGTTAAATGAGTTGTCATAAACTCTCTTGAAGCCTATAAATACAGTTTCATGATGAAGAACAAAACACAACTCAAAGTGCAAAGCAAAACATCAATCATTCAATCATACTCGAGCTTTTCAAAATCATTCTGAAGTTGCAGTTTCATTCTTCGTGTGGTTTTAGAATCAGTGATAACTGAGTTCTAAAATATAGAATCTATTTCTCAAACAAGAGTTGAGCAATACCCAGATTCTAACATTCTCAAAATCATTACTTTGTAACTCAAGGCTATATTGTTGACATAACTTGAGTAGTGTGTAGAAATCTTTTTATGATTTAAAAGGTAGCTTGTAAAATCCTTTATAAAATAGTGTAAGGTAAACATGTGGAAATCCTTTCTAGGTAGAAAGGTAGAAATTGTGTAATAAATCAAGACTGATCTGTGAAAACTGTGTGAAAACCAATAACGTTCTTGCTTTGAGCACTTAGTGGAAAATCTCACATTTGTGAGGACTGGACGTAACCCGTGTTTGGGTGAACCAGGATATATTATTGTGTGATCTCTTTATCTCCATCTCTACTTATTATTTGTCTTCCAATTAGTTTTTATATTGATAAATTGATATTGTTGTTTTTTTCACTAACAAAAAACGTTATTCGTTTGTAACCAAGATCAATCTTGAGTTAAACTTTCAGTTTTTAAACATGAATTTTTAAAAGGGGAAATTATAATTCAAAACCCCTTCCTTATAATTGACATTGTTACTTCAGTCTTATAATGGACAAGAGAAGTTGATCGACAAAATCGAGTAGTTGTTATCATTAATCGTTCTGACATAGAGACCGGAAAGAGAGGAAGAAAGTCAATTAATTATCGATTGTGATAAAGATGAAAAATATAAGTCAAATAAAGTAACTAAGGGACTTCAACTAAAATGTGTGGTTGTCCGTTTAAACTTAGATCGATACCATTGAATAATGGTGGGGATGGATTCTTAGTTTAATGTGTGGACTTCACAACCATGAGTTAGTGGCTACTTTTGAAAACGTTTAAATATGTCTTTGGTCATTGCAATTATAACCGTTTTTTATTTTGGTCCTCGTAAGTTTTTTTGTTTTGTTCACATCCCTGCAAATATAGTTTCATTTTAAAATAGTCTTTCTATCTAACTTCCGTTAGAAAAACTGTAACTCCGTTAAATATAAATATAATTAAAACATAACTTTTTTTAACCTAAAAATAAACCACCAATATAATTAAATTATAACCTTTTAAAATCTAAAATTAACCCCAAATATTTGATTATTTTCCTAAAAAAACCTAAAATTAATATCTTCAAAATGGTTTCTTTTGAAATTGTTGGTTCAAGTTTAGAGCATCGACAATGATAGGTTAATTGCAAGATGCAATATGTATTATATTTATCAAATATAGCAAAGATTTGTTGAAGCATGAACCAATCAAATGTTGCATCTAAGAAATACTACGACCTATAGGTGTATCATTAAAACTTTGCATTTTATTTTTATATTTATACATGTTTAGATTAAGCATGCATGTTTGATATATTTTTTATTGAAATATCATTTGTTCTTTTTTATGTTTAAATTACTTTTTCCAAAAAAATTGGAATATGAGTATATGCTCAATTATTCGAATTTGTTTTAATTTTCACTATTCACTTGAGATATTTTAGTAACTTAAAAAGAAAATTTTATAAATAAGAGATACAAGTCTAATTAAGCGGTACAGAATTTAAATTTCTTTACCCTACAATTATATATTTGATCAAATAATACCATTACTCCACGTATCCTCCAAAAATCTAGATTTGTCTAAGTTTTAAAAAAAAATTTAAAGAGAACTCTTATATCTCATGAGATTCTAGATATATTCCAAAAAAATTAAATAAAAATCTATGTACTTCGAAAATTAACTCATATTTCCTATGGAGTAAAT
>JBBPBQ010020323.1:58635921-58677786 GCA_037974755.1 Cicer yamashitae
ATTGCATTTATTAAATGGGATTAACCACTTTCTTTTTTTTTTGTCAAAAAAACCACATTTCTTTTATATGCAAAATTTAGTTCATTTGTTACTTACTATTTAGAGGAAATATAATATTTTCCCTTTCCATGAAAATAAGTAAATAAAGCACTTGATAGATAAAGATGAATAAAGAATACTAGATCTTGCATCCGTGCAATGCACATAAATATTATATTTTACGATGATAATTTTCAAATTTTTATGTTAAAAAACTATAATGATTAAAAAATTTCAACTAAATTATATATAAGACTTTATAAAAATATAACTAAAAATATAAAAATCAATCAATGTAAATTTAATATTGTTGAGGTCAAAACTTTTTTATATGTATTTTAATGACAACAAACCTTATAAAATAAATGTTGCGCCATTTGTACCCGATATATGGTCATTTAAGCATTTTACTTGGTTCTTTTAAAAAATCAATATGTAATTAATGATGTTTTTTAATTTATACCTTTAAAATATTAAAAACATGCATTAAATGAATTTTGTTTTTACTTAATAAATGAAGGGCAAAAAAGACTAAATAATCTAAATTTATTATTTCTTGATAAGTGTGTTCAAGTCTAAAAGAACCAAAACTCACATAAGTGGACAAAGAACAATAATCACCAAAGTTCACATAATATGGTGAACTACTGATAATTATACTTGAGTTTGTATTTAAGGAACAATAATCACATAAGTGGACAAGCTATAAGTCATTCATATCAACAAGTGCATAAATATCTACTCAATGATGAAAAAATCAAAATAGCATCAGAAGATTACAACAATAATATCATAAACTTCATGGAGATATTAGAAGACACTTTTCTAGACAGGTTTGTGAACCATGAGAATCAAACAAGTCAAAAGTTGTCTCAAGAATCAAATGCAACAAGTTTTCATAATGTTCTGAACCAAAAAATGAGGAGAATGATCATTTGATACCTTGGGAAATATGTCAAATGAATGTATTATATATTCAAACATATATGAAGATGAATAAAGAAGTCAGAGAATATATTAATGAGATAATCTAAAAAATAATGTATCATATACTATGTCCACCATTCAAGAGAGTGATTGTTAAATCTTAAAGATAACATCTTCGTGAAACATGTGTCTATACTAAAGTATCTCAGTGATACTTGATACACAAGAAACAACATGTGCAAAACCAAAAGAAATTGTGGGAAGTATTGCTTCAACAAAATATGTCACCTCTCATATAGAAGATAACATTCTCAATTGTTATGAAAAAATGTTCTCATGATGAACAAGTTCATTGTACTCATAAATATTCATATCAATTCAGCAAAATGACATGAATCAACTTCAAAGAAGAATTCATTTCAAGATTTAATC
Source organism: Cicer yamashitae (assembly GCA_037974755.1). NCBI lineage: Eukaryota > Viridiplantae > Streptophyta > Magnoliopsida > Fabales > Fabaceae > Cicer > Cicer yamashitae. The sequence goes on from JBBPBQ010020323.1 coordinate 58,637,320, forward strand.
ATATATTAAGTCATTTGTTAAATCATTTGCTAAAAGAATGATCAAAGAACACTCATCAGAATGTTATGGTTGTTCTATCAAAGAACAATTGACAAAAATGATCTTTTTGGAAGAGTAACATACAGTAAATCAATTGTCATTTCGCTCACGGGCTTTCCAACATGTAATGAACAATTAAATGTCAAAATTTGAAAGCCCACTTGTAAAAACAAACATGCAGAATGTTTTGCATATTGATCTCCAGATTGATGAGCTATGAGCAAAGGATAAAAGTACACTGTACTAGCACCAACTATGCATGCTTCTTATCAAACACAATCCCAACTGACATTTGATAACTCATTCTCACACATGTTCACGTTTTCATTCAAACTCAAAGCAATAATGTTTTGAGTTAGTCAATAACGTTTTGGACACTAATATAAACATGTGCTTAATATGTTTAAATCAGATTTGATATTTGGCTAACGTGTCTAATGACTATATTCAGCTTTATATGAGTTTTCAGGCTTATTTCCATCTATAAAGGGAAGATCAATCAGAAGACCAAGACAATAGTTTGACATACAATCAATATTCACTTATTCAAGTCAAGAAATCTTCAAGCAAACTCCAATTTTATTCACTATATCTTTGGATCATCCTTATTGAGTTTTGATTTCAGTTAATCTCAAACAAAAAGTTGAGAATCATTAGATCCCAAACACACTTTTATTATACACATTGTAATTGACTCAAATCTATCTTTTATGTTAGATTAAATGTGTTTGTAAAAATCATTTATAGATTAAAAAGTGATGGTAAAAATCCTTTCTAGATTGAAAAATGGATATGAAAGGTGATTGTAAAAATCATTTTTTAGGTTGAAAGGTGATTGTTCAAAGTTTTATCAAGAGAAAAGGTGTGAAGAGAACGTTTTGCTTCTGAAGTACATAGTGAAAATCTTATGGTTGTGAGTATTGAACTAGTCTGAGTTGGGCGAACCAATATACTTTTTGTGTGTGATATTTTTATCCATTATCTCTAACTATTTGCACAAACAAATCACACTTCACTGTTATTATTTTTATTTACAACCTCTTAATTTCATATAAATTGTCAATAATGTTTTGGTTAGTTAGGAGCTTACAAATCAACTTTTGATTACCAAGTTTAATTTTAAGTAAAACATAAATTAAAGTGCAAGAATTATATTTTAAAATGGTTACAATTCAAACTTTTCATACCCCGTGACAATTCATTCCACTTCAGATATAATAGAGTATAAAAAAGTGGACAATACTAGTGCGGCATAACACTTGTTGAGGTGAAGAAAACTCTAAAGCACTACTATAATAATTTATTTGATTAAAAAATATTTTCTTTTGGATTTTGGTTTAATATTTTTTAAAATTAATTTTTGTTTAAAAATATATTTATGAGGATTTATTTTACAAAAAAAATATTATTTTGAAATTTTTCATGTACTTGATTGAAAGAGAAGACAAACGGAACCTGAGGATTGAAGAGTGAGAGAGAGCAGGAAGTCATAACTCGTAAGATAAAGAGAAAAAAAGACAGAAAACAAAGCAAAACCGCGTGGGTCCGTAAAGGATGACGAAAATCGTTTGGTTGTGGACTTTTGGGGAGCATGGTCGAAGAATAAGCGTTTCGTGGACCCCACTGTCCTAGAACATCTCGCGACTTTCAAGAGTTGTTACACTTGAATTACTTGCGAAGCTACACGCGTTTGGATAAAACGGAACCACAAACGCGCGTGGCTGTGGAAGTAGGGTCACGCACGGGTAGTTTTTCAAGGAGAAAAAAAAGAAAGAAATAGTAGAAAGTTGGTGGGACCGAGTGTCTGAAAGAGGGTACCCGATGCTGAAAAACTGCTCTGACATTATACCCAAAACCGGTTTCCCGCCAAAACAGACTAACGTTAGATTGTCCTTCTTTCCGTTGCATTGGGTTCCTAATTCAATTATTGTTGCTCAACTAAATTTTTGCCTTAGTTAGCCAATAGTGATGTTTAACATATAAACACATCTCTACTAATCTTTTTCTCTATAATGTCATTTATTTCTTTCGCGTATATAAAAGATCACTATAAATAAAAAGAAAGAAGTGTTAGAATACTCTCTTTAATATTTTATATTTAGTATTTATTTTTTTATTAAATAAAATATATGTGAATTTTACCACTTTTAAATTTATCTCACATAAAATAGTAGAATCTATATGTATTTCGTTTAATATAAATGTGAGTATTGAAAAGAAAATGTCAAAAAAGATATTAATAATATAACTTAAATTATGATTGCTATATATGCACTAAAAGGAACCATTCTATTTTTAAGTGTTTTAAGCTTTTCGTAGTAACTAACATTTTTTTAAATAAAATAAAAATAATAATAATAATTTTATTAAGTTATTTTTTTTATTTTTAATGTACTTTTTATTATTATAAATATAAAATAAAATTAATATTTAAAAATATTATACATAATAATAATTAAAAAATAATTAAAATTACACAAATACCAAATATAAAATAATTTTGTTGATACTTTACATAAAAAGTTGAAATAAAATTCAGTTTTCCCAAATGCATGACCGTGATTGATTCAGAATACTGATCATGAATATGAATGAAGCAAGCAGTGACTTATCCTTAAACTAGCTATTCAAAGAAGATTAAAAAAAAAGAAAGCCAATGTGTGAAGCAAGTATAGAGTGGATATAAGTGAATAATCTCTGCGCATCAGATCAGAAGTGGCTTAATTTGGGTTAGACGCGATTTCTCTCTCAACTGCCAAATTTGTTCTCTCCTTCCCATCCATACCAATTAGCTTTTGTACACTTATTAGTTTGATTAGGTTTTGATCGAATTTAATATTTAAATTGATTAATTTTTTTTAGATTAAGTTGAATTTTTTATTACTATTTACTAATATGTTCAAGAAATTTGAATCCAAACCAACTCAATCATTAATGAGTTTGAGTTGATTTAATTCACAAGTTATAAATAAATAAATATATTTTTTATTTTTATAAGAGCTATTGTTAGTATTTTTGTTAAGAAAAAGAGATCAAAATTCGTGATGTTCTTGTCATTCAATTCTTTAATTCATTTAATTTGTTGTTAGATTAATTTTATATTCTCAATTTTTTAATTATTAAATTATGTAATTAAATTTTAATACTCAAACATATCAATAATCATAAAATTGTATAACAACACGTCATTCAATACTCAAAGAACATATTAACAAATACAACAAAACATATAAAACAACTAAATTAATAACAAACCATCAAATTAAATACAATAACTAAATTATAACTATAATTCAATAATGAAAATTAATAATAAAAATATATCTATTACGTCAACAGATTGGGGTTATAGATTCACAAATTTAAAATGTCAATTTTGCTATCTAAATCAAACACTCTTGAGTTTAAATTAGTTGGTTTGTATTAGAGTCGAACTTTAATGAATTGGATCAGTTAATTTGAATTATTGAATTCACGTGTTAACATGTACTCGTGAATACCTTTAATCCCAACCAACAGTCAAATACTACATTTTTATTCTTATGGTAAATAGAGAGTACGGCTAGCGATAATATTTTTATTATAATAAAATGCTAACACAAGTCTTATTATGAATTTACTCTTGCATATAAAATAATGTTTTTTTTTACTTTGATATATATTTTTTCAATAGTCAATGTATTAATATTGTTATTGAGAACAGAGATCGAATATGCAACCTCTGTATCACTTTATATCCCGAGTGCTAATAGTATTGTAAACATTGGGCAGCAAGCTGTATGTATCTTTCACTAAATATCTATCTCCACCAATTTGTCACCATGTCCATTTGTTTTATTTGTTATCATGCAACAAAAAAATTATTCGCACACATAAATACATTTCATCAAAAGCTCATCGTCCCATTAAAAAGATTGCTCCTCCGCGACCACCCACCACCACTCACCCTACTCCACTGTTAAACATATCGACAACAATCACATTTTTATCTGTGGTCAAGTTAAACATATGATCAAATTTAACACTTAAAGATTTTTCATACACTCAACAATTTTTTTCAAAAAAAGAGTGTCACGACTATCTCACGCTTCCTTAAACAAATTTTTATTAAACCAATCCACATCACTTCATCCTCCCCCTTCCTTGACCAACTGAATATTTTTCTACTAAATAGACTAATTTCTTCTACTCCTACTCTTAGAGATTCTCCACCCATATTTACGTGAAAGAACTTTAAACCATAAATCTTTATTAAACGTTAAAAGAGCATAACTAAACAATCCAACATTCCTTACACCTATTTCATCTAACTCACAAGATTGATCTACTAAATCTAATTTAATTCAATGTATTTTACAAATTTTCTCACTCTCTAAAAAAATAAAAAATTGTTCAAATTCAAAAAATTGAATACGAGGGAACCTTAAATAAAGAAAAAAAAACCGTTTAAATGAAAACTTTTTTGAATTTTTTTTGAGGTAAAACATTTTTCAGTAGATAACTTATTTGTTTTAACTCAAGATTTAAATGCTTGATTAGAAATTACAGAAGAAAATGACAATAAAACGATTATAATTTACGCAACTTTTTTTGTCTACCATTTTTTACCTCTTAAATGGGAAAAGGTACTAACATTAGAAACTTGGTCCACCTTAGAGAAGGACTGTGTCACGTTATAATAACAGGATTTAATGTTTCATAAAAATGAAAAAATAACTGGAATTAATAGGTCTTTTTTGGGTGAAAACAGGATTTAATTAGTGAATACAAAATGTGAATGTCACAAATATTTGTCTTCTCTAGGAAAGATAGGATTCCTTACGCAGACAAATATGATAATTTCCCAAAAAATTTTTGTTAATTAGTGGAATAATAACCCTTTTTCATAATCAGACATAATTTATTTTTAAAACCAAACCAGACTTGTTGGTTTGAAGGAAAAAATAGTGTCGGACCGTCCGTTTAATGTGTTAATAAGAATATGTGAGATTTTTAAAATAAATTATTATTATGAGGAAACAATGAAATGTTAATTAGATATAATATATTTTTAAAAATAATAAAAATTAATGGTGATATAATTTCTATATAATAATTATGAATACACTAATATCTAATAAATTAATTGAGTAAAAATATTATAATTTTTTTTAATAGTTTTTTTAATATGGCTTATCGGTAGTATTGGTATCTCTATTTTGATCAATTTACAGAATCAGTCTCTCTATTTTAAAAGTCGATAATTTTGGTCTCTTCTTCATATTTTTAAATTAAAAAAGTAAGACATGACATATGATTTCATGATGATATAAAACAATCTTTAATTATTTATATGTCATTAATTAAATTACAAAAATAAAAAAATTTCAAATTTGAAAGTTAAGTTTTTAAAGGATTTTATTGTGATTTTATGAGTGTCAACCATTCTACAACCTCGTATCAGATGCCACACTATTTAAAATATATCACATTGTTATTTTTTAGTTAAAAAATCAGAATGAGTTATCAGAACTGTCATATTTTAAAATAAAAATATCGATTTCGTAAATTGATAAAAATAAATAGACTAAAAATGCAATTAAAATTTTTATATTTGTGAAATTAGAAAACAAGTCTACACAAAAATAGAAGTACATGCAAAACCTTAAAGGCACTTGTTAAATAAATAAACTTAAATTTGACATTGAAAAAATATCTTTAAACTTAAGTTAATATTACAAGTTTCAATAAATTTTTAATCAAATTTTTATATATTTGATTACTTAAAAATGCTTTTATTATCTTTGAACGAAGATCCTCTCCAGTGGGATTTTCATCGACCTACTATTTAATTTCCTTCTAATACTTTTGACCACATAAAAGTATAATAAGTGAATGACTGAGAATCAATTACAGAAAATTTTCACTGCAGGGGATCCATTCCCCCTTTGGCATATACAAATTACCAATTTTTATCAAAGTTCGTCTTATTTAGAGCATGGTTTATATATGTAAAATAAAAACATTAAGAAAAAAACCAAAAATCGAAAAAGAAAATCCATGCATCTTGGTTGGATATTAGCTGTCAAGTATATTTATGACAGTATACAATTAAAAATTTCTTACGTAAGGAATTATTGTTATTATACTATTAATTTATTTTAAGACCAAAAAAATATTCATTTACTTTAGCTTTATAAAATCACATTTTGACATTAACCTGCTCCCCCTTCTTCTTCTTCTTCTTCTTAACTCTGTTTCTTTCTCTTCTTCCTCCATTGATGAACTTTCACTACTTTTCCTTTCATTAGAAGTGGTGTCTGTAACTTTGATAAAGTTTTTGAATTTTCATGCAAAAGTCTTAGGAATTAAATTGTGAACAAAGACACTGTTTAAAGTCACAAACTTTCATGCTTCTAGAAGATACCCACCAAAACAAAAACATTAATTTGCAGTCATCACTTTCTTAACATCACAAAAGGGCTTTGGTTTCAACCCTTTTTCTGGTTTTTTGCTTCAAAGTCATAGATGATAGCCAGCTCCTTCTGCAATGCTGATTCTATGTTTTCAGTAAGTTCTTAACTTTTTTCTTTTATTTCCCTTTAAAGTTCTATTTTTTTTTTCTTTCTATTTTTCTTGAAGACTATTATTTTGTAAATGGTCTGTTATTTTTCAATTGTGTTGAAAAAAAATTTCAAGTTTTTTTTTTTTTTCTGTTCAAAATTGTTGTGGTTTTAAATTGAAATCCTCAGCTTTATCTCTATACTGTATATTATACTATATGATCAAAATTGTTCTTCTTTAAAGTACACATGTAATAAATGAGTGGTTATAAGGTTATTGAGTTTATTTTTATGATTTTTCAAAATTCAAACCCAAAACCAAAACTAAAGTCTTTGATTCTCTTTTAATTAGTCTTTGTCTTCTTCTGTTAACTAATTAATTATTCTTATGTTCTTATGTATATTGTCAATTAAGATATCCTTTATCATTTAACGGAAGTGGTTGGGAAGATTTTGTACTCAAGTTAGATTCATTCATGCAAGGTGTATGTGTGAATGTGTGAATTTATTTGTATATGTGTTTGTGTGCATGTCTTTGTCAAAGACTAAAAAAACAAACGGTGGGCCCACCTGAGTTTTTTGAGTTTCTTGACAACATCAAAGAATTAATAATTGATAATTAAATAATTATTTTGATATGGTAGATAAAATCACAATCTAGAGAGGATTTTCGTACTTGCATGTTTGGATTATTGTTAAAAAACTCTCATTGATTATAAGCCGTTGATCATTGTCAGTGACAGTGATGACCCTTGGTCTGATTGAAGGAGGAGCTTATGTGGTTTGAAAATGCAATGCATGGCTGATTTGTTTTCCTTAGCATCAAACTATGGGGCCACTTTTGACTTGGTTATAATTTATTAATTAGTAGGATTTAATTAGCTTACAGTGTTAGTGTAACGATTTTTTGTAAAATCAATCAATTATAATCGTTAAATCATTAAATATGTTGACTTTAATCATAGTTGATCTGAAGTCACACATATGGTTGTTTGTGATTTGTTGATAAAGTAAAACTTTTTACACTACAACATATCACAATTAAACTCCAATTAATATTATACCAATCAATCTTATGAGTTATGTTGTTCTATGTATCGCGTGTTTCATGCGGCTCCACTTATGTCAGGACTCAAGACCCTAGCAAATTAAGGCTTTGATCCCAAGGTCCCTCAATCTTGTGGTCAAAGGGTTTGATCTCAGGTCAGTGCGTATGAAAGAGGATATAATGGCAAAATGAATCTCATTACCTTGAGAGACTAGTGTCTGGCTTCTGGCTGGAGATATCAACGGTTCATCATTTGGTATTTTTAGTGATAATATATTATAGTTCATACATACTTTTTCAATTTGATTCGATTCATTCGGGGGGCGGGGTGGGGCAGGGGTTGTTAGAGATGGGTTTTCTCAATAAAAGCAGGCAGATTGATTCAAAGGATTGTCAGGATACTCAATATATATATATATATATATATATATATATATATATATATATATATATATATATATATATATATATATATCCCCACATAAGGCCACTCATAATTAGTCTTTAAGAAGAATGACATAATGAAAATCAAGCTGAAGGACAAAATACTGGCCAAGAACAAAATTCAGAGACTGTAATAGTAACTACTTTGAACCAATCTAACCAGCTCTCATTGACCCTACTTGCTTTTAATGCTTCCTCAATTTGTAGCAGATGATGTCTCCAAAGTTCTATTGAACAAATTTCTGACATGAAATATCTAGCAGTACTTTGCTCTAGTGGTTACTTGGTAATGTAATACTCTTGTGTGTATTGAATGTGCACAATGATTATGTGTGACTACAAATAGTACTTTCTACTTTGACAAGAGGAAATGTTGATGGTTTGATGGCTTCTTTTATTATTCGAGCTAGTTTTGTTTTCCGCTTTCATTATTTTTGCATCATTCATGCTACTACAGTATATTCTAAAACACAATTTTTCTTTGTTGTTCCTAGCAGAGAGAAGAGGGGATAGATGTTAGAAAGATGATGGGACATAAAAGGAGCCTTTGCTCTGTTGATCAAAGCAGCTATAATTCTATTGCATCTAAAAAGCAAAAGCCTGATTTAGAGATCACCACTAAGGTTTGTTTAGTTTTTTTTCCTCCATTATTAATTTTTTGTTGTTTAATAATAGATAGAACTATTTACTTTTTTCTTTTTCTGTATGCGCTGAAAGGTATTTTTTTTACTGTATCCGTGCTTAGATTTGAGAAATATGCAATGGTGCCTCTTCTGATTCTCTATGGAAATATTGAGGGGATAAATTGATATGAACTTTTCTTGATTTAAGGACTAATTTGACATCATTTTGTATAATTAAGGAACTAAGTTGATGTCAATTTTTTTTTGAGGATTAAATTAGTGCCACTTTACATTTTTTGAAGGACTAAACCAATGTAACTTATCCTTCATGGACCAAATAAAGAATCATTATAACTTCATGCTCTAAAGTCCTTGCTTTATTTTCTCTTAATTAAAGGCAGTAACTAATATTCAACCAACCCGTCGCATGGAACTCTCCGTGATGCTCAAAGTTGTGATATCAATTATTATCTTTACTGAAATAAAACTTTTCCTTTTGTATTTCCCCTCCACTTTTGTATGACATTTCTAATGTTTATGCCAATAGGATAGGAAGGAAAAGCTCGGTGAACGAATTGTCGCTCTTCAACAGCTTGTTTCACCATATGGAAAGGTATACAACAACTGTGTCTATAAAGCTGCATTGATGACTTTATGTATAAGACGTGTTATAGATGCTATGTTTATTTGACTTGAATAGCAAAATAACAATAGTAATTAAGAAGAACTTATTTAAGTTTCAAAATAGATTAATTGTTTTTGTTTACCAATGAAATTAGTATTTGTTTTATGTTTATGTGAGCCTCAAGACTCTTTAATTCTAACTGCAGACAGATACATCTTCTGTTTTAAAGGAGGCGATGGAATATATAGGGTTCCTTCATAAACAAGTTAAGGTTTGGCCATTCATGCTACACTGTGCTGATTTATCATTATAAATATCATAGTAACTAGTTTAATATACCACAAGCATGTCTATCTATCTTCTTTGGACCTAAATTAAGTCCTGCTGAAACATACAGTGATGACTTTGTTTCATGCTTCTTCATATACTTAGGGTATGATTGGATTGATAGAAAGTGGTGGAATGGTATTAAATCAGAAATCAGAATCCATTGTTTGGTTTTATAAGAAGTGAATGGAATGGAATGGAATGAAATGAAGTAGGATGGAACTCATTCCATCCAATACCACCATTTCCTTTAATTTTTTATTCCTCCAATTTGGAATAAAAATAGACACAGTGAATGTTTATCGCTATTGCCATGAAACACTATCGAAGTCGTTGATGTAGCTAAATTGAGTAGATAATTCAACATATTAATGTTTTGAAAATAAAGAGTAAAAATGGAATAAAAAAGTTATAATTCATTCTGTTCCGTCGACTTTCCAAACAATGGAGTGGGAAATTAATCCCGTTCCATCATAAAGTATCCAAACAATGAAGTGGGAAATCTGTTCCATTCCGTTCCATTTTATTATGTTCCATTCCATTCCGTTCTATTAGTTTTAAATTGTCCAAACAGAGCCTTCAATACATGCACTCATATAAAAAGACGTTACGAATTCCGATCTATGTTAACACAATTTGACTTTGATCTTATGCAAAAGTTTTCTGTGTTTTAACAGCTGCTTAGTGCTCCTTACCTCGAAACTTCACCAGCAACTGAGATGCAGGTGAGCATAACATGAATACTACTACTATAAAACTGGAATAGGATCTGTGTTATGGATGAGGCCAAAGTTTTTTTTTTTTTTGCTTTTTTAACATGACATTTAAGAAATATTCATTGCGCCAATGAGAATCATGGGACATGAATTTTGTCAACTTTGTCTTAAAACTGTTTTCATATATGCGAGAAAAATACTGACGACAATTAGATACATGAATTTCCCCCCTTAATTTTTACATAATATGTCAGATGGAATTTATACTACGCAATGAGTAAAAAGTTTGTACATACATTCAGTGTATGCATGTATTTTAGAAAATAGTATTACTACATGACACTAGTGGTATTCCTAGTGTTAAATTGGATTGTAATAGAATTGTTACATTTTTCAGGGTACAGAGTCATGCAGCCTGAGAAGTAGAGGGTTATGTCTTGTTCCTGTCTCATTTACTATTGGAGTTGCTGAGGGAAATGGTGCAGATATCTGGGCACCAATCAAGACCACTTCACCTAAATATGAGAAAGATGTTTCACAATTTCAGTGATTAATTAATTTTGTCAGCTTAGCAGCCTTAAGGTTGCTAAACCAGTCTTATAGCATTAAAATTTATGATCACCATTATTATCTATAGATGGGATCATAGTAGCTAAAATAGTCATAAACTTTTAAGAACTCTCTATGAGTCTATCACAAGAAGCTATCCCATGCCTTAATAATTTTAAACCGGTGATGGGGAATATGCTTTCAAGTACGCAATATGGATTCAATTCTATGTGCTGATTGTCAACTGTATATTTAAAAATTCCTAGTTTTATAATGATTCCATTCGATGTACTCATTATCTTAAGGAAAGTCAGTTTCTTCAACTTTTTCATCTCAACGTAGTCTTTGACCCTACATTTATCCAGGTGGTGTCTCTTATTAATGTACTCTTCAGATCTATATATAAGAAAATTTATTTGTTGTTTTTACATCTTAATTGTAAGAAAAATTCTCAGTTTTAAGATATATTAATTGTTAAATTTGACTATTCTTCATGTAAGTGGATATAAAATGTCTAATGACAGAATTGTTTTAGGAATAACCTTTTAAAAATGAATTGTCATGGTCTTAATGATTTTTTTCTTAGTATAGGACTAGTGGTAGTAAGTAGTAACTATTAAATGAACATTACTTTAATAAATTGATATCCGGCAAAGGCTAATCTGGGCCATGGTCCACAATGCACCACAAATTTTGATCATTGGATCAATTGAGCTCAAAGATGTTACAATAGACATCGTGTAGTTGATTCTTTCTTTTTGGGAGAGTTCCAACTTCCAAGCCTCCCTCCCTCACAACCTTTCCCCGTGTCTTCAATCATTTTCCTCTCTAATTTCAAACCCCTAGGAGCACCTATCGAATTTTCTAAATGCCTGAATCTTTTCTCAATTCATGTGGGTTGGGAATTATATCTCAGTGAAAAATGGATTGGAACTCATTAATAACCACAAAATTTCCTATGGTTCAGTTTTGAAGTGCTAAATTTTTTGGGTGAGAAACGGGTTTGTGAAATCTTGTTGGGTTTATGCTCTATAGACTTTCAGTCTGTATATGAAAATCTGAAATATTGTTAGGTCTATCTCCGTGCCTGCATTTAAGCATGTGTGTTCCGTGTTGTATACTAAAAATCTGGAATAGTGTTTTAAGTCGGAATTTTTCATCATCATCCATATTCCTCAGCCTACCACCCCATTCCTCCACCTTTTGCAACACAACTGAACCAAAGCATCTATTTTCTTGAGATTTCAAGGTTCGGTTCAGAAATAAAAATGAAAACCGAACGAACCTCATATATAGTGGACAAAGGGTTTTTCCTTTGTGATGGAACGACATCGGTGAAGGCAGTGGATGGAAGATAATATAATAAAATACATTAGATACACACTATTCCTGATAAATATTGAAACAAGCTAAGCTTGTCACAAAAGAAACATTATATGGCTTCAGTTAATACAATTATATCACAAAAGTAAACTGTCGTATGGTAATAAATTATCACAAAAACTGAGAATAATCTGAAATTAACCAAACTGTCATTACTTTCCATTATTCTGTCACTAGTAAGCAGTGACCAGGGCGAGTTTAAATGGTTTGTCAAAGTTACAGTATATACTCTTCCCACTTTTTTTGAGCTAAACGACAAGAAGAGTGCATGGAGAGATAGTATAGAAGCTTGCTTATATGCTTCCGAAGGTTTCACCTTACCTTCTCTCGCAGATACTGCAGTATATGCTCACGTTTCCAATTGTCAATTCTGCAGCGGACAAACAAAATAAAAAAGCTTGATCAAAAACAAGTTTAAACTTGTTTTTTTTTTTTTTTTTTTTTTATAAAAAATATTGACTGCAAGAGTAAACAAAGAAAACTAAGTTTTCACAAGTCACAAACAATTGCTTTTCTGTAAAAAGAGAATGCAGCTACGTAATAGAATTTAAATCAATTCAGGAATGATTTTCCAGGCTGTTGTGGCTATTCTTGTTCATACTTTCGCTGCATTAGAATTCATGCAACCATAAAAAAAAAAAAATCAAAATTGTTTTCACTTTTGGTTAAATAATTAAATGAAACCATCACATTGATCATAACAATTCTATATCAATTTTATCATAATTGTCAAAATCTGTTTTATTATTAAAAATATCATGAGTATAGGGATTCGGTTGTATAGGAGTACTAGTAGGGTCTTAATTATATATGAGTACTAATAGGGATTTGGTTGTATAATAATCTAGTATCTATATATATATATATATATATCTGATGTATTGTCAACATATTTTCAATTCAATAAAATATATTTCTACCCTAATTCTTGAGATGGCATCAGAGCTCTCGGTCTTTGGGAGTCTCCCTTCTGCATAAACCTGTCGCCTTCATTGCGGTTTCTTTTTTCTGAAACCTTAGCCACCTTCACTGTGGCCCTTTTTACTGCTTTCATTGCAGCAACTTGAGATTTCTTTGGCCTGTTCGCTGCCATAGTGTGTTCAATATTCACGTTGTTACTGTTCACGTTCGTTTGACCGCCTACTTCACGCCACCGCCCACACTACAAGACTCACCTCCATTAGATCGGCCGAAACCCAAAGTGCCGTTGTCAACGGCCTATTCACACGCGCCTTCTAGTTCGGCACGTGACGCCCACTTGCGACGTCATCTCTGGCAACACGTGCCGCCTTCTAGATTTCCATTCACCGCCGTTTTCAATCAGATTGTAGATCGGCCGTTTCTCGTTTCGTTTTGGGGGTTCACTTTCTGATCGGAGGACTTTCGTTTGTGGGTCATTGTAGCACTTTCGTTTGCTCAGACTTTTCTGTTGCGACATTATAACACACTTACAGTTTGTGGATATTTTTTGAACGTTTGTTTTGTTTGATAAATCAATCTTTTGTCTCTAATATCGGTTGTCAGCTGATTTTACGGATATGGCAGTTAAAGAAAGCAAAAGTGGATTGGCCGACTCAATGCAGATGAAGTAGAGAAGATTAGATCACTTCTTAGTAAGTTGGAGAAACCAACAGATACTAGTTCTTTGGTATATACAAGTACACTTCCTCTTGATAAGTTTCAATTTTCTTTTGGACTTAATGCTTTAGATACAACCTATAACCAATATTGGATACTGAATTCTGGAGCCACTGACCACATGGCACCCTTACCTACGCACTTCTTCACTTATTCACCTTGCCCTAGCAACAACAAAATATCCACAACAAATGGTACCCTTCTAAGTGCAGCAGGTCAAGGAGATGTCCAAATAAACTTATCCATAACTAAGAAATGTCCTTCATATTCCTAAATTGTCCACTAGCTTAATTTCCATACAAAAACTAACACAAGACCTATCATGTAATGTTTTTTATAACAAATCTTGTGTCTTTCAGGACAAGAATTCAGGGAGGATAATTGGTAAGGCTAGAGGGTGGAATGATCTTTATTACTTGGACAATCAAAATCTTTCTCCAAATCTACTCAGTAATACCAACTCTTTTTTTTCTAAATCAATAAAGACCAACAGGGACAAGGTCATTTTGTACCCCTGCGTCTTCATTGTGAGGTGTGTGAGCTTGCTATACACAAACATGTACATTTTCCAGTTAGTAACCAAATGAGTACTTCTTCATTCTGTTTAGTTCATTCTAATGTATGGGGTCCCTTTAATGTTCCAAATATATCTAGAGCCTGTTGGTTTGTAACCTTTATTGATGACTGTACTCGGGTTTACTTGCTAAAACAAAAATCTAAAGTCAGTTATGTGTTTGTACAGTTCTTCTCCATGATAAAAAATTAATTTGGAGTGAGTATTAAGAGGATTAGGTCTGATAATGCCAAAGATTACTTTAATCACGGACTTAATTATTTCTGTCAAAAGGAGGGTATTATTCATGAGTCCTCATGTGTTAAAATACCCCAACAAAATGAGATTGCTGAAAGGTAAAATGGGCACTTGTTAGATCAAACTCGAGCAATGTTGTTTCAAAATAAAGTTCCCAAGAAATTTTGGGGAGAGGCAGTTTTAACTGCATCGTGTCTCATAAACCGATTACCTTCTAGTGTTCTTGCCTTCAAAACTCCCGTGGAGGCCCTGTCCTCGTTGTACCCTAATGTGTCCACCAGTTGTAATCTTACTCCCAGAATATTTGGGTGTGCGCCGTTTGTCCATATCCATAGTAATAGTAGAGGGAAACTTGATCCTAAAGCCTTAAAATGTGTTACTCTTCCACCAAAAAGGGCTACAAATGTTATCATCCATCATCCCAAAAGTTCTGTCTCTCAAGATGTCACCTTCCATGAACAAGAAAGTTTCTTTGGTCAAACTCATCTTCAGGGGAAAAATACAAGGTAGATGAGTCTCTTCTACTTTTCGAGTTGACTCTTGAACCAGAAATTGAGAATGAAATTGATTTTGAAAAAGATGGAAATGAAAGAAACGACAATGTTGACACTGAAATTGATTTTGAAGAAGATGAAAATGATGATACTAATGTAAGATATGGGAAGAATCTAGTACATATAAGAGAACAAAGGTCATTCCAGAATCTATTCACATCCACGACTCCAATTCAACCTTACATGAGGTAACTTTCCTTGACGCTTCAAACTCTAGTGATCCAATCTATGAATCTTCCTATGCACAACAATTAGAATCCAACCCACCACCAACTTATGATGACCTTCATATCCCAATTGCCCTTAGGAAGAATACTAGGACATATGTACCAATAAACCACTCTACCCTTTATCCAACTACCTATGCTTTGAACAACTTTCACCTACCCATAAAGTCTTTCTCACAAGCTTGAACAATACCACTATACCTACCTCTATCTGAAGCATTGTTTGACAGGAAATGGGAACAAGCCATTGACTTGGAAATGGAAGCACTGGACAACAATGGTTCTTGGGATTTGGTCCCTCAACCAAATGAAAGAAACCTGTAGGATGCAAGTGGGTATACATTGTAGAGTACAAGGCTGATGGGTCTATTGAGAGGTACAAGGCTGATGGGTATATATATCTGATGTATTGTCAACATATTTTCAATTCAATAAAATATATTTTTACCCTAATTCTTGAGAATAATTATGTCATTTTATTGTACCATTCACATCAGTTTTCGATAGCATATAAAGTTAACACATTTGAAAAGTCATAGCATTCGAATAGATGCTTTAAGATCAATTTAAAACCAAACCAACTAATAGCTCCAAGAATAGGACGCAAGCGAATATTTATTTGTGAGTAATCAAGAAATCGCACCTGATTGTTTCCTTATGTTGCCCCACATCATCCAACATAATTAACTTTGGTGGAGAATTAAAAACATATTGCACTTGAACCGATGGAAACCGGTCTTTTTCCTCTTCAATAAAGCCAACAACTTCAGGATAGAAAACAAGTTTCCTCATGCAAACTTCCAATAACGCTCCAGAGTATGTAATCTACAATTAAATAATTATAAATATTCATCCAAAATGGGGGGGAAGGTTATATATGATGGAATGGTGAAATGACACAAAAATAGAGGCAGTAAGCGCATAGACACTATCGCAATGGATCCTGATATTTTGTTACTTCAAAACTATGATATTGAGCAAGCTAGTCAAACATTGAGATACTGTTGCTTAGGCTTTAGGGGACATTTCAATGTTTCTGTCTTAAAAAAAACCCAGTTGATATGTTTTATTTTTATACTTAAGAAAATGCTACCTTATTTTCACATTATTTCCTATTTCCAACATGTAATGAAGGAAATGGTAAAAACAAGATTATGTGCTCTTCATCACTTCCTCTTTGAAAACCAGAAACAAGGCGAAAGTTATGCATTGTTACTCATTATAATTATTAATTACAAATAAAAACAAACAAAATGAACATGAAAACAAAATAAACCAAACACAACCTTAGTTCTCATTATCTCTTAAATTTCAAATCATTCACTAATGGGTAAGATTGAAATTTGGCTAAACTCTAAACTAGACTTTGCTTAAATAACGCTACGCTTGTTTTGCAAAACAATGGCCTAAGCCTAAGCAAGTATCAAAATTAGAATTCCTAAAAAGCTAGCCAAAATGGATCATACCTTGGTAGTGGCATCATTGGAATCTTCCGTGCAACACTTGAAACAATCAGATACCAACTCTGCAATCGAATTTTGAACTTGGTAAATCCCTCACTCAAACTATTGAAACAAGCAAACAAAATGTGTACATATAGCAATGACATTAAGATTTGGAATCTCACATTCAATCACTTAATAGTGCTAGGCAACGAAACTAAACCCTAATCTATATGCAATCCTTTTCGTGGTTCAGTGAATGAAAAAAATCCATAAATTAGAACGAAGTAAAATTGATTTTGAATCAAAATTGAACGTGTGATTGTGTGTGTGTGAGAGAGAGAGAGAGATGGATTTAACCTTTGTCTTTGACGTACTCGGATAAAGTATTGCAGTCAGAGCACAAAGCGAGTCCGGTGAAACCGAGATTCTCGCATTCTCTTGAGCTCAGTTGATCCGATGAAGCACCGGAAGAAAGAGCCAACATCACAACCACAACCACAGCCACGGAAACGTCATAACCGTACTCATACATACCCATCGAGCTTTTTTTCATCTCTCTCAAGTCTCAACAACACCTGAACCAGTCACAGTAGTGAATGTTCGTTCCGATATCGCCAAAAATTAAAAGTATAAATATTTTTGTTGTCCAAAGTAAATATAATGGTTTTAAGTTTTAGTCATGTAAAAATTTTTGTTTGGCCTTCACATAAAGAGAAACATAGACCAAATGTAAATATTTTTTTAATCCTCGTAAATATAACAGTTTTCAATCTTAGTCTCTGAAAAATATTTGTTTGAATTTTATCCCTGCAATATTTAAAAACTTTATTTTTTGTCCTTAACGTTTAGGGGTAGGAATAGACTGGGCCGAGTTACGCTTTGTTAAGCCTAAGCCTGACCTGTCAAAAAATTCAAGGCTAACCTTGGTCTGTGGCATGTCATAGGCTTACTTTTTAGGCCTGAGTCTGACATTGATAGAAGTCTGGTATGGTCTGTTAGCCTACTTAAAAGTCTATTTCATTTTAACATTTTTGAATAAATAATCCAAAATATCTTTAAATAGATTAACGAGTAATACGTCAACGAAATTAAGTTCTATTTTGATATTTAACATCACATTTTGAAAATGTGACTATATATACATCCTACTTAAATTATATTTTATAATAATACATTTAAATATGTTAAAAACTAAATAAAGTTAATATATGTAAATTACTAAAAATTGAATAAATAACAAAAATATCAAAATTTAATATAATAATCATAGCAGTAAAAAAATATTATTTATATTTATTTAAATACGCCGGCCTAATAGGCCTAAAAGGCTTATCATGTAGCATGATCTTTTTAACTAAATAGACTTTTTAGAAGCATTGACCTTCTCTGTTTAAAAAAAGTCTAACTTGGCCTAAGCCTGATGTAGGCTAAGCCGTGGGCCCCTGTCGGTCAGCCTGACCTATTCCCATCCCTATTAACGTCAAATGGACATAACAAAAACATGAGTCGACAAACAAAGAAAAACAAATTTAAATTTGATTTCGTCACCCCACAATGTTTAAAAAACTCAATTTTACTCCTACCATCTATTAAATTTGCCGTTGTAAAAATAAAAGTTTGAGAAAAAATTGTGTACAAAATTTTTTAATTTTGAAGTTTCTTGTAAACAACAAAAAATTAATAAAATATCTTTTTATTAACATTTTTATTTTCAAAATTTATGATATACAAAAAAAAATTTCAAATTTTTTAATAGTTATTTTCAATCGAAAAATTCGAAAACAAAATTTTCGGATAGAAAATAATTTTCAAATTTTCCAATTCAAAAATTTCAGAAAAAAAATTACTTTTTCAAAAATTTTAGAAGGAACTGTTTATCCGATTTTTTTTTTAATTTTAAACTATTCACTTGATGGTAATTTAGAAAATTAAAGGATAAAAATTATAAATATAAAAATACAAAATTCAATTTTCTGATGCTGTAAAATGGGCCGCATACCCATTTTTAGTTTGATTATATCTAGGAGAATTCTCCTTCCACCCATAAATTCTTCGGACTTCTTGTTTGTAACCCTCTTTGGACTAACTATTCGTACGGGAATTATCTAGCTCGATCAATTGGAGAATGTAACTATTAACTTAAAGTTTTTCAGAATTTTTTACACATTCAAATTAGTTGAATGTTGTCCACTTTAGCTTTTAATTTGGGGACAACATAATGTTATACACCAATATATGTTCGTCCCAGGGGATTTTCTTTTTAACTCTTAACCATGTAGTTACGAAATTGATTATAGAATTCGTGCATTATAAATTCTTCGACAAAACAAAAATGTGAATGACATAAACTAATAGAGTAATAGTCGATGAGTACAGGTTATATTAAAATTTAAAAAGTGTTATGATGACCTGTCTGGAGCGACAAATCATATAAGAATAAAACATATGACAATATAAAGAAATTTTCATTTTCACCTAAACCTTTCAAGAGTAATGTTGGAAACACTGACAAGCAAGTTACTGACAAATGTGCATCAAAATATTACACGCAATTTGGGCGCTGCGTGTTACAAGAATAAATAACAAGAAAAGGAAAGTTACAATATTGCACAGACCAACAAAATTCTAATCTGACGTTGCCCAGAAATATTAATTTTCCAGATTCGCTGCAGGGGATGAACAGGCGTTATCATTCTCATCTTCAGAAGTATGTGACTTTATATATGAACGAGCAACATCTAACATCACATCAACTTCTTTCTTGTACTACATTGACAAACAATTTTTTTTTAAATTATTTAAAGCTGATAATAACAAGCCGAACAAGTTACAATGCAATAACTTTGTAAACGATTGAAGATCTACCAACCTCATTGACTGCCCCTGACTTAATTTTGGATTGCATCACACACCATTTCTTGAAATGTGCACCTGCAGAAACAATTTACCCATTCGATCATGCTTAAACCTAAATAAAAACACAATGAAGTGGAAGAAGGAATTTAACCCAGCTATCATTTTTTACTTCAAAATTTTCCTAATGATGTTCATTTTGGGCCCTCAAGTCCTGGAATTCTAGGTTGTCCCTGATTTAGTAGTTTAACATGATAATAATAGAGAATAGACTATGGGTAGAATATTGAAGAGAAAGGATCCTCTGGTACTACTTGGATGGTTCTAGTAGGAGAGATACAATTTTTTTTTTTTATCATTTAAAGCCTGTGTGTATCTTTCTCAGAAATGATCTGGATGCAACTGGCGTGATGACTATTAATTTAAAAGCTTTGCAAAATGGACTCCACACCGAGGAATGGTAAACTATATCCCAAGATATTCTCAACTGTAGAAAGAAAATTATGTCATTCTTTTTACGTGGTCCATATTCCAGAATTGAAGTTTCCAAACAATTGTTGAACACGATAACAGGATAAATAACATGACACCGATCCTGTTTAATGCATAAACCAAGATCTGTGATTGTCTGGTCAAAACAATATTTAATTCATTTCAATCCAGAAGCTGGTCAGTTGGTTAAAACCTATCCATCACATCATACATGTTGAGTTTGAGTATGTGGTACAGCCAAATAATCAGAAACCAGGATAAAATAATGGGTGAGCAAAAAGAGAAAGTATGCACAAGTGCTTTATTTCTACAAGACAACTGAATAATGTCTTATCATAATCAGACTTATTTGTAGCTGAAGATTAATAGAGGACTGCATCATAAATAACAGACAAAGGTGAATTCAGAGTAAAAGCAGGACAATCAGGAATCAAAACTTACCCACTCTAATGTCCAGAGTACATGAACTTTCACTGGTTGTCTCCATACTCCATTTACAGTGCACCTGTTAGAACAAGAACATAATGTCATATATCATAAAATATAAATATTAGAACAAGTACGTAAGAAGACAAACAGAGCACTGGTAAATGAGCAATTATTTGGATGGTTTCCATTTTATTCCGCTCAGGTGCAAATTGTAATCCCGCCAATATATCAGAGGTATAACCACTCGGATCTCTAGTTTTCTAGAACAGCTAGTAGTACCCAACTACTCTTCTTTCTCCCTTTCGATAGGAGATTCACAAATGAACATCTTGAAAAAAAAGCTAATGGTAATGAGTTTGTCTACAATCTACACTATCTAAAATGCAAACTATCCTTTCCTTTAAGTTAGGTGTAGTAGTAGCTAGGCAGGATTGTGCCCCTTAACAAAAGCTGGAATACAGTGGGTTTGGTGCGTAAGTTGTTGGTAGATTGCAGCTTCACACTCATTCTAAACTAGCTGCAATGGCAAAGTGCTGTCATAGCCATAGGGCGAGAACATACATATACGCAGAACTTTACAGTCATATTTAAAAGTTAAAAATCTAAGTTGAATACGGGTCATATAGAATAAATCAAATAATGATTTGAGAAGTAGATTTGTTAACACTTTATCTTGCTTCAATGGCTAAACCATTAAAATTATTATGGTTTAAATTGACATAGGTAGTAGCCTATAGTTTACACACACAAGCAATGAAATTCATCAGTGACTGTAGACTATATGTAAACCCTTTTACTGACCAGCAATCATATATAAGCTGAATGTTCCAAATCAGATATCAGGAACAAAAATATATTAAGAACAGTAGCAATGACAGCTAAAAATCGATATGAGAATTCCCAAGTATTCCATACCTCAAAATAGGACCCAAATGGAACATCGTGTGCCTGTTGCACAGTCTCAAACACCTAAAACAAGTCACACACCATCCCGTCAAATAGTTTGAAGTTTGAACTCAGGGAGAATATAATAAAATCATTATTATCGCTATTCTTCTTGATATGTAAATACAAGCAATAGTCTAACCAGGTTTTTCTTGTCTGATGATAGCACAACATGTTGCCACTCTGTCATGGCTGTGTCTGGGGGGCACATAGGGCTATTACACAGGGATCTGAAGGTTATCTCTCGGACTTGACCATCATATTCTTCTGCTGAATGCCACTGTCCCATCTGAAAAAACATAATCATAAAGCAAATCAACAAGACAACAACTTAAAAACAGGATGCCATTTGGTTATCCAAATTTGTATCACGCATAATGTAATGAACCAACTATTCTAAGACGCATAATGTTGGTGAAGACACGCATAATGTTTGAGTTTGTCGACAATGCACAAGCCCACCTACCATATGTTTGAATTCAACTTATTATTCGAGGAATGGCGGACAAGGATCAAACTCTAGATCATGTGGTCTTTGACACATGTGAATGATTAATATAACATTATATAACCCATGGCATGAACATTATTAATATAGCCACGACAAATTCTGAAACATTAATTTTCCATAATTAGTTTAAAGTTAAACATCCAAGCACTTATGCCTCAACATCATCAGAATGTTGCATGAACAAAAAGAAAACTAACTTTGGCTTTAAACTGAGATAATTTTAAATGTATATTTATATTTTTGATATTATCTTTTAAAATATTCGTTAAGCAAAAAATTAAAGAGTTTAATTATCATGCAATGTCAACGGAAAATTTTTACACTGTCACCACATCACAATCATAGACATGACTTTAGAGGTAATTATGGTAAAAATACACATCTCTAATGATCTAACGGTTGTGATTCACTGTCAGTGTATATGAATTAAATCCAAAATTTAAATTAGTATAAATAAAACATATGTATCTTCTACAAGATTAATAATCATAAATAAAAGGTGAGTAAAAGTAATCCATACTTTATCTCATCAATGTATTCATTTGGCTCATAACATTTCTGATTAAATAAAAAAATTATAAATTTAACTTTAGACCACTTCAAAAATGTTTTTAAGTAACCTGATTTTCTAGGTTGTCTAAACTCTAAATCGATAACTTGAATGATTCACCAATGTTTTGGTCAAACAATGCAATTCCATCCTCCTTTTCCCCGGCAAAATATCCAATAGCTAAATATATCTAAGTTGTCGATCACGGCAAGATCGCGCGATCTCGGAATCCTGGTGCTATGGACGGACTTACTATGACGCCACCGGCCATGGAAATGCTTTCGATGGGTGCGGCGCTTGTAGCTGCGAATCGCACACCACTGTCCCGGCCTGACACGTGTTACACAGCATTCCTGTGTTTTCTGGAAAACGCAGTTAATTTTTTATTTATTCATTAAGGGTATTTGGGTCTTTTTGACCCCAACCCACTTAACCTAATTATTATTATTATTATAAAATCACTTAACCCTTTTCGCGGTCATCACCTATTCAGTTTCTCTGTTTCACTTCACACACATTCGTTTTCTTCTTTCTCTCTTTCACACTAGTTCGTTTTCTTCTTTCTCTCTTTCACACTAGTTCGTTTTCTTCTTTCTCTCTTTCACACTCGTTCTTTTTCTTCTTCGTTCTTACAAGTCTTCTTCGTTTGTCTTTAATTTTGTGCATTCTGCTATTTTGAGTATTTTTGTTTTGTACTTTATGTTTAGTGTATATACTGTTTTTTGGCCTTCATTATAGCGGTCATCCCACTACCCGCTATCCTAATTTTAAAATTGTTTGCATATGATATCTAATTATTTATAATGTTGAAATTTTGTACATGTTGCCACATATATATATAGGTTAATGGAAATCTATATAAAATAACACCACTATTTGACAAAACCACAATTAGCTCATATGCAAACACCTACCACAAGAATAGTGTATCTTGTATTATGTGCATCACAAGGATTAAATTAAACAATTTTAAAATGAAGATATATCTTAATTTGAACAATCTTGCACTGCTTTCAAGAACAGCGTAACTCAAGTTCATCAATTTAAGAAAAAAACAAGATAGGTTGCATGGCAGTCAATAGCAGTCACAAAACATATAACAACGAGTAAGTTTTTTATTATTTCACATTTGGTTTTCATTCTATCTATTTGAGAAATGGACAACATTTAACAAGTATCACAATAACAATTGAAGAAAACTTACCACAACATTAGTATCCTTTCGTACTGATCGATACTTGCTAGTAAATTTTGAATCATCCTTTAACAATAAGTTAAAAAACTGCTCAGCTGTGCAGGGGAAAATATCCTGGAAAAGGATCGCTAGTTATATACCAAACAATTAGATGGTAGTTGAACTCGTGAAGACAGAAAGAGAAAATGATGCATACATTGTATATACCAACTAAAGCCTCTTCTTTTATAAAAGTTTGAAGTTTTCCAGCTTTTGGCAAGCTGGCTTCAGGAACCTTATCCATTATGTTACTTCTTCTGACAGAACTGCTATGTGCACGCAATTCTGACTCTGCATTTTCCTGTATAACAAAACATTGAATCACACGATATGGTTTTCAACTTTTACAGAAACTTTTGGATAAAAAATTCATTAAGAAAATCAATAAAATGAAAGAAAGATAATCAAGTCAAAAAATAGTTTATAATCAAGTCAAAAAATAGTTTATCTTTTTCAAAAAAATTGTCTGCCGTTGTCCTTTATAATCTCATTGCTTAGTTTTGGTTAATAAGTGCAACCAATTCCCTTTTTCAACAACCAAATATTTTCTCAGTAGGCAGAATCGGCTTCATGGGTCAACTGATGCTATAAAGTCCTTCCATGTGTTAGGTCAATAGATGGACCATTTACGCTTAAATCTCTCTTAATTATCTGATATGCAGTTTTTATGGTCTCCCTCTACTTCTAACTAGTAACTATTGGGCTATCATCCATCTGAAATACTCTACTTGCTGGTGGTTCTACAAATCTTCTCCAAACATACCTAAACCGCTTAATAAGACAAGATTTTATCATCTTCTCTAGAATGGAAGATAGCCCAATTTTCTCTTAATGATTGTATTTCTAATCCTATCATATCATGTATAACCATTCATCCATCACAACATTCTTATCTTTGAGACACTACGGGCATTTTAGTTTAAACAACATATTAAGATCATGGGAGCATAAGATTTATCAGTTTCATATAGTGTGCTCCCAAAAGTACATGATGTTGTAAAGGTATTATGGCGAGTTTTAAATCTCTTGTGGATTCTATAACAATAAGCATCTTGTTCAAAATGAAGATCATATTTTTGTAATACATATGAAGAACATCGATTGATTAAGCAAGAGTTTTAACCTTCTTCTCAGTTTCCAACATTTCACGGAAGTTCTTTGCTGCACGTTGTAGATTTCTAAATGCATGATTCCTGTTCCAAAATGATGCAAACTTATATCTGACTCTACCTGAAATACAGAAGAAAAATAAAGAACTAACCAAAGCATCTGACAACGACCTTCATTTGTCCCAAAAAATGGTGCCCGCTTTCATTTGCTGAATAAAACCAGTCATATATTTTGTAAAAGAAAGGTTATTGGAATTAAGGAGGAAGAACACCAAGAACATGGTAGTGTGATTCTTTTATTTATGTTTTGATATAAAAAAGGAAAACACAAAAGTCAGTCAACAATAAAGGAAAACCCGCACGGGCCAAATGTAATTGTCATACATCTATTACCACACCCAAAAAAAGGAGCCAAGTCCATGCAAATTTTAGGGTTTAATTTGATTGATTTTATTTATGAAAGAATTTGAACAAGTGTTGGATTATAAAGTGCAATTAAAAGTTCACCCACGAAAATGAACAATGAAAGTGTTTTAACATATAACTAACCATCAGGACTTCCCAAAGGAGGGACACCATGTCCACCAGCACCCATACGAAGAATAATTGTTATAGCAGGATTAATAAATGCATGTTGACTCCTTCGAATCTTAAAGAAAAAGAAGAATAGTTGCACAAGATGTAAGATTTAATGTAACTGAAATATGAAGTTGAATGAGACGGTAGTGATAAAAAAAACAATTGAAATTGTACCTCATCTATATCTTCAAATGGAACAATCACCTGTCAAATATCCAAAAAATATTCATACCAGTAATTTACAACTGATCTTTCTAAGAAGAAATAGAGACGGTATAAATAGAAAATTAACTAATCAACAATAAAGAACAAATTGGCAGTGATGACAAATGGAAGGGGCTTATATTTCTAAGTGATGGATCAACCAACTTGAACAGGTAATAATATATGCTAGAATATTTCAACAATGGCAAAATAGAAATATAACCTTCATTTGCTTCGAGAACACATTAGAATGGAAACAAATGTGCCACGTTGAGACATACATACGACCATGGTACAAGAATGACCTCTCAAGTGCACAAGAATAACTATGATCAACAACCTGAAATAGATACTTCATCCATTAGATTTATAAACACAACCGTAAAAAGGACTAGAGAACATGGTGTCTGTTTATAAACGACCAAAGAAAAAAATCCTAATGGATAAATAAAATAAAAACAATAAATT
This sequence comes from Cicer yamashitae, assembly GCA_037974755.1. Lineage (NCBI taxonomy): Eukaryota > Viridiplantae > Streptophyta > Magnoliopsida > Fabales > Fabaceae > Cicer > Cicer yamashitae. The sequence goes on from JBBPBQ010020323.1 coordinate 58,663,665, forward strand.
TAATTTCTGTTGGCGACCTCATCTGGATGGAGATCAAATATTGTTTGAAGAGGTCCTGGCTTTTGATGAACTACAGTGGGCCCCTGTTTTTCCAAGGGTATCCTTCTTCGAGTGTTAGCTCCACCATAACCATTTATCCTATCAGTCAAGTCGATTAATAAATATAAGAAATAAGCCAACATATAATGATAAAAACAGTGCTAAAGTATCTTGGACCTAGACTAAAAATAAGTTTCAAAAAGGATTAAGACCACTAAAAGTAAATCTAAATCAAATCCATATAAAGACCAATTATAAAACCAAAAGTCTCACCTGGCAGAATTTGCAGATAGTTTTTTTGTTTTTATATGAAGACAAACCTGACATTCAATTAACAGACCTTTAATGGTGTGTGAGGCATAAAAAGTGCTAGTAGATCACAACACACAACAAAAAGTCATATAAAAATTATGAAACCAAACACATTCTTCTGAAAGAAGATATTACCTGCCCTGATGGGCTATCCAAAGTATGCCACACTGCACCAGTTTGACCTTCACTTTCAACTGGAACAGTCACCGAACCAAGACCAGCACTTTTCCAAATTATATCCCAGTCATAAATTGTGACATTGATCTGCTACGTCAGGGAAAGAAGTCAGTTTCATGAAAACCTACATAACAGATTTATTCTGTCAATTGAGTAGCAGACACTGAGATTAAGCATGGAATATATTGATACTTCTCCTTTATATGATACCAAAGTATCAGTCCAAGCAAATGCTCAAACAATATGTTCGACCACTACATATTGTTAGATAGTAATAGCTTTAAGCTTGGGCAGAGAATGATTCTCTGAGGGGCCATAGACTCTTGGGCAGTATCATCTGATGTAATACTTTCTATTTTTCTATTCGATTATCGATTGGTTTCTAATAGAAATGTATAGCTAAGAGCTAGTAAAGCTATACATTTTAAAAAAAATTACCCAAAAAATATCAAATAAGTTCCCAGAAAACAAGTTTTACAATTATAAAAAAAAGTCTTTGCACTAAATGGAAAAATTGCTTGAACATCACAATCAGGGAATTGAACCTCAAAGACCAGTGAACCATTTTCAGTAACTATAAATAGTTGGTTATAATTTATAACTATTCCAAAACAAAGCATAGATGATAAGCCAGTAACCTGGACAGGAAGTTCATCGACAGAGAAATTGAACTCTTCACCCCACATTGGATTTCTTGAACCCGGGACCATGGAACTGTCAGCACACCAGAAGATAAAATTACAATGGCCCAAAGAACAACATTGAGCAAAATTCTTGCTTCTAACAATGAGATATGCTAAGTATGGAAAATGATAGAATACCAATTGAAATTGGTGTTTAATTAGTGTTTATTATGACTAAACACAGAATTTTACAGAAACTACAAGAATGCTATCCCTAGAGTTGTGAAAATCCTACAAAGTATGAAGTTATCTCAGTCGAAAACTACCGAATGCACATCATAACTGCCTCCTAGCTCCTAATTGCACCGTATATCATGAGTACATACATGCTACTAACTGTCCTACATATTAGATGCAAAACTACTACATAACTGTTCTATACGATTATTAATAATTAAACTAAATACATAATTTTTACATTACTGCCTTGCACAAATTAGTACTGTCCAACGTAACTGCCACATGACAGTTCGACATCCAATGCCCACTTGTAGAGTATACCTTTGAAATAGGTGGGTGTGGGTCATTGGACTTTCAAGTCCCATCTCCCATCAAAAAACATATAGCAGTATGCCACACCTCTAACAGACTTTGATAGTACGCGCTATTTAATATGTTGTTATTCTATGATCAATTCCAATACTATGCGTTCAATCTAAGTAGAAAAACTTTCTGAGGCTTTACATTTGTATTGAAATTGAAATAGAGGTATCCGCCTATCTTTAATACATTATGCACTTATTTTAAAGCAGCACAAACTATTGTTTCTCCTGAAAGATCAACCCTAAAACTAAGCACTGCAAACTATAAATAAATGAGACCTTCGAGTCAATGGGCAAGAAGAAAACAACACTAAGCACAGTCAGAAAGTATCTGCCTATATGCTCATTCATTCATGAAATAAAGTAAATAACCTAATACAATAAAACTTAAGCCTAGTACTGACTCACAAAAAAGGTTGCAATATATGCAAATTGCAAAGCACAGACCAATCAACAGCAACCTGAATTGCAGAATAATTCAGTAGATCATCAAACCTGAATCGTTTTTCATTGCCACATGTGATGATGGCATAAGGATCCGATGTGCCATTTAAGTTTGCAGCAATTAGATTTTTAGCAGCCAAGAGTTCTAACTGCAAAGAGAATTGTTTAAAAAAAAGGCCATTTATCAATAACTTTCAGTATACTTTTTTTTTACTCAACTTTCAGTATACTTAAATGCGAGAGTTAATGTAATTTGGCTTCTTTAAGCAAGGTGGTCCATACTAAACATTGCTAGTAAACCAAAATACCTTAATCAGGTATGCCGAACTGGCTTGGGAATCTCCTTTGGACTGCCCAATCTACAAAAATAAGTGCAGAACTGCATGTCAACAAGTTAAATATTACTCCACGAAGATACTAATGTGAAAAAAGTTTAGCCATAAAGTTGAACAGTATTTTCTCAAGTTTTTGAAAAGTCACAAACGCAAACAAAACCACCGAAAATGAAATCCACAAATTCTCCACTTCAGGAAAATTAATCAATTGAGTAACTCCTCTTTTATTTCTAAAAACAGAACACGGAATAAAACGTAAAAGCACAATTATTCTAAGGAACTAAAACGGAAAAAAGTAAACGTCAGAAGAAAAGATTAAAAAAACTCGATCTAACTAAAATTTTACGCGCGTGATTTTGAAATAGTAAAAAGAAGAAAACGTGAGAATCATTAATGGAGAACAGAAAGCGCGGCAGAAAAATGAAAAGACGAAAGTAACCTTAACCTTATCGTCGGAGGCATCAGCGGCGGAATTATCAGAAATCGATCGATCGGAATTTCGGTCACCGGTTCTGAAAGTGAAAAACCAATAAGCGAGGATAACGAAGACAGAGGCAGCGAAAGCGACTTCGATCTCCCATAGAGACGGAACCAGAAAACCGAGAATGGCGAAATCCATGGCGGTTACGACGAATACGGACATGATAACCGATTAGAAAAGGAAGGTGGTTGAGAAATTGAGAGGCGAAGCGGTTATTTTAGGGTTTAAAGAAATTGGTGAAGACATTTTTGTCTATGGGAAATTAAAAAGGAGAATAATTCAAAGACGACGTAAGGGGACTTGGAAGGATGAACGATAGTCAAAGTTAGACCGTTGGAGGAGAAAGAAGTGTCAAACAACCGCACTCCATACTCGTGTTGCCTTTTCGCTAAATTAAAACCGCCACGATCACATTGTTGTAAATGATGGTTTGGACACGATTTGATTCTTTCCAATTTCTAAATATAGTAATACTAATAGTAAATACAATTTTATAGTACAAGAGACTTGAGTTTTGGTTTTATTATCCAACAAAAAAGACTCAGAGTTTTTGGTTATAGTACCAACACCTAATCTTTTGTTTAGTAAAATATATATATATATATATATATATATATATATATATATATATATATATAAACTCTTAAGGCTCATTTTATAGATAGGATATGAGATATGATGTGAATAAGTTATTATATCATGTCTAAATTTAGTGTTTGATGAACTAACATGATATGATAAGTTAATTCAAAATTCTATTATATCTTATTTCTCTAGTTGAAATTTTTGTCATGAATATGAGCTGGTTAGAAACCAATAGAATAGGATAAGAAACAATAGTTAATCCAATTGTTCTTTTAAAATATAAATATAAAAACAGTTTATAAAATATTATCTAAAATATAAAATGTAAATCTAATCAAATAGAAAAATAATACATTAAACTTAAAATTGAAATATTAATAATTAATTTTAAAAATGTTTATAATTTTACACAAGGGTAGTTTTGTCTTTTTATATAATTTAATAAATTAGTATTCATAATTATAAAAATATGAAAGTTAATTGAAATTTTAAAATAAATATAATTTGTTTACAAGGTATTATTGTCATCTACATATAACATATATCATATCTTTATTTACATTCTAACAAATAAAATATAATTATTTGGTTACTCATGATTTTAAAATTTAAATTGTTTATTTAGTAGTGTCAATGGATAGTTTTAATATAAAATTATTTCATTACTTATTTAATTTTTTTTGTTAATTTATAATATTTAAAATATAATAAGTTAATTAAAAAAAACTAATATGTAATTGTTCACAATGGTAATTTTTTTATTTAAATATAATATATATTATATCATTATGAGATGTTTATCAAATACATCACAAAATGTTGGTTATCATGTGTCTATAAAACACATGATATGATAATGTTCATCCTATCACTATCTTATCATATATTATTCTATCCTTATCCAGTTTTATATCTTATCTTGTCTCTTTCTATCCTGTGCATCAAACGGACCCTTATGGGCATTAAAAACATCAAACTGAACGCCATATAAATAATGTCTCTAAATCTTAAGGGCAAATACTATGGCGGTCAATTCTAAATCACGGGTATGGTAATTCTCTTCATGAAGTCGTAACTAACGAGAAGCATAAGCCACTATTTACCTATTTTGTATTAGTACACAACTTAATCCTTTCAAAGAGGCATACAAAAATACTTCAAATTATAGGGTTGGATTAGGGATTACTAAAACTGGTGCAGTGGTCAATCGAGTTTTTAATTCTCAAAAGCCTTTCTCACACTCCTTATTCCACAAAAAATGGTGGTCCTTACGAGTCAACCTTGTCAAAGGTAGGCTAATTGAAAAATTTTCCTTTATGAATCTACGATAATAGCCTGTTAATCCTAGAAAACTCTTAATCTCAGTAACATTTTTGGGTTGTTCCCACTTCAACACTACTTCCACTTTAAAGGGTCGACTGCAACACTACCCTAAGATATTACATGTTCAAGAAATTTTACTTCTGACATCCAAAACTCACATTTACTAGGTTTGACAAACAACTTCTTACCCCACAGGATCTGCAATACAATTTTAAGATGTTCCGCGTGTTATGTCGGGCTATTGGAATAGATCAAGATATCATCATTGAAAACCACTACAAAATTATTCAATTCAGGCCTAAAGATTCGATTCATATAATCCATGAACACGATCGAGGCATTCTTCACACCAAATGACATGACCAAAAACTCGTAATGTTTATACGGTATTCGAAAAGCTGTTTTAGGAACATCTTCATACTTTATTCGGATTTGATGATATCCTGATCTATGGTCAATTTTTTAGAAAATGACGGCTCCTCCAAATTGGTCAGCCAGGTTATTTATTCTGTGCAAAGGGTACCTATTCTTTATTGTTACCTTACTGAGTTGTTTATAATCTATGCAAAGTCTTATGCAATACTTCTAATAGTATTTTCATCAAACACCTCTCATGCATTGAATATTTGGGAGAGAAAAAAAAAAAACAAAATTTTCTTTCCACTGATAAATAACACCATATTCTTAACATACATGCACCCAAAACATTTCTTATCAATCTAGATGAAAGAAATTTCAAACCCAAAACTTCCTTTTTTTTTTTTTTCCCAATAGACAACCAAAACAAAATTTTCTTGTAAAATTTTTCAAAACTAACATGCATGCACAAGTCTTTGGAGAAATTCCTTAAAGAAAGAAAAATATGAACTCACACAAGGTTAGGGATCAAATTTCTCTTCTCCTTTGAATCACCCAATTTCTTTCTCTATTCTAGGTTTTGATTATTTTTCCCCTTTTTGCCTTGTGTAGTGTTCTTGGTATAAATTGGAGAAGATTTGAGTAGTAAAGTGGGTGGATTTTTTTGGCTGAATCTGTTGGCGATGTGAGAAGAAAGTGAGCTGTGTTGGTGTGTTTGACATCATGAGGTTTGTGGGATAAGGGAAATTATTTAAATGAGAAAATTTAATTATTGATAGAAATTTTACTTTATCAAGGGAATAGTCTTATTCTGCAAGGTTTTCAAGCTTCGGTCCACAATCCGAATTGGCATTGGTTGGAAAATGGGATTTGTTTTAAGTTGAATGGTTTCATAGTTTAAAGTTTGATAGGGATTTGAAATGTATTTCTTAAGTTGGGATACATAAAAAAAACATCGTGTAATTCAGTTAAAGGAAGCGGCAAAGCCAAATGACTCACTATTTGGATGATTTGAAACGGTCCAATGAAATGAGGACTCAATTTCTTCACTTTTAATGTCACTTTTTTTGCATTTAATTATTCATTTTAATTAATTTATTTAAATATTGTATATGTATTGATTTTATATTTATCTTATAAGATAAGTAGTTATTATTTCTTAAGAAATAATCAAATCTAATTATTTGTCTCTTCCAAATCTTCGATGGACTTATATTTGATTGACTCTCTTTTGATTTATCGAGGATCTTCCTATGGTTACGATATGTATATGGTCACTTTCAAGTAATGTTAATTTATGTGTTCAGTTATCTGCTCAAAATTGAACACAACGCATACTTTTGTATGATATCATGATTGAGATGAGCTATGTGATTAGTTTGTCTTTATGTGTCAATGTTGCATCTCAACATCAAGTATTCATTTAGTAATGGGGTGGATAGTCAGCCTATTAGTGTGGTTATATACCATATTGGTCATTCAATTTTTTTTTATTGTTAATATTCGTATTGAAGTGATATATGTCTTATTGAGTGAGGTTATGTATTTGATATTTGGCTTATGCTTAAGATTTTGATGATGGTAGCATTTCCTGAGTTATGTGGTCTTATAATGAGCTCAGTGTGATAGTGTAACCTTTCTATCATTTCTCTTATGTTCTTTCATCAGGTTGTACTTCTCAATCCACTTTGCAATTAGTTTCTTTCTTTTATGGATAATAACTTAGGTTCCACCTTTTTCATTTATATGTGGTCGTGGTGTGATCTAAGAACGCTATGAATGCAACACTAACACATAATCGTATTGAGATTTTAACCTTAATTTCCATTGTCTTCCTCTCTTCGTCCTAAGTTGTTCCTTACTCTCAGAAAACTATCATCCATATGAGTTAGATAATTCAAACTTTTAATTAATAAATCATGCATATTCGTCAATTGACATATATTCACAAACAATATCATTCCATCAATCCTCTTATTAATATCAAATAAACATTCCTACATAACTATCATCCCACTCACAAATTCAATACACATTTCTTTATCAAATTCAAACATAATCTTCCAAAGTATAATATCAATTATATAACATTATAATAATTTGATGCTCATGAACACTTTTATTTCAATTCTATCAACAATATGAACATTAAGTAAAAAAACAATATGAACATGATTATCCAACCAACATAGAACAAATAATCATAATAATCATAATAATCATATTTCAACACTATATATATACACATATATTTTCACACAACCTAATCACGCTTCTAATTTCATTTTAATCCTAAATTATCCAATACACAATTTACCCATATATTATTACATAAGGCCACGCTAGTGGATATGCCCTCGTATATGAATTAGTGAGAGATTACTCTCCTTGTCATACACATGATACATACATGATTTAATCGATCGCTCTCATCATTTACCTTAATTTCAATGGTTTTTGCTCCACAAAGGCTTTTGGCTCTAACTTTGCTCCTGTCGTTCACCATGAAGTAGCAATGTCAATCACAAGAAAAAAGGTTTGAATTGTGACCCTTTTAAATTTTGTATTCCTGTGCTTAATTTAAATTAACTCAAGATCAATCTTGGTTGAAACAGAGTGTCCAGAATGTTATGGATATGTTAGAAATAAATAAAACAGATTAGTTTATAGTGAAATGTGGTTTGTGTGTGCAAATAATTAAAGATAAGGGATAGAAAGATCACACATAAAATGTATATTGGTTCACCCAACTCAGGCAAGTCCAATCCTCACAATCGTGAGATATTCACTTTAGGCTTTAGAACCAGAATGTTCTCCTTCACACCTTTTCTCTTTATCACACATTGATCAATTATAATCTTCACCTTTCAACCTGAAAAGGATTTTTTACAATCACCTTTCAGCCTTGAAAAGATTTTTACAAACACACTCAATCTAACATAAAAGATAGACTTGAGTTGCAAATGACGTGTATGATAAAAGTGTTTGGGATCTTGAAACTTCTCAACACTTGTTTGAGATAAATAATGACAATCTCAGTAAATGATGATCCAAAAATATAGTGAAGAGAGATGGAGTTTGTTTTAAGAGTTTTTGACTTGTTATTACTTGAACAAGTGTTGGTAGATTTGTAAATTGAACTCTTGCTTTCATCTTCAAATTGATCTTCAATTTATAGATGATAAAAAGCTTTGAATATTCAGTTTAAACTGAATATAGTCGTTGGACACACTTTCCAAGTGTCAGATCTATTTTAAAGCAATTAAACACATGTTTATATTGTTGCCCAAAACGTTGTTGACAAAAAAGAAAAACGTTCTTGCTTTTGCGTTTGATGGAAAACGTGAATGAGTGAGTGAATGAGCTGTGAAATGTCAGTTGGTACTGTTTCAACTCAGAATTATGCAGAGCTTTCTGTAGATTATTGTAAGTACAATTATTTGCGTCATTGCTCACAACTCATCAATTTGGAGATCAATCTTGAGGTTGTTTTCCTCCTTTGGGCGTTCAACTCGAGTTATGGGCTTCACCATTGATTTGAGCAGTCTTGATACTCTTTAAATTGTGGTTTGGACTATGGAAAATGATCTATTTTAATTATGTCTTAAAAAGAGAATAACCAAAATGGTCTTTTGTAAAATCAGACGTTCTTTGTTTCTGTTTTGAGTGAGTGTTGGACTAATAGCTTTTGATAGTTGTTTGGTGTCAATTTTTTTTTTGCTTTGTATGCATGCTGCCTTTCTGCAGAGATGCAACATCAGTGTCTTATCCTTGTTGTCCTAGTTGTACTTGTTTCATAGACCATCAATCTGGAGGTACATCTTGTTATGGTTCTTGATGTTTTGATTTGCTTCTTTTAATATTTTGGAAAAAAGTTGTCCATAATGATCTTGTGTGAATATAATTGGTACTTTCGCAAACCATAATGATGTTGTTTGAAGAAGGCTTGTACTTTTTGCAAATCAGAATGATCTTGATTTTACTAGACTAAAGGCTATAAAAAAACCAGAACGATCTTCGTTTTTCTAGATTGTTGTTTTTAATAAACTAGAATGATCTTCGTTTTTCTAGACTGCTGTTTTTAATAAACCAGAATGATCTTCGCTTTTCTAGACTGTTATTTTTAATAAACCAGAATTATATTGATAAACCAGAATGATATTTTGATAAACCAGAATGATCTTGTTATAAACCAGAGTGGTCTGGTTATAATCCAAAGTGATCTTGTCATCAATTTCCAATTTAGTTAAGACATGATTTGCTTTGATTTATAACATGATGATATCATTGATTGTTGTATGAATGTATTTGATCACCTTCTCCATGAAGATGCTATCTTGAAGATGTAATAATCATTCTCTTGAATGATTGATATATGATATATTCTTTTTGAGATTCTTTCATTATTGAGTAGATACTTATGCACTTTGATGATGTGAATGGCTTCTTGCTTGTTCACTTATACAATTCATGTTCCTTAAATAAAACTCAAGTGCAATAATTAGTAGATCACAATTCATAAAACTTAATCATTTATTTCATAAGGTTTGTTGTCATTAAAACATACATCAAAAAAGTTTTTACCTTAACACACTAATAGCAACATTCACAGTGGAAAATGGTTTTAAGCAAAAATACAAGAATATTAATTAATAAGTCATTTTACAAAGTTAGAAACTCAAATGAGTATAAATGTACATTTACCCATCAATCAGAAGGATTCTAAGAACCCTTGGGTACACAAGGATGAAGGATTTATGATGTTTAGATTGTAATAGAGGAGAATTGAACTGGACGGAGTTGTGTCTCTTGCATATCCTAATAGGGCTTTCTTATACACCGTCTCTAAAATCTAGTTATAACATTTAATTAGAGACTCATAATTCACAACGTTGCACAACAAGCTTAAGCGTCACACTGCAATGTTCTGCCTTCACAAATTTGTATTGCATCACAAGATGACCCGTACATGTCGCACGACGATACTAGATAAAGTAATGTATCACACAACGACCCGTACACGTCGCACATTGACACCAAACTTAAAATCAAGGGTTGTTGTTTTTCTTCCATCGCATGACAAGGTCAATCTCTCACGCTGCAATGAGCACTTGAATTCCATATATGAGTCAACCTCGTTTAGCACATTGAAGATACTCCTTCCGAGACTGACAATTTGTGTGAAAATCTTATTTTTCTAACTATCTAAAGTCACACATACTCATCTCTCCTTCCCTAAACACTTAATACTTAATTTTAAACACATTTAACACAATTACAATCATACATAATCAATTTAAAAAAAATGGTTGTTACAAGGAGAACACTATATAGCTCAAACCTTTTCAACTTTTTAGAGCTTGGAAGATGGTTCTTAAATAACATTAGCTCATTCTTCCATACTCTTCTGAGTTTATAGGATAAGACCTAGATGATAATTTGAAAAGTGTACCAAATCCCAACGTGTAGTAATGGTAGTAAAAAAATATGGTCTCTACAAATATTGTTATTAGTTTTATCCGCGTAACAAAGTTTAATGGGCTTAGAAAATAAGACAATGAAGTTTGAATAATTTCAGTAATCAAAAGTAAATTTTACGTTTAATTAACAATATACAATTGAGTTTATTTATGATAATGCTCGAATTGATACAAAAGATTTAGAATAATTTAGTGACTCAAAACTCCCCTCACACAAAAGAAAAACACTAATGTCTTAGGTGATTGATTTATTAGCTAAAACATGAACAATAATGATTTATAATAAATACATAATTATATTTCAATATTCCTAAACTAAATATATTTATGGCTAAAAGGTTAAGTTCTGATTATTACTGTTCTATCTCTCAATGACGAAACAATCTCAAAATCACAATTGATAAAGTAAAATCATTAACTGGTAACCATATTTAAAAAAAAACAGCAATAAATAAAGTAAATTTATGCGACGATTTGACTGATGCAATCACAACGGATTAAGAAAATTTAATCTAAATTGATATTAATATTAATATCTGGTTATATATAATTTTTTTTTACTGTCATATGATATTTTATTCTCATTTTATTATTTCATATATTCAATGCATGATAAGTTGTATGCACGACAACATTGCGATCGTAAATCCATGTCATGTATGCCTTGTTGTATAAGACCTACAACTAACTGACTTTTGTCACGGTCACCAGACAATTGAGCATATCAAGTGGTAGTGGGACATCAAACACTAATACAAAGAGATAATGGAGCACGTTGGTTGCAATTTGCAAAAAACATGTGCAAATATACAAAGTCAAATAAATAATAAAGTGATAAATAAAGATTGTTACAACAATGTTTGTTTAGTTAACTTATGTAATATACATTTATTCAAATTAATTTGTGAGAAGCAAATGTAACAACAATTATGATCTCAATAATTGAAAGTAAAAAATATAACTGAATATAATAAGATTAATAAAATTCAAATATTGGATATTATGAATCAATAAAAACAATCAGGATATTTATTCCTTGTAAAATCCTAAGTTGGTTAATAATCTTGGGGTTACAACAATTGTACCGAAGGCAAGATCAAAAGTGAAATTAGAGGGAGATGCTACAACATCTAAATCATAGACAACAACAATGGCAAAATACAATAAACAACATATATGCCAAATGCTACAACTTCTTCACTAGGTGTAAATGTTGCATTATCTTATATTTTATATGTTAAAAGACAGACTTGACAACAAATTTTACTGCTATTTGCTAGAAACTACTGCAATATCTGAGTATTACACAATGATATACCAGAAGATACTGCAATATCTGAGTGCAAAATAAAATTATTAACTTGTATGCCTTTGCAATAATAGTTCATTAAGATCTATTTATCTCTGAGAGTTTCATTAAGTTTCCTCTACGCTGGTTAAACACGATTCAATCTCTCTATGATTTTAGGTATTATGTTTAATGACCTAAGCCAAGCAACACGTCTCTCCTTGGTCTACTAGATTAATCTCTTGGATTTCATTCTATCAAACTATGTTGAATATCCATTGCTTCCTTATATGGAGTATTTATAGGCTCCCTTTTAGTTCAAATGGGCTAGCCCTAAAAAGTGATAAAGGCCCAAGGCATAAATGTATGTATATTCTCCCAAAAAAATATATGTAGGACATCCATCAATAAAGACCACACCATTGTATTTAAGTGTACATTTTTAATTCCAAAAACAAATAAAGGACTTTAAAACTCTCTTATCGGTCTTGCACAAGTGTTGCAACACATTATTGCATTAAATATATGTTTTTTCAATGGAACACTAACCCACCACATAATTCACACTAAAATGGCACTAAAAGTGTCAAAACAACCACTAAGTCATTTTAAACCAAATATTTCTAAATTAAATTAAAAGACACAAATTAAACATTTAATTTTGACTTGCAAATTGAAGCCTAAAAGAGCTATAAAACGCTTGATTCTAAGAGTTACCATAACATTCTTAGTAAGAGGCACAAAACTAGGATGTGAAATCCTATAAAATCTCAAAAACTTCAGTGGCATAAGCACACGACATATTAACATATACATCTATTGTGAAGTGAATTACTCCCTTTGATATGTGCAATGAACAAGACATGTCATCCAATGTAATAGTCATCACCAAATGACATGTAAAATGGATCAGTCTCCTTGTGTCATCTCTCACAAAAGGCATATATGAGTCTGACGTCTACTATTTTAAAGCTACAATAACTCAATGAATTTAAATCAAATGATTCTACTCAAGACTCCACTAACTGAAATAAGACATGCAAAGTAAAATTCTCCAACTTCTCACCATGATAAGCCACCTTAAATGTACATTATATTTTTTTACGTCTACCATTTCAATGCACACGATATTCACGCGCACGCACGCGCGCGCATATATAATATATATATGTGATAAAATTAATTAATTAAAACATAATAAATAAAAATAATTCACTTACATGTCACATCTACAATTTAGCAACAACATGATCTTCTTACCCTCATAAGAATATAGGTATCACGCATAGAGTCTCCTCCTTATACATATGTTTTTATTGATGTTTACATGCTTTAAAAAATTGTCAAAAGTTGCAAAAATGCACTCTACAAATATGTGTTTTAGAAAATTTAATAAAAATGATATTATTATTATTATTTTAATTTCTCATGATTAAAGATAATTTGACTAGCTTGTGAGGGTATGTAATTAACTTTTCGAGACTCATCCATTAATGGGTCGGCCCAAGCATTGATATTATGACTACACTTATAATATAGATGTTTTTTTTTTTTTGAAGCATTATAATATAGGTTTAATGACTAATCATTGCAAATGCAAACGTTTTTATATTACAACAAATACAAATAGTTGATTTGAGTGATTATTTAATAATGAAAATTATAATTATATAATAAATGATGAAATTAACATAGTGCATATATTTTTTATTTTATAATATAAAATAGATAAGCTGAACACGAACTTATAATTATATTTTATTAATTTTTTACCAAATATTTTATTAATTATAACACCATAATTTAAACACACAAAAACTTATCACACCGAAACATTATTTCAAATTTTTCTTTGTATATTATTTGTAAGATTGAAATATATCTAATTAATTTTTTTTTTGACAAAAAATATATCTAATTAATTATTTTTATATTCTATAATAATTAATTTATTTGTAAATAAAATTTGTCTAAAACCACCACTTTAAGTTTTTTATGTGATGATGATTATATTTTTTAATTGTACATTATAATTAATATTACATACATCACACTCAATTCAATATCTTTCACTTT
>JBBPBQ010020323.1:58678437-58693912 GCA_037974755.1 Cicer yamashitae
TTTTGTACACATTAAAATAATAAATAAATAAATAAAAATTATTTTTATTGATTATTCGAGTATTTTATACTATTAAAAATATAAAATAAAATTAATATTTTAAAATAATATATATAGTAATAATTTAAAAAAAAAATAATTAAGATTATCTTAAAAGTAAAAAATAAATTTATTTTAATTTTTTATTTATTAAAGTGAAATTCATTCTTATAATTTAAAATACCAGTTTGATTCAAATCATTGATTTGAATTTCAATAGTATATAATAGTTAAAAGATATATTTCGACTCTAATAATATTATTAAAAAGAACCAAATATAATTTTTTTAAACATTAAATAAACTCTGAAATCTTCCTTCTCTTTCTAAATTTTTGTTATAAATTAAAAAAAATACACAAGTTTCATTTGATAAGGATGCGAGATAATAATAAATAAAAAATAAAAAAAAAACTAGTTAATAGGTGACGTGTCATAAAACATAAGAACGCCTTAGGGCAGACACGTGAAAGTTATTTAATAAACAATAATAAAAATATTTGACAATACTCACAACCCGCTGCTGCCACTCCTAGGTTTATATTTATAACGTTAACTTCTGCTCTCACTTGTCTCCTCCACCCTCGCCGCTAACTACTACTGCTACTGTCATATCAACCCTCGCATTTTTCTCCCCCTGGTACTCTCTCTCTCTACACACCCTCTCAATACATGCACATTAATTCACACTCAACTTATCATCTTACCTTAATCACACTCTTACACCTATACTCTTTTTTTACACTCATATGTTCTGCACTTAACTTTATATATATTGCCTTTCTCTTGGTTTTTGCATGTTGCTGTTAGTTAGCTACTTTTTTTTTTTTTAATATATATAATTTGGTGTGCTTTAAGTTTACTACTGGTATGTATGTTTGTGTGTGAAAATTTGATCGAAGATCGAACTTCTCATTTATGTTTTGATACAGATTATGTTGAAAGATTTATTCTGATCCATCGAATAAATTTGAAACTGACATAATCATTTTTAGATTTGCTTGTTAAAAATATATTTGAATTATTATTCAAATTCATGATTTTGTAAGTAAGAGTAATTAAATAATTGAGTTCGATTGGATTGTATATTGATTCTATTTTTTCAATGAAATTCAGTCAATGAAGTTTTGAATTAAGTTCAATTATCCTGATTTAAAAAATTAGAATATTAACTGACTTTGAATTTTGGAATGTGTAGAAGAGTATGTTTGTGAATCTATTTGACAATTCAGTTTGTCCCCTTTTAATTTGTTGATCTGTTCTGGTTTTGCAATGCTACTTGATTTATTCATTGTTTTAAGTTCGTTTTGTTAAATGAAAATGTTTAATATTCAATTATAGACTAGTATATGCTGCCTATGAAGCAATTGTGAGAGGCTAGGGTTCATTCATATACTTGTGTGTGTTGAATTTGCTGTTTTATTGTTTGAGACTTTGAGATATTTATTTACTGTCAAATAAATATCACCATTCAGAGCAATATGTAACAATTTGATTTTGAATTCTTTGAATTTACTTATGAATTTTGATTTTGAACAGGTAACCTAAAAAGGGGGAACCAAGTTTGCATGAATTAAGGAGAAGGTGAGAGTGGGAGAGAAAGGTTTAAGAAACATGGCTAATTCTGTCGTTAAGGTGGAGCCCGTTATCGATGAACCAATTAGCACTGCAAGTGCAAAAGTCTTTGAGGACACAGAGGTTGATATTGTGAGTTGGACAAACAAGGTTGACGCTGCGGCTAACAAGAACGAGGACCCTGATGCAACTGAGTATTCGAGTTCATTTGCGGATACCACCTCTGATGCTGAAAATAGTTCTAGATTGAGTGATGCTGAAGTGGAGTCAAAGCTCCTTGGTAAAAATGGCCCACCATGTGACTTTGATGCTTTTGGAATTGGTCCTGAGTTCCGAACCAGGTGACTTTTATTGCAGATCAGTAAATTTGTAATTATCTTGCTTGCACATATACTAGCTATCATCAATATATATAAAAAAGGACATATGTCTTGTGAAAATGTGGAGAAGTGTGATTAAAGTTATTAACGAAACCATATGTAGTCAAGTAAAGTCTCTTAGATAAAAGTCCCTAGTTAGAGGTCAATATGTTAAGATTTTATTTTTCAGCTAGTTGAAAACTAAGTAAAGTTACTCACAAAAACCATGTTATGCATCCAAATATTCAAATTTAGATAGTTAATAGGCATTTGACAATTAAAGCCGTAATGTATCTACAGATTACTTCAATAATTTTTCTTATTAGAAGTTAAGAGGTATGAAATTTAAAGGGCGATCTCCAGCTGTTTATGGTATGTGAAGTCTAGGTTTGATGCTTCAGTAAGAAAGTAGGTTATGTCGGCTTTTCCTCTGCGCAAATCCTTAGATATTGCATGCTTCAATTTGTATTATTAAACCATACAACTGTTCATCACTAATAGTAAATCTTGCTGGAATAATTTTGTCTCTGCATCCTGAAAATGTTGGTATCGGAAAATCTACCATCACTCTTTGTGCGGTCTTTTCATTATTAGTGTCCTTTTTAGAGTCAATTAATTTGAGTTTCTCCTTATGCTAATCATCGATTGATGGTGGTATACCACTATATCTAGTTAGATTGTGTTCTATGGTGTAGCGAAATTTTTGAATGCTTTATGTTTGTTACCATATGCTTGTTATCACTATAGAGTAGTTTGAGTTATTTATGTATATGTTTTAATATATGGATATCCTGTGTAAATAGGAAGAGGAAGTTGACAGATCATTGGAGGAACTATATACGACCTCTAATGTGGCGTTGCAAATGGACAGAAATAAGACTCAAGCAAATTGAGTCGCAAGCATTAAAATATCGCAAAGAACTTGCGAAGTATGACAAGGGAAAGCATACAGCACCTGATCGTTTAACCTTAGAAGAGTTTGGTTCGAAGTCATTGCCATTTTCAAGCCATCAGTACAGACATAAAGCTAAAATGAGAAGAAAAAGAAAGAAAGTTGAGAACACAACCGACATAGCATCATATACATCACATCACCATCTTTTTTCCTATCTTGGTACAAACTTATTTGCACTCATTTATCTTGATACCTTATTTGCATATCTTTTCCTTATTGTTTACCAACCACTTGTATTTACTTCAGAGAAGTATGTGATTTTTTCCCTTACTTACTGTAGAGAATAAGAAGTCTGATCCTGATGGCTCTTTGGATGATGATCTTGAAAATCAAGGTTAGAAATTCTGCATTGTAGATGATACTTAGTACCTTGCTGCTAATGACATGCTAAGTCACCGTAGTGTTGTCAATCCTGGATTGCGGAAAATTGCAGTTTGTTCAAATTTGGCAATGCTATAGCGCCGCAATAGCTGCTATTTGACAATACTTTGTGCTAAATAGTGTATCGCAATCGCTATTTGACAACAGAGTCACGGTGTCATTAACATCTCTTGCATTTTCTTTCCTCAAGTAAAAAGGATGAAAAGAGAAGTGTTTTGTTCAACTGCATTACGTTACTGGTCTGTTTATGGCGACTTATCTTTCATTTTATTAATCTTTGGCAGTAGTGATCTCCCTTTAATTATGCCTCACAGTCATATTTTGATTTATATTTGACTCATTAGCCATGGCTAATTATTTTACATCCTCTTTTGGTATAATGATTACAGAGCCAGATGATGATGATGATAAATTTGGCGTTGGTGACGATCCACCAAACCTTGTCGTCACTCCGACCGATGTTACCTATGACCTGCTCCTTTGGAAAATTGACCATCTACATTCTAGGGTCCGCAAGCTGAAGAGTGGTGTCGATGCAGTGATGTCCAAGAATGCTTCGAAGTTTTCTTCACCTGAGAAATTCTGCCTTGTTCGACGTGGTGATGCGCAGACTAACTCTGCTCAGAGTCCTACAAATTCTGCAGAGAACGAATACACAGCATCTGTTGGAGCTATGTACAATCCAACTCAGCATGAAGCCGAGTTTGATTTTGGAGATTTTCTTCCTGACAGTGCTGTTTCAAGTTTTGGAGAAGTTGCAATGATCCCTGATATAATCGAGAGCACTGAAAGCTTGTTGGTTGCTGCTAATGCAACCCTCCAACTGCCCCTCGTTGGCGACTCTCATGAACATGTGAGTTTTTTCAAATTATGGATTGTATACTTTTAGTTCATCCTATGCTTGTTATCAGTTTCTTCGCAGTAAGGGTCTGTTTGATTCGACATATTTGAACTTATCTACTGGCATAAGCACTTGTAAGACTGTTAGGGAGTGCTTATGGAAGTAGCTTATGATATGTCTATAAATTGTTTTCAGTTTATTTTCCTAAGCTCTTTAGGACAACGTAAGAAAACAGCTTATAGCTTATATGAAAACAATTTGAGTTTATTTTATCTTTTGTTATATATATAGCTTATACATAGACACTTATATGGTAAACATCTATGTATAAGCACTTAATTAAGCTGTTTATCCAAATAGAACCTTAATGACTAGAAAAGTGTTTTATGGATGAATGCAGATGGTGGACAATGTGTTGAAGCATGAGGTAGCTGAAACTGAAGACAACACCTTTAAAAGTGAAACTCACATTCCCATTGAGAATCTTCTGGAGGTGAAAACTGAAGTGGTGGTGAAAACTGAAGTTGAAGAAGGTTTGCATTCTGTTTCTATCCCCGTGTTAGATTCTAATGTAGCAACAGCAACTGGCGTGTCTCAAGAGCATTCTGCTCTCATGACATGCGCCAATAAAGATGTTAACTTCTCCATAACTAAGAGAAAGCGTGGAGAGCGCAAACCTGGTTCAGGTGGTTGGAGCAAGAAATCCCCCGGGGAACCCGATAACCAGTGAATAAAATTTCTCAATCTGTAATGTGACTTCATATTTTTCCTCTTCCCTAAGTTGACATTTATTTAAACTTTTTTTTATGTCACAGTGAATAAATATTACAGTGTTGTTTCCAGGGGAAGAACTATACCTTCATTTCGATAAAATATACACATGGATGGACCCTTATGTCATACATCCATTTTGGATTTGATCCATATATACCTTTTATTTTTGGGTTTAGTCCTGATATTTATGACAATGTTTTATTTGATTCAGCAATTTGTTGCTGTTGTTGTTGGGATTTAAAATGTTATACCTTTGTTGCTTTACTTGACCATCAATTTTAATATTTCATATCAACTTTATATCATTTTCAAGATGTTTTAGTTCAGTGTAGTAGCGATGACAATCTTGTGCTTGATGTGTGAAAAATATTAGATTAGTTTGTGGAAATACTAGAGCAAATAGAAATATTAGAGTTGGAGCGCGTATTCTAGAAAAGATGGTAGCTAGAACCTGTTTACTTTGGGAAAAGTGTTTGTTTTTATTTTTTTTAAATGTGTTCATTTTACTTTGATAGGAGATTTTTGAAGTGAACACTTGATATATAGAGAAAATGAACTACTGGTTAGTGAAAATGCATTTCTATAAATGAGAATAATTTTTTGACATTTTCATTGTTTTTAGAAATATAGACAATTATTCATTTTAAGAGAGACTGTTCTTTGTTCGCAAGAAATTTTAACACAAACTTTAAAAAAAAAATGTTTTGACAAAGTAAACAGGACAATACCTAGAATCTTGATTTAACGTTGTTTTTGAACCATGTCTAGAAAGACAACTAACGTGGGATCGCAAACTTGAATTTGTAGCTTTAGAAAACTCACAAGCCACAACTCATTGGGACATGAGATAAGTCGAAGGTACACATATCCAAATTGGCACTTACGGGTATTTGGATATGTTTGAACCTATAGTTTCTGCATGACGAAGAGTAGATAAGATGGATGAGGTAGAGAAAAAAAAAAATTATACAATAAGATAAACTATTTAGAAAGTTTTGGTGTTTTATAGTCTGATTAGAAATGATTTTGATTTTATAGATTTTGTATACATTTGAGGACTAAAGTGAAAGAGTTTTAAGGACAATAAATATTTAATGTCCGAGTTATATTTAAAACAACTCTTTTTTTTAAAAAGAAAAACTTGCATAAGTCTTAATGACTTTTTGTGTAGTTTCAATTTTACGAGGAACAATATTTTTTTTTTCCAAAAAGATTATAGTTTTTATTATTGGTTTTAAATGTTCACCTCCTTGATTACTTGATATCTTCATGGTTGTGAGGAGTAATTAAATGTTTTGTGACCTATTGCACGCATCATGATATCTTTGCCATGATCACCAACGAATCCATTTTTTTTACATGACTAATGAACTTTCAAATTATGGGATTCTATTATACTATAGGCCAGATCTTGTCAAATTTAGTTAATCTTTGCCTTTATAGTATCACCCAACATTAATGAGTGCTTTATTTATGACTTGGTTCAATTCAATGTCATGGCAATGGAAGCTCAATTTATTCCCAAATCAAATCATTAAAATCGAACTTAAATTTTAGCCACATTTTGTATCATTTTCCATTTGAGTGAATAGAAAAATTAGTAATTAGTAATTGAAATAAGAGGTGAAATATTTTCTGAATTTTTGATGAATACATTTTTGAAATTATTATTTTGATTCATTAAATTTTTTTATGGTCTCTATCACACACAAGATGAAGTAGATTTGTTAAAGTTACTATTTTTTATTTCTCCTTTGAAAGTAGTTTGATATGGTCACTAGACCTTAAATTCCGTAAAGTTCGCAAAGGTGCAGACGCCATACATTAGTGGTATAACTTTCTTTTTGATTTTGATTGGAAGGTCTTCGTTCCAATTCAAAGTGAACAAAATGATTTTTGCATGGTCTACAATATAGTACTAAAAGCAAAAGATATATATGACTTAAAGTCTGAAACCTCATATTCTTTTTTGACTCCTCCCATCAACACAATAAATTATAATCTTACTAATAATAATAACAACACACAGTTAAATAAGAAATTAATGTCTAGTTATATGCAAATAAAATACTATAACTCCGCTGGTTTTATACTAGTTAGATACGGAATTCTTAGTGAAGGAAAGCACTTAAGTTGCAAGGTTTAATTATTTAATGTAACATTTTTTCAAAAGAAATTAATTGCATATAATGTAACATATATTCTTACATAATTTACCTTATTGGCCTATTAGCATTAATTAATCTTTTTATTTGGATAGGTATTAGCAATATTTTTTTGAATGACATTTGCCAAGATGCCAACCAAGTCCAACATCTCCAATCATAATGTCCTTTTCACTTTGTTGCAGCTTTTTGGAGGATAGAAATATACAGCACCACACCACCTTTAACGAATTTAAATATGTATAATAATACAACAAGTGGCAAAATAATTATAACCATACATATCGTGTGGATTTTTAATTTTTTTTAAACTTAGCCATGACAAAACTCTCCATTGTGTATGGCTTCATTACATGAATTTAGTTAAGAAGCCTTTAATTGGATCCTTCTTGGTTGGTTTTCTTATAAAAAAATAAAATAGAGGCAAATGCTTAAAACTTGAGTATATATAATAACTGAAGAATTAATCAATAATAGAGGTTTTTGACCAAGTAGAAAAAAATAATATGTCTTTTAATTGGAAAGTTCACATTATCATCATAAACAGAAAAAGGTGTAGGAGCTTGTGTAGTAATAATTGTACATGACAAGTTCACATTTATTGAAATTAAACCATTCCTTGAATATGTGCATGACACGGAGTGTTTTTTAGATGCTGATGCCCACATGAAAGGAAATTATGGCTCCTTTTCTGGATATACTTTGAATTGTAAGAAAGATGACATTGATGGGTTTGGGTTGATATTGTTCAGACAAGATTTTAATTGCAAATACCTGTAGCTCTATACATTTCTCTCCATTTTTATACAATTTTTTTCTCCAACAGATATTATATTTTGACACACTAATTTTTTTTTTAAATTATAATAATTTTAATTAGGCTGGATAACTTTAAAATTGTGATTGACATTCTTTAAAATTGTGTTTAGTGGGGAATTAATTAATTTTAATATATTATTAAATTTATTAACAATTTATTAAACTAATTAATTATGTATTTGAATTGTATTAATCACTCAAAGTGTTCAATTTTGTATCAAAATAACACACTTATGTTAAAAAAACAATATTTTGTGTAGTTAAAATAGCTTTGAAGCATGTGCAATATCGCATAACATTTAAAAATCAGTGGTAGCATGAAATCAAATATTCCCTCCCTCTGTTCCAAAATAAAAACCGCCTTAGGTTTTTCACACAGAAAAAAAGTTGTATATAAATAAAAGAATGATACAATTTTATAAAATTATTTTTATTAATTATTGATTATTAACTATTGTCATGAATGCACAGTAAAATATAATGACTGTTACAGTGATAGAGTCAATATTAATTTAGAGATAGAATTAGAAGAAGAAAAAATACTGATTAATGTCATATTAAAAGAAAACATTTAATTCAAGACATCTTTTTTATATGTCAGAACAACACTTATTTTACAATTTGTATAAATAAAAATTGGTCCACTTATCATCATTCATTACCTTAATATATTAATATGAAGAATGAGTTAAGAGTTTGTTATTGTTGGCAAGTGAACAGAGTTATTATGATTAAGCATCAAATAATTTTTCTGCCATAAAGGCAGGCCAAGCATGTCTTATACTAATTAATGACCTCCATGGTCTCCTCTTCATGGCAATCATTAAAGATTAGGGGGCAAAATATATGATTAAGGCTCCAAAAAGTAATGAATTTAATAACAGTATTCTTACCCTTTTGAACAGATAGGGTCCACCTAGGTAATTACATTAAAAGTAGTAACATTTTAACTTTGAAAATTTTCAAATATCTCAACAACAAAAAAAAAATAAAAAATAGAAAGAATCATGGCAGCCAAAGCAAAAGATAGGTGTTGTGTTACAATAAAGAATGGGAGAAAAGGAAAGAAGCACGTTGCCAAGTCACAAACTGATCAAGCAAAAAGCCCTTCTTCATTCTTAACATCACAAATGAAAATACTTTGTTCTCTTCCTCCAACTCTCTCTTACTTTCATTTTTCTTTGTTCATGCAAGATCCAAAGAATGATCATTCAAACACAAGGTATATACTATATCCCTCCTTCTCATATCTATGTTGAGAATCTTATCTTAATGTATTAGTATATTCCTTTTTGCTATATAACAATTTTTTCTATAATAAGTGTGATTATCTATAGGCTCGGATTTTTTTTTTTTTTGTAGTTAATTGTTTAGAAAATGCTAGCATTATTCCTCTAAAGCCTAAATTTAAATTCAACACTTTCCCATGTTTGTAAAAAAAAATTGGGGGTAGCATTAAAACATTCTAGTCTTTTGATTTGTTCAACCTTGTATAGACCAAGTCTAATTAACCTCTTCATTTAATTATAGTCCTTAGTTTTTAAACTTCATAATGTTATTAATTTTGACCAAATCCATTCTCTGGCTGACCTTCTTTATAGGCTTTTTCAACGATCAATCTAAATTTGGAATTTCCCATACGACATGGTTAGGAAATTTAGTTACAAGGCCTAAATTATGACCCATGAGGTTATAATTTTTATTTTTATTTTTCCATTTGCATAATTTATTCTAAAATGAATTTTGTGAATGATATGAACTATCATTTTCAAGCATCATCATCTTAAAAAGTACTAATGCATGACATACATTTAATTTCAAGATGCAGAAAACCGTGGTATCAGAAAGCGATGGAGGTGACTAATCTATGGAAAATAATTTCTAAATCAACGGAAATTTCAACATCTAATTCAACTATATGGAAGACAATTCCAAAATCTCCACAAGTTCCAACACCAAGTAACAACAATAAGACCAAGCTAAGAAAATGTACATCTCTAAAGGTTGCAACTTCTTTTACAAGGGTTTGTCTTTGTGCACCTATTTATTCCTATAATGAAATTCTAAGAAATGAAGTGCCACCTAGAAGAAGTAATAGTTATCCTAGATCAAAACCGTTGCAAACATCACATGAAAGAATTCCTAGTGCTAGGATTAGCACTGAGGGAAGAAGAGTTTTTAGAGGTAAATCATTGACTGATGATGTTTTAATGAGAAGGTTTGTTATTGAGGAAGAGGCTATGATGCAAATTAGAAGAAGAAATCAAATGGAAGTTATTAGGAAAAGGAGTATGATGAGGAGAAAGAGGCTTGGGCCTAGTCCTCTTAGTAGAATGGTTCTTGCAAATGATATTGGAGAGTTTAATTGATTAGTCCAATTCTTGTGTAATGTCAAATCCAATTGGTGAACTTTTAGTCCCCACTTTTTTTTTTTCTCTTCTTTCAACCTTAATGTTGTTCATTAAGTTTTTTCCCACAATATTTGGGCCAGTTTCTACAACTGGGTTTTCTTTCTAGTCCCAAAAATTATGTTTTATGGCCCAATTTTAAGTGGGTTTAATTTTAATGGTATTGTTATGTATAGCATAGGATCACAATGTTAATTTCATTTCTACATTCAATCCTCTTTTTTTATAGAAAGGAAGTTATGCATTTCACTTTCAATAATCTGAAAAATACAAATAGGAACATGCTCAAATACTTAAGGATAACTTGTACATGTAGTCATTAGAATATGAGTAATAGATTAGTTTGTCTTTTAGTAAACTCTACCAGAGTTCAAATAAAGACAAAACTTAATTCTTCCACAATCTTTAATTATATATTCAAATTCGAAAAAATTCTCTTGAATGTGATCGATTAAAACGTTCCACTGCTATTTTGGAGTTCAGCTCAAAAATAATTTCAATACCTAACACTTCAATCAAATTTCAATAATTTCTTTCACTTTATCTCCAACCCATTTAATAGCTTGCTATAAACCATAGGTTTTCCCATCTAATTTCTATATTCAATCCTATGGGTTTAGAATTGAAGAGTAGTACTTTTATTAATCGAAGTGTGCATGGTTTGCATTAGAAGTTAAAAGGAATTAATAAAAACTTGACATATCTTTTTGAAAGAAAAATCTTAAAAATAAATCTTGCCAAAACATGCACTAAATCCTAACTTGTTCGGTCAACAAATGCAGCCAACTAATTGCTATATGTAGAGTAATTAATTTGCTTATAAGACACTCTAAAAACAGAATTTATGAATAAAACTTGTAGAGCAAGGATAGTAGTTGTTATGTGATTTGTATTGAGGAGTAATGTGATTCTAAGCATGCTTCATTTTTAACTTACCAACTACTACCCTTTTTCATTTTAAATTTGTGCTTGATGATAGTATATGGTTAATGGTTCCCCTGTCAATCTTATTGATGATAACATTAAAGTGTATCTCCTAGAGGAAAAGAAATATATTTTCCATATCAATACTTTATTTACAAATTTTCAACTTTATTTGACAAAGTTTTAACATCTAGACTAGACTAAACATTAATATAAGTATATAATAAACTGTTCAAACTTGGAGCGGATTTTCCTGATTTCTTGATGGATTGAGTTAACTAATTTGATATGCTCCAATTAGATTAACTAGTATCTTCAATCAAATTAATTAACCTTGTGTTAATTAAAACTAACATTCAATTAAGACTTTTCATCTTGAGTGATGTTATGAACTCAAACATGCGTTACATATCGATGGTTATACTAATTGCAAATATTTGTTTAAACTCTAGAAAATATATACCTTATTTATTTATTTAGTAAAATTAGGACTTGTTTTGTTTAAGAAAATGTTGTTTATTTACATTTTCCATTAATAATCACAAAAATCCTATCATATTTCATGCGCTTTTTTAATATAACAAAATTGTCCAATGAATTATACATGATAACATTGTAAAAAGGAGGGATTGTATGAAATCATACAAGTTTAGTGGTATCGATTTCGAATTTAATCACAGAAAAGTATTAAATATATTATACCATCAAAACTCGTGAGAGATCTGTTATGAGTTTTACATTGAATGACAGAAAGTGTGACAAAGTATTTATAAATGGTGTATAGTTTTTACCCAACAAATCGATTTTGTGGGGGTTGTCTAGGGCTCAACTTAAATTCTAAGATGGTATCAGAGTCTAACCAAGATTTATTGGACAACTTGCTTATCAAGTCATCGATGTCGGACCACTCGAGTCACATTAGATGTTCAATCTGGACGTGAAGGGTGACAAAGTGTGGGTAATGTTCAATCCTAGATGTAAGAGCCATGTCACTCTCATGTGGTCAGTTCTACATAAAGAGGTTAGTTCTCATGTGATTCTATATGCATAAAGAGATTTGTCTCTATGTTTGCAATGTTTTCTAATAGTTCGATAAAGTATTATTCTCACTTTTCACTCTTCTTTTTTTTTCAGAAATTATTTGGTTGGCAACTTTTTTCAAATATCAAAATTTCCTTCCCATATCTCAAAAAGAAGTTTGATATAACCTCTTGAGAATCATGGTTGAATTCAAGAAAGAGAGAAATAATTAAAGAGAAAAATAAAACTTGAAATGAATATGTGAAGAATTGTTGTACAATCAAAGTATGATACACTTTTATATAGTGATCTTAATGTTACTAACCGAACAAATTTCACCTAACCATAAGTATCTCTTAACTAACTCTAACATAACCAATAGAAGATGGAAGAGACCGTATGAGTCTTATCATTTTACCTTCATCATCAATCTTAATTCTAATAACTTCTAATTTTGAGACAATTTCATTGAGAACACTTAGATGATCAAATACTTTCATATTTTCATTTATGCGTAAATTATGAAAATTCCCCTTCAACAACAACTAGTTTGAGATGCCACTTGCTTGATATAGCCCTTCAAGTTTTTGTCAACGTTCATTGGTTGATTATGCCCTACACAATTTCATGAATATTCTTAAGCCAAACACAAGGGAATTGCACTTACAACTCTCAAATCCAGTTCCTCTAGTTTCTCGTTGTTCATGTTAGAAAATATTTATGTTCAA
The DNA here is from genome assembly GCA_037974755.1 of Cicer yamashitae. Classification (NCBI taxonomy): domain Eukaryota; kingdom Viridiplantae; phylum Streptophyta; class Magnoliopsida; order Fabales; family Fabaceae; genus Cicer; species Cicer yamashitae. Next base: position 58,691,424 of record JBBPBQ010020323.1, read on the forward strand.
GTCAAAATCAACTCTTCCATAAAAAATTTCTTTGTCAAACTTCACAACACTTAAATAATTTGACATTGCAGCTTATAGATAGACCATAAATTATGCATCAAATAGTTTCCCATAAAGGGGTGAGTCACAATACCACTTAAGTACAAGTTTTTCTAGTCAAAATCTTTTTTAAAAAATGTTTTTTTACATTATCACCTTTTTATGGAAAAGTTCATCCAATGATGCAACCGAATAGCATATCAAGAATTTAATGACTCGTCAAACCAAAACTCTTGATGTCAGTTATTAGAAGAAATAGATATCAAAAAATTAAGGAGCAAAACCAACACAAGAATATAACATGGAAAACACTAAAACCGGAGAAAAACCACGACTATTGTCTAATAACAACTAAATAATAATACTAATAAATTTTTTTACAACACATAATTTTTTCAAATATTCCACAATTTTTAATACACTCACATTCTCCAAAACAAATACTACTCTGACCTTATTAATAGAAACAAAAGTCAATATATTTATTTCAAATTTTAAATCAAATACACATTTATCTTTTACTTGTGTTTAAAATAAGATTGAGACTTCAATTATATTGCAAAACAATCTAAGACATGAGTACCAAGAGCAAAAAAAAGACTCAGAAACAAGTTGTAGTATGTATCCCCCCATCCCAAAAAAATATCTCATTTATGCTAGTTTAGCTAACAACGTAAGCCTTTGATAATTTGCAAAGGAAATCATGGGACACTAAACTGAAAATATCTGGTCACCTATATTTATTGACTTCTGTTTCAACTCAAACATTAGTTGATGACAGACACATGATGTGGTTGGATTGGAGGACAATATTGGTTACCTACCAAAACTTGCTTTAAATATAAAATATAGGATAAGTACGACACAAATAAGGGCGTTTTTGTTGTCAGTCCGAGGAAAGAATTGAGACAAATTCCCATGCCAAGTTAAATGAATCATAATTAAAAGTCCTGCATGGTTTTGCTAAGTAAAATCTCTTTGAGAACATGAGATTTTCAAGTTATAATCGTAAAAAGTTAAATATTAAATGGCAAATTTGAAGTTAATTAACTTATGTGAGTTTCATAAAAACATAAATTAAACAAGTTCAAATTATGGGTTTGCATTTAGATATATTTTGAGTTTTTTTTATTAAGAGCTTTTTTTTTATCAAAGAATTTAATGACTATACACCACCGACGTCCAATAAAAAGTCATAGTATGTTTATATAAATTTACTTTAGTATCATAATTTAAAAGTTACCGTAAAATATTATATTTTAGTTATTTTATTATCGTAATTTAAAAATTATTGTAAAATATTATATTTTAGTTGGACATTATTATAAAATTATTTTATATGGACAATTGACACTGTATGTCTCATTTTCTCATATATTTTTATCTGCGTAAAATTCCAAAAAAAATTCGTTTATAAATATTTAGCTATTTAATTTTAAATAAAAAATTACCTATAATAAATAAACAGACCAATTTGTGAATGAAGCGAAATACGTTTGATCCATAGGACCGCCGGCCATGTGGATCGGTCCACACACCCACCTATACTTAAGAAGGAAATTTTTTACCATGTTACTCCAAGTTTATATTTACACACATTTTATTCGAATTATCTAGATTATTTTTTTTTATAAAAATAAAGATAATAATAATAATAATAATAATAATATTTTCTATCTACTAAATTTAATTTGAATTTTGAAAAACTTTAAAAATGATTTGTGAAACACAATTTTATTTTAAAACATTCAAATTTTGTGTATTTTTTTTTCCAAGTTTTTATGAACATTTTAAAAAATTTGAACTTAGAAAAATTGAAAAAAAAGTATAATTGTAGAAGTACATAGTACAATTTTCCTTGAGAAGTGGACTATTTATAAAACAATTCTACAAAAATTAAGTCCGCAAGAGAAATTTTAATTGCATTGCTTTATTATTATTTTGGTAAAATATCTCCCGCAATCTCTTAACTTGATTTCAGATAATAATTTGGTTATTTATAGAAAGAAGAAGAATATATTGTCTTGATGATTTTGAGATCAAATCTTAAAGTGTGAGTTTATTATTTGATGTTGTTGTTAGAAATGAAGACAAAGATATACGTTTATTTGAAAATTTGAGTTATGGATTTGATGAATATATATAAATTTTCTTGAAATTGATAATAAAATTTATGAGTTTTGTTTGAAGATGATGATTAATTTTATGAGATTATGTAAAAAATAATAACATTGTTGACATTTTAAGATACAAATAATCAAATCGTTACTTAAAATTAAATAAATAATTTAATAAAAAATGACTGAATTATTACCTTAAATTAAATTAAAGGAACGCGAGAAATATTTTGCCTAGTATTTTTAACATACTGCATCTTTATTTTAAAATAGAAAGATAAATATGAAATTTTTTTAGGAAAGAAATATATATATATATAATAGTCATACACT
>JBBPBQ010020323.1:58698686-58828615 GCA_037974755.1 Cicer yamashitae
CCCCCCCTGCATGTGGGGTATACAGTGTAGTAGTAGTAGTAGTACAATATAACCCCCCCAATGCCAATTTGTGTCGACTGAAAAGTGAAAACCACGGTCTGCCAGCTATTGCTTAACTTAAACAACTCATATATACTATAGTATTAGTGTGCTCTTTTTTTCTATTGTGAAATATAATATTTTTTCGAGGAATTTTAGTTGTAATGCGGTTGAATAATTTTCTAATGACCTCTCATATATTTTTTATTATTTATCTAGCTTTACATGTCTAATAATGTTATACCACTTCTCAATGAGCATGGTCATTAATTTATATATGGAGTACAAGTTACTCTTTCTAATTTATCTAACATAAGTAATTTGCAATGCCAAAATTATGTTTTATTTGTAATAAAGTGCATAAATTTATGGAGTATTTTACTGTGTACGTATATTTATGTTGCTTATGTAGAAACATCTCTTAAAATTGTTATAATTCAAAAACCCACTTTTCAATTATCTTTTTTTGGCAAAACGAATGTTAGATAAATAGAGAAGGTAAGAAAGGAATTTTCATTCCTTATAGAGAAGGAAAATACTTAAAGGAGAAGGAATGAATATCCATCACAATCACAATAATTGCATACAAAAACTTTTTTATTCATTTAAAATGTGGTTGCAGTAAAATGTGATAATATGAAATTATAGTTTTGAAATATCATGGCTATAAAATATTTTATGTTTAAGTTAAGTGGTCATTTGTAAATCATATTTTTTGAAAATTTATTTAGTAATAGATTATTGTATATATGCAGTTGTAATGTGAAGTTCCGTTGTATATATGTTGCAATGTTAAGTCATGATGGAAGAGATACAACATAGTTGGTTTGTGAAAAATTCAAGTTAATAATATAATTATGATTATACAAAGTATTAATTAGTATAAGTGTATTGGTTGAAATTGAAACAATGTGCACTATAAAATTGTGTGAATTACTTAAAAAAATTTTGAAAAAATCAAATGAAAGTTACACCATAAATTTTAAGTTTAATTTTGAATAAGATCGAGATTTTAAAAAAAAAATTGATCGAGTGAGGAGAGAAATTTCTCTTTCCATACCCTTCTCCTTCTAATTTGAAGTAATTTTCGGACAAATTTCATCCTTCCCTTCATTTTTCGTCTCATAATTATAGTGTGTTTTTTCTTCCAAAACATCACAAAACTCGTCTTATTTGTTACAAAACACTTGATTTTGTAAGTTTGCTTTAATGTTCCAGACAATGTATAATTATTTTTATCCTTACAAAGTTACAATGGTCAAAATAAATTATTCTTTTGCACATCCTTTCCCCCACTTTATGGGCTAGTCATATCACCTTCAATATGTCAAACGTGAGACAGAAGTGATCTCGTATGTTAGCTTGAATGTTAACGTTTCATACTTTTGTTTTTTGAGGAAAACATCTCCTATTTGAAATTGAGTAAAAAAAATCTCATAATTGAAATATTAGCGATTAATTTTTATTATTATAGAAATTGTGTTTAACTTTTCTTTCTTAAAGAAATTGGGTTTACTTTTTAAAACTTAATTATGGGCATATGTTCTTTATTGAAAATATTTTTCATCATTAGAAATCCATAATTTGCAATCACAATTGATTTTTACACTTAATTTTTCTAAAAGCCGTATTTGTTAATTTTTTTATTATCTAATCATAAATATTATTTAACAATATTGATAAATTACAATGCATGCAATGTTTGTAAGAGATGAATAAAAAATAATTTTAATTATGTAAGAATAAATTAACATATTATCTAAGGATAAGCATAGACGGATTGAGACAACTTTTTATCTTGATTTAACCCTAAATTTTATACGCTATGTATCAAATTAAGACTAAGTCAATTTTAGACGAGATCAAAATGACTCAAAAGACAATTGAAACAAATTTTATAATATGATCATTATTTAATTACAAACAAAGATTAGAGTCAAGTGGTAAAATTCAAGCACTTTTGGTCGGTGTCAAGTTATGTCGGCAAACATACTTTAGAATGATTATTTTGTTTGTCATATTCATTACATGTGGTTCAGTTTGTGACTATGTGAAATATTCATTATCATCATTATGTAAATATTTTGAAGTGATTTGAAATTATATGAAAAAATATTGAATCTTTTTACTCTATATACTCTCCATGAAAGAAATATTTATACATATATCTTTGTAAAAATGGAAGCTAATAGCATAAATTATTTAATTGTGATTTACGAATCACTTTCTAACTTATCATTAGTCCTTTTTAAAGACTTAGTAGTTTAGTTCTTTTTCTATTTTTTTTTTCTTTTTTATTATCTCATTTAAAAAAAAAACTCAAAATACAATTCTTACAATATACTACTAGTAATATTTTACTGCAAGATTTCTACCTATATTTTGCACATTGAATATTTTATTTATAAAAAATTTAATTACCAACATAATAGATTTAGAGACAAGTTGAAAACAGTTATATATCCAACCCTAATTCATCACTAAATTTAGTTGGAATCAATTAGGATTGAGTTGTTACGGTACATAGATGCAGATTCGATGTAGATATCAGGTGGCCCCATAGCAAATATTTTCCACACGTTGCTGCTTTTGTATTCTTATACTAACCCTCTCTGCTTCCCAAAACCATCAACGTGGCATTTTACTTTTAACATTTTCAACTCAACATCAATTTTCTCCATCAACGCGTAATTGCACTTTCTTTGTATTAATTAATTCATAATTAACAAATATCCCATCACAAACGATGATTTGGATACATACTTGATTTTAAATCAACATAAGTCTATCATCACGAAATAGCATGGCAAGTTTGCTACACGATTTCCAAAAATAATTTTTATTTCTTATTCTTGACAATGACACTGCCGTATTTTATATTTTTTTTTAATCTTGAATATAAAAAAATATATAATTAACAAAAAATTAATATATTTAATTTAAAATTTAAATTAAATATTCTATTTTTATTTACTTTTTATATGAGAAACTCCAAGAGTACTATTTACTATATTGCATATGTACAAATCAACTTAGATATAAACTTATAGAATTTAATGATCATATATATTATTATTATTAATGGTAGTTTTAATTTTTTAGTAAGATAATCAAATTAAAAATTCACATTTATAAAATTTAATGATCGTACATTATTATTAATGGTAGTTTTAATTTTTTAGTGAGATAATAAAATCAAAAATTCATATTTATTGTCAATATAAAATTTATTTACGTTAACAATATATATTTTTTTTTTCTCTAACATCACACGGATTGACAAGAAATGATGCTATTGTTGAAAATCATGATATAATTCACTTATTATAAAAGTGTATATTTAATTTAAATATTAACAATATTTAAAATTAAAAAAAATTAACAATATTAATCATAATAACTGTTTTGTTTGTTGTAAAAGAATGTAGAGTTGATTTCACGATTGAAATGAGAAGTCATAAAATATAATCATGAGCCAATCTAAGATTGAAGTCTTAGAGGGACTATGTCTTATTATTTAACTAAAATAGTATAATATCAACTATATATATATTTCTCAAAAAGAAATATATCAATTCAATATAATATAATAAAAATGTGTTATAGAATAATAACATCACTATATATTATCTTTGATAATATATTATATATTTTAGTATATAAATCTCATGTCACATTACATATGTGTCTTAAAGACATGTTATTGATAAATAACTTAATACTAAAACCGGAAAAAATTAAAAATACTAGTAGGGTTGAACATACATACCTCCAAAAAAAAACTGAGTTTGAAAAACATTACACTTCTGAAATTTCTGGTCAATACCGAATTACACGCTATTTCGACCTTTTAGAAAAAAACACATTTAATTCAACAATAAAAAAATATCAGCTGGATTAGAAGCTTGAGTACTTGAAATGGTATGCAAATGCAACGTTCAAAAATCCCCTTTCTTGAATTTCAGTCACATCTTTCATCAGATTAGATCATATACAACACGACAAAATAAGTATGTGTTTTACAAACTGAGCGCGTGTTTTAAAACAACCTTTGAAGGAGCGTAGGATTGAGAAAGAATTCTGAGAAAGCTACACCAATTCGTGCCACGCTCATCACAAATAATTTTTTTTTCTTCATGTTTTTAATATGATATTTTTACTAAGATATATTTATAACCGAGTCAATTTTCATCTTACGAGCAAAGTTTATAAGTAAAGTCGATTTCAAATTTTAAAATCACGTCAAAACCAATTTAAGATTTATTAGCCAACTTTGTATTGGTAAGCTCGAGTCAGGTTTTAAAGGTCTATTCATTAGTCTAAAAGAGATGCGTTACAAGTTTCACATATATTCCCTAAAAATGTGTTAAGTGGAGATAATGTTAAATACAATATTAGTCATATTAATTATATAAATTAAATTGTTGTTTTTATCAATTATATAAATCTTATTGTATTTCTTTATATAACAATTATTTTTTGATTATTCAATATATTTTTTGTTTATTTTTTTCATCTATAATTTTTATTTATAATTGTAACGGTTATCACCTCACCCAAATTATAATTTTTTTGGGTTAGATCTCATGGTCTAACTAAGTGCATATGTGAAATGATGAAGATGTTGGTAAGATAGCAATAATGAAAGCTATAATATATAGAATTAATAAGGAAGAAGAAATAAATATGAGTACCAAACTCAACCGTTTATATAATAAGTGGCAATATAATATAATGTAATTCTTGTTTATATTTTTGTGTGTGTAGGTGTCCACATAGTCTTCCCATTGAAGTAAAGTTGGTTGAAGTTTGAGTGAGAAAGTGGCCAACCATTCCCTTCTTTTTCATCATCATCATCATGGAACCAAAAATAAGAAACTAGTAAATTACTATAATTCCCACAAAAACAAAGAAAAAATTATAAACTCCATAAAAGGTGAAAGGTTGCTAGTGGAAATAAAGTAACTTCATTATTCATACAAGCCAAAGGAATTGGATTCTAAGTTAAACAAGAGAGAGAGAGAGAATTATGTGGTGCTGGAAAGGAGAGGGAGGGTAGAGAGAGAGTTTTTTCTACTTTGTTCTGTTTTGTGTCTTTGACAGCACTTTTAGGAGTTCTTGCAACTTTGGAAGCTTTGCCAGTGCCAACCAACAAGGTATCTATTATCTTAATAAGTGATTTGTTTTTTTTTTTTAATTAATAGTATCTTTTGAAGATTTACCTTTATGAGGTTGTGTTATTAATTTGTTAATTATTATGGTTATGAATCATGTTGTGTTGGCATGTACATGTCTGAATTATTATGATTCTTCTTTTTTTTGCTTCTGAATTTTTTTATCAACATAACAATAACTGAACTTGCCTAGGGATCCTTTTAATTCTCTCTCTCAACTCTTGTTCCTGTCAGAAGATTTGTGTATTACTATTAAGTATTGTTGTTAAAACTTTAGGAAAACAATTCACTTTCTCTCTGACATGTTCATAACTTGCTCTTTCTTCTCAATTTTCCTTTGTTTCTAGAACAAAAATTCATCTTTCATTTTTCAATTTTTCTCAGGTTTGTTTGCATTTTTTTGTTAAGAGATTTTCATTTTTATCTTAAATTACAGTCTCTATACTCTTTATATACATCTTTGATTGATGGATGTGAGGCATGTGCCCTTAGATTGGTATTTTTTGGCCAAACAAGTATCCAAATTTACTGGATTAAAATTAATTTTCTTCTTCCTTCTGCATAAAGTGGGTTATTTTTTAGGTGAATGAAGGCTTTTTCATTTCATGTTCATTTTTTATTTATTTATTCAATTATTTTGTGGCCTTTTAACAGCTTGAAAATAAAATAGAGATGTTGCCTCCTTGTTGGTGATAGTTCTGGTGAGCCTAATTCTCCCACCATTTTTTCCTTAAATAAAAATAATAATTCATTGTTAATTGTTGTATATCCATATGTGTGTGTTTGTGTGTTTATATATGTAAACTCTTGTATGCTAGTCTATTTCTATCCCATACATATCTGGTATCTTTTGTTTTTGCAGAATATTGAATTCATCTTATATTTGGAGCTTGCTGAAAAACTATTACCTTTATAAAAATTACACCATCATGCAAATTCCTTAAATCTTATAATATCTTGATTTTGAAGTTACAGGAAGAAACAGTAATGCTACTGAGATGGGAAAGAAGGGGAGTTGGTTTTCAGCAATCAAGAGAGTTTTCACACACCACTCCAAGGGGAAGGTATTTAATGCAAGTGCTTTCTATTTGTTGTTGTTCTTATATTTGCTTTTCTTTTGGCATTAGATGCCAAAATAGGTAACAATTTAAGGATTAGACACACATCCCACAAGGACGTGGTTTGAATCTCATTCCTAATGTGAAGACCTTGCTCTCTGAGTCGTACCTTGTTGAGCTTCTGGGACCTTACTCTCCTAAACTTTTTTTGACAAAAAAATTGTATCAAATTTAATAAAAGTGGACTGTAATATTAAGAAAATTTTTTCTTATGAATATTCCAAAAGTTTTTAGTGTATCAAAATTCTGGTAGACATTGAGGTCTGCATCTTAATTTATTTTTGTCAAATGTCAATTAGTTTGGTTCATAACCACTAATAGATTATTGAAAATATTGCAAAAGGATTTAGGAGATCATGTTTGCTTTATGCATTAGTTTTAAATTATTAATGCCTCTTTCGTCTGAACTTTGATTCTGGAAGCAACATATCCATGATGATGATTGTGTCACAGCAAGTTCTGATGCCAATTTTTGAACTTGTTTCAATTCTGCAGATTGATCTTATCTAAATCTAATCATGTTTAATAATATAATAACAGGATTCAGATAACAAAAGCACAAAAGAGAAGAAGAAAGGTATAGGAAAACTAAAGCATGGAGAGACCAATTCTTTCATTCCCCTTTTTAGAGAACCAAGCAGCATTGAGAAAATATTTGGGGACTTTGAAAGAGAGCAACAAGTACTTGCAATCAGGCCTCCTACACCTCCCGAGAGACCGAAAACGCCGCCTTTTGTCCCTCCTAGAGTTGCTTCTCCTAGGCCTCCTTCACCAAGGGCTGCTTCTCCAAGGGCCGCTTCACCTCGAGTTACCTCTCCAAAAGCTGCGTCTTCTCGGAATGTTCAGCACAACAAGGAGGTTGGTTACAGACCAGAACCAACTTTAAGGAACCAGCATGCCTCGGCTACTAAAATTCAGGCTGCTTACAGAGGTTATATGGTAAGCTTTTATATTTTGTTGTGAATGTCATTAATAGAATTTAGCCCTTTTGAGGTGTCCCCTTTAAGTATTAAGTATTTAAGTATTTTGTTGTGAATGTAAAAATATTTAAGTATTAAGTATTTTGGTTCCTAACTTAGGACAAATTTGTAGTCATGTCCTTCTTTGTCAACCCTGAATATTATGTGCCTGAATAGGCTGAGTATTGTGCCAATTCACCTTGAGAACATGAATGAGGCAGTCTTTGAATTCAGAATGCACCTTGATCCGTTAATTTTGCAAGCTTTTATATCGTTTGTGAAACAAAGTATCCACCTTGTAATATGGGGTATTTGCAATACAGGCCAGGAGGAGTTTTAGAGCTCTAAAGGGTCTGGTAAGGCTTCAAGGAGTGGTAAGAGGACAGAATGTGAAGAGACAGACAGTTAGTGCCATGAAACACATGCAGCTGTTAGTGCGAGTTCAATCTCAGATTCAATCTCGAAGAATCCAGATGTTGGAAAACCAGGCACGGTATCAAGCCGAGTTCAAGAATGATAAGGATGCTGCAAGTACCTTTGGCAAAATGACTTTAGGAAATGGTGTAAGTCCACTTTATTGAATATTTCTAACATATAACATATGTATGATAACAAAATGTTCAACTAGTAGCAGCTATATACTGTATAATCTGCGGATTATGCGATCGCAATTTGATATATTCAACTATAAGTGATCATACTCTTCTTTATGGCATCCATAATGTTTAGACATAAAGTAAATTCTATCGGTTTTATTCAGAAATATGTGCATGCTTGTATTTCAAACTGCATTTATATAAATCAGACTAATTTGTTTTGATAATTTGGAAATTTTGGTATAGTCTGAGGCAGGTAACAATGAAGATTGGGATGATAGCTTACTGACAAAAGAGGAAGTAGAAGCAAGGTTGCAGAGGAAGGTGGAAGCAATCATCAAAAGAGAGAGAGCAATGGCATTTGCATATTCACATCAGGTACAAACACAGGCTAAACTTTTTATTTATACTTTCCTTTTTTAAATAAAAAAAAAATCATCATCTTAAAAAGAGATTCATGTAATCAATCACACTTAAAGAACAATTTAGATTGACTTATTTGAACTTATCTACAGATATAAACACTTGCGAGACTGATCAAGACAGTTTCTGAAATTTATCTTCATAAGCTCTTCAGGATAGTTTATGAAAACAACTTATACCTTATATGAGAACAATTTTACTTTAGAAATAGTTTATACAAAATCAGGTATATGATAACCACTTAATTATGTTGTTTATTCGAACGGAGCCTTTGCGGGATAAAGTTTAGTTGTTGTTATTGTCCAAGTTGATCTCCAATTTTTCTTGTCCTTCGTTGAGATGATAAAATCACTATTTGTTATGACTATGCCAACAGTTGTGGAAGGCCTCTCCAAAATCAACTCAAACACCGGTGACAGATTCGCGATCGAGCGGATTCCCATGGTGGTGGAACTGGCTGGAAAGACAACTACCTGCTGCAACAAATCCACAAGAAAAACAAGTCCTAAAGAATTTTCAACTCACACCACCAAGACCATATTCAGAACAAAAGACAAGTCCAAGACCTGGCTCAAGCACTCAAAGGCAACAACAGCACCATCCATTTTCCTTTGATAACATGGATACACCAAAATCCACAAAATCAACTATATTTCCATCTTCAAAACCAGCTAGAACTCCTCCATCCAGAACTCCACAAACAAACACCTCAAGCATGATGTCAAAACATTCAAGGCCAAGAGCATTAGGAGCCAACTCACCTTTCGACGTGCCGCTCAAGGACGACGATAGTCTCATAAGCTGTCCACCATTTTCAGTGCCAAACTACATGGCTTCAACCGTTTCTGCTAAGGCGAAAGTACGCGCTAGCAGTAATCCAAGAGAAAGATTTGGTGGTAGTAGTGTTGGTGGTGGAACTCCAACTCCAAGCAATGATTCAAAGAGGAGAGTTTCATTCCCTTTATCACAAAGAATAGGGTCATTGTTCTCTAGCAAGGATCCTCATGGCTCTCACAGAACACCAGATAAATATCAGTCATTTGAATCAATAGGAAATGTGAGTGTCGATTCGACGACATCATTGCCAGCAAGAGTTGGAAGAAAACCTTTTACAAGATTTGTGTGATTGAATTCTTTTTAACCATTTTTGTTTTTGTCTTGTGTTATTGTCAGTTGTATTATGATTATGATGAGTGTATTGGTGGTGATGATAGTTTGACCGAAGAAGTATACATGTTGTAAACTAATAAAAAAAAACATTCATAGGAAATAATGGTTTGTTAACTTTTGATTTGAAACTTTGCTTTTTGAGATTAATGTGTGTGTGAGAGAGTTTATATACTCCTACTAATGTTAGCATTTCCTTTCTAATTTCAACTTCATTTACTATGTACTATTTCAGTTGCATTTCCTCTGTTTTTCAGTTGTTCATTCAGCTCCTTGTAAATTGCAATGCCATGTATAAGTATTTTTGCAAAATAATAGATCATTTTAGAACAAAAAGTAAGTTAAACTATCTTTTCTAACCCAATTCACTTATAAAATAAAATAAAAATCTAAAAAGTCTAAAATCATTAAATGAAAAATACTTAAAAAACTAAAATTTTAAGGTCACGTTAAACTTGCAGTAAACGTAGATATCTCGTCTTCTACTGTGGTGTTATATCTCATATAAGTAGTAGTTTATAAGATATAATTTCTTCTATTTTATATAATATCGAATTATTTTTTTCATAGAAAAAGTACAAGATTAACTCGTTAGCCTTCATATCCCAAAATCATCAGGCTAAAGATAAATATTAACAGTCAATTATAAAATGAATTTGACTGCATTGACTCATGTACGTGAACAAGACTTGTGCGATCACAACTACAAATCTAAATCATTTGGTCAAATGCACATAAATGAAAAATATAAAGATAAATGAATAAACTTTTTGTTATTATTATGAAAAAACTTAAATGATATATATTTTGTGTGTATCTAAATGATTTAGATTTGGAGTTGTGATCACATCATTTACATCGGACAGGAGCAGTTCATTTTACAATTTTAGGTTTGAAACATGTTAAGGGACATATTAGGAAAAATTTACCATGTACTCCACATTTATACTCTTATCCTCGCATTTTCCACTAACTACTTATTTTATCATTTTCTTATTTTTTTCAAAAAAATTATTTTTTTCCTACCCCATTAAATTCAACTTGGGAATGAAGAAGTGTTTCATTCAACTTTATGTATCAGAAATTTTTTCAAGATTTTTGGAACACAAATATTTTCTGAAAAATTTGAAAAAAAAAATTAATACATATATATGTGTTTCAGAAAATTCGAAATTTATGTTCCGAAAATTTATTTTTCTTTAAGTTTTTCAGAATACAGATGTGTTCTAAAAGCCTTTAGAAAAAATTTCATAATGCAAATGTTTCTTAAACATTCAAACTCAATGTTCCGGAACATGAATTTGTATCGAAAAATATAAATTGAGTTATTTTATAAAAAAAAAATAATGATAAAATTATATATTATTTTAAATATAGGGTAGAAGTATAATTGGGTGGATATGGGTAAAATTTTCACATATTAGATGACTATGTATCAAGTGTCAACCACCAGGCCAGCAACTATTTATTCGATATTAGTATTTGTTTTTCTTTCAAAACATATGTTTTTGGGTCAAGCTAAATAAGATCAGCTCCCTCATAAACCTATACGGGCCGAAAGGCCCAAACAAAATTACGCATTGTTTCTAAGGGGTTTCTTATTCCCACCCTTTAGTTTTAGAAAATTGGATTTTGTACTCCACAATTGGATTTATACCTCTTATTTAAAACTTTGACCTTTTAACTTATGAAAATACCCTTAAGTATACAACAAAAACTAAAAAAATATTATAAACCTCACATTCTGAAATTTCCGGTAAAAGTAAATTTTTTTCTCTGAAATTATCTTATCAGAAATTTCAGGAACGAAATTTTCGGTACTTATTTTCCAATGCCGGAAATTTTATTCATTTTTGAAATTTCCGGTATTGAAAAACAACTGCCGAAAATTTTATTTTTAAAATTTTCAATATTGACAAATAACTACCGGAAATTAGAAATTTCCAGTTGAAACTCTTGGAAATTTCATTCATTCCTGGAATTTCCAGTACAAGTTTTTTTTTTTTTTTTTTACATTTTTTTTCATTCATTTCTTTTCAGTGAGGACCAAAGGAGCGAAAAACACCGTAGAACATTCTCGAGTTCGACCTCCTACACAATCTAATAGGAGAACCGTCGTTGAAAAAAAGGAGAAAGAGGAGCGAAGAGATGCAATAAGAGAAGGATTATTATCCTCAGCCTGAGTTTGAGCAATAGCAGCAATAGGATCCTCCTGCGTTTGATGATCAAGAGAAGCATGAGCAGCACCAAGATAACATGCATCAGCATCAGCAGCTTGAACAACTTCTATTTCTTAAAAGTCCTTGCGATATTTCCGTCCTTAAGGACTATAAGCACCACACTGCAGGTAGAGTATGAAATGGACATGTAAGTAAATAATTTATTTTATTACCACATAGTATAATATAACATAATATGTATAGTTTAATATATTTATAGTATAGTTTATTACAAGACCGATTTTAGAAACTCAATTTGTTTGAAATAGTTGATTTACTAATTCACTGATTTTAGTAACTCATTAGAGTTATATTTGATTTACTGAAAATAGTCAAGTGATAAAATATAGTAAACTAACTAATCGTGTAATTTATTGTGTGTTATTTTAATTAAACAAGATAGACGTGTCTTGAAAGTGGTTTCAAATGGCAAAAAAATATTATAAATTCATTATCATATATGTATTTTCTACTCAAATAGATCAATGGATTACTACATTTGGTTACGTCCTCTGCAACGATGTAGTTTGCACATGATCGACAGTAATCTCATATCTGCATTTGCTGAGAGATGACACGCAGAGACTAGCTTATTTCACCTGTCATTTGGTGAAATGACTATTACTCTTGACGATGTTAGGGGTCTTTTGGGTATAACATATTATGGAAAGTTTTTCACACCTCTCGCTAATGTGAATGAAGATTTGACCATTGCTGCTGCTGTTGAGTTATTGGGAGTTGAAAATGATGAAGTTGTGAATCAAACTAAGGTCAATATAGGTGGTTCATATAGCTTGGAATGGTTGAAAGTTGTATTTTTAAGAAACTTAATAAAGGAAGATTCAACACTCGATTGGTCCATTCTTCAATAAATCTTTCCTTGTGAGGAGTTAAAGAAAATAATATTATCGACACATGCTTACTCAAACATTTGCAAAAGTTCCTCTTATTTCTTCTCTTCATAACAATAAACAATTTTCCTCCACAACTCTAGAATGAATTCCTGCATATCCTTCTTCAATATATATTGTTTGCATTTTGCTCCAACATTTTTGTTGATATGAAGTTGACAAAGTAAATTTGTTGAAGATGGAATAACTTCAATTGCATTCATTAAAGCTAGTTCTCTGTCAATCACGATCACTTGAGCAAACGAGATATTTGAAACAAACAACTCTTTTAACTTCTCCAACGCCCATCAAATGTTTTCTTGACTCTCACAATCCATATAGGCAAATGTAACGTTGAATGCCAACCCAATTGATGTTACACCAACAATTTCAAACAATGGTAACCTATACTTGTTGGTTTTGTAGGGGCTATCCATGATCAATACAAGAGGGAACATGCTCAACAAAGTTATGGAATATGAATACGTCCAAAACATGTCCCTCACAACATTGGAATCTTCACGAGTCCTACTCCAACAAGCATACTTCTCAGCTTCAAGTAACTTCAACATATGTTGCATATCAATTATGGATTCTTTCAAATTCTTCATGTATGTGGTTTGTCACTTATAAATTTGAGAGATATTAGTCATGTTCTCCTTATCTCGATCACTCAAAGATGACAAGATGTGTCTCGATGCAACATGATACTTTGTCAGCTCGTCAACATATTTCTTATCTTCTTTTTTTAAGCATCCCACAAATGCATTATTCTCAAAAGTAGCCACTAACTCATGGTTGTGAAGTCTACACATTAAACTAATAATCCATCCATCATAATTTTTCAATGGTTTTGATCTAAGTTTAAACGGACAACCACACATTTTAGTTGAAGTCCATGAGTTACTTTTATTTGACTTATATTTTCCACCTCTATCACAACCGATAATTAATTTTGACTTCCTTCATTTCTTTTCGGTCTCTATGTCAGAGCGAGTAATGATAACAGCTACTCGATTTTGTCAACCAACCTCTTTTTCTCATGATATGACAGCTTCTCGTGATTCAAAAATTTGATCAGTTGTGAATCTTTCGGTCAATTTCATACGTAATGGTGTTTTTTCCATTCGTATTTCAAAAAAAAGTAAAAAAATAAAAAATTAAGTATCGGAAATTTCATTTGAAAATGAAATTTCCGGTGGACTAAAATAAACTACCAGAAATTTCAAGGCACAAATTTCCAGTGAAATAAAAGTAACTATCGGAAATTTAAAAATACAGAAATTTTTATAGTATAAATAGTGTACCGAAAAATTTGTTGTTCTGGTAGACAATTTATACTATCGGAAACTTCATGCCTTGAAATTTCCGGTATATAAATTATACCATCGGAAATTGTAAAAATAGAATTTCCTGTAGTGTTTTGAGGAAAATTATTTACTTACCGAAAATTTTAGTGAAATGTTAAGATTTTGGAGTGTTTAACATTTTAGAGTATAAGTCAAATTATTGCTGTACGAAATCTAATTTTCTTAGTTTTGACATTCTACCCCTACTTCTACGCTTTCATTTTTTCTTTTCCTGTGGGATCCCTCTCATAGATATACTACTTAAAGGAAATACATTTTATTTTCTTTTGGGTGCGTTTGTTTCAGATTATTTTCATGAAAAAATCTATTTTTTCAAGGCAAAAATCATTTTGCAGGGTCTGAAAGGGTGTTTGTTTTAGATTTTTTTAAAATGATTTTGTTAAAAAAATTATTTTTTGGCTAAAAATGAAAAGCTAAAAATAGTAGCTTCTCGCATTTACCTCTTGCGATAGATGAGAGAGAAAAACGAAACACAATTAAAAAATATGGAACTTAACTCATTAACTAGAGAAAATGATGCAATTACCCCTACCTTATTTTGAAAATCCCAAATTGCCATCTTTTCAGTTTTAATAAGTTTTTATATATCAGTTTACATCAATTTATTAGTTGTATTTTTCTCCTTCACGTAATGGCTATTTTTTTCTCTTTCCACGACGTTGTTTTTTGGTTGTGTGTGTTTATTTATTGGTTTTTTAGGAGTACTCAATTACATTGATCAAATTTTAAAATGTGTCTACGAAATGATCATTATAGTTTAAAAAAATCATTTTTACAAAATTGTATACAAACAAGTTAAAAATCATTTTTATAATAGTAAACAAACGGGAGTTAAAAAATCATTTTTTTAAAAATCACTAAAAAATAATCTCTAAATTAATTAAAACAAAAATCATTTTTATTTAAACTCAAACAAACGCACGATTTGAAATATTATATTTGGAGGTTCACATATCCTGAACCGTAATTTTTGGATGTTATGTTTAAATTTTACACACCCAAAAATATATGTTTTTCAGTTATGTTTTAACTTTAACATAAAAACAAAATATAGTTTTTCAAACATTATAATTGATTTTTACACTGCAACTCGGGTTTGAATCTGGCAAAACGTTCAATCAAACAATATCGACACTTACAGATTTAATTTTAGATTTTTAACTTTTTTTTTACATCTTAAAACTGTGTCTGGGTAAGAGTTATAATAATTTAAAAATACATTGCAAAAAAGAAAACATTTTTGAAAAGTATAACACATCAAAGGAAATAAAGGACACCATAATAAGCCTCCATGTTTGGAAGACTTGTGGGATCCCAAACATCACCGCCTCTCTGTGTCTTTGTTGGGAGGCGGATTATAAGGAAATTTATGTGTATTTTTTTAGATATTTTACACATGATTCTTAATTTAATTTATTACGATTTTATCAAATTTATAATTTTGTTAAAGCTTGTTATAATAATAAAAGATTTATGTTAAGAAACACACATTTAATTATATTTTATAAGATTTTTGACTTTTATGTGTTTAAACAACACATCTCTTTCTATAAGTTAAATGTTACGTAGACAACACACACATTTAATTATATTTTATAAGATTTTAAACTTTTATGTGTCTAAACAACACATCTCTTTCTATAAGTTAAATGTTATATAGACAACGCTATATTTATATACAGTGTTGGTGTTATTTTATATTAGTATTTTTTTTCTCTGTTTTAATCACATCATTATTGGATAATGTTGTCACCATTTATATAAATTGTGGTCTTCAAGAACATCTCTTACATCATCGATCAAATATAAGTCATGATCAGTCATTAACCACAAACCATAAACTTGTAATACAAACAAAAAGATTAAATGTCGTAAAATGAGAATAAGTTCATGTAACGGAACTATAAGAATTTATCATTGTAATCTATATAAAAAAGGAAAAGGGAAGATTTTTTTTTGTTAGATTCTTTCTACTAAAGTTAACTTTGTTCCGTGAAACCCTAAATATGATTAGTTTTCAAAGAAAATTTTATTTTATAAAAGAATAAAATAAGTCTCGATCAAAATCATATCTTGCTGTAAGTCTCTTGTGTACTTCGCTTATGCTCAAATACTATTTCACAACTTAAGTATACAATAGCAACTCAACTCTCAACGTTTAATTTGGAAAAACAATTAAATTGTATTTAACTCTCAACGTTAAAAACCAATTAAGGAGATTAAAATTAATTTATGTTTGTAAACGTAGCCGAATGCATGATTTATATAGTTATAGCCATTATATAAATAAATCTAATTAACGTGTGAAACAATTATTTGGAAATTGAAACAATTATATAATATAATATAAATTTAATTTATATACACGATTGAAGTTTTTACACCTTATTCTCATAAATGATCGTAAAACAATTAATTTCATATAATATAAGTATGCTATACGCAACAATTGACTTTAAATAAATTTTGTATTTAATCAAAATAATAATTTAATAATTAAAAATATTTTTGAAATATTATAAAATATCTAACAATGAGCATATCTGAAAATGTGTATTTTTTTACAGTGGGATCCAATTAGATATAATGTTAACTTTTTTATGTTGAAATAATATTACTATTTCATAAAAGCATTTATTAATTTTGTATTGAAAAAACAATTTTTAAATAGCTGAAAAGATAGTTTTCAATAGAACACGTCGCAATAAATAGAGTTTAATTTCCGCATAAGATAAATATAATGACTCACATTTATAAAAACTTGACATATTATGAGAAAGCATGTCAAAGCAAATATTAATTAGAAACATAGATAGTATAGGATGTCACGATTTCAATGCGTTTCGTACAATTATTGAAAACCAAATCACATGGCCAACAAATCCTAGGAGTATAGGGGAACTTGCTTCATCACAAAAAAACAAAAACAAAAATGAAGAACCTTGATATTAACGGAGAACCAATTGAATGAACTTATTGACTCGTCTCCATGACTCTCATGTCCGTAACCGAAGTCAAATCGATTCATAAATTATTTGGATGAAAACAAGTCGTGTATTAAACGGTGACAACCAGCCTCCATGTCTGACATACCAATGGAATTTTGTTCCTCCACAGTCCACACTATTGTAAGTTTTAACCACTCATTTTTTTAAGGAAAAAAATGGACACCTTTAAGAGTATGTATATTTTGATAGAAAGAAATATATAGATTAAAATGAGATGATGAATAAATATAAAGAAATTAATAGTGTTTAAATATTATTATATTTTTTTAATCATAAAATAACACATTTATTTAAATTTGCATGGAAAGTTGAGCCTTCAATGTCTTTAAATTTTGATATTTTTAAAATAACTTTTTTTATTATTTAATAAGTGCTTTAAAGAGAACATTTGTTAGCATATTTTTTTTTAATATATATATTTTCAATGTAAATAGTTTTTATATTGTCAGTTAATAATAACCGTTAAATTAATTTAAATATTTGATTTTTATTATAATTATTTTTACATGGTTATGCTAAAATGTTTTATATTTACAAACTATTGAATGTCAGTATAAAATTGTTTTACACTGATAATATATAATTTTTTTTTATAAACAAAGTTTTTTATTTATCTTAATTAAAAAGAAATTTTTGCCAACGCGTATAAAGGAAAGTATGCTGTGCCAAATAAAAATAAATGGATAGTTTTTGCCTTAAAAATAAAGGTTAAGCATTTTAATGAGATAAAGAAAGTCTGTTGTACCAAATAAAGTAAAGTATGTTGTACCAAATAAAAATAAATGGAAAGTAGTGGTCTTTTTTTAATGAGATCATGGATTTAAAATTATCTTCAAATTTCATACTTGTGAAGTAAAACAAACATCCTTAGAAAAGATAATATTTTCTAGCTCAAGAAAAATGAATTAATATTGTGTGTTGTACTCAAATCAATTGCAAGCAAAGTCCTATTTTATATCTATTAAAAAAGACAAATGAATTTGACATAAAATAGCTGACCAATGTAAGTATAAAAACTATCTCAAAATTATTCAAGCTCAATCTAGTAATAGGACTTCCAAAAATAAATTTTGATAGAGATAAAATATGTGTCGAAGGAAAACAAGTCAATAGTAGTTCATGAAATTCTTCAGATAGATTTACTAGAACTCGAAACTTCAAGCCTTAGTGTATAAATATATAGTTTTGTAATTGTTGACAACTATTCAAGGTTCATTTGAGTTTTATTTTAAAAACATAAACATGATTCTCTTGAAGCATTTCTAAATTTTTGCAAGAATATTTAAAATGAGACAAGAACCAACATATCTCTATAAGAAGTATTTATTGAGGAGAATTTAAAAATCATTTTTTCAAATCATTGTTTGATGAAAATAATATTTATCATAATTTTTTTTGTCCAATAACTTCTCAGAAAAATTGAGTTGTTGAAAGAAGAAAAAATAAATAAAACCGTATAAGAGATGGCAAGAATCATATTAAAAATACAATTTTCTTAATAGATCTTTCTTAATCATATTAAAAATCAAATGTTAGAAAAATATTTATGGGCATAAGTCGTCAATACGACTTGTTAGGTTTTGAGCCGTGTTTCAATTAGAAAAAGTCTAAATAAAACTCTTCATAATCTAAAAAAATAGAAAATCAAATATTGCTTACTTGATAAATGTAATTTAATAAAAATATTATTATTTCAATTTTATTTATACATTTTTTTTAATATATGTAAAATAATCAAATATAAAATTATTGTGGGAGAGAGGAAGTAGTGAACTGATGGTCAATACCTTGTTGGAATTAATTTGATAATCAATTATACAAGACATTTTTTTTTCTCATACTAAATTGAGGAAACATATTAATAATAAGAATACTATAAACATAAAGAACAAACTTAAAATCTTGACAATATTTATGATTTATGTCATATTAATTTATCAAATATATCATGAATACCTAAATCTATTGTTAATAGTCTATCAACAACAATAGCCTTGAAAGGCGAAAAAATAGAGTGGTTGACTTGTGGTTATGCCTTAATCGTGACCGTTATGCCTTAAATGTTTTTCATGTGAGAAGAATATGTAACATGTTGTGTATTTGATATATCAATAATCATAGCCTATACGTAAAATGGCGATTAATTAGAGTTTTTATTATTCTAAAATATGCAATAATCACGACATCACTCATATTTAAAAGCTCATTTCAGTCGATCAGATATTTGTTTAAATTATAAATCTAATTGATCCTATCATTTATTTTAATCACTAATCAATTAAAACTTTTATAGACAAATATAATATATATATATATATATATTTATATATATATTAGAATATAATGAAATAAAATATTTAATATTCCAACATATCTTGCACGTTATTTACTCATGCCAACACTAGGACTTCCTACTAATTGAATATTAAATAAATGACACTTTCTCCAATTTCACAATAATCATCGTATTTACAATAAAAATGATCCTGAAATGTCTGTCTTAGTTTTTAATAATACATTAATTTTTTAAAAAAATATACTATCTAATTGATATTATGTGCATCAATTATAATTATTATTATTCATTTTGCATCTATAATAATTATTATACAATAATGACTAATAAGGTTAATTTAATAAAATCATTATTATATTTCATTTATCATATTGTCTTAATTTATTTAAATGTTTGATGTTGAACCTACACTCTTATGGAGTATGTATCAATTTCTTACCATGTAAAACAACTTTCACCGACAACTTCTTTTTGTTTTTTGTGAACAAGGTAAGACTATACATATATTAGGAGTAGAAGCTAAAAGATTAAACTTCTAGTTTTTAGACATGTGCAATGCACAAAAAATTATAATTTTATTTATAATTTAAAATAATTTCTTGACATATATGAAACAAGTAAAAATAACATTAATTCAAGATAAAAGGCGTACTCTGTACAAATTTTAATTTTAAATATAAGAAATTATAATCATATAAAAGTGTGTGTTGTAATATCAACATCAAAAAGATAAAAGAGACTTATAAAAATTGAATATTTTGATATTTGCCAATGTGATAAATATAATATATGAAATGGAAGTGGAAGTGGAAGTTAAGGGAGATTGGAAATAACTGAAAATGAAGAGACAAATAAAAACAACATTATCAAAAGAAACAATAAAAATAAAGAGAAAAAAACATCTTAATGTTACTAAATAAATAGAAATAAAATGCGTTATAATATGTATGAATTGAATAAAATCATAAATTCATAATTAATTAAAATTATGAAGTATAAAAGTTTACAAACTTTACAAATATGTATAAAGATATATATATTTCTTGACATATTGCGGATAGTGTACAATGATTTTATTTATTTATTTGCTAAATATAGTGTACAATTTTATTTATTCTTTTGCTAAATATAGTGTACAATAATTTTTCGTATTTATTAAGTTCTTAAATCTAGATTTTTAACATATGTGGTCCCAACTCTCCGTTACTATCATCGTATAGAAAGAGGGCTTATATCATAATGGGTAATGAAGGAAATTGCATATCTATATAGTATGAATAGATTATATTGCATGTCTAGTCGTAAAAATGCTAAAAGGCACCGAAAAAATAGATTGTATGTTTTCTATTTTACTTTACTTAAGTTGTTAAAATGTTGATTTATGGATAGTTGTAAACACATTTGATATGTTATAGTATGATTTAAATTTAAAATATTTTTTTATCAATATTTAATATTTGAGTTTTATTGTTAAACTTTTTAAAATAAAGAAAAATATTTTTAAAATTTAATTATCCATAATTTTTTATGTACAAAATATATAAATAAGTTGTATACAAACATTCAATTATATATAATCATCTAGACATTGTGTAATTTTTTGGTCTTGATATTTTAAAAAATAATTAATATATATATGAGAGTATAATGATATGTGAATATTGAACGTTTGTACAATTTTTTGCATTGATAATGTATAATAGTTTTATCCGGATGCAAAAAGTCAAGTGGTTGGATGTAATTATTGTAAATAAAAAGATAAAATAATTTTTTGTTAATCATTGATAAAATTATAGAAAACTAAAATTAAAACAAAAAATATACAGTTTTTTAAATGATTATATACTACTTAAGTCGGTATCGATCTCAATCATCTATATATAACTAAATGATTTAAATTTAATCATCTTATTTTTTCATTATACTAATTGAGTCCATATATATAAAACTTCTCAGACAAAACCATGAGAGTTAAAAAAGTTGATTGTATTATAAAATTTATTTATAATTTGAATTATTTTATTGATTTACTTTTAAAGAGTGATAATTGATTTATATTTTTATAATTAATGCAATTAAAAATAAAAATAAAATCTTATAAAAAAATTCCGGAGAGGATTGTATATAAAGGATGGAGCAAGTAACGTAATAACGTATGATAAGTTTTGATTATATAAGAATAAGAATATATTTGGACGGTGGAAAATGTCGAAAATAAACACCCCTAATCTAAAATTAATTTCATTTAAGAAAACAAAGTGAAGGGATAAAAGAGTAATAAAAAAGAGTATGGGGAAGAGAGGTGGAAAGGAGAAGAGTAGTAAATAAAGACACAACACATACACACGTATTAAGTGGCTCTCCCTTCCTTTCATTCTTCTTTCTGCCTCACACATCACAGCACAACGCATACACTCTCTTTCTCTCTCTGTGAATCCGTGATTTCCTATATACACCATTTCTTTCTTTCTCTCTTCAATCGAATCCAACACAACACGCACGCAGCAATGGCTCTCAGAGCAAACCCTTTCCCAACTCAAACATCTACCTTCTCTCTTCCTCAAATGGCCAGTCTCAGATCTCCCAAATTCGTCATGGCTTCCACACTCCGTTCCGGTTCCAAGTCAGTCCTTTTTTTATCCCTATTCAGATCCCTAACCCCCGCACCCCTTTTTTTTCCTAATTAAACCCCCCTTTTATTTTCATATTACCGCATTCCATTATTCCCTCTTCAATTCGATTGCTGCATCTCGTTACGTCTTTGATCTGAAAATTAAACCTCTAAATTACTCACTATTTTTCATTTTTTTTATTTCTTATAATATGTTTCTTTTATTTATTCTGATGATTATTGATTAGATATTTTCTCATCGGAAATTTTTACATCAACAATATTGAATTAATTTTTGGTCCACTTTGCACATGTTTTGGTTTGGTAAAGTAATGGTTAGGGTGGTTCGATTGCATTCAAGCTTTCTCTATGCTTTTCTTTTTTTCTTTTTTTTTTTTTTTTTTTTTTTTGCCTTGCATGTTTAGTCTTATGGTTGGTGAGGTTATTTTCTTACTAGAATTTCAACAACTTAATTTTCGTAACGCTCTTTTCCATCTTTCTTCTTTGTTTCTCTGATGAAAACAACATCTTGATTAAACATCAATTCTTTTTCATAATATCTGTTTTTTCTTCTTTTTTTATAAATAATAAAATAAAATGCATGTTTCTGTCAGTAACATATTTAATGATTTAATCCTATTTTTCTCACCATCTTCCAATATTATTAACAACTTCACCTTAATTTTGGCCATATTCCCTTGAATTCATCCATTTTTGTTTTGTTTTGTTTTGTTTGAATTCTATGGCATCAACGCATATTCCCTAGGTGGTATCACTCTGCATTCATTTTTTAAATTTGTTTTTTCATTCCTGTTCAATTTGAATCTGTGTATAATCAACTATCATCATGGGTCTATGTGTTGTTATACAGTCTTTGCTTATTAGTGTTTGATTCATGCATATGTGAATTTGATGAATGTTTACCACTTATTTATCATGATCATCTTGTTAGAGGTGATACAAAGTATTGGTAACACTTCCAATTTGTCTTTTTTCCACTGTTTGCTGGGTTTTTTAGGGATTTGATTGAGTAACCTATGCATGTAGGATGCTGCACGCATTGCACGTTCTGTAAAATTGTCCTTTTGATGAACTCTACATGGGTTTTTTATGAATATTGTTATTATGAATGATACTAATCTTTACGGTATTAATCAGTTTCTCAAGTGCAAGATCATTTGAATGGTAATGTATTTTTGTTCTAAAAGTAATTTGAAACTACTTTGTAGAGAGGTTGAAAGTATTAAGAAGCCGTTCACACCTCCCAGAGAAGTGCATGTTCAAGTAACCCACTCTATGCCACCCCAGAAGATTGAAATTTTCAAATCTTTAGAGGGTTGGGCTGAACAAACCTTATTGACTCACCTTAAACCCGTAGAAAAGTGCTGGCAACCACAGGATTTTCTGCCGGATCCTTCCTCAGATGGATTCGAAGAGCAAGTGAAGGAACTGAGAGAGAGAGCGAAAGAGCTTCCAGATGATTACTTTGTTGTTCTGGTTGGAGATATGATCACAGAAGAAGCTCTTCCTACTTACCAAACAATGCTCAACACTTTGGACGGAGTTCGTGATGAAACAGGTGCTAGCCCTACTTCCTGGGCTGTTTGGACAAGGGCATGGACAGCTGAAGAAAACAGACACGGTGATCTTCTTAACAAGTATCTTTACTTGTCCGGACGTGTTGATATGAGACAAATTGAGAAGACAATTCAGTACTTGATCGGCTCTGGAATGGTAAGATCGTAAACTATTGCTGACTTTAGTCTTCAGCTATTGTAGTAATAAATTACATAATCATGCAAATGTCAAAGAAAGTTTTTCATCCTTAGGTTTTACAGTCAATATAATACAGAAAATGTGCGTAAAATATTAATATAGTACATTTTATTCATTTATTAATGAATCCAGAGATGCAACAATGTATCACTGTCAGTAAAATTCTTAAAAATCATATGTACGAATGAATTCCTAATTTACAGATCAAACTTCCCTTAAATTCATTACTTAAACTGTTATGTTGCTCACAAATCATCACACCAGTTGTTACTTGTTGTATTTATAATCTTTTTTCTCTCTAATTTTGGATTGATATTGATGGATAGGACCCTCGGACTGAGAATAGCCCCTACCTTGGTTTCATTTACACTTCATTTCAAGAGAGGGCAACCTTTATATCGCATGGAAACACAGCCAGGCTTGCTAAGGAACGCGGTGATATGAAGTTGGCTCAGATCTGTGGTCTGATCGCCTCAGATGAGAAACGCCACGAGACTGCCTACACAAAAATAGTGGAAAAGCTGTTTGAGATTGATCCTGATGGAACAGTACTGGCATTTGCTGACATGATGAGGAAGAAAATTGCTATGCCAGCACACCTGATGTATGATGGCCGAGACGATAACCTGTTTGATAACTATTCCGCCGTTGCCCAGCGCATCGGGGTCTACACTGCCAAGGACTATGCTGATATACTCGAGTTTCTGGTCGGGAGGTGGAAGGTGGCGGACATAACTGGCCTTTCAGGTGAGGGACGAAAGGCACAGGAGTATGTTTGTGGGCTGCCACCAAGAATCAGAAGGCTGGAGGAGAGAGCTCTAGGAAGAGCAAAGGAATCATCAAAACTTCAATTCAGTTGGATTCATGACAGGGAAGTACTACTCTGAGCATTTCATAAGGAGTAAATTGAATCTTCCAGCTACTCTACTTGGACCAATGTTGAATAGATGAAAATTCAGTTTGTCATTTTTGTTTGGGGTTTAATGTTATATGTCACTGTAAGGTGAAACAGTTGTTCTCTTGCGTGGTCTGTTAAGCTTAAGCAATCAGGGGGCAGCTGTAGTAATAGAAATGCTATTTTTTTTTTCCCTTTTCTTTGTAGTAGTGATCTTTCTAAGTATAAGTTGACGTGTGTTTCTTGCAATTTTGATGATAAAGAAAATTTAGTTCTATGGTTTGTGCACATATGTAGGATAAGTATTTGAGTGTCATAGAAATTTGTTGTTTATATACATCTATATCTTAAAATTAGAATAAGCTACATTGGTATAGGAGGTATACTGCATCACAAATTCATAATTAAGAGCATGGACAAGATTCAACAATAACAGGATTATCATATTATTAAAAAAAAGTTAACATATAAAAAAAACAAAATAACAGCTTTATATAGTTTGCATACTATATATACAACTTGACCAACTTTGGTAAAATTACTACTAAGTCTATATAATTTTACTTGATCTACTCTTTTATGATAAATTTCAGAATTTATATAATAAATGTTTTTTCAATTTTTTGAGTTTACTAAGGTCGCATAATGGTTAAATTAATAAAACAATTAAATTATATTAATAAAGTCAAAAATATTTAATGCGATTCGATAGATGTACTAGAGAAAAAAAAAGAATGTCTTCTATTTTGTAGTCTACTACAAATAAATTAATAATTGCATCTTATTTTTTCTCCAATTTTACATCTTAATAAATAAAAAAATAATATATTAATAAAATCAAACATAACATATTAAATGAAAAAGATAAAAAAAAAATACATCAAATTATTTTAATTAACTGTCATGGTTTTTTTATTTATTTAATAATTTTCATTTATTAAAAAAAATTATGCCAACACATATATGCTATCTGAAATTTTTTTTCCTTCACGTGATTGATTGATTGCATCTTAGTCTCTTGCAACCTCAGTAAAAAAAAACAGAGAATTTCGTATATGTAAAATGTAATAAAGAGTTTTGTTTAGAAAGAGTTTATAGGGAAAATGGGCCGGTATTGTGTAATTGTAAGTATTCTTTCTTTCGTACACGATAGTCCTATTTATTTTACATCTGACGCAAAGTTATTTGAATTTTCATAAACTAGTATTTTTCTAACAATTTATTTAATTAAATGAAACATTTATTTTCTGTAATTCATAATTGAATTCTTTTCATTCAAAAATAGGTATATGTTACTTTTGTTAATGTTTTTAAATTTTCAGTTTAGATTTTGTTAATATAAATAAAATAATGTATTATAGATTAAAATAGTCTATTCTTTGTGTTTTTAATTATACTACTAATTTATGGTTTACCTATACAGATCTTGGCGTAATACAAAAAATCACATTTTTTTTTCTTCAAATAACAATACAGAAAATAATTTATTTTTTGAATAAATGTTAACAATTTGAGATTTTTAAATTAGTGCTAGTGTATTTAATATTTTTTTAAAAAAAAATACGTCCTTTGTTAACCATTTTATGTTAACCTAATAGATTTTCAAAAGTTGAAACCGAATTTGATCCCTTGTTAAACTTTTTTGCACAGCGTCTCAATGGAAAATGACTGCGAATTTTTAGAAACTACATTGTAGCTTTGAACTTGCCGCACGTTTAAAGTATAGTTACCGCGAAAATAAATAAGTGTTTAGTGAAATGTTAGATGAGCTGAGATTCACTAAATTACAGTATATTAATAAAAACAAAATTAATTTTCATTGGTAATATAAAATAAATAAATATTGTAAATAAGATATTTAATATGATACAAAAAAAATAACGATTTTATTTACAATTGCTTCTTAATTTGTGGGAATGACAATTATTGTGAATTTCGAGAATAGAAAACAAAAGAAAAAACTAATTTAAAAACAACTGACATAACCAAATGCAAAGTTTTGTTTGTACCCTTTGAAAACCATGAGATATAAGAGGGTTTTCAAAAATTTGATTCTTTTCAGAACAATACCAATAATTATTTTTTTGATTAAACCATTAATCACAGATAAAACATCAAATTAAACATCTTTAAGGATTACTGGATTATCTCTTCAAGTGTACTTTAACATTCACCAAAACATAAAATACTAACATTCCTAGGTACACATCACATGATTAACCAAATTAATTTAAAAATGATTATTTTTTTGTTATTATTGATTTACTATATAAAAAATTGATCATTAACTTAGTAATTTATAGTTTATAAAACAATATTATGAGTTACTATTGTTGAATGAATTGACAAGTGGTAACATACATGATTTATTATGAATTTATTTATGTTTAATTGTTTTTTATTTAAAAATTATTATTTGGAGTCTCGTCTTAGGACCAATTCGGTCTCTCTTTATTTCGTTTTGTACCCGCAACTTATCGAGTTTGATTGAGTTAATGGACATAGTTAAAGTTTAAAATTTGATCCGATCAAATATTATGACTAAATAAGAGGCACATCAAACCCGACATAATCTGTCATTTGTACACTCCTATATGAGAGTATCATAATTACTAGGAGTGTATTCATCTTCTATTTATAAAGGATGAACCACTAAAAGTTTAAGACTTTTATTTTTTGCTATTCCCAAAATTAGCCTTATAGTATTTATATTTAGTTAAATTCTTTTAAATAGAAACAAATTACTATTAATAAATTAGATTATATTTAATTAATTCTCAAACTTACTTTATTTAATCAAGTCATTTAAATAAATAAATAATATATTTTTAATATATTATACAATTAATATTAATTTTAAATTTCACTATTAGTGTTATTTACATGTGATTGTGACACTGATAAACCCTCATGAAAATGAAATTCATATTAAATATTAATTATAAACATTTATTAACATTTTGCAATGCATCATTGCTACCTAAATCTTGAGAAAATGATACAATTTTGATAGACAAATATTATTGTGCAATTATGTCCCTTGATTCAAATATCTTATTGCTTCATGAAGATCAATTATCTTTTCTCAAATTTTGATATATGTGCTCAATATTATATCTTGATTTGTGTATTTCTCATCTCCTACATTGCTTTCATCCCTCAATATGATTCATCATAAAACCCATATAAGATACGAAGGAGGGGTATTTATTTTTTATGGAAGATGGAGGGATTTTTTTCTTCTTATATTTGAATCCATTTAAAATAGTTTTTACTTTTGTTCATACTTGTAACTTGTATTTCGACCACTTATTTAAGTGTTTCTTAAACTTTAAATACACTTTAGATTCTCTAATTTTCTAAAAATTCACTTTTTAGTTTTCTTATTATTAGAGTCTAGTTATTATTTTCTGATTTTTAAAATCTAGGTTTTGATTATCTGTTATATAATTTGTGGAATTTTTTTATTTCTCAAAATCTAGTTCGTGCGATTTCTTATTTATATTTCTTGGATAATTTATGTCAAAAATCTAAAATTAATATTTAAAAATATTGAAAATTCTAATTCATAATCCTCTTTAAAAATACTAGTATGCAATTCTACTTTTATAAATAAGACAATCACTACAAGATATATATTTTTTTGTCTATGTTATTATAAAATCGTTATTATTAAGCAAGCCATTATCTTAAATATAAATATGAAATCACCATTACATGATTCAAAGTTAACACATTCACAATGAACACATTAACTAAATTTTTATTTTAAATTTTTTATAAACTATAAATCATGTACATAGTGAATGTGTTAACTTTGAGTTAATTTCTATTAAATTTTCACAAAAAAAAAATAAGTTTTCGATGTAATATCAATTATGTCAAAGGAATGGTAAATAAACATCGCATAGAAAACACAGTTCTTCCAACTTGGCATTCCAATATTTATGACGTAACTGAACCTTGTAATCATATCCTAAATCAGATACCAAATAGTGAAAACTCCTAAAATTTCAAAGAGAAAAAGACCTAACATCAAGTTTAACCGATGAATTCATGGTAGTGTTTTCAAATTAAAACAAAAGGCTTATAAATCTAAATCAATTATCAACATAAGAAACACACACAAAATTACGTCATTAAATAGAGAAATTAAAGAAAGACGGTTAAATGTAGCGACTTGTTCGAGGCCATATTCAAAACTAAAAAATTTGATAGGCACGGAGAATCGCCATTGGTACTCATTTTTGCCAACCTTCAATGCTAGTTGCGCCATTTATCGACGCTCTTGCTCTGCAAATTGGCTTTTATTCATAACTTTTATCAGAAATTACGCATAACAAATCAACACAAATAAACAAACAAAAAGAAATTGAAATTAAGAAACCTAGAAAAAAAACAAGGAGATAAAGAGATTTTAACAGTGACTAATGGTGATTATTGATGGGTTATTAGAGTCTGCAGTTTTGTATTTTATAGAGTGGCATTGTGTGCGGAGTTGGGAACGGTAAACCCTAATTTGGTGCGGCAGAAATAATGCAAAATTACAAAACTGCCATTCCAAACTGTTGGGCTTTGACGGGTTCTGTTTTGGGCTTTTTCCATTCTTGGCTGATGGACTTTTTATCATCAAGAACTCAAGAAAATTATGACCCATTTCATAAAAGCTTCGTTTTCCACCCCCGAATCTTCTAAAAACTCTCAGATTTTGTATGGATTGGTTGATCTAAATGTGTACTTTACGTGTCTTTCAGATTGAGGAACATATATTTTGTGTATTTGAGAAACTAGAGTGGGAAAAGAAACACTCCCTTTTCTTATACTCCTACCTATATTCTATCCAAACTATCTATTTTATCCTTCTTTGTTTTTTAAAAAATCAACAAAGTAATCCTACTCCATCATATTCCATTTGTGTTCTAAAAAATTAAAAGTGTAGGTTTTTTAAAATACATTAGTATTTTTGAAAAATCAAATTTTAATCTTATGGAAAACAAAAGTTTTCTGAAAAGTTTAAAATTTGAGTTTTTCAAAACACTTTTGTGTTCTGAAAAACTTAATTTTAAATTTTCTGAAACACAAATGTTTTTTTAATATGCAAATGTTAAAAATTAATGATTATGTTAATTTCTTAGATTTGAATCTCATACCTCCAAGTTAGTACTCTTTTAGCTTCTTTTAACTCACCAACCAAGTTAGTTAGGCATGATTTTAGAATCTAAATGTATTCTAAAAAACATACAAATTTAGTTTGCGGAATACAATTATTTTAGAAAATTCATACTTATAAATTTTTCATAATACATTTATGTTTCTGACAAATTTAAAATAAAGTTTTCGGATATTAAAGTTTTTTTTCAATACTATCATCAGGAAAACTTTCCTGCATAACATGTTTCAAGTTTTCCTATGGCAAGTTTATTGATTATTAGAAAAAGATAAAATGGGTTTTGAGTCAAATATGGGGGTAGAGTATAATTTTCAGAACTGAGCTATCCACCAAACTACGCATGGTTGATGCTACGGGTCTTAGTTCGGTTTTGCTCTAGCCCAAAAAGAATTTGAAATAAAACAAGGACTATTTTCACCCCCCACATCTTTCTAAAGACCACTTTTTTTTTCTTGATTAAAAAAAACCTACATATTTTAGAAGTATATTTCCACATTGTAAAAAATGAATTGGCCTTCTCTCTAAAGTGAAAATGTGGTAAGGTGGGTAGATCAATGATTAATATTATAAATACTTATATTTGGTTATGGGTGTTTATATAATATTAATAATTTATTTGATCATCAATTATTACTGTTACTTATTTTACGATCTAAGATGAATTGTTCACATCAAAAGAATCAAATCTTTATATATATATATATAGACACGAGGTACAATTCCAAATGGTACAAAAATTACCTTTCTTTCCTTTATGTGCACACAACCTAAATCATGTTGGAATGGAAAAAGTTCCTCCCTCAAACAATCCGATAAAATTTGTGTTGTGTAAATATATATTTTTTTAAAATCAACGTTAATTTTATTTATTATGAAATTTGTAAGAGATTTTTGAAGTGAATAATTATTTATATTTTTAAAAAAAATTAAAATGTTAAAAGTTATTTATTATTTTTAAAAATATATCTTCATTAACTAACATTTTATTTTCTTTCTATAACAAAGATAATTCACTTCAAAGTCTTATCAAAGTATGAACAAACATTTTAAGCATTACATATTATCATATCCTAAAATAAAGTATTAATTGAATTGAGTCTCTTGTTTTGAATATTCTTTTTACCGGCAAATGGTAGCCGTTAATAGGAAAGGAAAATGTTAACAGATAAGATGGAACAGTGACTCCTTATTGAATATTCAATATTGATTTGGTGTTATTTAATTCACCAAACAACTATCTATGTTTTACGTTTTGTTTTGAATATTATTGATTTTGTTTTGTTAGTGGTTCCTTTGCACTGCCGGTCCATTTCTCTTTTGAATTTATGGATATTTCAATCCTTTCCTGCTCTTCTTGCAATTAATGTGATCGTTTATGTTGACGTTTTACAATTATATTTGTTTACGAACGTTTTACTATTTTATCTAAATAAATCGAATGACAACATTTTGGTAAAAGAAATTGGCACACACATGCCACAATAGCCAACTTGTAATAGAAGAATATATCTTTGGACTAGTTTTTTTAAGTCTTAGTCAAATTAATTAATTACCTGTTGAGATGAATTGATCAATTAAAAACCTATAAATTAAAGTTGATCATGACATTAATCTAGGTTGGATAAACATAACATATACTAGGCATTACTTTTCTGTCTATTCTAAAAAAAATAAGATAAAGTAAACTAATATTTAACATTGATTACAGAGTAATAAAAATAAGATTTGTTTTGTGGGCGTGGCAATGACAATGATAATGAAGATGATCAAAGTTTAGAATTAGCAAGATTGTTGGTATTTCTGAGCAAGAAGAATTTCCCTGTAGGCAAGTGGTGTGATGGAAGCAAGACAAGAGTGGCAGCAAGAGAAGCAGCTTCATCAGCAGTGTGAGTGCCCTTTCCTTTTGTCATAGATGTTTTTGTGAATCCAGGGCAAAAACAATTCACACTCATCATCAAATTATTACTTCCTAATTTATATTTATTATTCTTAGCCAATACTTTGGAGTATGCATTTAAAGCTAGCTTCGACACCGCATAATCTGTCCAATATGATGGCCACCCTTGACTCTTCCATGTCCCATTTTTCACATCTCTTAGAAACTTTTTCACCATTTCTTCTATCTCCTCTTCCTTCAACTCCTCATTCTCTAGAGTTCTTTTCATTTCCTCGTTTCTCATCTTCTGCATATAATATTCAATAATAATAATAATTTTAGCATGCATGTCAACAACTAATTAACTTTAAGAATTGATGGATTACTAGTATTAATTATGTACGTACATTGAGAGAACCGAGTCTTGAACTAACATTGAGAATACGAATGATGGAAGAAGAAGAAGAAGAGGAACGAAAGAGGGGAAGAAGTGCCTCAATTACAAATTTGGGACCATAAAAGTTTGTTTTCATGACGCATTCCGCGTGCCCCACTGAATTCTCGTCCAGCTCATTGAATGATACACCGGCATTGTTTACCTAATCACATGCATAAATAAATTATAATTCATTCATTTTCCTAAACAAACAAGCAATTTTATAAAACATATTTATTTGCAATCAAAACAAAAGTTTATTTCTCTAAATCTAACAACTTCTTGAGAGATTTAATAAAATTAATGAAATGTTAGTTGAATATATACATACAAGAATATCCAAGGTGGGACCAAATTTGGCTTTGAAGGAGGATGCAAAGTTTTGAATAGAATTGGGATCTGAGACATCAAGGAGTAGAAAGTGGATTTGAGATGCAGCAAGGCCTAATTGTGCTCTAAGGCTCTCCAAAGCAGCTTCTCCTTTTTGCTTGTTTCTAGCAGTTAATACTACATTTACTCCTACCTCTGCAAGACGCTTCACAAGAGCAAATCCTATTCCCTTGTTGCCTCCGGTCACCACTGCCACCGTCTCCTTCGACCACCACCTACATTTATTTTCCACACACATATATAACAAATTTAATTAATTAAACACAAATAAGCTATTAGTATACTTCCTCCGTCAATAAATATAAAATTGATGTATTTGAGGCACCTGGTTGAGCAGAGTGCAGGAGAAGGAAAATAATGTTCTGGTTCCATATATGTCTATATGTGAGAGTCACAGTGTGAATGACCAATTATATATATGTCAATGAAAACGCTAGTATACGATAGTACTATATATATATGTGTTCGTGTGTATGGAGAAGATTGATTTTTTTTTGACGGAAGGGAAACTTGATTTTTCTCACATAAATATTAATAAGACATATATGCATGTATCCCTATTTAAATATTGTTGACATACTTTGTTATGCTTCCCATTAATTATTGAGAATGTTATGGGAACTGGTGGTATCGAGCTTATCATCATATAATATATAGTTTAGACTCGATAGGGATGCTGGTGGCGTGACTAAAAGCATATTATAAAAACAATATACCAACTAGCTACTTGGCAAATTGTAACGTGTGATTTTATTTCGTTTGTTTAAGTCTAGCACCGTGGGCTATGTGATTCGCAATCTCATTTAAATGTGCTAATTTTTTATTTTTTTACAATTTTTTTTTTTAAAATGTAAGAATGATGATCCATCTTCTTAGAAATGGTTGGCCAAAAAATTATGGATTAGTGGGTGTTAAAGTGTCTATCTCATAACCTTCGTTCTTTTTCGTTTGTTTTTCTTTCATATAAAACAATTTTTTTTATGAAATAAATTAGGATGAGAGGATAGTATCACAATCTAAGTTAAGAAATATTTATGGCTCACATAATATATATATATATATATATATATATATATATATAAATTGATGTACATTTTTTCCCTCCAATAGTCCAATGACACACCCGTGTATCGAATCTAACTTATCAAATCAAATACCTCTATTTTTACTATTAGATCAAATTATTGGAGTTAAATGTACTAATGTTTTAATCCCCATCTTAAGTGATTACATGAAATTAAAAAATAAACAATAGTAGTAGTAACATCAAATGGTAGTGCAAGTGTAATAAAAAATGGGAGTCGTCATGTTATAATACTACTATTTTATCGATATGTTAATTTACAAACGTGCATGATAATTTATTACTAACATGAAACATGAACTTTACGCAAAATTTTGGGTACACATAGTAGGGATGATTACAAAACACAAGGGTATATAAGAATCGAAGAATCTTTAGGTGAAATATGTGGCGCGATCGTTCATACAGGAACCAATTTAAATATTGGATATATAACCATATGATTTGAGACATTTTCACATTGAATTATTGAAACATCTTTAAAATTTGTCATTCAATTATTGATATATATTTATATAACAGTGTGAAAGGAGCTAAGAATCAAGTTGAATTTTGGCCTTCGGGAAAGAACATCATGGGAAAAGTAACAATGCTAGGAATTCAGGAGAAATATATGCATGTGTTCTTGTAATATTCTCTGAAATTTGTCAGTAGTTTGGTATGTATCGATTGTGAGACCTCAATGATTTGATCCAAATATTAAAATATCATATAGTTCAGTTCGATTAGAGTTTTTTTTTTGGAATTAGTTCGATTTGAGTTGTTTCCTTAAAAAAAACGATATGATTTGACTAAATGTAATTTAAATTAAATTAATTGATTCGGTTTTCATCCATACATAATTACATGTTTAAATTTGTTTATTATATATCGGTGAAATACATTAGAATTTGATTAAATACAATATCCAACTAGTATCGATACTTAATCAAATTTATGGATATTTAATCATTTATCTTATTTATATTATATCATTTGTCAAAGAGTATATTACATGTTAATAAAATTTTGAGTTAAGCATATCTCAACCTTTATAAAACTGATTTCTAATGCGATGATTATTCACTATTTATAAATATATTTTGAGGTCATATCTTATCCAATGTATTGAGGTCATATCTTATCCAATGTATCAGACTCTTTACACACCTCTCATTTAAGATGAGACATTTGGAACGTGATTCGATTGATTCGATAGCGATAATCTGATAACAAGTAGCCAAATGGATCTTGAATAAATTTTAATACCGTATTAAAATTTAAATTAGACCTAACTTAATACTTATAAAACCAATTTATAAGCTAAAAAATTATACTCCGCTTATATAAATATATTTTTGGGTGATATCTTATTCAATGTAAAATTCTTTCGAGTTATACCATGATATATATTTCTTTTTGCAACATGCCACTTCTGTTTAAAATGATAAATATTTAAGTTTTGAAATAGTCATAGTCATAACGAATTATTATACATGACTATTTCCGAGCAAAACAAGTGAAAGCGTGCAAATTTTTTTTTTTTACACAAATGTACCATTATATGAAGTAACAAAATAATGAAGGGTGGTATCAACTTTTTTCCCTACACCATACATTCATTAATTTTGTATTTATGTTTCAATGAAAAATTAACAAATGCCTTTCTGTATTTTTTAAGAATTGTACAACATCATCAAATTTAAAGTGCCTATAGCCCTATTAGTTAGGCAAGTATATTCGTAGTCATCGAAAAGAAAAACCATGGTTGATGGTCCCCTCAATTAGTGCTTCGTTGAGTGCAAGAATTGCAGGCCACAACACAGCAAAGCACATAAACAGATTCATACTAGTATATACTACTTTATAATAATAAATAATATATGACCATTTTTCTTATTTCGCGCGACTCAATGATATCCACACACTTTATATTTTCCAACACCTCATATTATCTTAATCTTTATCACATTTATCATACTATTATATTTCTCTCTCAAAATGTATACTTATAATAGAAGTGTCCACCAATCTTTTTCCTTAATTTTAACGGGGTCCTCAGATTCCGTGCTACACCTACTTACAGTTATATAATACGGCTGCTATTAATATTCTTCTGTTTGTAATATGTCACACATAGAAAAATTCACTTAGCTTTTCAGCTTTGGCCATTCCCATGGCCATGTGACTTTTGATTCAGTATAAAAATGTAATAATTGCACTATGTTTCTACTTTCACAGACATTCAATTCTTATATTAGAATTTAAATTGAGAACGTGGGGGTGAAAAACATATGTACAAATATTCAAAATCACATTTACCATACAGACAGCACTATGATTAAATAAATATATAAAATGAAATGAAATTCATAGTGACCGCTGCACCAGTCAACAAACGAGTTCTTGGATTAATTCAGAGATGATAGATATGATACAGTTTGGTGGCCTAAGACTCTAAGAGACTTCATTGTTCATTAAGTAATACATTTTAGACCAAGGCAAACTACATTTGTTTATTTACTGCGGTCTCGTGGTGGCTTAGTAAAAATACTGCACCTAGTTGTTTATTACATAGCAATTATGCAAGACTGGACCATTCTATTGTGTTTTTACTTTTTAGATTGAGGCTAGACTACTCTATTTGGCAAAGTTGAAAGAAGATGACTACTCGGTCTTCATTCTTCCCTCGTTAGTTTCTTACAGAGACTTATTTGTAAACTTTGAATTGTTGATTTGGTTTGACAGCTTCAAATATGGCTAGAGTCTAGAGAATGTGCATAGAAAAAGCTATAGATAAACTTTGTTTCATCCATTATTTGAAGAATTTGTCATCGGTCACACATAAAGAAGACTAATACTAGTCATACATCTAAAAGTTTTGCCCCCACAAAATACCAGGGATCTATTGTTCAAGGGCCAATTGATTTGTGCTGTGTGTCAAATCAATGACCAGTTCAGAAATTTCTAATAACTTAAATGTCAAAAATGAGAAAACGTAACATTGACATGTCACACTTGTCATGCCTTACAACATTGGTGGATCGTGGATGATGATGGAAAATGTGTCTGAAAAATGAAACAAGTTTTTCATGGCTCCGGTTGCATTTTCTCACATTCTTCTCGAATTTTCTGGAAAAGAACAGTAGACAAATATCTTTCACCAAAGCTTGGAAATACAACCTGCAAGAAATTAAAAAAAATAAAAAATTATTAATTCTAAAAATTTGAAATTTTATTGAAACTTTTAAGAGTAAAAAAGATAAAGCTGACAATGTGATGGAGTTTGATTAATTTCTTTGAGGGGGCCAAATTATTTTATCCTATATATATTAAATGATATATTTTTGAACAGTTATATATGTGATAGTATATTGGTAAATTATATTTTTTACGGCCCAGTAGCAAAAGACGCAAGTTACCACTGCACTACTGGTTCAGTTCAAGATCAACATTTATACGGAAAGTAAAATATATATAACTATAACACTATCCTTTAATATCTCTATTTATAATAAATAATAAAAATTTGGAGGGGCCATGCCACCCTCCCGCCCCTAGCTGACATTATTACGAAAAGAACAGAATATGATCAGTTTGGCTGAAGGAGACATATAACCCATCTCTACTATTGTTTGCATCCCATCCAAGGTGGACTACATAAAAATAATAATATTTTTTAATGAGGAAAAATGTATACCGCAATAAGCTTTCCCGCATTTTCAGGTCTCTTTGCAACCTTCAATGCAGCTGCTGCAGCGGCCCCTGAAGAAATTCCCACCTGTTTTCCAATGGTAAGAATATAAGAGTGAAAGCCAACATGTGTGAAATCTTCATTTGGATCAGAATTATTGTGTCATAAGATTTGAAGCTAGCTGATAAGAACCAATAGAAAATAACAGAGACCATGCGATAGGGACTTGGGTATTATGAGATGTCCAAGTCCCACATGAGTAGTATGGGATGCTTGACAGTATTTAAATGGTTCCGTTCTTCCCCCTTGATAGGGCCTTTAAGCAGGGGAAGATTCCCCAAGTGCTTGGATGCTTATCAACAGCTAATTAAGATAATGAAGGTCTTATGCTCTTCATAATGCTTTAATATATGGTATTGTTCATGATTGTTTCAAGCTTCTTTTGGCATGTCGTGTAACTGCACAAGTGCACACAAACGAACGAAAAGATTAACATAAAGCACTAACCAGCAAGCCTTCCTGAAGTGCTATTTGCTTTGTAGTTTCAATAGCTTCGTCACTCGATATCTGCCAAATACAAGAGGCAGGAGTTAATTATAGTACTACTATTATTATTAGAGTATACAATTAGCTATCCTTGTATCAGTTAAACTAACTTCATTCTGACTGTGCGGTTAGGTTAGATTTAGTGTACTTGAGTTAGTTGGATAACCGAATCGGTTTCTGTTCAGTGTATAAATACTCGACCTGTATCAGATGTGTCAAATAAACACTCAAATAACAATTGCCTACTTGTTCTCTCACATCTCTCTTTCTCTTTTCTCTCTGTTCAACTCTTTCAAGTAGAGACCAAGAAAATATTGGCACTTTCTAATTATCCTGGTTAGGTGCTCCATATGCCACATTCACAAAAATTAATTCATTGATTGATAGCTTAAAATATGGAGTACCAGTCTTGAGTTAGGAAAAGATTAGCAAACACCATAATTTAAAAAACGCCAGTATATGAAGATATGTCCATTATTGACCAAGATAGTGTGTCCATGCTGTTAGACAGAGCAATAATGCATAGAGGTAAAAAGCAACAACTGAAACCTAATGTCTAGACGGACTTTGCACACTCCAATCTTGTCAGCTAAAGATATTCTCTAATCAATGTGTAAAAAAAAAAACTATTCATATGTAGTAGTGTGCTGTGCCACTGCCCCATTCATTAAAATTAGTCTCTTATACTGAAACAAAAATAATGTGGAAACCAGCAAAAGTTTCCATGAAATAGATGACAAATCAGATCATTAAAATCCAGGAATAGATGACAATTAGTATTGTTGAAGAATCAAAGGAAATCAGATTTGATTCTCTTTTATTTTATACTATTTTAATTATTTTTATTTTATGATTCTGTCATTATTACTATTTGTAATTTTTCCTCTATTTAAACAGCCTAAGACTGTAGTAATAAAATATGAAAATATTTTGTCTATTACTTTCTTCAAACACATGTAGACTAACTAGCACAGTATGCATGCGGGACAAACAGAAAATGTCTTCATCGATCAGAATAATACATTGGATTATTATCACATAAAAAAAAGAAAATACAACAGCAAAGCACAAGAACAGACCGCTATAACTTCATCAAGCACTTCTTCATCCAAATTTCTGGGCACAAAACCAGCCCCAATACCCTGAATTTTGTGAGGTCCTGTGGTTTAGTAGGAAAAAGGAAATAGATAATAAGCTCTTTAAAAATTAACATATTGAACTTTGATTTGTAGAAATTTATTCTATTTCTTACCTGGCTTTCCACCTGAAAGTATGTTGCTTTCGAGAGGCTCTACACCAATAACCTGATACATAAACAAGAAAATGTTTAACGGTAACCAACAAGGTTGAAAGCTTCCCTTGAAATTAAACTACACTTCAAGGGATATGACATGACCAGTACATGGAGTACCAAGATCCATTTACAACAAGTATTTTGCAGATAATACCTTATATTAATTGATATTAAAAGAAACCCATGCCATTGAGAATGATTTACCTGTACTTTTGAATTTTGTTGTTTTAGGAATCGACCAACTCCAGAAATGGTACCACCAGTTCCTATTCCTGCAACTAAAATATCTACTTTGCCTCTTGTATCTTCCCATATCTCTGGCCCGGTTGTCTCAAAATGTATCTGCACAGATGAACCAAATTTCATTTATTATACAATACTGTAGCTCACCATACTAGAAGTAGAATTCCATCAGTGGCATGTCCATCATCTTGAACTTAACTAAATGCAAAGGGGATAAACAAATATTAGCTTACAATGAACATTTATCAAGCCCTTTTTTCTTTTATATATCAAGTTATCAACAAACAAGAGTAGTGCATAAGGAACACAAATTCCAAATTAAAAAAGTTAAACTAGGTGACTTGGCTACTGAAGTGGAGCTTCCCAGTTATTGCTAGAACTAACATTGATGATATGATGTGTTTGCATATACCGAATAAAGTTTTATTTCTTGATAGGTTGTCCTGTGTGATGAGATATTAAACTTCAAAACTAGCTATACACTTAACACGACCTTGTCCAGCTGTAAGATACACAACATACAAATAATAAGGGGGGCGTTTGGAGCAAGCTCTTTGGTATGTTTGGGGAAACTAGGTTGCTCACATGGTCAGAGCTATAAACGTTTAGTTGTTGTTGTTGCAACAAGTTTGGGGGCTTCGGTCAGAAAATGGAGGACAAAGTGGAGTGGCAATAGGCTGTATACACTTTTATTTGGTGCCTTTAGCTAGAATGGCGTGCATGAATCTTTAAGGAAAAATCTCTTCCCCTAGCTTTGCTTTGACTTGCATTGATTTGTTTCTATATTTATATTAACCTGGACTTCATGACTTCTGTTTGAAGCACGTATTTCAACTAAAAATAGCAAGATTAACTATCAATGCCAATTACTGCAGCACAATGGCCAAACCTGGAGCAAATGGTGCACCTTGCGTGAGTTTTTCAAGAACATGGGATTTGTGTGCTTAAGATAAATTAGATGTTGTCATTTACCTTAGGATTTGAAGGATTATCAAATTGTTGAAGCATGTATGCATCAGGTGTACTTTTTACAATTTCTTCAGCTTTTTGAACTGCTCCATTCATACCCTTCGCAGCATCAGTCAAAACAAGCTCAGCTCCAAATGCTTTCAAAAGAACTCGTCTTTCTAAACTCATTGAAGCAGGCATCGTCAAAATGAGCTTATATCCTCTAGAAGCTGCTATAAAGGCAAGACCGATTCCTGTGTTCCCACTAGTAGGTTCCACCAAAACACTCTGAAGTACATACCAGAATTAAGTTAATTAAGAATGACAAAAAAAGGGGATTGAAGCAACATTATATTTATTTTGCCACAATTAATCTGCAAGAAAAGCAATTACAATACAATCTAACTAGCTCCCATTAAGTCTACAGTGTTCTTTTCCAACGGAACTATATAATGCCCACACATAGATGCAGCATAAAAGAAAATAAAATAAATCGCTTCATTACATCCCAAAGTAAAGAGCGTGGCATACCAAAATGCCTAGATTAAGTTGTAGTTTACTAGAACTATCAAAACCAGTAAATATGCCGGTACATAACATGCCATATATGATTATACAACAATTTATTGCCAGTAGTTACG
Source organism: Cicer yamashitae (assembly GCA_037974755.1). NCBI lineage: Eukaryota > Viridiplantae > Streptophyta > Magnoliopsida > Fabales > Fabaceae > Cicer > Cicer yamashitae. Next base: position 58,739,529 of record JBBPBQ010020323.1, read on the forward strand.
CACCCTACTTAAACTCAGATTGGAACAAATAAACTCCCACAACACAAAAGTTGCTTATATATGCAGTTGCACTAGTCCCACCTAATGGGAAAAACCTTGGTTATTGTTTTGTATACATGCAGTTGGACTATTAAAACGTAACGTAATCTGGTGCAGCAAGCAGAATCTTTTGACAAGAGGCACGTGCAAAATCTCTTAATATACCTTTTTTTGTTTGAATATGCAAAAGTAATTACAATGCACGTGATTAGTCTTGTTTACAGTAAATCAGGAAGCAATATTACGAAGGTGCAGCACAAGACAATAGTACAGATGAAATACACCATATACATCTACTATGTGCAGCTACTATTTCTACCGAAGAACATTAAAATGAATGATTTTATGGAACTATCAAAAATAGGAGAAAGAATTCTATGCCAAGAGTTTTCCCTTACAAATTTGAATCCTTTTTCTATTGTTCCCACCAATTTATTTAATTGGTTCTCCTATACTAACTAATTAATCTAATCAACCCTAACTAACTACACATACTATAGCATCCCTGGCATAAATGAATATGCATCCTTTCTATTGTATTTTACCTTCCCAGGTGTTATGGCCCCTTTCTGCTCAGCATCAACTACCATGCTATAACCTATCCTGCAAGACAAGAAACCAAAGCAATAAAAGAGAAATTAGAGATAGATTGAGGGTGCGCTTGTTACAACATTTTTCGTGAAATAATCACTTTTTTAAACATAAAAAGTGTGGTTTTCACTACAACAGACAGACATAAAACAACTTCTGCTTTTTTTAATAATTTCTAAATTATTGAATAACAAAATCACTTTTCAATATGTAACAAACGAGCCCTGAACTTCTTCAGTGTTGTCGATGGCGGAATACGGCAGAAGGCCAAAAATCCTCCATATAAACACCCATTGCAGCCTATGGCACTGCCATGCCGAACATTCCTTCACAATTTGTCTATGGCGGTTTTTCAAAAATCCGCCATGCAATGGCGGCGCCCGCCTCCATGGCCGCCATTTAACAACACTGAACCTCTTATATGCAAATTTATACAGACAGACATATATTATTACCATCATTATCATCATTTAATTTTTGAGTTTTTCATGTATACTTTACAATTAGCTGAAATTAGTATCTCCTATTATTCGTAGAAAAATATCACCTTATTGCAGAACCACCAAATAAAAAACAAAAACAAAAACGATTGATGTTGTTACCTGTCTTTGACACTACAACACGGCTCCATAATCTCAAGCTTTGCAGCAATATTAGCTACAGAGCCCTTCGCAATACTATTGAGATAAACCATTGGCGTTTTTCCTATGAGCTGTGCCACGTCACCCGCAAAAAAAAAAGGAGATTCATCAATAAACTGTATGCTTAATTCTAACGCAAATCAAATGAAATGAGAAGAAAAAAAAATGTGAAACGGACCTGCGTAACATCGTCGGCAATGTTAAGACCGTCAATCTTGGTTTGAGATTCGACGGAGACGGCTTTGCATAGAACGGGGGAAGTTGTCGGTGAAGAGAACCTTGTGGAGAGGTGAATCGAACAGTGGTTGATACCGAATCGGAATGATGTGGTAGGAGTGCGGGTCAAGTAGTGAAGAGTGGAGGGAGTACGCGAAGCACAAGTCAACGAGTTGATTATGGAAGTGGAAGCCATTGTTGTTTGTTGAAAAAATTCACACCACATAAACTTATCAGAAAATTGGAACGAAAAGATGATGATGATGATGATGTTAAGAGTTGAGACGAAATTTGATTTGTCGTATCCAATCAACAGTCACAGCTAAGCATAGACTTTCCCTTTTTTATTTCGTCCTACAATTGTGGATGGACGGCACGAAAATGAGTTACGACAGTAAGTATCTCCACGAGAGGGCGAAGGAGCAATCGGAACAACAACAATACCTAAATCAATATCACTCTACTCCTTATAATTCATTTATAACTTTTTTTTTAAGAAAAGAGGATTAACTTATATCACTCATCCACAATTACTCTATTGTCATAAAAGAAATCAGGACTGGCATAAAAAATAGAAACTCTAACTAATTTATAAATAATTATGTTCGTTTGCTTCCGGCAAAAATTACCTTATAACTTTAGTGAAATGATAAAAATATTTTTATCTGTGTATTCATTTATAATTTTTTTAAGTAATATTAATTCCTCCATCTCATATAAAAATGTAATTTAACTTTTGTTCCTTCCTGCGAGGCTGCGACGACTCCTCTCAAATATATCGTAGATATTACTTGATTTTCATCTTTATTATAATAAACTAACAAATTTATTATTTTTGTTATAGGTCTTTAGCCCCATAAATTTGTATATCTGATAATTAAATATATATTATCAGGAGTAGGTAAATATAAAAATATATTTAATTATTATAAAAAGAGAAAAAATGTGGCCTTCCAAACAATGTGGCCACTCCACCAATGAAAGATCACTGTCGTGATATCCAATTTTTTAACATGTAGGTCTGCTAGAGTAAAAAATATATATGTAGTCTACTATTAATCTTTTAAAATAAGCAATAAAAATCTCAAGTTTGATAAATATAAATCCTTTTACAAAAAGATAAATATAAATTCACGTATCGGTCCTTTTCAAATTTAAATTTTTTTCTACCTTCTTTTTCTTTTGCTCTAACATATAAATTATATTTCCGGGACTCTAATAATTTTTTTTTCAATTTCTATTAAATAAATATTTACAAAAGATATTTTAAAATTTATATTTTATATTTAAAAATTACCGTGAATTAATTAATTTAATTTATATTAAAAATGAAGGAGTTACCAATTAAACTTGTTTGGATAATCATGAAAATCGCACAAATTTATTTTTTTTCTTAAGAATAAAGAGTAAATAACTAATTTGGTATCTAACTGAATATAGTATTGTTATTTTAATCCGTGACTTAGTCAAAAATCTAAATTACTCATTCAAATATTTGTCACTTTAGTCATTGACTTGACGCTGACTTTTCAATTACCTATGTTAGCTGGGAGATGTTACGTGTATACGGTATTGTGATGTGTTAGTCTTTCCCCTACGTGTGCATGATGAATAAACAAGCACTGGGGTGACATTAATTTTTTTTTAAAAAAAAATCACATAATATGTTTAGATACATACTTTTCCCCCTTTTCATTGTCTTCTTCGTCTTTCCCTAAACATAATTTTCTTCCCCAAATTCTCATTTTCTCTTAAATTCATGTTTAATCAAGTAGTCTTCATCAAAGATTATAACGATGGGAAGTCAATCATCACAACAAAGTCAATCTTCATTCTCTCGATTGAAAAATTCTTCGCAAATTAAATATTTTGTCGTTGTGATAGAAGGGTTGTGTGTTGCCCAGACACCCATAAACAGATGAAAGACCATTCTAAACTTGTTCAGTAAACAAGGCATTGGTAATCTGGGTTAGGGATTTTATATTAAAGGAAAAAAATTGACAAATTTGAGATTAGGGTTTATTTTTCCACATTCAGTTTGAGACTTAGATTTGAAATCGATATTATTTTTTCCAAATTCATATTGAGATTTAGTTTTGAATTCATTTATTTTTTTTTTGTAGGATGAATATGGCTATTGTGGATGCTTTATACGAGTTGATAAATCCATTGAAGCACTTGGAACGATAAGCTCTTCAAACACATGTAATAGATTAAGGAAGAAAGGCACCAAAAAAGAAAGATTGCAATAGAACATGAAAGATATGGAGTGTTCAAAGAAGAAGTTAATACAAAACTTGGTTTAGGGATTGAAATAAAGATGTTCATAATAACACTTGTAATTGGTGTATTTACCATGTAAATGTTGCATATGTTTTGGATTCACAAGCCATAAAATGGGTTTAGTAGTTTGGGTAGTTTTTAAAATGGATAGTTTGTAACACATTTTGTTTTTTGACAAGTGATTAGTATGTTATGTCAATTGATATTATGATTGTACTTAGTGTGTTTTGCAATTAACAATCTAGTTGTTGTTTTGTTCTGTCAATTGACATTGTGGTAAGTGACTTGAACTTAACGTGTTTTTTTGTTATTTTAAATGATTTGAAATGTTAATGTATTGTTTGAATTAAAGTGTATTTATTGTGTTCTTTCATATTGTTAATGTGTTTTGTGTTATTTCAAGTGACTTGAAGTATTAACGTGTTTTGTGTTTTTCCAGTGATTTCAACTGTTTATTAAAACCATAATGAACATTTTGATTTGTATAGTTACGAATATAATCATAATAGTAGCAAAAAAATAATACTTAATGTCAGAATAGTCCCTAAAAGTAATAACTTAAAGTCATAATGTTCTCGATCCAAAGTCATTGAGTTCATTTATTAATTCATGTACAACCACAACAAGTAGGTCCCTGAAAACATAACCATAACAAGTACAATTCATGTACTAATTTATTTAAAGGATTCAAATAAATCAAAAGCTAATTCATGTACTAATTGCACCAAAATGATTCGAATAACATAATTCAAAACAAAAGAACTACTAAACTAGAATTCAAGCTATTGTCATAAAACAAAATTCAATCAATAATTCACATAATTATCATAAAATAGGTTTCAAGCTAATTAATATGCTATAGTGGTCAACAAAATATTATAACTTCATTATATCACAAAACAAAAAAAGTCTTTCATCGTCTTCAAGGCCTCAAAGTAGGACCTTTTGGCTCATAACCAATAGTTGACACAAACATAATTATTGGAGTTGAATTGAACTCAGAGTCATCGTCAACCCACACAAAGTATCCACAATAGTCATATTCGTTAAAAAACAAAAAATAAAATTGATTTCAAATCTAACTCAAACTGAATTTGAAAAAATAAACCATAATCTCAATTTTGCTAAATTTAATTTTTCCTTTTAATATAAAATCCTTAACTCAAAGTACCATTACCTTTATGATTGAGCACGTGTAGAATGATATTTCTTTCTTTATTGGTGTATGACAACACGCATCACAATCATTTTTCCACAGCGACAAAAAAGTTTAAGTTGTGAAGAATTTCCCAATCCATATGAAAATTTTGACTTTGATGTGTGATTGACTTTCCATCTTTATAATCTTTGATGAAGATGAATTGATTAAACATGAATTTGGGGGAAGACGATAACTTAGGGAAGAAAATTAGGTTTTAGGAAAGATCAAAAGACAATGGGAAAAGGGGAAAAGGTATCTCTATCTTAACATATTCTATGATTTTTTGTTTTTATATTTAATGTCACTTTAATTCCAGTTTATTCATCATGTATATTAAGAAAGATAGAGAGATATCACTCACTTAACATAGATAACATTCATTTTTATTTGAATTCACGTCTTAGAATATAAAATATCTTAACTCTAATAACCTTTTTTTTTTCCTTGATATTTCTATCAAATAAATTTTACGAAAAACATTTTAAAATTTATATCTACTATCAATTTAAGATAAAAAAACAAAATACTAATAAAAATACATTATTATCCTTATTAGTTTTAACATTAAATTATTAAAGGAGAATAGTTTAGTAATACGACCGTTATCGCGAAACTTACATAATTATATTTACTTAGAAAAATTACTTCTATTTAAAAAAAAAAAATTTCCAAAAATAACACTTCATTTAAAAAAAAAAAAAAAGCAAAACAACTGCAAAAAGAAAAGTAACAACCGTAACACCATCCAACCTCTACAACTTCACCAGCGACGATACTTGTTTTTTTGTTTTTAATATAACACTTCTCAATATTAAAATAGTAGCTTTAGCATGTAATTAAAATAACAAAACTCTAACTTTATTAAATGATTTCCTCTTTCACACAACAAGTGAAATATTAATTTGATAAAAAATTATCTACTATAAATAGAAGAAACTAATATGCTATGAAAGTTATGATATTGTCTATTTAAATTTGATCCTATTGTCTAAGAGAAATATTTATTTTGATTCATAAGAAATTTGAAAAACTCAATTTAGTCATTGAGAAAAATAAAAATACTTTTTAATTTATAAGAAAAATAAATCAGATCAAATTAGTACTTATGTAAACCAAAGTTAAAAAATTATATTTTTTTTTGCTAATATTTCGGATGACTCGTTAACTTAATTATCCCACGTGTAATTTCTGTAAAAAATGACAATAATTAAAAATAGTTAATTAAGTTACAAACAAGAACTCTAAGATCGTTCATTTAAGCTCTGTGAGTAACTTAATTGTCTATTTTTAATTATCGTTAATTACCTAATTGTTATTTTTTTTATAAATCAACAAATTCTTTTTTTAATTGTGGTTCACATAAGGGCTAATTTGACCCGATTTGTTTTTCTAAAATACTAAAAAGTGCTTTTATTTTTCTCCATAACTAAATTGAGTCTTTCAAAATTACTCAAAGACTAAAATAAATTTTTGCTCTTAATTTAAAAATTAAACGGTAATATACTTTGTTGGTTATTTTTAAATAAAAAAATGTAAACAAAAAAAAATCATGCAAACAAAAAAAAAATCACATAAAACTGAAAAAAAGAAATTTACATGTAAAACTGGAATAATAAATGCAAATACATTAACAGAACACCAATGTAATTATTACACAAAAAAAAAATTATAGTTTAAATAAAATTACACAAATGATAAATATAAAATTTGATGGAATAAATATTTGTGGGTCTTTAATTTTTTTCTTCCAATTTCAAACACTATTAAAAAACATGAGACACATATTGTATAAATATAAAAAATTATGCGAGACAAATATAGTTAGTGATGAATATAAAAAATTATATGAAAAATATTTATCACTAATACATAAAGAAAAATTTAATAAATATTTATCATTAATAAATATTTAAAAAAGTACATTACAAATTTTTGTCGTTAATAAATATAAGCAAAATATTGAATAAATATTTTTTTTAATACACAAAAGATACATGATAGATATAAAAATTATGGAGCAAATATCAACCACTAATAAATAAAAAATACATAATAAATATTAAAAAAACACAAAACAATTATTTAATATTGATAAATATAAAAAATATTAAATAAATATTTATTAATAAATAAAATAAATTTTTTATTTAAAATTTACAAGAAACACATGTGAATGTCATGGTGCAATAACACGAGTTTTCATAGTTTTATACTAAAAGATTACCGTGAATTAATTGTTTTTATTTTTATATTAAGAATGGAGGAGTGAGTTACCAATTAAACTTGTTGTTGTATAGCTGGATAATGATGAAAATCACAAATTTATTTTTCTTCCTGGAAATAAATGAGTCTGGTTGAAACAAGAGAGTAGTCATTCCCCTTGTCCAAAAGCCAACATTTGTACCGAACTTGATTCTTCTCGGTAGTTGAACGAGCACAAGAGCTCTCGGATCCGCGAGCGATCGAAATCAGAATCAAAATCCGTTTTATGAGTGGTTTCATCATTGATAACGATGGAATTACAAGGTATGAAAGAAGCTCATTTCTCCATCTCTCTAATTTCTCATTTCAATTTCGAACTAAATCGAATTAACGATTCTTATTCATCATTTTTTTTCCAGGTGGTTTAAGGGACACATCAGTGGTGGTGGTAACTCTAGATTCCGATGAAGTATACATCATCGCGAGTATCTGCACTCGAACGGACACTCAAGTTCTTTACGTAGATCCAACCACCGGTATCCTTCGTTACGAAGCCAAACGAGGTTTCGATCTATTCAATTCACAAAAAGAAGCTTACGAATTCGTGACGAACGGATCGCGATGCGGTTGCAAGAGTAGGATTCTTGGTAGAGCCATATTAGGTTACGCTGCTTTGGGAAACTTCGCCTTTCTCCTTATCGCCACGAGGTTAATCGCTAGTATTCCGAATTTTCCCGGTGGAGGTTGCGTGTACACGGTGGGTGAGAGTCAGTGGATCAAAATTTCGCTGCAAAACGCGCAGCTTCAGGGGAAAGGTGAGGTGAAGAACATTCTTGAATTGACGGAGCTTGATATTGATGGGAAGCATTATTTCTGTGAGACGAGAGATATTACTCGCCCTTATCCTAGTCGAATGCCGGTTAACCAGCCTGACCCGGAGTTTGTTTGGAATGCGTGGTTTTCTACACCTTTTGTTAATGTTGGATTGCCAACTCACTGTGTCACTCTCTTGCAGGTTTTGTGATTTCTTCTATTTGCATTTCAGTCTCTACGTGCATAATATAAGAGCAAATAGTTAATTCGGTTTCTGAAATTGTATAACTGCATCAACTTTGTCATCCATGTTATCAATTTTTCAAAATTATCTATAGAATTGTAAAACTTCAATCAAGTTTGTCCCTTCGACTGAATCTGTTATATATCAAATGCATCTACCTCTGACATTATTCATTTAGTTTCAAATGCATCTTTGACATTACCAACTTAATGTTGTTATTAGTTAGTCCCTGCGAATATCAATATAGGGACGAAATTTCAGGGTTCATTCTGAAATAATATTGTTAATGTAGGGAACTATGTCGATACAATCTTATAATTTCAAGAACGAAATTGAGTTTTGTTACTCTATGATATAATGCATAATTTGGTCTCTTAGTACGTTACTTGTAAATTGTATCATGTTACGTTACTTGCGGCGTTCCTGAAGTTCCTGTCACATTGCTGATGAGTTCATTGTACTGGAGTTGTCTGCTTGATAAATTGCTAATGAGTTCATCCAAACCTTTTGGGTTTGGGGCAACAATTAACATCCTTAGAGGAGGAAATGATATATTTACTCATTTATATTCTCTGTTGCTATTGCCAAATCTTTATATGATGATAATGGTAGCTCTGAAGATGGACAAAAAAAATTCACGTGCCTTCTGGAAGGTTTAGGATATGCGGGTTGCTAGTTTTGTGTTGGTTACTAGTTTTGTTTCTTTGCTGTTATCCTTCTGTCTGACATTTTTTATGTACAAATGAAAGCTCCCACTAGCTACTTCTTGAGATATTTTATAGCAATACTGTACCAAAGATCATTCTTACATAGAAATTAAGACGTAACATTTACATGTTCATTCTGTTGTCTCACTTGGTCTTGATGTGTAGGGGTTTGCAGAATGTCGAAGTTTTGGAAGTTCAGGTCAGCCAGAAGGTGTTGTTGCTCTTACAGCTCGTAGGAGTAGGTTACACCCGGGTACTCGGTACTTGGCGAGGGGGTTAAATTCATGTTTCAGTACAGGTACACAAGCCTACTATCAATTTCTGAGCTATAACTTTCCATCTTATGATTAATTGACCTATAAAATTAGTAAATTTAGTCAGGATAACACTAAGGAGATAATTTATCTTATCTATCTTGTTTGATTATGAATTTCCAACTTAAGCTTTGAACTTTAACAAGTTTTCAGATGTTCATTATGGTTTCAGTTGCTCTGCTCCTTTTTGTTTGTTTGGATTTATTCAATAGAACTCTATTTTGCTTCCTACTGACATGCATTAACAACTTCTTTCTTCAGTTAGTCAAATTGGTAAAGGCCTGTCAATAACTTAGTTCACTCTAATTCCTTTCGTACTATTTGCTTAATGCAGCACTCTAATCACCTCACCCTAGTTCATGCTTCATCGAGTTCTCTCTAATTCATTGTAACTATATTCTGTTTTTCCTTGATACTTGTAAATTGTAATTAAATGTGTTCCATTTGACAGGAAATGAAGTGGAATGTGAGCAGCTCGTCTGGGTTCCTAAACGAGTTGGTCAGAGCGTACCTTTCAACACATATGTGTGGCGAAGAGGTACAATTCCTATCTGGTGGGGTGCAGAACTGAAAATCACTGCTGCAGAAGCTGAAATTTATGTTTCAGACTGTGATCCTTATAGAGGGAGTGTGCAGTATTATGAAAGACTGAGTAAGAGATACGACTCTCGGAATCTAAATATACGTGCTGGTCAGAATTCAAATCGAAAAGCTTTGGTTCCTATTGTATGCATTAACTTGCTTCGAAATGGAGAAGGAAAGTCAGAGTGTATTTTGGTTCAGCATTTTGAAGAGTCTTTAAACTTTATTAGATCAACTGGGAAGCTCCCCTATACTCGGGTCCATTTGATAAATTATGACTGGCATGCCAGTACAAAGTTAAAAGGTGAACAACAAACAATCGAAGGGTTATGGAAACTTCTAAAAGCACCTACTATATCCATAGGCATATCTGAAGGAGATTACTTGCCTTCGCGACAGCGAATAAATGATTGCAGAGGCGAAGTCATCTGCAATGATGATTTTGAAGGTGCATTCTGCTTAAGAGCACATCAAAATGGGACCGTTCGTTTTAACTGTGCCGATTCTCTGGACAGGACCAATGCTGCTAGTTTTTTTGGTTGCCTCCAAGTCTTCATGGAGCAGTGCAGACGGCTGGGAATATCACTTGATAGTGATGCAGCACTTGGTTATCATTCAATGAATAATAACTATGGTGGATATACTGCTCCACTGCCACCCGGATGGGAGAAGCGATCTGATGCAGTGACCGGTAAAACATATTTTATTGACCATAATACCAGAACCACCACATGGATGCATCCATGTCCTGATAAACCATGGAAGAGATTTGATATGACATTTGAGGAGTTTAAGAGATCAACAATTTTGTCTCCTGTCTCTCAACTAGCTGACCTTTTTCTACTTGCTGGGGATATTCATGCAACTCTTTACACTGGGTCTAAAGCAATGCACAGCCAAATACTTAACATATTTAACGACGATGCAGGAAAGTTTAAACAGTTTTCTGCTGCACAGAATATGAAAATCACTCTGCAAAGAAGATATAAGAATGCAATTGTGGACAGCTCTCGTCAAAAGCAGTTAGAAATGTTTCTTGGAATGAGGCTTTTCAAGCATCTTCCATCAATTTCTCTTCAACCTCTACATGTATGTGAGTTGTCAACTGTCAAAGTAAACTGAATGCTGGCTTTCTGTTTCTTTTTCATACATCGAGTGCCTAGCAATTGCAGTTTCATAATTTTCATGTTAGTTACTCAATCGCGTCGTCTCTTTTGAAATCCATAATTTTTGTCACATCTCTCTCTCTCTCTCTCTCTCTCTCTCTCTCTCATTGTTGTTTCTTTTTATGTATGCTTCTTCGGATTTCACTGTCAATTGTTGACTTGTAATGCCAATTACTGCACTAGAATTTTTAATGTTCAAACAATTAAAAACGTGCGGCTTTCAATTGGAACAGTTGCCAATAACTGAGCTATCTGATCATCGTAGGTACCATCTCGGCCATCCGGTTTCTTTCTCAAGCCAGTTGCTAACTTATTTCCTATTTCTGGTGGTGAAGTTAGTCTTCTGAGTTTCAAGGGAAAAAACATGGTCTGGGTATGTTGCAAATTTCCTTCTATTTGAAGGAAGCTCCTTAACTACTTATTTATAATTGTTCTCTCATGTTTGAATTATTCTTAAGTTTTTAAGTTCTATGTATCTCATCTTACAAAATTGTATACCTTTTCCTTTCACAGATTTGTCCACAGCCGGCTGATGTGGTTGAAATCTTTATCTATCTTGGTGAGCCTTGCCATGTTTGCCAGCTTCTTCTCACAATATCCCATGGGGCAGATGATTCAACTTATCCAGCAACAGTTGATGTACGGACAGGACGCCATTTAGATGGGCTTAAACTGGTTTTGGAGGTTTGTATTTGGCCTTCTCTGCTGTCCAACTCCTCGCAATATTCATAGAGGCTGTTCATTATACTATTGAAAGAGCTGGTCTAAACCATGCTAACTGAATAGGAAGAGGGTCTGTGCACATTTATGCCGTGTCAGCTGTGAACAAAGTACCAATTTCTAAAGGAACAGTTAAAAAAAATCATTTTTTATCATCAATTATTATTTTGAATGTTAACAATTACTTTGAACTTTAAAATTTAAACTTTAAACTTTATATGATTTACTTAAGTGTGATATCTGCTTACATGTGAAATCAAAATTTATAATTTTAATAAGCCATGATCTATATGGCCATAGTGTCAGACAGCTTATTACTACTTTCTATTATGGAGCTTATTTTCTGAACCTGTCCGACATATGTTGGCAGGGTGCTTCCATACCACAGTGTGCGAGTGGGACCAACCTATTAATACCCTTACCTGGGGCAATCAGTGCAGAAGATATGGCTATAACTGGAGCAAGCTCTCGTCTCCATGCCCAAGATACACCAACCTTGTCATTACTGTATGATTTTGAGGAGCTTGAAGGAGAGTGGGATTTCCTTTCTCGTGTTGTGGCATTAACCTTATATCCGACGGTATCTGGAAGAAAACTGTTAACGCTGGGCGAGGTAAATATTTTGGAAAATATCATAGTTGATGATGAGTCTTGGCTTGACTAACTGTAGTGTTCTTTGGCATCTTTGATTTTCCTTGTGGACCACATGCGTTCACTGTTTTTTCTTTTCTTTTTTGCAAATAGAAAAGGCAGCATAGTGTACAAATGGTGCATAATTAGCTGAATAAACACATCGATAATCAGTGTGTGAATATCATTTCTTTGGATATCCTTTTACTTACAAAAATGTTGAGAGTCTGACATCAGCTAGAGATAAGGTGTAGGTGGTGCTTATAAGGCTTTGATTGTCAATTACCTTAAAAGTCAGTTTTGTGAGGTTGATTAAAATCATTATTAAAGTAGAAACTAATCCTTTTATGATAATTAAGATACTCTAACATAATGTGAAGATATTATAATTATACATGATATCGATATATTATAAGATATTTTCATATATCCTTACTAAAATGTTTTCTTCTCTTACCCATGATGACATTAGTGAATATGGCATGTACCACCTCAAAGTGAGATCCATTTGGAGGTTTCTTGATTATAATATATGTTTGATAAAAATGAAATTTTATTTATTTTTGTAATGATTTATACCAGCTTTTTTTTCCGTCTTTATATAGAACAATTTTCTATTTGATGAACAGAAATTATTTCTAAAATGTTTGGATTGGGAAATTAATTTTTAAAATGTAAATCTGGAAGTGTTCTTCAAACCAAATGCAGGCTATTTTCAATGACCCTCGTCACTGCTTCCTATCAGGCTAATGGTGGAATGCTTTACTTGCTCTCTTCATCCATGTGCTGATTATTTCAATTGTTTTGTTCCTCTAATTCTATTTTCAAGATAGGGATGTAACTTTTGTTTTAGTGCAAATCTTTTATTTCTGCTACATGATGTTGTGTTTTGGCTATAGATTGAAATCCTTGGAGTTTCTCTTCCTTGGAGGGACACATTTACCAATAAAGGCCCTGGTGCAAAATTAATCGAGCATGTCAAGAAGTTTCAAGAGGAGCCTAATCCCTTTTTATCTGGTTCAGATATGAATCCATTTATCTCTTCACCCACTGAAAATGTGTCACCACCTGATGATCAAAGAAGCACTTCTGCGGACTTTTTGATTGACCTCCTGTCTGGGAATGACCCACTTCCACACCCACTAGCACAGGCAGTTACTGAAAATTTTGCCCACGAGGAAACTGACGCACTTGATTTCTTGGACCAGAATGTTGAATATAGTGCCCAAAGTGACTGTAAAATTTCATCAGAAGATACAAGGCATTCAGATACTAGCACCAAACAATATTTAAAATGCTTGAAATCTCTTGCAGGACCAAGTCTGGTATGTTACAATTTTGTTGATTTAGCTCCGAACCATTATAGATTGTTTTGTCCATCCAATATGTTCACCTTCTAGATTTTGTATGAATTTTATTCATTCCGTGAAGAGGTTCTTTCTCTCTTGATGAATGTTCATGCAATGTTTAATTATTATTGTTGTTGATGGTTGTACCAAAGATAGCTCATGATAAATATTATTTGGATATATTTGTTGCCACTTCTAGATTATTTTTTTGGCATTTGTTTTATCTGTCTTCTAAAAAAAGGGAAAGAAATTTCATTCACGAGTCGTGTTTTTCATCAGATTCTCAACAGGTTTCATGTAGGAATTGTTGTTAATGCCAACTTTTCCACCTGTCTTTGCATCTAAGTGTAGCCACATTTCTTTGCAATAATTTTTTGGTGGATGTTGGGTGCTTCCATGTAGTTGGGAGCACTTATTTGTTAATTTATATGATTTGAAGAAACAAGGAAGGAATTGTATTGTGATATTTTGATAGGATTTTTAATTGCTTTATTTTGGTTCTCTGCTCATGAGCTCTTGAAGGGAACCTCTTTAGAAGTTTTGCAGAGAGATTGGAGTACTTCATTGCACTGACAAGCTTGCTTGATTTTACTGTTTTCTTTTTAGTGTTTTCATTGCTAAGGAGGAAATCTTGGTCTTCATTTATTTTTTACCCTCTCTCTCTCTAATATATTTATTCTTTAATAGAGAGAAAAATCTAATCGATGCAACACATGTTTTCCTTGTTTGAGGCAGGGTTGTATTTTATGCTCTCAAATACTTATTTCAATTTTCAAAGGAGTTTTAATTTTTAATATTTAGACATACGCCTAATGCATTTTTTTATTCCTTCTTTCCCATGTTGTCTTCTCTTCATTTGTTTTCAAGGATATTTTTCGCTTGGGATGTATTTTTCTCCAATTCTCCGTAAAATTTCTTTGTAAATAATCGGAAAATTCCCAAGTAAGTCAAGCCATGCCAAGCCAAGATGTTGGATATGGAGGAACTGGTTAACAACTACTGGTTACTCAGTTATTTAACTTGACTCATTACTTATCATTTACCTGTTCCCTTGGATTGGCTTGTGTGACTACTCAGGAATTACAATCCCCAGGCCAAAATTTGTTTAACCTGAATATTAAAGTTATTTGTAGGCTCTTAAAATAGATTTTGTAATTCTGATTTTAGAATCTTAGTTTAAATCTAATTCATGATATATTTTTCTTATTTTTTTAGCAAAGAAAGCTTGACTTTATTGAAGCCATGAAACTTGAAATAGAACGCCTAAAGTTGAATCTTTCTGCTGCTGAAAGGGATAAAGTCCTACTATCTGTTGGGATGGATCCTGCAACAATAAATCCCAATGCACTTCTTGACAATGCTTACATGGGAAAATTATCTAAAGTTGCAAGCAATCTTGCCCTGCTTGGAGAAGCCTCTCTGGAGGATAAACTTATTGCTGCAATTGGTCTTGGTACTGTTGATGATAATCCAATAGATTTCTGGAATATTATGAGAATTGGGGAAACCTGTTCAGGTGGCAAGTGTGAGGTGCGCGCTGAAATTAAAAAATCAGTTCATTCTTCTAACACAGTGTCATCTGCTGGGGCTTCAGAACCAGTATTCCTGTGTTCTCAATGTGAAAGGAAGGTTTGTAGAGTTTGCTGTGCCGGGAGAGGGGCATTTCTACTTTTAGGATATAACTCGAGAGATGTCATGAATTACAATGGTGCATCAAGCCAAAGTGGCCCAGTTGACTTGCCCATAAACCGTTTATTAGCTAGGGATGGTATAATTTGTAAACGATGCTGCCAGGATATTGTGCTTGACACACTAATTTTGGACTATGTGAGGGTTCTGATTTGCTTAAGAAGAAAAGACCGTGTGGAAAAGGCTGCATACAACGCTTTGAAACAAATCATTGGATCATCATGGGATTGTCTTCTGGAAAAGAATCAGGTCCCTGAAAGACAGCCAGCTGGTAAAGCAGTACAGTTGTTACTGAATGGATATGAATCCCTGGCCGAATTTCCTTTTGCCAGCTTTTTACACCCGGTATATATATTATTTAACTCAATATGTATTTTGATTTTTCTCTGCACCATTATGTTGTTTTCATCATGTGGATTATCAAGCCACATACTGCTGCTTCTACCAAATGTGTTTTATCCTGGAATCCATGATATATGACTCATATAAATAATGCATGGATGAGTTGAAATATTGACCATCTGAATTATTTTGATTGGGTGATCATAGAATTCTGATATTTTATTAGAAAGAAATAGGGGTAAACCCTAATGACAAATGTAGAACACTGTAGAACTTTGAGGGTCTGCAAACCTCCCTGCTCTAAAGCTTTTATTTTCTCTAAAATCACTAGACGATCTTCCTGTCTTCCCCTCCTATTATTTATCTCTTCCTAACTACCCAGCTCTAATCTAGTAACTTACTGTGAGTCTCCGAGCAGATGTTTCATTCACAAATCTATTGTCGCACCAGGAAAGGAAACACTGGATGAAACTAACTCAAGTCGTTGGGTTTAGGTTTCAATTCCAAGTTTTGCAAGAATTATTTTTGAACCATGGAATTGAAGTAATTGTTGATGTGCATAAATATTCCAGGGTCTTGTTTTGCTATAGACCAGTATATGTAAATTAAATTTTTTCAAGAGATATGCCCAGACAAGAGTCAAAACACAAAATAATATACAAGTCACGTCGTCTAGAAAAGATTTAAGCAAATACCCACAAACCAATATATAATTAATTATATTGGAAGTTTTCTCTTTCTGACATGGACATTGGTCCATCTCAATATCACACTATAGCGGAGCATCCCCTGGCTGCTACAAGACATGCAATAGCAGTTTAGTGTGGCGACCAACATAGATACTGTTGTATCCGCTATAGCGCCACACCTCGTAATGAGATTGAAAATTCCAAAATAAAACACTTGAGATTGACACATTAGAGATTTTGGATTGGGGTATTTTAGGAATTTTGCAGTTAAAAATTATCATAACAACGTTTGGGCTTCTCCTCTCTCACTTTTGCATATTTCACTCTCTCATTGGTCAAACACAGCTAGTTGTTGAGTTTTTATGTATGTAGTAAAAATTATACAAGCTGTATAACAATTTCAAAATAGCGGCCATCTCACTAGGTGTTATCTCACTCACTATAGCATTTTTGGGTCGGCCAGTCTACTCCACTATCCAGGATTGATAACACTGATTCATTCAACTTTGACTTCTGATTAACCCCTATTCTTGGCTAATTGTGTTTTGAAGCCTTAATGAGTTATTATATTTCCATTACCATATGACACATACAAGTATTTGCCACATTGGGCATATTCTGTTCCTTCAAATGCAGGAGGTCTAGTCCCATTTTTTGCACCCTATATATATATATATATATATATATATATATATATGTTACTACAAATAACCATTAACCACGTAATTGCAGGTTGAAACAGCAGCAAATTCTGCTCCATTTTTGTCATTGCTCGCTCCATTTAATTCTGGTTCGCGGCTATCATATTGGAAAGCTCCATCTAGTGTGACCTCTGTTGAATTTGGAATTGTCCTTGGTAACATTTCTGATGTTAATGGGGTTACATTGATAGTCAGCCCATGTGGCTACTCCTTGGCTGATGCTCCTACTGTGAGTGCCCATTTGTCATTTGCCTCATGCTCTATTTTTCTTATTGTTCATGAAATTTTGAGATCAACTTTAGGATTATGTTGGAACAGGTGCAAATTTGGGCAAGCAATAAAATACACAAGGAAGAAAGATCGTTAATGGGGAAATGGGATCTGCAATCTATGATTAAGGCTTCCTCAGAATTATGGGGGCCTGAAAAGCCAGAAACAGAACAAAAAGTGCCTAGACATGTGAAGTTTCCCTTCAAGAGTTCTGTTCGATGCCGCATAATTTGGATTAGTTTACGCCTCCAGCGAGCTGGTTCAAGTTCTATAAATATTGCAAGTGACTTCAATTTGTTATCTCTAGATGAGAACCCTTTTGCACAGGAAGCTCGACGGGCCTCTTTTGGAGGATCCGCTGAATGCGAATCCTGTCTTCATGCGAAGAGGATTTTGGTGGTTGGGAGCCCCATCAGAAAGGAAGTTGATCTTAATCTTAATTCGTATCAAAGCTCTGACAAGTTGAATCTGACAGGGTTTTTGGAAAGAGCTCCACAGCTAAATAGATTCAAGGTAAACTCCATGGTATTTTGCTTAATTGTTGTGGTAACCATTTTTGTTTTTAAAGCTATCTCCATCTCAAAAACATTTATCAACTTATGATTTTTTAGGTTCCAATTGAGGCTGAAAGATTGATGGACAATGATCTTGTCCTGGAGCAGTATTTATCTCTCGCATCTCCTTTGCTTGCTGGGTTTCGTCTAGATGTCTTTAGTGCAATCAAGCCTCGGGTTACCCATTCACCTTTGTCAGATGTACACAGCACACATTTTTCTTCAATTTTTGATGACAGATACATCAATCCAGCTGTATTATATATACAAGTTTCTGTTCTCCAGGTACTTACTGGAACATTATCATACTGCTTCTGTCACATTTTTCTGACATCCACGGAGGTTCTCCTTCCATCAGTTGCTATGTTATGGAAGAGTTCTTTTCACACCTAATTTCTTTTTTAGCCATAATTGGTTAGCACTTTTTCACTCTGTTTTCAAATATTTGTAAAGAAAACAATGAAAGTAGATCTTTGTTTCCACTTTTAACTTTTTCTGTACAAATATTTGAAAACAAAGTGAAAATAAGGTGACGGTTTTGCGATAATCTGTGAAAACAGAAAACAATTTTTGAAATCAAATAGAGCCTGAGTAGCCAGCCTTTGCTAATCAGGTTTCTCTCGTTATTGTTGTTGGATACTTGGATAAGTTCATAGATTGAGTTAGTTAACAGAGGTAGGATCTAAATGAATATAATGCAGGTGAATTAGGGTTGTTGGTTAGTCATTGGGTTGACTTGTGACCATTCTTGGCTCTTGCTCTTCTTTGCCATGTGTTCCGTGTAGGAAGAGGAACATTAAATAAAGTTCCCTTACATTCTGAACCATTGTATATCAATAATCTGATGGTTGGACTGATTGCAGGAAAACCATACCATGGTAATTATTGGTGAGTACCGATTACCAGAGGCCAGGGCTGGAACGCCAGTGTACTTTGATTTTCCCAGGCAGATACAAACTCGCAGAATTTCATTCAAACTACTTGGAGATGTTGCCGCATTTACCGATGACCTATCAGAACAAGATGATTCTGGTACTAGAATTTCTCCATTGGCGGTGGGGCTATCTATGTCCAATAGAATTAAGCTGTACTACTATGCTGATCCATACGACCTTGGTAAATGGGCTAGCTTAACAGCAGTTTAGTTACGTGTCTGTATTCAGCTTATTGGCATCGATTGATTGTGTAAAGCTTTTTCAAATTTTTGTTGTATTATGGTATGTAAATTTCATTTTTTGATGTAATAATATTGTAGCATTATGCTGTTAGGAACATTAGCAATGTTATTTTTAGCTACTTGTGGTTTAGCTTGGAAAGGTGAGAGTTTGGTTTTTGACGCTGGAGATTCAATTTTAGAAGTTTGTATATACCACGGTGGTGACTTTCATTTATTTCTTTCACTCATCTATCTTCAATGTATTTGTTTTTCTTTTTTTAGATTTAGTTAATGTACCTAAGAGCTAGTCACTCGTTGATACATTAGTTGATTATACATTTAAGTTCTAATTTTAAGTTGTTCTTGCGAGAGGACGGATAATGGATATGGTGGTTGATTTTTATGGGCTCTTGTACATCTGGCAATTTGAAAACAAACATTGCGTTTCAATAACCAAAGTTGTGAGCCAAGGGTAAGGAGGGTCCACAGTGAACAAAGTGATGGATCCTTATCTGGAACAAGCCAATGAACTTCCACTACCAAATCGCACATTTCATATCTAATCAATATCCACCTCATGTTCTAGTCCGCGCTACGAACTGAGTGTTTTTTTACGTTTTATTTTATTTTGGTGACGAGTCACATGATAACCACCAAAACTCGATTTCATTTATTTATTTTATAATCAATAAACACATTGCCTTCTTGTTGTTTCTCTGTTTTCCCAAAATATCAAAGCTGAAACTATCAAATCATGGCACATTTGCTGAGACCGCCTCCTGCCACAGCAGCAACAGCTCTTTCTGCAAGACCCAAGAAGATCTCCTCCCTATATTCTTGGAAAAATGGGTATTTTGCCACTCCAAGAGTATGCTGCGTTGGCAACCAACATCAACATCATGATCTAGTTCCTTCTACAAGTGATGACCACACTCTGCGTCGGAGGTATTTATTTCCTATCTAAACAGCTGCAAGCGTTAGTTACAATAGTTTATAAGCTCTAAAAAATATACTACTATATACTGGTACCATCTTTTACTTATATTGTCATTATCATTAATTGGTGTTGCAATTAATGTTGAATGCAGGGCATTGATGGGATTGAGTGGTGCAGTAGTTTTTGGGTTGAGTTGGAGTGATGAGCAAAGTGCAAGTGGTGCTGGAAGGCCTCCACCTCGTCCACCAAAGGAGAAACAAGATCCGAATGTGAGTGGTGTTGTGGCCAAAGTAATGGCTAGCAAGAAGAGAAAAGAAGCCATGAAAGAAGAAATTGCCAGGCTAAGGGAGAAAGGGAAGGCCATTAACATTAATAAAAACCCATCTCCTGCACCTGCACCTGCGCCAACTCCTGCATCTGAATAGTTTCCAATTCTTAACCCATCCAATGTCATCTGCAAATTCAATGGTTGTTTTTACACATGCAAATTCAATGATATCAATGTTGTATTCCTATATTGTTCCGCCGAATATGACTGTTTCCCTTACATTTTCTTTTTAGAATGCTGGGGCATTTATGGTTAACGGTAAATTTCAAATTTTTTTTTACATTAATGTTTTGTTTGTGAGTTAGCATAGAAAGATAGAAGAGAACTATGGAGGGAAAAAGGAGAGTGGAATGATAAAAGAATTTCTCATGTTTTTTGGTAGAATTATTTTTATAGTAGACTTAAATATTCATTTGGTTCTTCTATTTTGTCTAGAATTATTATTTTTCTTTCTTATTTCTAAAATTGGGGTTTTCGGTTATTCTCTATTACAACTTATGGTATTGCATGCTCATTAATAACGTGACAATGATACAATACATCTATATCATTAATCAATATTTATTTCATTATTTTTTATTCGACAAAGATTCACAAATATCTGTGTTTAGTAACTAAGTGAAAATTGCGAAAGAAAATAGTAGAACATTAAACACATTTTTATTTTATTAAACTCAAATATGATACATTACTGTTATATCATTAATGAGCAAGTCACATCATAAAAAATAGAAGAGGACCAACAAAATTTCAAAAGCTATAAAACAGTTGGATCAAAAACGCAATTTTAGAAATAAAGAGTCTAAAAATTAATTTTGAGCAAAATAAGGGTATGAAAATGCATTTAAGGCTTTAAAGTAAAATGATATGAAAATTCTGATGAGTAAAATTTAAAAAAGGTTTTGGACGCTATAATTAAAATTTAACATTCGTTTATGTGGCGAGGAGTTGGTGTGAAGAATGTGGGAGTCCTTAACAATGCCTTACTAAGTAAATAGAAGTGGAGTCAGGTATGATCCTCTAACCCCTAAAACTTTAACGTCAAATCCAGGTTGGTTTGGTGATATTGTGGCTGTCAAAATTGAGGTTGGTTCTTTTATTAAGCTTGTGTGGGAGAAGATTAATGGATGGATGGGAATTAGTTATGTACATGGATTGAAGGGAGCTGCACATTTCCTAGCTTTCCAAAGAACACTCACAGAGCGAGTACATTGAAGGTGGAGGAGTTTGATATGGCTAGCATCATGTTGGTGTTATTGGTTGAAGAGGAATAATATACTATTTGATACTGGTGCGTGTGACTTGTTTGCTGTGTTAGATAACATTCAAACTTTATCTTAGTGTTGGTTTATGGCTAGAATTAGAATTCCAACTACTTATAATTTTGCTCAATGATGTTCTAATTCTTTGGGTTGCCTTTAAACTGATTAATTATTTGTTTTAATTATACCATGTATCCCTTTAATATATTTTGTTGAATAATTGTGAGTAACTTTTTTGTTTATTTTTGTTTAGAGTATTATGATAAATAAAGATACTAGTAAGGTAATTCGATTGTTGAATTAAGGATGCCAGAATGAATTATAAAAATGATATCTTAAATTTAAACTCGAAAAAATCATTTGAAGATTTAAGATTATTTATCTATAAAACGATAATAAAAAATAATAAATTTAAAAATTTATTTAAAATCCTCCAAAATTCTCAAAAGCTCCCCCATAATATATATTTTTTAGTTCTCTCATATTGAAAGATTTTAATCCAGTGAAAAAAAAAAATTCTCATATTTAGGAGATTCACTCTTCACCATCTCTTAACTTCTGCTTCATCCTCAAAACTCTCATCTCATTTTTTTCTTTTAAACTTCTAAACATAGTCTAAGATATTTTTTTGGGTTTTACAATTTTAAATATTTTTAATTGATTACCTATCTTTCCCCTCGTAATAATAATAAGGTTGGAAAAAACAAATATCATCGGTCTTTGAAAACATTTTTTTTGAAATGGTTAGTCTATAAAAACATAAATATTATACCTGTTGCTCAGGAGAACTCTAACTATAAATAAATGAAGCACTACTATTAAAAAATTATGGTAACTTAGTAAACTAAAATGGTTGGTGGGTTATGTATAATGATGAAAGTAATGTGGTGGACCAAGTAGCAATGCTAGCTGTTTTCTCCTCACTTTTATTTTTAATATTTGTTTTTGCATATTCTCAATTATTCTCTTCCAGACTTTGAGGAACTTGTCAAGTGCTTGTACTTGAAGTTGACATTGCTTAGAATTGATGAATTTTTATATTTTATTGATATACTGTTGCTGAATTTATTTATGTATTTGAAGATTATTGAATTTATTTTTATGTGTGAGAGGTTGATGATTTTTTTAAAGAATTGAATGATGTGATTGAAATTTTATAGTTTTTGAGACATTTAAGTATTAAATATATTTTCTCGTAAAATAAAAAAACAAGTTATTATTTATGTATAACCCGCCAACCCAACCCAACCCAACTCGTTCTTGATCGGGTCGGTTCGGTTCGGGTTAAATGAAAAAAATACGGGTTTAAAACTTAACCAAATCCAAAGATAATCGATCGGGTCGGACATCGGGTTTTATCAAAACCGGCCCAACCCAACCCACATACACCCCTACTCAACAGCTGTATTTTTTATTTATTAAATATATTTTGTTTGATTTTATTAATATAATTTTGTTTTTTTAATTATTTTTATTATTTTTTATTTATTAAATTAATAATTATTCATTTTTTAAATAAAAAAAAATCATAAATGGTCGCATATCTAAAATACGATCTTTTGGGAATAAAAATTAATAATATTTTAGTATATAAATTTTAATGTAAAATATAATAAAAAATTTAAATAAAAAGAGATATAAAAACAAAATATATGCAATTTGGTACCGTTTGATTCACAAAAAATCCGAGTGGTCTGAAGAATTGCAACTTTTTTTTTGTAAAGGTAGTTCTTGTTCGATTTGAATACATAAAAGCGATGCATTGAACTTTTATATCAATTTGGTTTGGTTCTTGAATAACCATTAATCCATAGGGAAATTCTACTTACATAGAATGATATACGTTAATTGAGTGAATAGTTGAATGAGTTAGACAAGTCTGTAAATTTTGTGAATCGACAAATATTGACATTGAATATGTAATTTATCTATGTTGATTTTAATATTTTCTTTTCAAATAAAAATTAGTTATTTCAAAAATAAATTTGTGAGTAATTGTAATTATATATAGATTAATTATGAATAAATTAATCCATAAAATATTTAAATTTCATGAGAAAATCAATTCATGTTGTAATGACATTAATATAATATCAATGTGGAGGACTAAATTTTCAATTAACATGTCACATTATAATTTTTAATGATAAAAGTTTAAAAATGAATTATTTTGATTACTATTTTACAATTTCAAATATGTAGTTGTCAATTTACAAAATTCAAAAATTAATTTGACTGGCAATTACAATTTAAATGACTAATTTATCTATTAATATATATTAATTCTTTTTTCAAAATTGACTAGTCCAATTCTAGTCCATTCCCAATTCACGAAAGAGAAAGATTAGTAAATTATAAATTTAATTATTGTTTTAGTCTCTCTATTTTTGTTAATTCACAAAATCGGTCTTTCTATTTTAAAATCTGTAAATTTTGGTCACTCATTCTGGTTTTTTAATTAAAAAATGACGATGTGACATAATTTAAATAACGTGACATATGATAAGATGTCGTAAAATAATTACCACCTATGAAATCGTAATAATACTATCTAAAAATTTAACTTTCAACTTTAAATTTTTTTTCATTTTTATAATTTAATTAATGACACATGAATAGTTAATGTATCTAGACGGTTCTATATCATAAAATTGTATGTCATATTATTTAAAATATTTAAAATTATCATTTTTTAGTTAAAAAATACGAAAGAGAGAACAAAACCATATACTTTTAAAATAAAAAAAATATATAAAAATAGATAAAAATAGATAAAAATAGTACAATTAAATATAAATTATAGTAGTATAGTTTGAGGGACAAAATTAAAAAGAGAATGATAGTTGGGGGATTAAATGAATTTTGCATATTATTAGGTCGTTTGGAAGAAAGGTGCGTAGCGTAGCAGAGAATGATTCCCAAATGTTGTTCCGTACAGCCACTTCAGTTTCAGAGCTTGAGCGGTCTCCGACAACTCGCCGAAACGAATCGTTTCAAGGCATTTCTCTATTCTCAATGGATTTCATTTAACGATTCTATTAATTCATATAATATGTTAATGTTAGTCTCTACTCTTTACAGGTTTGGTTGTTGGATCAGTTCGGAGTCCTTCACGACGGAAAACAGCCTTATCCCGGCGCCATTTCAACATTAGAAAACATAGCGAAGACGGGTGCTAAAATGGTGATCATAAGTAACTCTTCAAGACGCTCATCGGTGACCATTGAAAAAGTTCAAAGTCTTGGATTTGATTCTTCTCTTTTTCTCGGAGCAATCACTAGTGGAGAACTTACTCATCAGTACTTACAAAGGTTATATTATATTTATACCACTCAAACTGTTTTCATAAACTATCTTGCAAAACAAATTATGCATTTTCACTGTGTTGTTCAAACAGGAGAGATGATCCTTGGTTTGCATCATTGGGAAGATCTTGTATTCATTTCACCTGGAGTGGCAGGGGAGCAATATCTCTTGAGGTGTGTGGAGCAGCAATGCATTTTAGCTTTAATTATGATATTCAATTGCTTCTTCCTTAAGGCTAAATATTTTTGTCTTGTGCAATATAAAATGGCATGATTCTTGGAGTAATAGTTTTCTTGGTAAATTAAGGAGCAATAGGGTTTATAGTTGAACCAATTATTCTGGCATTCCTTCCTACTAAGTTCTAACTGGTTTAAAGGTATTCAAAGAATTGAAGAATTTGATTTTGCACATAACAGTAGATTACTGTGGTGGTACTTTTCATTTTTTATCCAAGTCGAGTTAAATTATGTTCAGTTATCACAAATCTTGGTGAAGGTATATGAGTAATAAGTTTCTATATTACGGCATACAAATAACTTGTTCTAGGGCTTGGACTTGAAAGTTGTGGAGAATGTTGAAGAAGCTGAGTTTGTTTTGGCTCATGGGACTGAAGCCTTGGGAGATGCCAACGGGAATGCACGTTCAATGAAACTTGAAGACCTTGAAAAAATATTGGAGCTTTGTGCTGCGAAAAGGATTCCAATGGTGGTAGCCAATCCAGATTATGTAACTGTTGAAGCAAGGGACTTGCGTGTGATGCCAGGTTAATTTGCTTTATCTTCTCCTTTCTCCTACAAACCAAATCCAAAAGCATAGCACGTAAATAGGCTATATGCTGTTTTTTCATCCGAAGTTATAGTGTAAGTTTTCATCATTATATGACATTGCTATCATCAGTACCATGTTAAATGTTTAAGCATTGTACTTGTTTGTTGATTGTGTTCTTTCTTTTTCTTATATCCAATTTCACCTTATATCATATTGTGTGTGCGCTTTAAACTTACTAGGTACTCTAGCAGCTAAATATGAAAAGCTTGGGGGTGAAGTGAAATGGATGGGAAAACCTGATGAGGTGATGAAACCATTTCTGTGTGATGTAAATCAATTTTGATAATTGTTTTCTCTTGTGTGTAATACTGTACTCCATCCTTTTAGTACCTAGGCTGCTTAGATTACACGCATATACAATGATACAAGTAGGAATGCATATTCATTTGGTACACAGGGCAAGTGTCACCTTTCAATATCATTAAGCAGCATGTTCTTCAAGGATTTCCAAGTTAGCTGCTTCCCGATATTACAAATGTTCACATTGCAGTAAAAACATACAACAGTAAATTCAGTTTTGAATTATCAAGTTAAACTAAGCTGTAACCAATAATTCTCATTAAATGGATTTAAACAGTCTAAACTGTTTTCTTCATATTCCCAAATTCTACATCTTTACACCAAATGGTGTTTGATCAGTGGATTGTGACCCAGAAAAACTTTACCTGCAATATCATCTCTTCAAATAGATTGTGACCAAGAGAAACTTTACCTGCTACTCCCTTTGTCTCATTATGTGTCACGTTTGGAATATGTACTTGTCTCATGCTATTTGTCGTTTTAGATTATCAATGAATCATTAATTACTTTTTTCTACCAATATATTCTTATTTATTGTATCTCAACCCACCTAACTATTATTAATAAAGGTACTTTAGTAAATGAAAATCATTTTATCCTAGAAAGTAGGAAACTTCATTATTTTCTCAAGAAGTGTACATAACCTTAAACGGCATTCAATATGAGACAGAAGGATTATATCAGCTTTTTGAATTCTATAGTTGGGACTTTGTATAGATGACCTTATCTAACTACCTCCCCTGGTTCGAAATCTCACTGCCATGCCTATGAGTCTTCCCAATCAAAGATCAAATCCAACATAATTCTTTATACATGACTTGAAGTATTCCAGCTCATGGAAATATTTTCCCAAAGTAGATATATGCTGCTAGTAAGTAGCAACACATTTATTGTACATATGATGACATGATTAATATCTTTGTGGATTTCTATATAACACCTTATGTTACATTTTTTATGCATCCTTATTCCCATGTTCTTGAATATGTAACTATTGAGATTTGTCAGATAATATACAAGTCAGCGATGGCTATGGCTGGCACAGATGTTTCTGACTGTATTGCTGTGGGTGATTCTCTCCATCATGATATTAAGGGTGCTAATGCTGCTGGAATCCAATCAATTTTCATCACTGGAGGGATTCATGCAACTGAGCTTGGACTCCATGGTTTTGGAGAAGTAGCAGATTCATCTTCTGTGCAATCACTTGTGACGAAATATGATGCTTTTCCATCCTATGTGTTGCCTGCATTCACATGGTAGAACAACATGGTGAATTCGAACCTCTACCATTGTAGTTGTAATTTTTATTTATTTAATTTTTTTATGATTTATTGGCCTTGTATACAAACTGGAAACTATGTCTATGTAAAGATATTTGGAAACTAATAAGATAAGAAAGACAGAGTACAGTGCATGCACAGTGGAAATGATAATTCAAATAGTGTTTATTATTTATCATTTAATTTAATTTACATTTCAATGATTTGTTGTTTAACATTGTGTTATGAGATAAAAAAAAATCCAATGTGGTACTTAAGCCATGCTACTAGTTTTGAGTTGGGCCCTTCTCGTGGGCTTAAGTCATAACACTGTTAAATCTATGAAAGTTTTCTGCAATTTTTTATATTTGAATAGCAAAAAGCAAATTTACTAAATCATCTCTAAAATTGCACTAATAATAATGAGTTGTGTGATTTGTAGGTTATTGATCCTTATTTTTTATTTTTTTTTATTTAAAAAAAAGGGTAGTATGAAGATGTATGATAAGCAAGTTAAATATACTTAATATACAAATTACAAGCTAAATATACTTATTAGGAATGTACAAGTTAAATGTACTTACTTGGATTTATAAGCTGAACATACCATCAAAATTTGTATGTACGAAACAATATACTATGAATGTTGGCTTTCCATTTTGAACTGTATATTTTAAAATTTAGTGTCTTTCTATTTCATTGGGTGTCTTCAAAAGTCGAAACTTTATACATGGCTTTCCTCGAATTTGTAATTATGTTGGAAGCAAGCAACTAAAATGCAGAACCTTGTGATTTTGAACACTATTACAAACTTAATGAGAGATCTCAAAGTCTAACAAAGATGCAGTGGTAAAAAAAATTTATTTCAGGGTTCTGCCTCTCAACTAGCATAAGAATTGTGAACAAAATCTCCAAGCTTATTTACATGTATGCAATCTTACGTACTTTAAATTTATTTTCATGACATAATATGGCTTAAAGTTTAATTCCTTTAAACTTGCAAGTATGTGATATCTTTGTGGAATTTAAAATTGTGTTTGGTGTGTATCAGAACACTTTTTAGGCATAAGAAGCTTGGGGGAGTAATGGCTACAAACACACCCAATTGGGAGTATGATTACTCAAATCAAGCAAACAAGGGTGCTCTTCGTGAACCCATTTTGAGTTTTCTTCTCCATAAAGCATAATGATTAATAGGTGTTGTGCCAATAGTTTGTTCATTTTTAAGCCAACTCAAATCACAAATAGGCAACATAGTATGTCACCCATAACCATTTATGTGTCAGGTCATACCATGTGTGACACCTATAGAAATTGAATGACAAATAGATATAAGTACATTCTTTCATGATAAATATTAATGTAGTTAGTATTATATGAGAATCAAATACTATCGTCAACATTATCAAAATTGAGTATTAATACAAAAATGCGCGAGTTTATGTTTTAAGATCAAAAAACACATTAATTTATTGGTAGTTTTAAAAATTGTTAAATTCATTTTGAAGATTAAATTAACGCGAGTAAAATTGTAAATTTAAAATAAATTCGGATGAATTTAGTATATCAAGCATTTTTACCAAATATAAAAATAGACTCAACATTTTAAATCCATTTAAAAAAAGTATAAATATGCAAAAAAAATCCCCATAATTAGGGATCACTTTTCTTCTTTTAATTTAAACCTCATAATTTCAAAATCCTTTTAATTTGATTACTTTTCTTCTTTTAATTTAAACCTTATAATTTTAAAATCCTTTTAATTTGATTTTTCACCGGTTTTTTTGCCGAGGTGGACATGATTTCATGACATATATAGACTTATTTTTTGCTACCTCACCGTAATTCACCATTAAACATTATTAAACCCAAAAAACAAATGTTTTATTAAAACAAAAGGAAAAATTAGGGAAAAATCTCAAACTCCTTTTCACCTTGATGAAGTTGCTCAACCAAAATCACCATTTGTTTGGAGAAGATGGATCTAGAGTCATATATAGAAGATTTACACATGCACAATACTTTAACAAGTTTTTTGGGTAAGAAGATGGACCAAGAACACTAATTGGAACTTTTTAAGAACAAGTAACCAAATATGAGATTGACACAAAACAATAAGGGAGTTCCAAAATTTATTTCTTCCCACATTTCATGAGGTTGTCAGCTTCATGAATCACATCTCAAAAGCTCCAATGCAATCACAAAACTCATAACTCATAATCTCATAGCCACTATATAAATTCTGAGCGTTTTGTTGTTTTTTGGGGGTCAAATTGCAAGGTTAAATTATAAGATGAATTTTTTACATTGAATAAAATTAAAAGAATATCTATTTACAATGACTTTTTACGTATTTACAATTACCTTTTGCTTCTGATATAATTTATTTGATTTGATATAAGATTATGATTATGAAATTTTAATATGGTGGTTTTGTATATTTTTTTATTTTATAATTAAACTGAAAGTTTATATTATTGATGTATTTATAGTGTTTTATGAGTTTATATGCTATGTATATATTAGTTTTAATATTATTTTTATATGAAGTAAATTTGACGTATTTACACATGGAGTCTATTTAGAGAAAATAAATTTATTTTAAAATTCGTGTTTAAAAACTGACTCTATCCTTATCTATCTACTCATTACTCTTTTACACTTACACTGATCATTAAGTAAATCTTATATCTTTTAATCAAATGACTTGTATGATACAATTATTTAATAGATTCAACTTGCACAATTTGAATATAAGTGATCAAAATTATATAATCGTAATATATCTATTCCATTCAAATCACACTAGTGTTGAGATAATAAACACTTCTTCGATAAAAGTTTAGTTTTATTGTTTAGCTAAACTTATTTACAAAATCAACTTTCATGCATGAAAATGGTTCAATGAGATTAATGAATAAATTACAAGCGACTTTCAATGGAATAAAAATAACATAATCATAAGTAAAATAAAATAGATCATTAATGTGATTGGTATATTAATATCATTTAATGGATGAACATATATATCTTTTTTGCAATAAATATGTTTATCTATATCTACTCTAATATTCTAATGTAGCAAATATGTTTATACAAACGTTGTATTTAAATTTTAATCAACTTATCAAATAACCAAAAATTTTAAAAGTCATATTATGATGCATCAAAATACAAATTTTATCTATGTTATCAATATAGAAGTATTAATTTTATATTTTTAATTCATGCATGAATTTTGTTATCAAACTACATTTTACATGTTTCACAAGTATGAAAATTCTTTCAAGCACATTGATCAACAATTCACATCATATAACCACAAAAAGTGAATGTCTTAATTTATATTGCAAAATTATAATTTATTTATGGCAATTACAAAATGCTGGATAAAAATAATAACAAAATTAAACAATGAACCCAGTTTTTGTTTTTCTTTTTCGGTCTTGTAATAAGGAAAGTATAAACAAAAAGAAACTGTAAATTATGGCAAAGGCATAATCACCAATGTCTAATTTTGTTCCAAGAAACTTAACAAAAAAGCTTTTGGTAACTGGTAGAGAAATAATGATAGAATCCAAATTTAAATTAAAATATTAAATACAAATTAAAGCATTTAATATTTTTCAAATGTTAAAAAATCTAACAATTTCCCTTTTTATCCATAAAAAGGGCTTTTAATGAACAACAATAATAACATCATGAAAGGAAAGTACTGGCTGAAACTCATTGATTAACATTGTTCCATCCACAATAAAGAAAAGAATTTAAAGGAAAAAAAAAAGAGCTTAGGAAATGACAGAAAAAAAAAAGAGTGAATAACATTTTATATTTATATTATATAGTATTATATTATATATACTCCTCCATAAAATAAAAAAGGAGAGAGAAAGAGAGAGAGAAAAAGAAAAAGATATGACAGTTTATGCAGGAGTTAGGGAGAGATAGTACAGATCTGTTTGACCAAACGCCTTCACAACACAAACACAACACAAATCAGGTTCTTATACTTCTTGATCTTGAAAACTCCAATTGCAACATCATCATCATCATGTTCATTTCTCATAGTAATAAAAACAACACCACCCATTAACCCTTTTTTTCTCTCTCTTCAAAATTAAAAAAAAAAAAATTTTTTTTTTGAAATTGAAAATTTCAGCTTGAAGAGAAAGAATAATGGATGGAGGAGGAGGAGCTCCGCCTGGAGACACCGTGATGTCGGATGCAGCACCGCCACCTCAGGCGGACCCACAGGTGGCGATGGGGATCGAGAATATTCCGGCAACCCTTAGCCACGGTGGTAGGTTTATCCAATATAACATATTCGGTAACATATTTGAAGTTACTGCGAAATACAAACCACCCATCATGCCAATCGGTAAAGGCGCTTACGGTATTGTTTGGTATGTTATACCCTTTTTCTCTTTTTCGATTTTCAAATCAAATTAACCCCAAAGTTTGCTTTTTTTATATGTTCTTCAATTTTAGTATCTATCTTTTATTGAAAAATCTTGATTTTCTTTTTATTGGTTTGGAATGGAAAATGGATTTTGTTTTTGTTTATGATTTTGGGTTGTGTTAATAGTTCTGCTCATAATTCGGAGACAAATGAACATGTCGCCATCAAGAAGATTGCAAATGCGTTTGACAACAAAATTGATGCCAAGAGGACCCTCCGTGAAATCAAGCTGCTTCGCCATATGGATCATGAAAACGTTAGTGAGTAATGATTGCTTTTTTGTTGTTGTGTGTGTGTTAATTGAATCTGCTTTGTTGTGTGATATATCTATTCATTCTTGCTTGAGATTCTTGTTTACTGGATCCTGATTTGTGTGTTTGAGTGCTTCCAATTCAATCAACCGTTTTGTTTATATGATGGAGTTAGTAAATGTGTTCCTTTTTCAGCTGTGAGACACTTTTAGGTTAGAAGCTATTTAAGGGTTAATGGCTTCAAAGGAACATTCATTAACCCTTACATCTGTTTGTCCGTTTGTTTTAGCTTTTGAGAGGTTTCAGACAGGATTCTAGTGAAAGCAAGATTAACTTCCTTTGGTGAAATATGCACCGGGAAATGTTTTTTTTCTTGATTGCTTCTGCTGAAATCTGAAACAAACCCGCGATGGATTGTGCAAAAACATTGTAGGGGACATTAAGACCAGGATGCACGTTTTAGTTTTATATATCTTACGTACTTGATTGGTATTTACTGGAAGTAAAATTATTGGCGTTGACAATAAGTTGCCTGTCAATCTCAAACTTAACACGACAAAATTGTGTTCAAAAGGAAAATCAATGATGATCGTCTGTTTCTGTTCGTTATCCTTGCAATCAATGATGTTCGTCTGTTTCTGTTAGTTATCTACTTACTTGTAAGGAATCTTGGTAAAGTTATTTTCCATTCCGACGCAGTCGTAACATGTGTATTTTATTGATTTTACGTTTGACTTTAGATACTTGTTAAGATATTCTACGTGCGTTACTTATTTGTCGCTTGTGTAGTGCTGGCTGGTAGACAGTGTTTTTCCGTACTTTCAGTTAAAAATATTACATTTTCAGCAAGGTTGCTGCTTTTTGTCTATTAGTTCCGATAACAAAAAGAGAAAAACGCGTTCATTCTTAGGCCATTTAAAGCCTACAGACAAATATTTTGGAAGATTGGCAATCATTTCTGTATGGTTTATACATGCTTTTAGTCCCTACACATAGCAATTTTATTTTTTGTCCATGTAAGTCTTTTTGTTTGGATTTCCTCCTACAAAATCAGCGACCATTGATTTTGGTCCCTGACATCAAGTGACCGTTTCAAATACCAAAACTAAATACTTCTTATTTGGCGTTTTGGTTTGCGTAATGTAATTATTGTGTAGGTGGTCGCAATCAGGGATATAGTGCCACCGCCTCAGAGGGAGGTATTTAATGATGTTTACATTGCATATGAGCTAATGGACACTGACCTACACCAAATTATTCGATCAAATCAAGCACTATCCGAGGAGCACTGTCAGGTATATTTTTAAATATACCACCCCTATTAAATTATACTTACTTATTTGTGCGCCTACACTATCACAAAATGTGTATTCTGTAAAGCCTTTTTTTGTCTTTTGCAGTATTTTCTGTACCAAATCCTTCGTGGGTTGAAGTACATACATTCTGCAAATGTTCTGCATAGGGACTTAAAACCGAGCAACCTTCTCCTGAATGCCAACTGTGACTTAAAGATTTGTGATTTTGGACTGGCTCGTGTTACCTCTGAAACAGATTTTATGACTGAATATGTTGTAACTAGATGGTACCGTGCACCAGAGCTTCTGTTAAACTCTTCTGATTACACAGCAGCTATTGATGTATGGTCTGTTGGTTGTATTTTCATGGAACTGATGGATCGGAAGCCTTTGTTTCCTGGCAGAGATCATGTGCATCAGTTACGTCTACTCATGGAGGTAACTTCTTTACATTCTTAAAGCAAATTGAAATTCACTGCAGTATCATTTTGTAGTATAATTCAGGTTAAGTTTCATTATATTATGTCAATTCTTGAGCACCATCAGATTTTATTCCAAAGGATGATATCGATGCCAAAATCTGCGTTTGCTTTGTTGTCTTTTTTTTCACCAAAAATAATGATAATATAATCTATGTAGTTCAACTTTGACAATTCATAACAGTGCATTGAAATCAAAAATATAACTGCCATGCTTCATATTTTACAGTTGATTGGTACCCCATCGGAAGCTGATTTGGGGTTTCTGAATGAAAATGCTAAGAGATACATTAGGCAACTACCTCTTTACCGCCGCCAATCTTTCCAAGAAAAGTTTCCACATGTCCATCCCGAAGCTATAGATCTTGTTGAAAAAATGTTAACTTTTGATCCTAGACAAAGAATTACTGGTAAGTTTTCATTGCCCGAGGCTGTGTATTCATGGTTAAAGATATAATAATGTCCATATGCGTTTTTCATAATTTTCATGCTTTTTCGTATCATTAGTGCTTATTAAAAGTCATCTATTTAATTCATCAATCATATGTTTTATCATTTGCACCTACAGGCTGCACTAAATGCTTTTATTTTGGCTTTTGGGATGCCTGATTTATATCCTTCAGAAATCAGTTATTTATGATTTCATCTATTGAACATATTCTATTTCTATCAGTGTGCAACATTGCAAACCTATTGCTTTGCTAACCGTTGGCTAGAATCAATTAGCAAGTTTGTGCATCAGCTTACAAGTTCACATTTTGATAATTATCTCAAGAAGTAGTTGCAGCTTTGATATGTTCAGAGAGTTTTGGATATGGCAAACTTATGAACTGCAGTCATCTTATCAATCCATCAATACCTATTGTTGATATATTCAACTGAAAATTTTGTTTAATCATTAACATGGTGATTTTTATTTGCTTGAAATCCATGCTTCGTTTTCCAAGTGAATAGAAATTCGGACGAACATTTTTTTTTTCCTTTCTGGTGCACAAATAGGAATCATGATGAAATTGCTAATGTTGTCTAAGGTGTTAGCTCGGTGGTAAGAACTTGACCTTGTAAGCCTTTACAAATGGAGTTTAAATTTCTTTATGAACAGTTGTAAAATATTCATTTGTGTCACTTAAAAAAATTTTAATTTTTTCGTTCCCCAATTTTTCTTTTTAAAAGAACCAATGTATATTTGGCACATTTTGCTAAACAAATGACAAACAAGAATATTGAGAACGGGGGAGGCGGGGTCGGTGTCTGTATCTGTGTTATGAGTCATTTAAAAATATCTGAGGGAAGGTCTGTGCAATTTCCTTATTTATTTTCAATTATAATTGAGACATCACAACATGGTTGTTAAACATTGCCTCCTAATTGCACATTCAAGACCATAATGATTTTGTAATGTTCGATTGAAGAGTGTAATTTCCGATTGTTATAATTATCAAGTATAACAATAGGTTCAACTCTTTCATAATACTAGTCTTATACATAGGCATTTTGCACGTGGGTTTAAATACTGAAATACATAAGTATGTTGATTCCTTCATTGACATTGGTTTTGCAGTGGAAGATGCACTGGCACACCCATACTTAACATCTCTGCATGACATCAGTGATGAACCTGTGTGCATGACTCCCTTCAGCTTCGACTTTGAACAGCATGCGTTGACGGAGGAACAGATGAAAGAATTGATATACAGAGAGGCTTTAGCATTTAACCCTGAGTATCAGCAGTAGTAGTGTATTAGTTATCATTATTGGGTTTGAAACAAATGTGTTATGTCTGTTGTCCATAGGTCAAGAGATTTCTGTGTATATATATTTATCATATCTACCATCTGAAACCAGATGACCTTGGAATTTTATTATTTTGTCAGATACATGATTGGTAGACACTCTCAAACACAATCATAAGATATTTTGTATTCTGTATTGGCTTATTTATTGCTTCAAATTATTCTACAATTCATTGGCTTCACCCAACTTCTGATAAAAACTTATTCTCATATATAATGTGCATTTATGTTTTTTTTTTTTTCCTGATTGAATTTCTTATCTTTGTCTGTTAAAGGGTATTTGTTCTGCCAATATGATAAAAAAAAAAATTGAACATTTTTTATCTGTAATAAAAATCGGTTTAGCTAGTGAAGCAACAAAAGGATGGTGGTTGGTGGATCAACGAAGAAAAGGGAATAGATAGAAAAGTGAAAATAATATTTTTATGAAATTGTCTTTATTAAGAAATGGTGTACTCACATTTACTATTAATGCAAAGTGTAAAATATTGAATTGAAAGTTATATATGTAATATTAATTAAAGGGTACAATTAAAAAAAATAATTAATATTACATTGTAAATTGAAAAAAGTCATTTATTATCAGACAAATGTTTTTTTACAAATAGTTCTTTGATTGTGGAATAAAAGGAGTAAGGTTTAAGTAGGAAAGTTTGCAAGAAAGCAAAGAAAGATGAGGTTGCATATTGTGATTGGTAAAGCAGTTTTTTAACCATTCACACCATGCATGGTCATCATCAATCACTAATTGGCTGATAATTCTTTCATAGTTTTTCTTACAATTTTTATTTTTTATAATAATGAATAGAATGTGGTTTTTTTTTTTAAAAAAATCCTTTATAAGACACAATAAAGCACGAGGAGGAAATTTTATAATAAATACACTTTAAAATTGTATTCCGTACATTTTAGTACTCATTTTGTAACTTAGTATTTAAATTTAGTGGTGTATAAGCATTCTTATTTAGGCCATAGTTGTTGCTCTATTTGTTACATTGACATAACGTTAAAACTTAGCAAAAAAATTGTACAACATTTGCTTTAGAGGAAGCTCAGAAATAGAACACATAGAACCAAAGTTTGAACAACTTCTTTCATATCACTCGGTTTAATTTCTGCCAATTTGGTATTATATTGTCCATAGCCAAACCTTGTTCTTGGTTAAGCCTACAGCTATCATGCAAAGGAGCTAATTATTTCAGGCTGTGAGTAAGCTTTAAAACCAAGGGGAATTACCCACATGCACTTTATGTCAAGAATAACGCAGTTCATATGTATCCTCTTCATTCAGAAGTGTTAGTCAAACATTGAGCAATTGTTCAATTTTAAATCGTCTCTAACTCAAAATGGCCATCCCCCTTTTCACACAGATTAACCCAAAAGACAATAAGCTTCTTGAAAGAGAACCACAGAATATAACATAAATTACAAATCTGTAAAGAATACGTTGATCATAAAAATAAAGCTGACTGTAATTTACTATTTGCAGAAAACAATTTTATGATACAGAACCAAGTATTCAACCACTATCAACTCTTGCTGCCCCAAAGAATTTTGAGAGGCGAACTGGACCACCACTATCTTCACTATCGGATCCAGAATCCTTGCTTTTTGACTTGTGCTTCTTTTCCTTCTTTGATCGCTTAGACCTGGACTTGGATCTTTTTGACACTCTCTCTTCTTCTTCACTACTGGAATAGTATGAGGATGATGAAGAGGAGCTAGATGGAGAAGATCTTCTTGAATGCTACAATGGAAGAGGTAATGAGATGTGTAGAAAAGATACATTCATAACAAAAATGATCCGAGACATAAACTTTAACCAATATTGCATGGTCCGTTACTCATGTTCATCCAACAATTAACAAAACCAAAGGCCAGGTAATGAATCAGTTTGCTACAACAATAAACAAAGAGTGTTCGCAAAATAATAAACAAACCTAGAGAAGCTAGAGTTATATGTTGATTACTTCCAACATAAATTGAAGGCTGTAAACAATGACTTCAGATAGACACTTACAATATTAAGGCAAAGCCATTGATGTAAAGCAAATGGTTGAAAAAAGGGAATGATGATCAGACAGAAAGCCTACTTTAAATCAATTTAGAACTTCTAAAAAAAATAAAATCCTAAAATTTTGAAGGAAAGGGAAGCAGTACTGTTTATTTTAATTTTTTTTATGTCAGTACTGTTTATTTTAATTACTTTCAACCAAAATAATCATTTTCTTCAAAAACCCCATTTCTTCCAGACATGAAAGGGGTAAGCTCTGTATAACTCAAATTCTTTCAACCAAAATAATCATTTTCATCAAAACCTCCATTTCTTCCATACCTCAATGCAACAAAAGATATTGAAAAGGGTAAATTCTGTAAATGTATTAAAAAGGGGTAAATCTATAACCCCTTGATATTTCAGCCACTTGCAATGTTCATTCAGAAATTTTATCTCGTAACACACAGCATAAACCCCACCAAGTTTAGGTTAATGAAAAATGTTACAATTCTGTTACTTTTAATGTCCAATAAGTCATGTGAGAAGCATTAGAAAAGAAAGACTCAATAGCTTGTGAAGCGAGTTGGCTTGATCCACTGCTTATAGTCCCAGTTATGGGACATTAAAACTTAAAAACTTGGCAAGGGAGGTAAACTCCAATTAATTACAATACCCGATCCGGTAACAGCAACAACAAGTTTAGAGGGCCAGCAATCAACAGAGAGATCTATTACTAATTGGCTTATCATGTGGAGGTCTAAATATGCCAAGGAAGAAACTCGGGAGGAGGAAGACAACAGTTTTTTTCCCCATTCTGTCTTTGCCTCAAGGCAGATTTTCAGGCTGATGGTATTGATGAGTGGTATTGATGGGTTCCTAGACCTGGTAGATATAAAAAGGGACCTGATAAGGGCCTAACGATCTACTTATGTGGGCTGATTCCCCCTTTAGGAGAGGGATTAACTTTGAAACAAAAATTAGAAGGAAAGTTACTTAGACGAGAGACAAAGCAGATCTACCATATAGGTAATTTCAAAGGGCAAGAAGGGGGTTATATGTTCTTCATTTCAATTTCCATGTATAGCTTGGGGCCATAGGCATTTACCTTGGTGGGAGCATTTGCTCTTAATGTATTTTCTTCCATTTACTTGTCGATAATATAGTCTCCCTTTGTTATATAGGAACTATTCCTGTCATTTCTGGAATATAAAATAAAATTCTTTGAATGAAAGTTGAAGCTTGAAAACCACTAAAAATTAGGAGTTATATCTAATGTACACTATAAAAGATTAAAAAAAAAGACACATTGAAAATTCAAAACAAAAGACACACAAGACCTGACAAGATTTTCAATATCAATGCAAACAATTTAAACCAACACTAAAAATAGTCCAATACTATGGTGGCTGAAAACTAAAAGGAAAGTTAGCCAGCAGTGTCATAGTTGCATGATAGTTGAAGGGACAATTACAATAGTATTTTATTTTAAATGAAACATTTTGGTTCTCCAGCAAAAATTATATGTAGTTGAAATCACAACACACCTTTCGTTTTTTGCTGCTGTGCTTCTTTGAAATTTTGTCCCTCTTATCTGTGTAGTAAGAATATGCAATTCATCATTTGAAACTGGGTATGGGAAAAGGCGCTAGAAAAACACAACAGGTTTCTACAACTTCACCACACATACCTTTTGAATGTTTAGACTTACTACTTGAGTGATTTCTTCCCTGGGAAAGTTTGCGAGCCCTTTCAGCATCTAGTTGAGCCCTGTACTCCCTCATCATCCTATCGGCATCTGCTTCCAGCTCCCCCTTTTTTAGTTCTTCTTCCTAGTAAATAAAATACAAATCTAGTCAAACATATTCTGTAATATATTTAAGAAACACAAATTAAATAACAGTGTTAATGCCCTAAAAAGTTAACGCATAAAATAGCATATATTAAGATATAGAAAAATGTGTACATATAAAAATCTAATGGAGAATAAGTGGGAAAAAAATCCGTAGGGATAAGATAAAAAGTATTAAAAAATTGCTAAAAAATAATATAAAATATTTCTTAGGTATATCAATATCAATCAATTGGAATCATTTAATATTTAGATTTCAGTGTACTTGAAAAACTTTCCAATTGTAAAAAATTTAATTATATTAATAAATGAATTTATCCATGCAATGCAGAAACTAAACTGGAAAAAAATCAAAAATAACTTTCGTAATAAAAAAAACAAAAAATAAATATTGATTAAAGGGATACACAAATAACCATTTAAATGACTTGAATGTGTGAAAAATTTAAGACTATATTTGTCACTAAATTGGAAACAGAAAGTAAATAAGAGGATATAAAGTTGAAATAAAAAAATAATTCATTTAACTTTTTCTTGTTTTCTCAGTAATAATATTTGGTTAGTATTATGCATTTGTTAATTTATATTGATAAAAATGTAACTGCTCAAATGAATTAACTAATATTAAAATTTTAAATGTGTATACAGCTAAAGCCATGCAATAAAAAGGTTTGGCTGTGACTGATAAAAGAGACAAGCTAACGAAGGGCAATTTATGCAATCAAAATATCAAATTATCAAAATTTTAAGTAATTAAGTAGTATGAATAAACAAGTAGAAATGCTAATGATCTATCCCTTACGTTAGCATTTGAAGTTGACTCTTATGACGGGAAGGATAAAAAATAAAACTCCATAGATATAATTTTCACAAAAGAATCTTTCAAATAATAAGTGGGGTTGAGGGTAGGGGCAGGTAAATCTACCTTTCAACCACGTTGCAAAACCCTATTTTAGTCCCTAAAAGATTTACTTGTCAATTTTTGTCTCGTTTTGAAATTTTCATGTTTTATAATATGACCTGGCAATGCTAGAAAATAAAACAAGTAAACTAAGAGGAAATTTAAAAAAAAGTAAACTTGGAGGGGAGAGAAGATGTATTGATAAACTTAGAGGTACTGACTAAATATAACTTTACATTGTATGTCCCCTTGTTCGAACAAGACGCCAAACTTCAGACACAATAACAAGGTGCCCAAGGATGTATGTTGTATATACACACATGGATATTAAAAAACGATGATATAATTCACGTGCAACATAAACTGACAACGACCTGGATGGAAATAAGAAAAAAGCTATAGGCTATGTAGCTCAGACAAAAGAATGAGTAATAACATAATTAATGGGTCTATTTTCAACAAAGTAAGGTAGCCAGCCCAATTGTGTAGTAGCTAAGAGAATCAATTGTCTATTATTGTTGTAAACTAAAACCATGTCTCCCCTTAATATAAAAAGGAAAATATATTTCCATCTTACTTATAAGAGTAAATATGTAAGGTCTTTGAAAAGATTACCTTTTGTTTCTTCTTGTACTCTTCCCATGTAATTGTGTGAGAGGTTTTAAGGCTAGCCAAACGAGCGGCATGCCACTCTGGTGAATGAAATGAACCATCCACCTGCGACAGTCCTCATCAATAACGGTCCAGGAAAAGAAAGCGATCCAACATTCGAGCATTATAAAGCTAAACAATCCTATAATACAATATATACATGCATACAGTAAGACAGAATAACTAATACTTATACCACGGTGACAACCATTTCCTCCAAACCAAATATATATATACCTCATTTATGAAATTCTCCACTAGACCATATAAACCCAAAGTCCAAAAGAAAATCCAGAATAGTTACATAACAATTCTTGTACAAAAGAACATCAATGCTTATCAATT
Source organism: Cicer yamashitae (assembly GCA_037974755.1). Classification (NCBI taxonomy): domain Eukaryota; kingdom Viridiplantae; phylum Streptophyta; class Magnoliopsida; order Fabales; family Fabaceae; genus Cicer; species Cicer yamashitae. The sequence goes on from JBBPBQ010020323.1 coordinate 58,780,870, forward strand.
TTCAAATCATTTTATCATTGAAATTTGACAACTAAAAGCAGATGTAAAAATCAGCAAGTTGAAATTCAAGCTCGTCCGCTGCACAAGTTAATTTTTCCGAAGTGAACTTGATGATTATCGCTTTAAGGTTTTTCCAAGTTATCATCTATACTTTGTACAAATAATTTTCTTAAATTCCTAATAAGGACATGCCAAACGCGGTCTAATAAGAGTATAAAACCAAACACAAACTCATATAATAGCAATTAGGAATTGGAATTAGGACATAGGCGAAGATCGATGAGCGTAAGGAACAATAACGTGAAAAATGAATAAAATTGGAAGAAGTTAGTGAATTAATATTGGAAGGGTACAAACCATGCCATCTTCAACCTCGTCGGGGCCGGCGGAGGCACCACCAAGCCTGGCTCTCTGCATAGCTTTGTAGGCTTGATTTTTTCCCATTGCAGATAGATCGATGGATTGCTCTGTGGATTATACGATCATGCACCACACTCCAAAGAGTTGAACCCTGATTTGATTGAAATTGAAATTGAAATTATTGTTTAGGGATTTGATTTTCCCAATCGCGCATTGCAGTGTACGTGCGAGGTAGCTGGCTCTTGTTCTGTTTCGTTATCAGTTTCGTTCAGAAAACACGATCTATGTGTTGTCTGGGCCTTCATTTATCGCTCGTATCCATGGATCTCTTTCTATATGGGCCTCTGCCTTTCCTCGGCCCATTTTTCTTATAACCTTCCCTCTCTTTTTCTCGAAAAAATGTTACTATTTGAAAAAGAGATTAATTTAGTGTAAAAATATTTTACACCTAAAAGCATTTCAATTAAACTCTTAAAAAATGAATTATTATTATTATTGATATAAAGATTAGAAGTTTTTCCGTAAAAAATAAAATAAAGATCAGAAGTTTATAAGTTTACATATCCTTCTTTTTTTTATGCGAAGTTTACATATCCTTGTAACATAATTAGCTATGTTATCTTTACAAAATGGCATTATCCTTTTTTTAATTCTAAAAGTTTAAGTACCAAGAAAATGATAACAAGAAGAGTAATGTAAGGTAGAGATGTGAAATGGTTCGGTCTAATCTGATTTGTATTGGTTTGATGGTTAAATCATAAAAATAGATCAGATTACAATTAATTTGTTTATTATTGGATTTACTGAGTTGTAAATTTCAAAGACAGACCCAAAAATCAAGCTATGTGAGTCAATGAATTGCTCCTATTCATATAATTTATTTTTTTTCTTTTTTCATTTATTTGTTCATCTTACTCTTTTTATATCACTTTGGTATACTAGTTTTTCACAATTACTTATTTGATGAGATATGACTGATGTATAATTTTTTACGTTAACATTGAATATCAATTAAACATGTATTTTATTTATTTAATTAAATAAAATTGATAACTTACAATTTATAAAATTTAATCTTTTAAAAAAAAGTTAGTTAACTTTATCATTATTAAGTTTACATATTTAAATTTAATTTTTAAATTAAATAATAATTTCTTAAACTTTCAATAATATTATTTTTTTCAAAAATTATATAGATATCGAAAAATTTAACCAGCACAACCAACTCTTAATATGAATTTGTTGAAGTGGCCAAAAAGATTTAAATTTTATTAGAGTTACTTTTGAATCTCACTCTCAATAATTTATGTATTGACTGATTTAAATATATATATATATATTAAAATACACTTTTAAATTGATTAATTTAAAAATACATTTTAAAATTTTTTTAGAAGATAAAAAAGATAAGAAAACAAACGTCCTTATTTTTTATAGTCCATCTATACTTATATATGGACTAATAGTTCAATCCATTACTTATGAATACCTCGAACATAGTATATAAAGAAAACATTCCCCCTCACAGATATAAAAAATTTCAAAAAGATTGTACTACTTTAATTTTAAATATAAAAAAATTAATATATTTAATTTAAAATACATTAATTTTCTTCGATTTTCTTTGACTTGTAACACTTTTCTACTTGAGGTGGGGCCGTGGGGCTTATTTCAAAACACAACAAAATTCATGCTGCTGTCTTATCTGCTGCATTGCAGTGCTAAATTTTGTTTACAGATACCAATGTAGCATCTGGACATAGACACTCTAAATTTGATGTGGTCACACATGCAAAGTGTTTCAAAATTTGTCACCATTTGGCCAAATCTTATTGGGAAATCATTAATTGGAGACCAAAAATGGCCTCATGAGTCATGAGATGAGGGTAACACCGCACACAAAATAACCGCGGGGTTATAATTAAAATCCTTCAACCATTCAACTATGGAGACGATGACAAATGCTCAACAGTGCTACTAACAAACCACGAATTCAAGCTCAGAGTGGCTAAGTTTTAAAAGACCTGATTTATTACATATAATTTCAATTTGAACCTGAAAAAAATATATGTTATTAATATATTTTTCTTAATTAAAATGAATGCATAATTATATTTAGTACAAACTCGCAAATAACACTACCGTTACCATGATCCCAGACAAGTTTCAAACCTTTGGCAATAACAATCAACTCAAAATCAATAAAATAATCCTGTGTTTCTAAATAGAAGTCTTTATTGTAAAATTTATATTTATTAAGAAAAATTGATAATATAATTTATTTATTTATTTTATATAAAAAAATAATTAAAATGTATTTTGTGTATTGTTGTATTTAATAATGATTTTTTATATTTAATAATATTAATAAGGGTTATGCTTAGAAAAAAAATGAATTTAGGAAATTAAAAATGATCTTATATTTATAGACAAATTTTTTTATCAATTGGTACTTATAATTAGAGACATAAATATTATTTATACAGTGAATCCACGTAACTATGAAAAGTCATCAATCTTAAAATCACTTGATTTGTTCAAACACATTCTGAAAGTCTTGGAACTTTAATAATGTGAGACTCTAAAAATAATAATCATAAAGTGGTTTGTTGGTTTGAGTGAATTAGAGATGGAGATGTATAAGTTCAATTCTCCCCTCTAACAACAGCTAATTACTTGATCATTTCAAAAGAAAAAAAAATGAGACTATAGTATAAATCATCATCGCATCTACTTGTGAGACTATATTGTTTATTTGTTTATCTAGTTATTTTATTTTATTTTAATTTAAATAAATAAATTATTTACTTTAAAATATTAATTGTTATAATATTTAAATTATTTATAAATAAATCATTTTAAATTATAAAATAAATCATTTTAAATTATAATAAATAAATCATTTTAAATTATTTTAAATTATTTAATATTATTTATAAATAATTTATTTATTTAAATTATTTATTTTAGATTATAGAAAGTAAATTATAAAGGGTAAGAAAAAATTTAGTTACAATAGTAAGAGTAGAATTGGAAGAAAAAAATGATAAGTTATAAGTATAAGTTCATAAGCAACTTGAGTTACCTTATAAAAAAACTATAATCTATAAGCTCATAAACGACTATTGTCAAACAAAGTTTATAGTTTATAACTTATAAGCTAATGGCTTTATCAAACAGAGTGTGAGGCTATAACCTTGACATTGTGTAACATGGCTTTGATGTCATATATTAAATGAGCTTGAATCTCACTATTAAAAATTAGCTTGAAAGCGATGAACCCAAACATATTTATACATCTAATAGTCGGGGAGTGTTGGCAATGTGAGACTTTAGTACCAAAATATTATTCAACATTATTACCGTAAATGAAGTTCTGCTCTGAATCATTGACGTCGTTTGTGGGAATAAACTTTCTCTACATCTTCACATTTTCGTTTCTGTGTTCACCTCAGATGGTCGGATCTAAGTCAAAGTGTGGTAATGCTCTGAAGAAAAGAACCTCGACCCATGTTCTTCGATCACAAATTAATCAACTAGAAGATGCAGCTCACTAGCCAATCCTTTCTCTAGTACAACTGTCGCCAAATCAGAAAGAAATTTTGATGAATGTTGCAGAAAAGTTGTCAACAACAACGATCTATTAGGTAAACACCACTGCAGAAAATGGGAGAGGACCACTTAGGAAGTTTTCCGAGTACACAACCCTAAGCATCACTAGAGAATGCATCATAAGTGGGTGCGCAAATACCAAATTCAAATAAGAAGTCTATTTTCCTTAAGAGTTAAAAGAAAGGCCAAGAATGACAAAACCAAATATTACAAATTCCACCGAAGTAGCAACCATAACGCAAAAGACTTTGTGTTGCTCAAAGACACCATTGAACAACTTATATGGAAAATAAGGTTGAGGAAATTCACAAAAGGCGACAATTGTAGAGTCAAAGATAAAAAGGTCTGAAGATATCCCCTTCGACCGAAGAAGACAATGGAAATGACTGAAACTAATTTGGATGCCGGAAAAAATTATAGAGAAATTGGATTTGACAAAAATTATCTTGTAGCGATGGCAGTCACTAGCGGGTTCTTGTACCCGCGGGGACATACTTCTGCCTCTGAATAGGGCAATTTCCCAAGTCTTTGGGAGTACTTCTCTTCAACCATGGTGGTATCTAGTGCATTTTTAAATTCGAATGAAGCTAACATCAATTTTGTGAAGAGAAAACTCATCGAGTTGGTGATGATAGGGTCAAAGATGGCCTCTATCCAAAAGGTACCCAAGAGGGTGCCTATAGTTTTTTATGATAGAGGTGACAGATAGAGTCCCAAACCATCACATTTCGTTGTTAGTCTATGCATGTATGAAAAACTTTGATGTTAGAAGAGTTTTATTCAATTAATGGAGCTTTTTGTGACATTATGTACACATATACATTCAAGACAGTTTGTTTAAGACGTTGCAACTCCCAGAAAAGAATATGGCACTACATGCAAAATCTAACCTCCAAGGCCTCAACGACTCCACTAGCCGCCCTTAGGGGTATGAAGAAATTCTAGTAACATTCAGCGACAGACAAAAAGATCCCATCAACAAAGACACACGTTTGGTGACGTTTGTTCACATAATGAAGATGCACCATATTTTTGAAAATCACGCCTAACTGATATCGACATGACTAGGATAGACATGATATTGTCGAGTTTACGAAACAAAAGCAACATCCACTTCACATGTCGAAGTCAGCATGCTCTACAAGTTTTCACCTTGGCCACTCAAGTTAAAGACTTTAGGGTAACTGTTCTGGAGTGGACTTTGTCCCAACACTATCACACTACTAGCATGAAATAGGTCTTGCCTCGATAAATTAAAAGTTCAATATCTTATTTGCCTGAATATAGCTCCATACATGTGCGTTACAGCCTACTACGAGCTCAAGGTCCGTTGATCATCGTTCGATCAATATCCCACCGTGATCATCAAATTATGTCACAATGACTTAACTATCTCAATAGTTATCCCTTTCATCGGTCATCCTTTAAATGCATCACTCTCTTTAGATGCAAGATAAACATTCATTCTTTCCCTTTCACTTTTTTCAATTCTCACTAACTTTACATCAGAGTGCTTATATATACACCCATACAAAATTAACCGTCTCCAACCTCTATGAAGTTCCACTCGATTTAAAATCCCCTACAAATAGTTTTAAAAATAATGCAGGTAAAATGTAGATGACTTTAGTAAAATGGTAGGACATGCAATGAAAGTAATATTTGAATTTGTATCCGTGAGAAATGAGCGTGACCACAAACACGAGCATGAGGACAAAGAAAAGATTACAACTTTTCAGAGATTAGATTAGACTGTAGTAATAGTAAAAGGGTGAGAAAGCAACAGCTAGCTCGGTAGCAATAGCATGGCTACTACGCTACAAATCTTTTTCACCTCCTCTCTCTCTCTCTCCTCCCTCATAGTCACACTCACATTCCAAATGTCACACATCATGAAATGAGATCACAATCTTCCTTCTACATTCTCAAGTCTCAACTAAACTAGCACCTCCTCACTAATAACCAGTCCTACCATTCCGTCATAATACAGCTACCTAGCCTAGCTACCAGCTTTCCCAAAACAAACAAATAATAATTAAAAAGAACAAATTAACATAGACGCATACTTATTCCTTTCTACTTCCTACCATTCATTATCACTAACAACATTTATCACCATGCACACAATCATCTTAACCATACTCCTCCTATTTTTCTCACCACCCGTTTCTTCCTCCAACCACCACCACCGCCGTATCCTCCACCAGCCACTCTTTCCTACTATCTCTCTTCCTCCAACACAACCACCAACTACTTCTCCTCAAACACAACCCAAACCACAACAGCACCAACCCAAGCTTCCATTTTCTTCTTCATCATCATCTTCACCACCACAGAGGCCTAGTACTTTCTTCCCAACTTACCAGTCCCCACCACTCCCTCCTTCTCCAACAGTCATCGCTACTTTCCCAGCCAACATCTCCTCCCTTCTCATTCCACAACCCCACTCCCAAACACACAACCACCGCCCCACCGCCGCCCTCGCACTCTCCCTCTCTCTCCTCTCCCTCGCCCTCCTCACCATATCCGCCGCCTTCGCCTACCACCGTCACACCCACAACACTCCCTCCACCACCGCCGACGATGACAAAGCTTCAAGATCAGACAGTCTCCGCTTATTCCCTCCGAACACCGCCACTTCCGACGCCATCAGCACGGCAGCAAATACAGAGGACACACGAGTAATAACAGAGCCAAGCTGCAACGGCAATGACGGTTTCCGGCAGCCGTACCGGCAACTTACAGACTCGCCGGAGCTATATCCCTTACCTCCTCTTCCACGTCACAATGTTATGGCATGGATGAGTGGACAAAAGCAAGAAAAAGACAATGAAAGAGAAGAGGAAGAACAAGAAGAAGAACAGTTTTATTCTCCGAAAGGTTCTTCTTCTGGTAACAAACAGCAACACACTCTTTCATCTTCTTCTTCACCAGTTGTTGCTGTTGCTACAACAAGCTCACGCTCCTTCAACGTTTTTCACTTTGATAAATTTGGTAGCAAAAGCTTCACTTCAAGAACACCTTCTTACCCTCTTTCTTACACTCTCTCTCGTTCTCCTTCTCTCACTCTTAGTCCCGTCGAGAGCGTGAATTCGTTGCCTCCTCACAATCCTGCATCCCCTTCTTTCTCTTCCTCTCAGACGACAAAACTGCCTCCTCCACCACCGCCTCTGCCGCCGCAGTTTTATGAGACTCCGGTGACGGAGTCTCAAAATGTTAATGCTGATGTTAGGATTGAGAATGAAGAGATTCTAAAGCCAAAGTTGAAGGCTTTACATTGGGATAAAGTTAAGGCCAGTTCAGATAGGGCCATGGTTTGGGATCAGTTGAGACCAAGTTCTTTTCAGTAAGACACTTTTACTAACATAATTTTCATTTTATTTTTTCAGCATCATAGTATTTGTGTCTTAGGATTTTTTACTTTTTAAATTCAGATTATTATATTGTGTTTTGTGATTTTTTTATTACCTGTGTTATGTAATTATTTTTATGATGATTGTTAATTAATTGGGTTGAGATGCAGGTTGAATGAGGACATGATTGAATCACTCTTTATGCTGAATAATTTCAATGGTAATTCTGGTTTGGCTCATAAAGATAATGCCCGGCACCAAATCATTCATCCTTCTTCTTTGCCATTAGAAAATAGGGTGCTTGATCCTAAGAAATCTCAAAACATTGCCATTTTGCTTCGGGCCCTGAATGTTACTATTGATGAAGTTTGTGAATCCCTCAGGGAAGGTAATCATGAATTCCTATGCATTTTCTCTTTTCCATGAACACTCTTATTATACTTTTCTTTATTTCCCTGCATTAACTGTTTTTTCTAGGTTATTTGTCATAGATTTCCTTATGCTACTTCATCAAACTGTTCTCTTACTCTATGAATGAATGGTTCAATCTCGTTGTCTCACATTAAACAAATTATGTGCTATTATTTCTTGTTGGACAATACTGTTTATCTTCTTCATTCTCTCTATGTTGTAACTTGTAAGTGGCTTTGTAATGAATGGTGAAATATTGAGCTTACTTTTGCTTTTAATAGGCAATTGTGATACATTGGGAACAGAACTTCTAGAAAGTTTATTGAAGATGGCTCCAACGAAAGAGGAAGAATCGAAGCTGAAGGAGTTTAAAGATGAGTCGCCTTTCAAGCTAGGTCCAGCTGAGAAATTTCTTAAAGTCATGCTTGATATACCATTTGCATTCAAAAGAGTGGATGCTATGCTTTACATTGCTAATTTTGATTCAGAATTAGAATACCTTAACAAGTCCTTTGATACCCTGGAGGTATATTTTCTTCTTTCATTCAAATTTGTAGAATTTTCTTGTTCTATTTTGACAACTAATTCCATGTAATGCATTGAAATTTGTATGAATGTAAATGTACCTGCATTTCTCATGGTTTATCCTTTAGCACAGGTGGCTTGTGAGGAATTAAGGAATAGCAGAATGTTTATGAAGATACTCGAGGCAGTTTTGAGAACAGGAAATCGAATGAATGTTGGCACCAATCGTGGCGATGCACAAGCATTCGAACTGGACACACTTTTGAAGTTAGTTGATATTAAAGGAACTGACGGAAAGACTACTCTTCTACATTTCGTTGTACAGGAAATTGTCAGGACCGAGTGTTCTCATGTATCTGGTGTTGATCGTCGCTCCGTCAACAACAATCAATATACACTTCAAGATGAGGTCGACTCGAGGAAGCTTGGACTGCAAGTCGTATCAGGTTTGAGCGGCGAGCTCGCCAATGTTAAAAAGGCAGCTGTGATGGATTCAATCATGCTAAGTAATGATGTCGCTAAACTTGCCAAAGGAATCGAAAAAGTTGTGCAAGTTGTAAAACTGAATGAAGAGTCGCCTTTGAAAGAAACCAACCAAAATTTTTCTGAGGCAATGAAAAGTTTCTTTGAGAAGGGGGAGAAAGAGATTTCAAGAATGCAAGCACAAGAGAAAAATGCTCTCTCTTCAGTGAAGGAGATAACTGAGTATTTCCATGGTAATTCAGCAAAGGAAGAAGCTCATCCTTTTAGGATATTTATGGTTGTGAGGGATTTCCTTTCAATACTAGATGGGGTGTGCAAGGAAGTTGGTAAAGCAAATGAGAGGACTTTAGTTGGTTCCAGGCAATATGTGATTCCTGCAATCACTACACTGCCACCAATTTTCCCCGAGTTTATTGGTAAGCTAGCATCTGATTCTTCGGAATCAGATTAGCCTCCAAAAAATTCCAATCCATTTAGAACAATGTGAGTTAGTTTGTATATGCTTGGTCATTGATGGATTGGATTTTACCATTCCCCTGATGATAGAAGGTAGTGCTATTATAGCACATGTCTCCTAAAGAATTATGTACATGTTTTAGTCCGCAGATTATATAACAAGTTTATAAGGTACCCACTTTGTGTGTGCTCACTGCTCAATGGACTGCTCTGCATTGTGTTCATCATATATAAATGATCAACAGCAGAAATTATGGCATTGTTTTTTCTAATCATTTATATAAATTGAGAATTATGGTTTTTGTCTAAAATATTAACTGTAGCATGTGGTGGCTTAATACGGTACACAACTTAGGCATATTTGGACCGATACCACAAAGCACCTTTGAACAACCGGCCATTCTTTTGTGTACCAAGACACTGTTTTTGGCTGTGTAACTTGTGCTTAGCCTTACTAGTTACTAGGTGGTGACTGGGAAGTTAGACTTCAGTCACAATCCTACGTGTTATAAGATTGTGACTAGAGTTTTTGGACCTTAGTATCATGGTGGCAGCGAGTGTAACCATAATTATGTCATGGACAAGCTAATGAATAAGCAGTCAATGCAGTAGTAATGTTCATCTGTTTCCATTAAAGTCATCATTGCTTGTTGAAGACTTATGTGTTTCTGACACATAATTGGCCAAACAACACCAACTTAAAGCCTTTGGAATTAATGGAATCTCTCGTAATAGACTACAGAATTGTGCCATTATATTATGCTTGACTTCACTCTTCATTTGTGGAGGCATGGGGCGCTTTAACTTCAGCAGCAGAATAGGACAAGTATTTTTGGTAAAGCTTGAATGGAAAAATTCCTTCAAATTCCAGAAAGATTATTAAGCATGCTATTGATATTTACTCAACTAGTTCAACCCACAACTATTTAGAATTAAGAAAGTTATACAAGATGCTCTATCAGAGCTTTGTTTTTTCTTTCTTTTTTTTGGGTGAAAATTTGTTTTTGTTCCTTCTAATTTCTAGGCGCGTGTATAACACTATCCTGATTAAAGAAAATTAAGAGTTCTCAGCATCGATGCGTTCAAGCACCTTTTGTGCTTCCACTTCTGTACCAGGAACAACATTTCGGATCCTCAATCCATTTTTAATGGCCTCAGGATCAACACCAAATGTGAAGTAGAATCTGTTTGATACCTGATACAAGAAAAACATGGAGTGAAGTGAAACGGTTTAATATAATGAATGCGAGTCTTGAATGAGAATGGGACATTAATTTGTGTATTCAATTAGATTAGAATTAGATAATGGATATATAATCTGATATTTACCTTATTCATTGAGTCAATCACTAATTTGGTTTATGAAATTAAAGACTGGACAGTTTGATTCTTGTAATAAATAAAGTTTCGATGACAATAGTATCCTTTTCTTTTTGACATAAATCACAATAGTATCCTTGAACAATTTTAAAGACTAGATTAAGCGATTCATAAAAACTGATGTGATCGATGGTTTTCATTTTTAGGAATCATATTAAAATTTCATTAGTTTCATAGACCAAATTGTACAACCGGACTAAAATTGGTGATTGATTCACTACTTATCCATTCGAGTTGTAAAGTAAATTGAGTGAAATTTGTACACAACAGTCCCTTATGTCTAGACACAATTTAGTAAATTAGTTTTTTTCTTGAGAAGGAAATTTCAATGCATCTAGAACCTTTTACAAATATAAGGCTAAGGCCGGTGCTCACCTCGCTAGACCGAAGTTCAGGCTTTGTCACGTGTGCAATTACTTCCACATTCACCAGAGGTCTTTCTGGATTGTCAAGTTCTGTGTACAAAACACAAGACTTGAGACGAAGAAAATTTCCAACATCCACCTGCATCAACAGCAAGTTGCTTTCAAAGAAAATCACGATATAGTTGTTCTTTTCTACTAAATATTTCTCAAAGAAAATCACATAAATGCGGTGATGTTGATGATTGTCTGTTTTTTTAGAATATAATTTTTCATTGTTGAAAGATAACAACGGAAGGTACTGCTGATTCTTAACACCAATCCTATAAGCATAAAATTCAGTTTATTATATATTTGAAAAAATAGTGTCCTTGTTGATTACTCACAGGTCTAAAAAAATCAACATGATCAACTTCCAAGAAATGAGGTGCTGCACCAGCAAAGGAATAAGCCGTTGAAAAGGCAAGTTCAAAAGCTCTTCTCATTAAAAATCCCCCAAAAATACGACCGTGGATGTTTCTTTGCTGTGGCTGGCAGATAAAGGAGTTTTGTAGGCAAGTATCCTTAATCAGGATGCTGTCTCTGTCTGCCAATGCCGGCATATCAGAGAAGATACGACCTTCTGCCAAAAGTGCACTGAGCCTGGCATTGTCTCGACTCTCTCCATGTTTTTGTTCTTCCTTCTTTTTTTTCCTTAATTTGTTTCCCTGTTCTGCTTCTTCCCAGAGCAATCTTTCTTTCTCAGTTTCGGGTGATATCTGGTTGATTGGGACTGCCTTTCCAGTGTTGGAGTCACGAGCCACAAATGTGAAGTTAGCTACAAGTGCAGGTGAGTTTGAGGTATTTGGATCCCCTGTTAGCAAATTTCAATGTATGGTCAGGAAAAAATCGGACAGATACCAATACCATGCAGAATTGATGGAAGATCTAAAGACATAGCATTACAAAGATATGATTTGAGCTTATAAAACTCAAAGATCGTGAACTGGTTTGTACTCAATTTCTGTGTGCTATTCTGATATTACTAATAGATTGAACTATACTAAGAGCAGAGGCAGAAAGTGATCCTCGAGAACAAAGATGGAGACCTATTTGATCATATAGAAGTAAAAAGTATCAATTTGATTTTACAAAAATTCAAATGTCGGTCTATTAGTCTTTGATATGGACTAAAATGTCACTGAAAGTTATCATAAAAATGACTAATTGACTAACATTTTAGATATTTTAAGATCAAATTGATACTTCTCCTTTGTCAGAGAGCAAATAGGTTTTCACGTCTTTTTTAAGGACACGTTTGAACCTTTACTATTTCATTTACAACAACATTCTGATAAGTTTTGTAAGAATAGCAAGCTGCAGTATTCATACTAGGATGTAGAATTTTATAGGCAGGAAACTGAATAAACTTTTACATCAACATTCACTAATTTACAAAAAAATTGTAACTTAACTTTGATATGTATCAGATTAACTATAACCATTTACTAGCAATACAAACACATCCAACTATTATACTGATGATTAAGTCTGTGGTAGGTGACAAGCAATGTCAATGTTATTCTAGGGATCAAATGTAGCTGTTGAAGTTCTTACACACTGCATTCTTACTCACACTACAACACTTTGACAACCATTAGATGCTTCATTGAATGAAAGCAAGCATGGATTATTCAAACACACACACAATAAAGACAGTTGAGCCAAATTCACAACACAAAGGTGTATTTGGCAACATTTCACGTGTCTGCTTGTAAGCACTTAACGACGGAAATAGTCTTTCTGCCATCAGCAGCCAATGATCTCAGTCGTCGGTCAAGACCATTAGTTTAAAATTCTAAGTTCTCAATTTGTCAAAATCACTTTGTGAACTGTCTGATTTCTATCAAACTGTTTAGATAAACCGACTACAATGACCCGTAAGAAATTCCCATCATTGGCAATCCAGGTCCCTTAATGACTGGTATTATAAAAACATATTGTTGATTGCTGAAAACCCTTAAACACTAACATGGAAACAACAGTAAAGAAAGCAATAGGTAGCTCGGTTGGTGAGCTAAGGGACAATGAAGGAGTTTTAAGCAGGAGGTCTTAGGTTTGATCCAGAAACTAACATAATCTAACTTACTAACACTTGTCTATCAAAATAAAGACACAATATGTATTAATTATGCAGTTAGCAACAGTACCATGTGGAGACTGGATCATTTCCAGTAAAATCTCCATGGATGAACGACCAACCCAGGTAACAGCCCCAACAATAGCAAAGTCAGCATCAATATGAATTGGTTTCTTAAGAACCATCTTGTCGACAGCAGCAGTAACCAATAGAAGGGGCCTTGTACTACCATCTTCATTACAGCAGTGCTATTCACACAACACACAAAATCAACTCACACATTAAACACATACACACTCACAATAGAACATAAAAATATTCAGAACATGTGATCAATTTCATTAAAATAATCAAAACCCAAGATTTTAAAAAACTGTAATAACCAAAACCCAGAATTTAATTTGAAAAAAAGAAAAGATCTTCAATGCAACGGCTCATTAAAATAGAAGTAATCCTGATAATAATATGAGAAAATACAAGTGATTAAATATAATCACAATTAAGTGTGGTGATGTACCCTCTTACACGCCTTTAATGCAAAGTGTGGGTTGCTGCATACGTTAATTAAAATAAACAAAACCCAATATTTTAGAAATTAAAATAAACAAAACCCATAATTTATTTTTTTTTAAAAAAAGGAAAGACCTTTAAAGCAATGGTTCCAGCAAGAGCATCAAAATCCTCAACAAGCTTTCCCATTCTAATATGATTCCAAGGGTTTCTATATTGCTCACGAAGTATAAGATCAGAAGAGAAATTATACAAGATACTAGTCCTGCTTTGAGACGGAGATTTAGGAACAGGTAAAGAAGAGGGATCACGGTCATTACTATTTTCATGAACACGTTTTTCAAAAATGGTGGATCTTGCTTCCCAGAGAGCGTGTGTAGCTGGGGAATGATGCATCCCTGGCCATAAACTGATTGGTTTTCGGTTAGAAGAACCTGCATCGATGGGATTGGGAAGAGACGCTGTTGTTGGGTTTGGGTCGTTAGAATCAGTGGATAGGGATTTGATTTGATGATTCAATGAATATGGAGAATTGAGTGTGATTGTGAATCTGAAAAAGTGATGACATAGTTTTGATTTTCTGAATGGCTGCATTGCATTGCATTGAATGGATGGTGTTGTGGAGGTTATGTGTCTAATAATGTTGCCTCCTAAGTTGGAGGTTGGAACCAAAGTTTCTACCATTAGTAAGTTTTTTAGAAGACTCAACTATTTCTAAATCACTATTTTTGTCTTACCCATCAACTTTATTTTATATATCTCCCTCACTTTTTTTTTTTACAATTATTACTCCCTCATTTAGTAACATGTTAGTATCATGTATGGTGAGATGATCAACCATCATGAAAAACACCACATTTTTACTAAGTTAGTTTATCTAATATTTGATATTATGTGAGTAAAAAATTGGAGCAGATGAATAATTACTTTATTTATTAGAGACTTAAATATATTTAATGTTATTTTTTTTTAAATTCAATAAATATATTTTCATATAAAGTTAAATGAAAAAAATCATAGTTAGGTAAATATAATTATTTTTTATTACATAAAAAAAATTAAAATTTTATTTTTAATATGTATGTAATTAGTTATTTTTAGAAAATATGTGTAATTAGTTAATTTTATTTATAATTAAGTTCATAGAGTATCACTCATGAACATGCAGACGTTTTTTCTTTTTTTGACAAATCCAAGAGTTTGTTTAGCTAAAATTAAATTTAATATTTATGTTGATAACAAAGCACACGTTTAATTAAAAATTCACATATAGGATGGACCTAGCAAGTTTAAATCACAAGTTACATTGAAGATAGACCACTTTTTAAGTGGGTGTCACGACATGACATTATCACAAGAAGAATATATTTAGGTTCAAGAGACTTAAGAAATATAAGCTCCTTGGATGAATGAGTCACACCTATTCTTGAAAGATTTAGATAGATCCTATTATATTAAGTCATAATTTGTCATTTTGTTAGAATATAGTGAATATGTCAATTTTTATTGTGCTTTTTATTAACAAAGCCAAATTTTGTTATACTTAACTTTAACTTGTATAAGTAGGAAATTTGTGAATATAACAAGACATACAATGAATATAAAGAAATTCTATGGATAGTTTTCTTGGTGAAAATATATTTTTTTTAATTCTTTTTGTTAATTTTATTTATTAATAAAGAAGTAAGATATTTTTAAAATTAGTTTATATTTCTTTTGAAATGATAAAAAATGTCAAAAAATAAATTTAGTTTGATTTCATAAATATATTTTCATTAACTATCATATCATCTTATCTCCGTGACAATGAATTACTTTAAGAGTCTCTTATCAAAATAAAATAAACCTACATTTTAAAAAATAAAAACGGATCAAAAATGTTTTCATAAAGTATATGGCCTCCTAATTTTTTTTAATAATAATGTTATTGGAACACAAAATTTAACACAAACATAATACTGTATAAAATACAGTGTAGACTACATTTTATTTTTTATAAAATATCAAAATATTGTATTTATATCTTATTTTATATCAAATTTTATGTTCTAACATTATTATTTTTAACTTATCTCTTGTTGCATTTCGTATCCGTTTTCTTTGTGCCTTCAAAAAGTGGTACATCATAATTGTCCTTTGGTAGTTATCTCTTATTGTATTAGTTCTTCTTCAATTTTTATTTGAAATTTGATCCACACTACTCTCTTTTGTTCTCCCTACTCGTTGTAGATTATAGAAAAAGTTTTAAGTAAATTTATGAATCATTTAATAGGAAAATTAGTGAATGTGATAGTATTATTCATACTAACTAGTGTGTAGTATGTGTTGAATACGAGATATTTTATCTAAATAAATTTATTTAATTATTTTAAATTATTTAAAAATCTTAAACTTGTACATAATATTATATTATATCAAACACATATTATGTTATTGTCTGCTTACATTTTTCCTTGGAATTGTTTTAAAATTGTTTTTTTGAATAAATTTGATTTATGCAGCATTTTTGTAATCATATAATAATATAATCATTGATATTATATTTTAACTTAATATTATGTATATGAGGTGTAAAGTCGTATGTATATTTGTTAATCCATATGACTAAATATCATATTATTTGTAATTTTATATTCAAAAAAAGAATTTTACCTAAAAAGAAAATAGAATAGGTAGCAAACTATCACCAAATTCAAAAATTTAGTATATGATTGTAACCACAAATATTTAAATAAACGAAATTCAAATAATTTTTATTGGTCCGTCAACAAAAATTCTAATGACAAATAGTGCCAATGCAACCAAATTAATAACAATTCATGTTGTTTACAAAATGTATTTTTCAATTGAACTTAAAATAGCATTCAAAAAAAAAAAACCTATAATGTATTTGATGATTGTCCAATTTAAAACAGTAATATGATTTTGAATTTATATTGTTATTGATCGATATATTCTATCAATTTGAATGAATGAATATCATTTTCTTTTTGTTTGGTTTAAAAAAATAAGGCCCAATACAAAACCTCAAATAACCAGTAACCCACAAGGATCGAATACAAAATATGGGACCTCTTGTTTGATCTGAGAAAAAGAAAATGTATAAATCCAAAAATATGATTAATCAAGTACAATGTTTATTACGCATTTATCAATTCATGTGAATCTTTATGTTCAAACGACTTCAAATAATTTATTGTAAATTGTGACAATAACATATACATATTTTTAGTGTATAATTCGGATCAGGGTAACATAAAGATCATTGCAAACGCTATACTAATAATCTAACTAGGTTTTATAATACTTGTATCACACCTTGCCTAAAAAACAATTTACTTGTATCACACTAACACAATTTAACTCACTTCTTGTCTTATCTTTCATTTACTTCAACTTTTTGTTAAAATATAAAATGATAAAATTACCTAATTCTTTTACAAATTTTTTTAGAGAAATTTTATCTTTTTTCACGTTTTACCAATTAGATAACAAGGATTTTTTCTTTTATTTTTCACTTTTACCATACAACTAAATCTATATTATTATTTTTTTCTTTAACTTTCTTCTATTTCTGCTTAAGTTTTTTAAGATGATATGTAGAATTATCTAAACGAGTTTTCGTCCAAAGTGGACCAACTTATAATAACCATTATTTACAGTGTAACATAATAATCAAATATTATTTATAATATATCAGTGATCAGGGACGGATCTACATTGTAGGATGTGGGGCAAATGCATCTAATTTTTAAAAAATAAAAATTTAGGTGGATATATGCCTCGCGGCCTCGGGCCAATAACACATAGTTTTTCACTAATGGGCATTGGCCCACACCCACAAAAGCAACACATTATACGCTGCATAATGTCAGTATATTATTAGCACTTTTGAAGTTTTTAATTTACATCAATTTTTAAGTGTAGTGGTTCACTCAATAATTCCAAAAGTAAGAAGTGAATAATGAATTATTTCTTTGTGTTATTTGTTTAAGTCTAATATATTGTGTTTTATTTTTTGTTTTTTTGCATTTAATAAAGATAACTGTCGGTTATCTCAATTTTATTTTTAATAATTTTTCTTTGTTGAGCTATTGACAATGCATTTTAAAAGTTAGAGTGGATTAGTGCATTTTAAGAGTCAGGGAGAATTAGTGATCTTTGTATGAAACTAGTGTCGACCATAAAATACGTTTTTTTTTTGCTTTCTAGAGTTACCTTTGGTATTACCTGCACTAACTACAACAATTAAAATAGTTTTCTCTATTATGAATATTATCAAGATTAGTCGTTTTAAAAATTAAATATTATCAAGAATCAAATGCTAAATTGTATAAAAGATGAATGGTTAAAAATTTGTTTAGTTATTTACATAGAGTTATATATTTTTATTGATATTGAAAATGATTCAATGTTTTTAGAATATCAATAACATAGAGTTATTGATATTTTCAAATTGAACCTTTCTTTGATCTATATGAAAAACCCTATAAATTATTTATTTTTTGACTAAAAATGATACTCATTCATTTAAATTGATAAAAACTACATTGATGAAGAACATTATAATTCAAAGTAGCTAAAATAAAAAAAGATGAATTAACAAAGAAATTCACAATATTCAAGTTAATAGCATAAAATGACAAAATGCATATAAATAAGACAAAACCTACAAATATGATAAGATTCAAGTGTTTGAAATACTCATGTCTCGTTGATTGAATTTGCACTTGATCAAAACTAATCTATCAATTAATATCAAACAAACGCCGTACCAAGACGAGAAATCAAAAACAATGTTGCACTAAGACGACGAAATCACGAAAAAGAAAATTAAATATATGTAAAAATCACTTATTTAAATAATAGAGAAAGAAAAAAATGACATAAATAAATAATTTAAGACAAAAAATTGGTCTTAAATTACCCCTCCAAAGTGGAGAAATGAAAAACGCAAAACAAAAAGAAAAGTGAGAACGGTGGCTAGATTTTTAGTCCTAAAAATTAATTATGATGTATATTTATATTTTCAAAAATAAGATATTATTATTATATAAATATTTATTAATGTTTCAAATTTATATGCATGGCGCACTTACTATTCAAAATTTATGAATCAATTTCCTTAACTGATTATTAAAAATGAAAAATGTTATGGTCACACCCTCTGACATATCTTTTAAACACACCTATATGAATGAAATCATGTCATATTATTTTATTATTCTAGCAACCAACAATCGATTTTCATTTTAATTGAGCGTAGCTATTTATTTAATTTCTTATTATTTAGATTTAACTTTTCATCTCCACCAAAATAACAAAAACTATTCATCTTCTCACTCATCCCATTCACCAAAATCGGTTCCTCTTAATTCCCTTGCCACTTCCGATGCAGAGAATTCCAGCAACAAAAATGAATTCTGTAGCTATTTTTGGTGAAAATGAAACCCTAAACCTTAAACCATAAAACCAAAACACCCTTACCACATTAACTTAATTTTTGTTTCAAACATATAGCTCAGCTTTTACAAAAATAACCCAATAAAAAATACCTAAATTTTGCAATATACTCAAGTTATTGTAAAAATAAAACAAGAATCTGAAAATTAATACCTACATGACAAAACATACGGAAGAAATAGATCATTATAAATACCCAACTCAGATAATAAAAGTATATACGAGAAATCAATACCCAACTCAAAAGAAATGAAATTCATGTAAAGAAAGAAATAAAACCCATATGAAGAAATCAATTTAGCTGGTTCAAAGTGGCAAGAATAAATATATTGTTATTAAAAGTTATGACATATCGATAACCACCATAGGAACCTTAAAGAAGACTTAGACTAGACAACATTTACGTTCCGAACAAAAAACAAATAAAAAGTATTGTATCTTTTAACTTCTATAACATGTAAAAAAATGAAAAAAGAGATGACGTGACTAAACACGTGGATGTATTTAAAATAGTGTTTAAGAATGTAAGCCTAATATTTCTCATTAAAAATTGGTTACTCATAGACCAAAACTCATATGAAACATCACATATCTTTTTTTAGAAAATTACACCTAAATCCCAACAATTTTATCCCTACTCTATATTTTACTAAAACTACATATTTTATCTATATTAAACAAAAACAAAAAAGTAGTGTTTGAAAACATATTAAGCGAACTTTAAATGAGATTTTATAGAACACAACCATTTTTTTTATAAATATATAACAAAACAACTTACTAACCGACAAACTTCAAAATAAGTTTTCTGCACTTGAATTATTAAAAATTTAATTACAGTAAAACTTAGCAAAAGTAATTTGTAATAGTTAATTTTTTTCTTAAACGTAGTAGTAAATTTATTTTCAATTTTTTCATAGCATATTTATTTTTTCAAAAATTTAAATTGAATTTTATGAAATACAAATATTTTATGAAAAATTTAATTTGAATTTTTTTAAACGCTTTTGAAAAACTTAAATTTGAAACTTAATTTGAATTTTATATGAATTACACAACTTTTTTTCATACTTTCATTATATTTTTACTACATATACATATATTCATTATTAAAACACAAGGTCGTGAATAAAATTTTACATTATGGAATAAAATAATTTATATTTTTATGAGTGAAAACACGTTTGTACTCGACACCGATTATGCAATAGTTCATAATAAATAAAAATGATTTCATGGTTGATATCTATATCTCCAAAGAATTCTATATTAATAGTATTAATTTTGACAAATTCTAACAATGTATAGTGATGTGGGTGATTCTCTTATTAGGACCAAACTAAAAAGTAGATATTTTTATTGTCGAAAAAAAATATATGTTGCTTACAGAGAAAAGTGATTATAGATTATCCTATCTCTCTTTATTTTTTTTAGATCACACTCAATAAATTTTATTAAAATAAATAAATATTATTAAAATGTAATGATATAAAATTATTTGTGAAATAAATTCAATAATTATTTTGCGATGTTATGTTAGAGAAATTAAATATCTATTAAAGAGATTGAAATATGATAGAGTTGTGTAAAAAATAGAGTAGCGAAAAGTTTAAATATTTTATTTCTCAATAGGGTATTACAAGGGTTTTAGGGAAAACTCTATAACAATATACTTGATTTGTGTTATTATTTTCTATTATAGTGAAATTATTATGCACTCACTCTCTTCTAAATAAAGTATCTAAAATTGAATTACTTAATTCTTTATTAATTTTTTCGATACTAAGAGTAAATAATTATTTTAATTATTAAATTTGTGAGACATTATAATATTTAAATATATCAAAATTGTAAATACATTTTTAATATTTATTTTATTAACAATTTTATGAACTGAATTAATAAAAATAAAATATTTAAATATTAAAATGATTCACTAAAAATATATTCAAAAATTAAAATAATAAAAAAGTATTTAAATATATATTTGTAATTTTAATATATTTAAAAATTATTGAATTATTGTGATATCTTCTCAACTAAATCGTTGTTTGTTGATTAATTAACACAACAATGATAAACTAATATATAT
Organism: Cicer yamashitae; assembly: GCA_037974755.1. Taxonomy (NCBI): domain Eukaryota; kingdom Viridiplantae; phylum Streptophyta; class Magnoliopsida; order Fabales; family Fabaceae; genus Cicer; species Cicer yamashitae. Next base: position 58,801,996 of record JBBPBQ010020323.1, read on the forward strand.
AGTATTGAGTGTACACCAATATTTTTGATAATTAAGAGAGTATTACTATTACACGGAAACTATATGCGAGCACTAAAAATATTCAACATTATACGAATTTTATCTCTATATATCTGAAACCTGCTCTGTTTTCACCACCACCTTACCCCTTCTCTGTTCATTCATTGAAATCCAAGGCAGAGTAAAAAAGTTCCCAAGAATCTTTTTCCATTTTTGTCTTTTCGTACCTACAAATGATTAACCTCAATACAATCAAGAAGAAAATGTGGATGTTTTCACATTGATCTACTTCTCCTTCAATCCCCTCTCAAAGGTTCTTTCTTTTTCATCCCTTTTTGCGTTATGGAAGTTGTTATGACCAACAACACTATCAACAAACAAAGCAACGTTTTAGGTTCAAAAACCATCATCCATCTTCAAAAGCTTTCATTTTGGTTCGCCCCAACTACTCGTCCACCTGGTTTTCTTCTTCTCTTTCTCAAGTAGCATCACACTCATTCATCACACTACAAAGTTCAGAACTATGGTTTATACCTTTTGTGACAAAATTTCTTCATCTGGGTATGATAATTTGGATTTGTTTAATCCAACTTTGCATGACTTTGGAGCTTCTAATGGCGTTTCGAGAAATGGGTTGTCAACATCAGATTCATTTGTTTTAGAGAGTGAGAAGGAAAAGGTGGTGAAGTGCCCTGTGACTGCAAAGGTAGGTAAAGATGAGATTTCTGAGGCTAAAGTTTTGGCTGCTATGAAGAACCATAGTGAAGCAGAGAAGAGAAGGAGGGAGAGAATAAATGGTCATCTTGCAACACTACGTGGTCTTGTGGCTTCCACTAATCAAAAGGTATGTTTTTGTCTCAACAGCATCTGCACTTCTGATTGAAGGCGTGTGCCAGATGTCGGAAACTTTGAGGACACTTACACGTGTATTATTAACATTGATTTTATTACTTTTATTTTTCAAATTATTATCGGTATCAATGTTTTGTGTTGTGTCCAATGTTTGTGTCAAAATAAATGCTTTATAAGTTTTTGTTCTTTTCTTGACTTGTGCTGGAAAATTGTTCTTTTTTTATGCTAGTTCTTTGATTCCATTTTGATTTTAAAGTTGGTGTAGAATTGTCAAAATATTAATTGTTCTAACTGAAAGATTGTGATCAGTGTCGTTCTGCATAAGAACCATGACAATTCTCTATAAAATGCATGTAATGTGATCATGATAAAGAGAAATAGTAGATTTAATGGAAAGTTTAAATTGGTTGAGGAACAACTACAGTCTTGATTTTTGGGTAAATCAGTTTAAGTTTGAAGGAAGATCACGATACAATGAGCTTTCAGGAAAAGTTGAGAATAAAAAATAATGAGGAAATAGTTAAAGTGGTACTTGAAATTGTATTAGTCCCCACACTATTAATATTCTGGAATTGCAAAATATTAATCAAGTTTGTCTCTTTATCTGAATCTATTATCAAAAGTATCATTGACATTATTTGCTTAGTTTCAAATTTATCTCCGATTTTACTATTTTAATGTCTTTCTAATCTCCCCAAGTATCAACAAAGGGACAAATTTGATTAAAATTTTGTAATTTCAGTTATCATTTTAGAATATCAATAATGCAAGGGACTAGATGGATAGTGTTCCACCGTTTCAAGAACCAATTTCAGTATTTACTCAAAATAAACGAGTAGGAAAAAACGAATCATCAACCAATGCTCTTGAAAAATAGAAAATTCTGGTTTTTGACAGATTTGCAGTTTTATGCACAATGTTTAATTGAACTCATACCTCTATCACTATGATTTTATTTATTTTCAGTTATTTCTTAATGCTTATTTGTTGTAAACATATATGTCACTTTCATGCTGTTTGATAATTATGAAAGAAAAATGGAGCTCAGTCTATTGGTTACTATAAACACCACAAGTTTTGAAATTTGAATTGCATTATTGTAATTAAATTAAGGGCTTCTGATTGCATCATTGTTGTCATTGTATGGTCAACTTGGTATGTAAGTTACTAATTGCTAAAGTCAACTATCATGGTACATCACTTTATTATGTCATGTACAGTTTTTTATTGTGTGATAAACAATCTCACCAATTATTATATAGTTCATGACAATAGTATTTTTATGGTGATTTCTTTTATGGTGATTTCTTCTATGCTCCCAAACTAGAAATAATTCATTAATTATTATACATGTAAACCAAATATGACTTCCTTCATTAGGTCACATGAACAAAACTACAAAAGTATAAAACATTAGAATGTCAATTTTGATAAGGTTTTTTTAATTTGATGGTATTTATCAAAAGAAAAGAAAAAAGAGAAGAAACATTTTCTCTAGAATCAAATTGATTAATATATTGCTTTCAAGTTTTGTTGTGAACATGCCAGCTGTTCTTCTGGATGGCATGACATAGTCAGTTTCTTGTTTAGTTGCACCGCCATCTTATCTTAATTTGTTGCCTAACCTATAATGGTGATGTGTGGGACAATGAAAGCTATTTTATTTAAGTTTTAAGCATTCATAATCAAAACTAGTTAGACTTAATTCCATTTGTTGTCTTCCAATTATTCCTCAATACTCCTATATTATAATCATCATTGAAGTGGGCTAAAACATGCTTTTTGTATTCTATATAAACTAAAAATTAATAAAATTTTTATATAAACTAATGTTTATAAATTTGGATTCAGTGCAACTACGGTCAACACATCTAAATTGTCCGATCTTAATTGAATGGTCTAGATGTGTGTGACTACATTGTAGTCAAAGGCTGCTGACACCAGCCAATCCTGGTCCAATGTTTATGGATTATGATTTTATAGAGACAACAATATATTATTTAAGGAATTCAAAACTATATATTGGCTGCTGACCAAAAATTTGGTTTATCTATTTTATTTGAGAAAACATTAGCTAAAATGTGTTGAATTTGATTTTATGGATCAATGGTTTACTCTTTAGATGGACAAAGCCACATTACTTGGTGAAGTGATTAGCCAATTAAAAGAATTGAAGAAGAATGCAATGGAAGCAAGCAAAGGTTATCTCATTCCAATGGAAACTGATGAAGTGAAAGTTGAACCATATAATGTTGAAGAAAGAAATGGATGCATGTCTTACATAGCAACTATATGTTGTGATTTCCAACCTAAGATACTATCTGACCTCAGAAAAACACTTGATGCACTTCAACTTCAACTTCAACTAGTGAAAGCAGAAATGTCAACATTGGAAAACAGAATGAAGAATGTATTTGTTTTTACATGTTGCGAAGGGGATAGTTTTAATGATGTTAAGGCATGTCAAAGTATTGTAAATGTTGTTCATAAGGCACTGGGTTCTGTGCTGGAAAAGGCTTCTAATTCATTGGAATTCTCACTCGGAAGTTCATATCCAAACAAGAGGAGAAGAATGTGCTTTGTTGAAGCATCTACTTCTTCATGCAATCATGGATCTTGTTGTACATGCTAAGAGTGACCATTTTTTATGTTGTATTATGCTATATGTTGTCAGTGTGTTTGTTTGTGTGTGGAACAGTTGTAGATTTGGGTTATTTGCAGTGTAATGCAATCAAAACAAGGTATATAAGCCTTGGATGCTTAATATTTGCGTATGCTTATATTATGTTCAACATGTGCCAAAATATCAATTTATTGATCTTTCTTTATTTCAAATGTTTAAATTTGGTATAATCTTCTAAATTATATTTTCTACTACTCATGTTTAAATTTGGTATAATCTTCTAAAATATATTTCCTACTACTCAATTATTAATGTTTTAGCTTTTAGTACTCAAGATGGTGGGATGCACCGGGCCATGCAGTAGTGCCTTAATAATGTTTTAGCTTTTAGTACTCAAGATGGTGGGATGCGCCGGGCCATGCAGTAGTGCCTTAAGACTGTATTGGTGGGATGCGCCGGCCCATGCAATAGTGCAACACACAGGCGACACTTGAAAGCCCAAGTAGCAAGCTACTTTATAGACTCTCTCCCTCAAAAAAGTAATTTAATATCGTGTGAACCGTTGGCCCACATATCAGATATTAAACTGATAAGAACAGATACTACACTTGATCTTAGCCAAAAGGCCGAGAAAGGTATGCTAATAACAGTGAAGGAATTCTGTTTTTATAACAACGTTTGGGGTGCTTGTCATAAGTTTAAACTATGCGGGACTAACTATCTACTCCAGGTGCAGATCCAAAAACAACATTCATAAATTTAAATAACTTGCTTATACAACTAATGCTGATACAGAGTGAAAAAACTAAACAACTTGCTTAGCTTAAATAAATTCACAATATTCGGTTTACAGCTTAAAAATATTTACCATAAGATTAAACTGGAAATTCCTCTGCATGTTCTGTGCTTCCCTGTTTCATATACACATAGTGACATAGAGTTCTTCTCTTTTAATTGTCTCATCTGTTAAACTTTATCTCTTTATCTGGGTTTCAGAATTCACCGGTACAAATAAAAATACAAGAAGATAAAAATCTCTCTCCTAGTGTGTCTCTTTCTCAAAACTCAACACGTCTTCTTTTTTTTCTTCTTAGCACAAAGCACCTCTCCTGTTAATTTGACACATCAAAAAGAAAAGAAAAGAAAAGAAAGGTTGAATATCAAATGATTGTATTGCGAAGCTGTGTGAAAAAGCTTCACTTTGGGAGCTGGGAAGAGAGTTGAAATGTTGGCTAAAGATGTCAAGGTCACAAAGTTGATGACTGAACTTGGTGTGGTGCCTGTGCTGTTCTCGATGGCTGCGTCCACGGTGGTTAGCCGGCAGCGAGTAGGAGTGAAAACTTTTATCCAAGTAGGTAATAGAAGTTACATGTAAGTTTCACATTCTTATGTTCTCATGTTCAATGTTCATTCTCGTGTAACTCGACCCCAGAATAAGACAGCTAAATCGATCGCTTAGACCTTCTTAAAAAAAATTACTTAATTAAAATGCTTTAAAAAAAATTACTTAATTAAAAAACATCAAATTTTAACATCTTTAAAATTAAAACATATAAATCTTTTCTAAATTTAATATTGTCTCAACAATATTAAATCAATTTAAAAAGAAATATTACATGACATCAATTATATTAATTTAGTGATATGAAGTTAAAATTTAGAAAATTCATTTTACGCCTTATATTAAAATTCGTTGTAGGTCTTCACATGTGTTGGGCCGATCTGACTATATTCAATAAGTGTTATAATGTTAGTGTAACTGGCATTAATTAGGGATGACAATCCACAATTGATAGGGTAAAAACCCGCATAATGGGTATGGGCACGGGGACTGGTAATTACTAGCAAAATTAAGCGGGTATGGGGGCGGGTACGGGTACTATAGTACCCACCCCGCCCCGCACTTATATAAATATATTATTTATTTATTTATTTATTTATTTATTTATTATATTAGTGTTTAGTTTAATTAATTGTTTTCTTTTATGTTTTAACATCTATCAATATCATTGGACCACTAGAATATTTATAACCTAAAGATAAACGTTTGCAAACTTTTTAAGAATTTGATTATGATGAATAGATAAATAATTGTGACTTTTATAACTAATAGTTATGTCTTATTAATCGTGACTTTATAATTATACTTGGAACTTCCTATCAATTGCTTTTACAAATCTCGAATAATATTGTCGTAGGACTTGCAACTTCATAAAGTATTATTGTGGATATTTGAATGTGTATTGTAACGAGTGTTCATTTGAAATGTTTTGAGTTAGAAAATATTTTGGTTTATAATACTTTATGATTGAATTTTAGATATTTGGATAATTTTTAAATTTAATCACAACAATATCATTTATTTATCGATTTCTTTTAGTTAAAGCGTGGGTAATGGGTATGAATATGGACACTTAGATACCAAGAGGGTAAGGGTACGGGTTGATACCCAAAAAGGTACGGGTACGGGTATGAGTATTTTTTTAAACCGGGACGGGTTCTATAGTACCCTACCCAAACTCTACCAATTGTCATCCCTAGTATTAATATAAAAATGTCTAAATTATTGTTTTATGAATTCCACTAAGTGCAGATCAATAACATGAATGATTGAATTATTTAAGCCGAAGATATACTTATACCTCAATAATTCCAATAAATTACCTAACCATTATAGTTAAAAAAAAAAATTGGATCATAAGGTGATAGGAAACATGTCAAAGAAATTGGAGCCCAATCATTTTCTTTTAACATGCATGAATTTTAATTATAATATAGGTACAAATTCGAATCTGCAACTTTTTTTTTGAGGAAGAATCTGCAACTTATCAAATACGTGAGGATCCGCGTATTTTGACTTTATTGGAGCAATGACAAGAGTTTTTTTTCTTGGTCAATACAAAGTTTGTTTTGTTAAATACAAATCATAGTTGGCATTGGTCCCACATAGTTTATTAATCGGATTTTAGTTAGAATCAATTTTTCAAAATTAATTAATTCAAAATTAATTTGTATCACTGTGAATCAAATACACAATAAATTTTTATAATCGCACACTAAAACATGTTTTCTTACTTTTAGTGATAATGTATCAGGAGAATTCAGGACTTGATACATTAGCTCTTTTTTCAAGAACAAACCTTTGATATTGGAGGCTAGAATAATATCCAAGTAGCGTTGACCTAGAAGATGAATCCACAATAAGTGAATTTATACATTTCTCTCTTCCTCGTTATCTGTAGTAAACAAACATTACATTCCCTCATGCTTTATTACTAGACTTTCTCCCATTTCTTAGAGACATTCTTAAGTCATGCTCAAAATTTGATACCAAAAATCATGTGTTGCATGTCCTATGCAATTTGAAAGCTATGTTAGAGAATGCAGGGCCATTGGTTTCTAATGGTGTAGTACCAATCCTATTGGAATTGGCCTCAGTGAAAGAAATTTCAGAGAAAGTACTTGCTACTCTTGGAAACTTAGTAGAGACTTCCATAGGAAGAAAAGCAATAGAGAATATCTCAACGGTGTCACGATGCTTCATTGAGATCTTATCTTGAGAAGATAAACCAATATGTCAATGATTCTGGCTCATCAAAGCTCATCACTAAGAGATAAAATGGTACAATTAAGTGTTGTTCATGTACTTCTTAAAGTGGCTTTATTAAGGAGCCCTTTAGCTCAAAAGAGAGCAATGAAATTATTGTTGAATTTGTAATTCAAAATGGTAGTTATTAGAAGTGTCAGAAGTTAGTTGAATGTTGTTATAGACCGTTAGTAGTTAGTTATAACAATTTTTCATTAGTGTTTGATATACAACACAAACTAGTGCAGTTACTTGTAATGCAAGCAACAAAAGATTTTTTATTCTTTTCATTCCTTTCTCTTCCTACCTTTAAATCTTCAATCTGAATTGATTACAAAATTGATAAACAAGTGCTCTAACAATTATTGCATTAGTTTAAGTATGAAATGCAAATAAAGAGGACACCACATTCATACCCACAATGTTCAAGAACTACAATGAGTTCATCTCTAATTGGAAAAGAGACAAAAGAAAGGAAGAGAATGACAAATGTCGTGGCCTAAAATTTCGAGTGTTTCTCGAATTTAATGGAGTTGTCACCAAAGTTTATTTTAAAATAGGAAAAATATTGGAAAACCCTTAATAAAAAAAAATGGTCTTTGAAACCAAATTTTGATTTTGGGAGACATAGGGAAGGTATTAGCACCCTATGACATCCGTTAAAATACGGTCACCTATAATTAATTGTGCAAAATTAATATTAACTTAAATATACTTATTTTTCTTTATTATTAAATATGAATATCAATTGTTTTTTTGAAATAAATGTGTGCTTAAAAAAGAGAGAATAAAAAAGAGATTTTTTTTAATAATGTGTTTGACAAAAGTGTGATCTTGCTCATACGTATCTCCCGGTGCGATGGAGAAATCAAAGCTACGTAGTTCTTGGGTAGAAAATGTGGATGTGTTGATTGCTTTTAAATAAATTGTGTTTTGTTGTTGATAAAAAAAAAATAAAAAAAGAGTTGTTTTGACGGAAGAAAGAAAGAAAGAGTTTGTTTGATTTGAATAATTATTTTTTTTAAAAAAAATAGTTTTAAGACTATCAAGTTGTACAACTTGTGTCTCAAAAACTCAATGAGTAAAAAGATGTCTTATCTAGTCAATCCGTTTAAGAGTTTTTTTTTTTTTTTTTTCGGTTTTAAAATTGAGTTTTAAAGCCACCAAGGTACAACTTGTATCTTAACAACTCAAAGATTAAAAGATGTCACATCTAATTAATCTAATATTTATTTATTGTGAATTTTTTTTTTATTTTAAAAAATAAACAAACACACACAGAGAGAAATGAGTTTCATTGTTAAGACGTGGCTGTGTGGATGCTCTGACGGTAGTGCTCGCGATGGTGGTTTGCAGAGGTCGATTTGATGATGGTTTTCTAATGGATTTGCAAAGGATGATAAATGTGGTGATATGTGGCTCATGCTCTCTCTAACTCTCTACATTTTAAGAAGATGGTGGTTTTCTTTGTTGATCTTAGAAGCAAAGAAGGACTCTATTTCCTCTATTCTAATTTTTTAGAAAAATAAAACTCCCTCCTGATTTAATCTTATGTTCTCAATTTATAGGCTACAAGGATGAATCGTTGCGTCTATGACATAAATTGAGTTCCGGTTTTTCTATTGTTTTGCATAACTTATGGAGTGACAAGTGAATATGAGACTTCTACTTTTTGATGGAGTGCAAAGTTGGTGAAGATGGAACTTCAACTTTTTAATGGAGTGCAAAGATGGTGAAGATTCAAAAGGAGGGAAACATAGAAGCTTAAAATGTGGAGGAGAAAGACTTGCACTATTTCTACAAAAAAAACATTATTTTTATTTGTTTTTTAGTTATTGTTACTTTTTATTTTTTATTTTTTATATTTTCATGATGTAAATTGAATATTTTATTAAAACATCAATGAGAATGTGAGCTCAATTATTAGAAAAGATTTATGAGTTTAATTTTTTTTAGTATAATAAAATGTAATCGTAAATATATAAAATTAAAAACATTATTATGACTTATTATTTTTAAATTTTTTTAAAAATGGTCGGACAAAATTGGGTAATACAACGAAGAACTTGATTAAAGAAAGTTTGCTTAGAAATGTAAAAAGAATAACCCAAAGAGCAAATGCAGTGGAGGAATCTTCTAAGTTGAATCTTTATTTATTGGCGCAAGTTCAAGGAGTTTGCCGTACTAAGTTTTCCCTCTTTTTATTTTTCATTTCTTGTATAGTTTGAAGTTAATTCAATTTGTCAATTCAGTCTCCCTCTTGATTTGTGCGATCTTTGATCACACCCAATATAGAAAAGGATGGAATGTGATATCACTTCATAAAATAAATCATACATTTCCATTCACGACATTATCTTGAGTTATTGGCCATTTATCTATAAACCATATATACAAAAGAGAACTCTGTTTTTTTTTTTTTTATGTATCGATGGTGATTATCTCTTTAAACAAATATTTCCATGAGTTTTTTTTTCTTATTAGTTACTTTGAATATATTTTTCTTATAAAACATCATAACAAATAAAAAAATAGTTGAGTTACAGGGTGCACTGGATGTATCAACACATTTTTTAAAAATCCAATAAAAATATTAATGAAATATTGCATCTGTTAGTATTTAGAAGGAAAACCTCCCTGCCATAACTTCCCTCTTCAGTTCTTCTGATTTTGATGCTTCGTCCCTTCAATATAGACCCAATGCCAAACATGCAAGCGAGTTGTAGGTGCGGCGGTAGTTACAATGTGGAGCAGGTCGCGCGAGGGAGAGGCTTACAATGTGGAGCAGGCCGGGCGAAGGAGAGACAGTGATTTGTGGTTGCATCGAGCAGGAGCGAACAAGAGCATCAAGAGGGAGACTATGTAGTCAATGGAGCAGGAAAGGAAAGTTGTAACTGCAGAGGAATGAGAAGAATCTGATAAGAAACTAACCAAGCAAAGTGGTTGTAATTAAGGTGGTGGAAGTACGAGAAGATAGCCAAAGTAGAGTGTTGGGAAAGTATTCGGGAATGGTCTTCCAAAGCTACTAAGGTCCTCTCCTCCTAATGATGTCGCATGCTTCAAGCAAATGTATCAATGATTGATGACTAGTTGATTATTAATATGAGAAAAGAGGCGTCTGTTGCGTATCTTGACCTATATAGATAAAAAGGTTTACACCTTTTAGATATAATTTTTAAAATATTGTTGACACAAACTCAACTTTTTAGAGTAACAACACGGGAAATAACGATAATTAGTTATTATTTTGTTAAAAGGATTAGTTCAACCTATGATTTTTTTCTCCTCCCGAACAACCTACCTTATCATATCTAGTTAATTTCAGGGCAAATAACTTTACATATGATACTCAGAAGAACTCTCACCAAATGTTTGAAGGACTCTGACGTCTCTCAATGCACCATGTCCATGTACACCAGATGGCCTTAGAGGAATGGTATCAAATTCCACTCGAGTCAATTTAGCCCCGATTCCCTCCACCCACGTCTTTATGTATCACAAACAAAAAGTTAGTAATCCCTAACACATGCCTCAATCTCTACCATGAACGATTAGCCGAGTGCCTGGTGGCATCATGTCACGTTCGAGTATTCATTCTGATTCCAACTGATCACCAATCAGAAGCACCGCGCAAAAGCATGCATCATCTCAAAGACTTCGTTGTATAAATCACAAGTAAACAAGTATACCCAGACCACTCGTCACTTTTTAGCATCAAACAATAGATTCCCAAAATATGTAGCAGGATCCAAGCAATTAATTTGGATTTTGGACGGATAAAAATTTAAAAGTTAAGCGAACGAGTAACCTTGTAACCACAATCAAGCGCAGCATATTATATATCAAACCATTTCTTCTACACTTCACCTAAGATTAGCATTTATATTTCATGAAAATATTTATTACAAAATAATTGTGCCACTTCATAGAATGATACAAACAAAAATAAATAGTTTGGCCCCTTCACTAGACATTTCGGAGACCAAACTGGCATTCAACTCCTACATCCTAACCTCGGAGAAATTGGGCAATGCGGTGTTGGCCGATCCACTTCAAATGGAAAATGGGAGACAGGAGAACCACCTCAAAGATCATTAGAATTAGCAGCAAATAACATTCTCAAGGTTTGACACAGAAGCCATCAAAATCAAAATTAGAAACACAATACAGAAACTTTCAGTGGCAACAAACAAACAATAAGTTATTTGGCCCAAAAGGTAACGGGGAAACAAAAGAAAGAAAACACCAAAACATAGCAAAGCAACTTGCATATTCCTTTTAAGAAGTTTATTTATCTCCTCTAGAACCCAAACAAAGGACACCACATACTCAAGTGCAGAACAGTGCAAGATGAGGAAAACAACTAAGACACTATGTTATGCTTTTTACCTTCATATCCTACGTTTAGCTGAAAAGAAATACAAAGAATTAATAATTATTACATTGTTTTCCCTGGTATTGCTCTACTTTCATACGAGCACCTAGGGTATAGAAGCTTCAGCAATCAATCAGAAATGATAAATCATTTTTTTGTTATATTAATGGCCTTTTAACAACCACTTGATGTGTGCTTGACAAAACTCGATTGCGTGTTACACAAGCCAAATCAAAATTGTAAGAATCATCAACTGTGGAAATTACAAGACATACTCTTTGATTTTTGTCTATATTGAAAAATGTTTTTCACAAAAAATAAAAGTCTATTTAAAAAAACATTATATGTTAAGCATATAAATTAAAGGTTTATACATGAAAACAAATTGCAATGAAGTGGCAAAATCGTTGTATGGTTGGCGTATAAATTAAAGCTTTACACACGAAAACAACGCATTGCAATTTCCACATCAAGCTTGAACTTTGATTCCCACTACAAACAAGGCAGGTAATCTCAAGGTTGACAATCATCAAAGGAGGTGTTTACACAAGAATCCACTACCGGGCCAAATAAGTAGCAGAACTCACCTTAAAAGACTATAAAAATAAGCCTCTAAAGACTTTACTTCACTGATTTCTCATAAGACTTGATCCGGACTTTGTTTACAATCAAATAAGAATATTTAAAAACATGTTAAATATAACATGAGCCCGGCCATAATAATAAACACATACTAGCAAATAAGGAGGTAAAACAATAAAGCATCAAAAATAAATTTAGGCATCACCATAACAACCACAGAGAGTACACATATGCACATAGGAGCATAGACAACAATGACACATTTCAAATTCAATGTAATGCACCTTGCAATTTGATCAAGAATTTGACAAGCTAATTTAGGAAGGAAAAAACTCCAAATAATAAGTTCAACAAAAATTCCACATAAGTACTACATTAAAAAGCTACCCCCAAGTTATGTAAGCTTTAACTAGCATCTATAGCATGGAACCATAACACATAGAAGCAGAGGTAGTGAAGCAGCAACAAATTACAGCAGTCCATGTAACGAAAACCAAAGATTTCATTGTCTGCAAGCACGAAATCAGCACAACCATTTAACGCACTAGCGCCCAAGAAGCCATCACAAAGCTGAATGAAACACCTATTCAAAACTCAAACCAATAATTAACATTTAAAAAACACAGTGAACAGTAAAAATCATCATAATAACTTAAAAAATAAAAACAAACAACAAACAAATGAACTTCTGCCAACATCATCTTCAACCATGCAACATCACCAAATAATTTATAAAAAAGCATGTGGATTAGATGGGGAAGCCAATAAATAATAGGCCCTTGTAACATGCAAACCCACGACAAACTTCACTTGTTTAAAAACCATCAACACAACCATCAACATGCAAGTTTCAGCTACTAGTAACACACACACAAAGACACATATTTACTGATGGATAAGGGCATCGGCTACTAAAATGGAACAAATAATCAACAACCAAGTGAACCTAAATCCAATTTTCCATAGGATAATTGAAAAAAGTAACAAACTACAACAACACAAAACCAAAAACTAATAGAAGCAAACACATATTGCCTACTAAACAAAAATTGAAAACCAAACACAAAATTACCTCAATAATAAGGTGGCACGCCTTGGTACATTCCTCCAGGAGGAGGTCTTGCCATCGGCATAGGTTGTGATGGGTAACCGTACTGCGAACCATCAGGGTATCCTCCAACAGAAGCCGGAGGCGCTCTTGGACCAGAAACAGGCCCAGGCACATGCCCAGGCCCACCATACTGAGAAGCACCTCCTCCAATTGGAGGCCCATACCCACCAGCAGAGGGAGCCTGATTACTATACGGCTGTTGCCCGTAAGTATTATGAGGAGCACCATACTGCGGCATCATCATAGCATTAGGAGCATGTAAATTAGAAGAAGAATTATCCACTGGAAAGCCGGATGGGTTTTGGTTACCGGGCTTGGGCTTTTTATTATCGACGGCCAACTTGCAAATCACTTGGTGACCATCAACGGTTTTAAGAGACTCCACAAGCGAAGCTCTCGCACCTTCTTCGGTTTTATAAACGAAGAAAGCGAAACCTCTCGTTTTTCCACTCGATTTATCAAACCCTAGAGGACCCTCTTCGATTTCACCATACTTGGAAAACTCACTCAATAGACTCTCCGATGACACTTCAAACGGAACGTTTCCTACGAATACTTTACGAGCAGAGACATCACCACCGGTCGATCCAGCACCCGCCGCTGCAAGCTGTGTAACCGTCATCCTACCGTCGATTTTCTTGCTTGGTTCTTTTAGGGCAAGAATTGCACCGTCGACGTGTCGGAACACGACGAAGCCGTAACCCTTGGACCTGCCAGTGGACTTGTCGAATATCACGATGGCTTCTTCTAGGTCGCCGTATGATGAAAATACGGCGCGGAGTGTGTCGGTGGTGGTATCGCCTGCGAGGCCGCGGACGAAGAGTTTACGGCGGGTGTTGTCGCGGTCGGCGATGGAGCGTACGGAGTCGAGAACGTCGGGGTGTTGGAGGGAGGCGGATTGGAGAAGGTCTAGTAACTGGTCCTGTGTGAACGGTTGGATCATCTTGCGGATGTCTTCTGGGGTGAGAGTAGTGGTGGTGGTTGCGGCGGCGTCAGTTGAGGGGGGAGGAGAATTAGCGTCGCCGTTCTCTTCTGTTTTGCGCTTCTTGGAGAAGTCCATGGCGAGAGTGGTGAGAGAGGAATTGGGAACTAGGGATTTGAAGCGATAAATAAACTATCTAGGTTTTACAAACTGAACCAGACGAATGCCATTGCCACATTGTACCCACAAACACATATATAATAATTTTGTTAAAAAACTATAATAATCAATTATATCTTTTTTTCTTAAATCTTTATAAGCATATCTAATTTTATTCACATATATCTATTTATAAGTTTTGTATAAGAATATTTATTTATTATTATTTTTAGAACATATATCACAAAAACATTTTATAAATTTAATCTAATAGTTGATTTTAAACGATATGTCTAGTATAACTGGCGGAGCTTTGTGGGACATACAGTGACCATAGTCATTCGAATGTTCCAATAATTTTTTTTTAATAAAAATAACTTATAAAATAATTACAAAAAATATTAATTAAAAAAATACACTATATCTTTTAATTTAAATTTCAATCGTAAATGTTTTGAATTTCGTCTAGAGATATAAATTATTTGTTTTAATTTTCTCTTAAAAAGAGAATAACTAAGATGTTCTTAGTTTTGTGTTGTATGGAAAACGTGGATCAGTGATTTAATAGCAGTTTTATGTCCGTCATTTGTCTCAAAAGCATGATGTGTTTTCTACAAAAAAAATGCAGCAACAATGTTCTAGTTGTCCTTACTCATAGTTCATCAATTTGGAGATTGATCTTATTGTTGTTTGTTTCTTTGAACCTTTAGCTAGACTTCTGGGCTTGATTGATATTTCGAGTAGTCTTGATATTATTTTATCTTAAGATTTAGACTATGGAAAATGATTCATTTTACTTCTGCCAATAAATAAAATAACCGTAATGATCTTGATAATAAATCATAATAATCTTGATATTAACTAGAATGATCATTTGATAAACCAAAATGATCTTTTATAAATCAGAATATTCTTCTGATCAATCTGTAATCAATCTGGAGATCAATCTGCATGTTTGTTTTTGCAAGTAGGTCTTCAAATCTTAAATTTTAATTACTCATTAAATGTTGGGAAGACTATGTGTGAAATGCCAACTGGTTTGCTACATGTTGTTCTTCTAAAAAGATCCCTTTTGTCAATTGTTCTTCAATTGAATAATCAGAACATTCCGTTCTTTCATTATTCTTTTAACAAATGACTTAATAAATGACTCAATAGTGAAATTCTTTATTCTTCAAAGTTGATTCTTGTCATTTTACCGAACTGACATGACTATTTATGAATGCAATTAATTTGTTAATCATGAGAACATTATTTCATAACAATTGAGAATGTACTTATGCATTTGTTGATGATTTCTTGCTTGTTCATTTATGCAATTAATGTTCCTTAAATAAAAATCAAGTGCAATCGTTATAGATCACCATTCATTAAACTTAGTTATTTCATAAGGTTCGTTGCCATTAAAACATATATCAAAAAGGTGTTTACCTCAACAAACACCACTAACAAAATGAAAATTAAATAATATTCATTAAATATATAACTTCAAATAAAAAAATAACATTAAAAACAAAACATAAAATAAAGACTTACCGAAACTCAAAAGAGAAGGTAGAGAGAAAAGTTGGAGAAAAATAAAAGTTGAGGAAAAATATTTGTAGAAAAGGTAAAGAATTTTTTTACAGAGAATGTAAAAATGAGAAAGGAGAGAAAGAGTGATATATATAGGGAGAAAATATGGCATTTGTTGTGGTCAAAGAGGCCACAAAATGCCAATGGCTCTATTGCCTTTGTGGCGGTCTGAGCCCTCAGAAAATGCAGCTTTTGTGGCGGCCTAAACCCTAACAAATGTTGCACGGTCATACTCATTAAGACAAACTCTCAATTTAAATTTTGATGAAAATAAACAAAGGTTAATTAAGAATGTTAATTATGATTCTAAATGTTAAGTTAATTTAACTTGTGCTTTTGAGTGGATTAATTCAAAAATAGGACTCAAGCAAAGCAAAGAAATCAGCAATAAAAGATAAAAACTGATCAAATAAGAAAGGAGAACATTCTGGACAAAATCTGTAAAAGACGAAGAATGTTCTCCAGGACCAAGACCGATTATCGCAACCCCAAGATCAAGCAATCATTCACATTCACATACTTGAAACTCTCTCATTACTCAAAGAAGAATCAGTCTGATCACTTTTCATTACTTTGTTATTTTTGTACTGAATTCTTTGTAAAGAATCGAATCTCAAACAAGAGTTGAGACATATCAGATTCTAACAAAACAATCTCATCATTATTGTAAAACTCGAACAATAAGAGTTTAGTATAGTTTGGGTAGATTGTAAGAAATTCTATCAAGGTTGATAGGTGACCTGATTAATCTCTTTCTGGGTGGAAATGATTGAAGTTTGTAACAGATCAAGGTTGATCTGAGTTAGATGCTGTAAAACCAAGAAGGTTCTTTGTTTTGAACACTTAGTGGAAAATATCACAATTGTGGGGACTGGACGTAGCCCGAGTTGGGTGAACCAGGATACATCCATGTGTGGTATTCTTTCTCTTATCTCCTTATTTATTAAGTCTGATTAATCACTTAAGTTAAAAACATAAACTGAATTTCTGATTTTAAGCTAATCAAGAACGTTCTTCGTTTTCTGTTTTCTTAACCAAGATCATTCTTGAGTTAGAATTTTTAAGTATTTTCAAGAAATTTTTAAATAGAGAGATTGACAATTCAAACCCCCCTTCCTTGTAAATCGATTTCTTTACTTCAATACTTTGTGGCGATTTAAGCCCTCACAATGCTCCAACGGTCTGATTTTGTGAGAGTATATCCATCACAAAATCCTGTTGATATTTTCAATCAATTAAGTCTGTTGTGAGGGTATTGACCGCCACAAATTCAAATAACTTTTCCCTCCAACAATTTTGTGACCGTTTTTTGCCGCGACAAATGTTACAATCAGCCAAAAAATACATTTTTGATTTGTAAGGGATTTTTCAGCCATTAATAACAACCAATTTAAATTTTAGTATTTGTGAGGGTTTTTCGATCAGTAATTTGTGAGAGAGTTTTTCGACACAAATTGAGTGTTTTCTTGTAGTGACTCTAGTCCAACTATGAAATAGCTGTTTATAACTTGGAAGCCTCATTTGGATGATGTTTTCAAACTCAATGTTAATGGTTCTTACACCTCCCATGATCATTCCTCCTATTATGGATGCTTTATTGGGGACTCCATCGATGATTATATTAAAAGTTTCCATTGTCAGAACCTCCTTTGTTGTGGTTGTTGAATTTTGTGGTACGCTTTTTATGGCCTCCGCCTTACCAAGCAGCTTAACATCACCCCCTCTATTTGGAAACTAACTCTAAAGTCTTGACTACCATCTTTAATAATGGATGCACTACTGTAACCAATCTTCAGTCCCGCTTGATGGAGATCCTTTGTTTAATCAATGAACCTTTCTGGATTATTCATAATTATCATATCTATCATGAGATAAATTCTTGTGTTAATGCTCTTGCTCGTTTAGGCCACTATGGTGATTTCGTTTGGACCATTTTAAATTATCTCTTTTAGGTCTTCTTTTGTATTTTATTGTAATTGGGTCAAACACTCTTCTCTTATTCCTTAGCCTTTTAATAAATTCCATTTTTCATAAAAAAAATAAAATAAATTATATAGCTACTATTGTAAATACTAATTTTTTTTACGATAATTTTACCAAACAACAACTGAAAAAAAAATGAAAACTGAAGTTTTGATCCCTAAACTTATAATTTTTTGTTCTCTTATTTTAAAAAATTTAAAGTTCTAATTTTCCTATTTTAAAACTTATAATTTTTCTTCCCTCTATTTAACTTTTTTTTTTTCGTCGATATTTCCACTTTCACTCCAATTTAAGGACATTTTTTGCTGATGTGTTGTATCTACTAATAACGTCACAACACTTATGTAGTCTTACATGATATCCACACAATTGAAGATCTGTTTAATCATTAATCATTATTTTAATAGTATATAATTACTAAAAAATTAAAAAAAAAAATTAAAATAACAATAAATTACTAAATCAAGATAAGTCGTAAAATATAAAATAATAATAAACATTAAAAAAATATTAATGAATAAATATTTTAATATCATATTCCCAAATAAGATGAGTTATGACTTAAAATACTAACCAACATAATTTACATAAAATTAATCTTGGTAATTATAGGTAATATGTTCAAATACTACACAAAAATACAAAAATAAAATAAGAAGTACTATATCCAAAATAAAACATAAGCAAAAGTAGTAGTTGAAAAATTAATGTATCTGGACTAAATTCTTAATCAGATACATCAATTTGTCAACTATAATTTTTATTTTTATTTCATTTCAGAAGGACTACTACACAAAAGTAACTTGGTATTCAAATATAAAAAAACTTCATTGTTATTTTGCTTTTTGGTCGACAAATTGTCTTAAAATGAATATCATTTATAATAGTTAAGATAAATAGTTTAGTAAAATGACTTATCTTTTTTGTGTGTGTTAAAAGAGATGATAAATATCACTATAATTAACTCATACAACTTCGAGGTATTGAGTTCGAACTCAAAACATGACATCGAACCTAACAATATCGATATTTATCAATTGAGTTAAGACTTTCTCTTTATTTTTTATTTTTTTATTATTGCATACTTCTCTTTTTCTTCTAATTATTGCATTTTTTAATATGTGTACGAAAATATTAAATGATATTTATTGTAAAATAGAGAAAATAAATTTTAAACGAATTGATGGTAAAATTGTTTGATCGGTTATGCCATCCTAATAAACAGGTTGTTTTAAACGGTGACCTTGCCTAAGTTGAGTCAATTGGTGGGGAGATTGTGAAATTAATTATTAGACTTTTAGGATTAGTTTGATGGACATTATAAGAGACATGATAGAAATAAATTATCATCTCATGTCTGAATCCAGTGTTTAACGAATCAAGAGGATATGATAAGTTAATCAAGAATTCTATCATAGCAAGTCTCTTTAGTTGAAATTTTTATCATGAATATGAGCTCGGTTAGAAACCAGCAGGATATGATAAGAACCGTAGTTTACTCAATTACCTTTATAAGATATAATTAAAAATATAAATTGAAATATAATAAAATATAAATATAATTCTTTATATAAAATATAATCTGAAATATAAAAATGTAAATCTAATCAAATAGAAAAATAATTTATAAAATTTGATATTAAACTTAAAAATAAAATATTAATAATTAATTTAAAAGATGTTTATGAATTTACACAAGAGTAGTTTTGTCTTTTTATATAATTTTATAAATTAGGATTCACAATTATAAAAATATGAAAGTTAATTGAAATTTTAAAATAAATATAATTTGTTTACAAGATATTCTTACCATTTACATATAATATATATCATATTTTTATTTACATTCTAACAAATATAATATAATTATTTGGTTACTCATGATTTTGTTTTTAAAATTTAAATTGTTTATTTAGTAGTGTCAATGGATAGTTTTAATATAAAATTATTTCATTACTTATTTAATTTTTTTGTTAATTTATAATATTTAAAATATAATAAGTTAATTTAAAAAAAAAACTAACATGTAATTGTTTACAATGGTAATTTTGTTATTTAAATATAATATATATTATATCATATCATGATGGGATGTGTATCAAATACATGACAAAATAAAATATTATCAGCTTGGTTATCATGTGTGTATCAAACACATAATATGAAAATGTTTATCTTGTTACTATCTTATCATATACTATCCTGTCTTTATCTAACTTTATATCATATCATGTCTCTTTCTATCATGCGCATCAAACAGACATTTATATAGTTTTTTAATGTCATTGAAATTGAGGTCATTTAACTCTTTGAGACCAAATCAAATCATTGGGTTTAATTGTCAAAATAGCATCCTAATAGCTTGTGGAATTGTAAGCTAGTGACGATGAATCAAAACAAACAAGGCAGCTCCTAAGCCCATGCTCGTGCTCACTTTGCAAGTAACAAAAGTGAGAGGCGATTGTTCGACCAATCTCTCATTTTTACTCACTTATATTAGATATATAATCAGAAGTTAGACTTTCGATAATATATTTCAGTTAATTTTAGACTTTCAGAAGCAATGATCCGATAAACTAGAGTGAAATTGTTAGACTGTATATTATATATTATATTCAAATCTGAAATTTTGTAATTATATACTATTTTATCTAAAGACAAAAAATGTTATATTCGAAGATCTTAATTTTAATTTTATGGATGTGATATGATGAAACAATGTTATAACATTTCTTTATATAAATATATGTTTTTTACCGGAAGTTTAAAAACATCTAGTAAATATGCTATTTGAAATTAATGAACATGTCTTAGCCAAAAATTGCATGATCGTCTCTCTGTTAAGTGTCAATTTTTTTTCATAATCTTCTTGTTCTTATGAAAAATGAAAATAATTTGATAGTTAAAAGTTTGATTAAAAACAAATAAAATTTAGTTAAAGATTATTTTAAGTATAAATCAAATTTGAATTCGATCTCTAGAACAATTTATCTTCACAAATGTCGATTTCAAATAATATTCACACACAACTAATAATAATCTAATAATATCTGCACACTATTGATATTGATTAATAATCACAATAACAACTTTTTATTTAATTAAAAAATGTGAACACTATGTCTTTAAACTCTATCTCAATTGACAAATATCGATATTATTAATCTTATTATAGATTCGTATGAGTTAATTACAATGTAATTTACAATCTTTTCTAAAAAAAAAAAATTTGGACACTCTATTTCTGGGTACTATATACTTAATCAAATTTTAAGATATCATATTGTTGGTCATTTTTTAAATATATGTGTAGTGTAATTGTGTTTCGTGAGTACAAGTATCTATTTTTTTCATGGTGCAGAAAACTTACCATAAAAAAATTATTTAAGATGCTAGTTGTTACAAAATTATTGAATGATAACCACGGTAACATCTTCTCATTTAATTTAAAAAAACTATTGAATAAGTGTGGTAGATGAATTAGTAAAAAAAAAGTGTGGTAAATGAAGGTGAATATTTAAAAAAAAATGATTTTTACTACAATTTATTTATTTATTTCAATCCTAATTGAAACATGCCTTTGCCATGCCAAAATTTAGAAGATACAAACATGAAGCTTGACTTCTATTTATACCTTGCAAAATGCATTCTCACTTCCTCACTAAGCCAAAAATATTAATTGCTATAGAGACTTATTTTGTGCAATGAGCTATAACAATGTGGCTTTAAAACTAGAAAAAATATATTTTGCTACCATTTTCATCTTTCTCTGGATTAGCACATGTCTTGCTAAATCCAAATAATTGTATGAACATTCCATTGCCAAACAACATGAGGAGTGGATGGCCACATATCGTCGTGTCTATGCTGACCATAAAGAGAAGGCCACACGTCAACAAATATTTAAGGAAAACTTGGAGTTCATCGTGAAACACAACAATGAAGGAAACAAGAGTTACAAATTAAAATTAAACCATTTTGCTGACTCAACCAGCAAAGAATTCCTTGAATCTTATACAGGAGTTTTCTATAAGCCACAAAATCAACCAAGGTTGTCTAAGAGTCACAACAATCTTGGGCACCAAATTGAGACAAATTTGGATAAGAGAAAGAAATGAGCGGTGAATAAAATAAATGACCAATACAAATATGGTATATATTGTAATATTAGTTTATAGGAAAATGGGATGTGTGTATTAAAAAAGGAAAAAAGATATATTAGAATGTGTGTATTCTTAGTTTTGAAATTTTAAAAAGTAATATTTTTTACATAATTTTTTTTAATAAATACTTTTTAATATTTCTAAGCATGGGATTATATCCCCTTTTCTGTCTTTCCTTTTCCTATCAAAATATAACATCTCAAATAACTAATATGATGTGATGCTCTAAACTCTTAAACATAGTGTTTTCTAACGGGATTTGATTTGATATCATATTAGAAATCAGATGGTCGTATACATGAAAATTAATTTCATGTTAGAAATAAGTACGAGAGTTTGACATAAAAAAATTCTTAAAAATACTTTATATTAATAAATAAAATATACCAAAATAATACATGAATTGATTTATATATATAGAGTTAATAGAGACTTAACAAACTACCTATAACTAATGTTACCATCTCTAACACAAAAATATCTAATCTTAACAGATTCAACTAGTTGATTTGGATATCGTTCAGTATGAGGGTTGGTTCAACCGTGATTGGTTTTTGGTTTGTTAGAATTGGATTAAGTTCGGTTGAACTACATTTGGTTCAACCGATTTTTTTAAATTTTTTTACATACTTTTTTATTTATTTTGATCTCTGATCCAATTTTTAAAATATTGCTTAATGAATTTTTCAAGTGATTTCTCTTCTATCATCGTTGGATTGACGTTAAAATATATAATATCTCGACACAATCAATTAACAAAATAAGTAATTTCTCATGAAAATCGTTTTCGATTAAGTCATAAAAAATAAAAATCACTTTTAAATAACTTTGTTTTTTTTTGTTGTTGTATATTTTAAAATATCTCCAAATAAAATCTCTAAAATTATTTAATACTAAAATATATTTTTCCTTATAACTCATTATTTGAATCACATTTCCTTTTTGGTGATGTTTGATTGGGCCAGCAGGGAGTTGTTGTGCTATACAAAGATGTTCCTAGTCATAGTGAGGAAGTGCTTTTGAAGGCAGTGGCCAAACAAACTGTCTCGGTACCCCTGAAGTTTTATGTGGCATTACCTTGGGAGCTTCTTATCATATTATTTAAGTATATATAAGTTAGTGCTTCAACAAAGTGAGAAAATCATGTATATTAGGACTAATAAGTTATTGTTAAGTATTTATTGCCTATTTTTCAATACCATGTTGCTTGTAGGCTTATATAGGGCTATAATGTAGTCTAGAGTATCTAAGATATCATATGGTCTTAAATTAATTAGTTCATGTATCATGTGTTACTTACACCTTTTAAAGTTTGAAGAAAATGTAATAGAAGACTAATTTTAATTATCTATATATATGTCATTCCTTAGAAGAATGCTGCTGAATTGATTACTTAACTTTCCTAGTTTTCCAATCAAGAAATTATGAATGATAGGATGAACAAAATATTCAATGTAGTAATACAATTTACTTGCAAAGGGATGCTTTGATTTCATTCAAATTGGTGCTACAATTTGCTACTAAACAAATGAGTGATACCTTGCAAGTTCCTAAACTAAATAAAAAATTAATAATCATTGTATAGAAAATATATATCATAAACAGTAAACATGATGCATGCAGATTGCAAAATTAATTATGCAACACGTTTTACATACATCCCACGCCATTTTCTATAATCAATTCCATCATGTTTAATTTGTTAATTTATCTTCAATAAAAATAGAAGGCAAACAGGGCACTGGATACAAAGTTTTTTTTTTTGCAATGACAGAACAAATAAGCTACTGAAATAAATTACCAATAAGCACGCTATACATATAGTTAGACGTGGAGAAAGATCATTGGTCTTATTTCATATTTACATAGATTGAAGAAAATATCATATGGGGATGTAGCTCAAATGGTAGAGCGCTCGCTTTGCATGCGAGAGGTACAGGGTTCGATCCCCTGCATCTCCATTATTTTTTCTTTTAATTGTTTGGAAGATGCATTAGTAGAAAAATGTTGATAGTTTTAAGAACACTTGTTATTTTCCTTCACTTCTTTTCAAATGTTCAAAAAAAAGTTTTAAGTTTTATTTGAATCCAAAACAAGTCAAGTTGAACATTACCTTTTACCAATTTCCGAATTTGATTTTATCTATCCTAAATTTAATATTTTTTATAAGTTTTTTCCATCAAATATATTTTATTTTTAAATAAAACCATAACTTTAAAAATTAATTTAAAATGAATTTTTAATGAGGGTGAAACATCAATATTCAATTTAAATATAAAAGTAAATTAATTATTTTTCACTCTTATTTGATTCTAAAAAAACATAACATTTTATAAATAATTTTATTTGTGCTATTTTATTTTGGTAAAAGTTGAGATGAGATTTGCTATCTATTACGAAGAAAAACAGTAACAATGGCACATATTGCTAAAGAAATAAAATATCAATATTGTTGGAAATGATGCTGAAAACAATAAGAATTGGTTTGTGTGAATTGAAAAAATAAGTAAGTTCTACATAATAGGGATAACACATTAGTAGTGTTTATAAAGTGGAGGTATGTCAATTGGGGTGTATTTCAAGGGGTACCTAATTTTGTGAAGGGATGAGAACACACGTGCATCTTCGTCTGCATTTCAAAAATTCGAGTCTTTTCTCTCATTCTACCTTTCTGTTTCATCTTCTTTTCTTTCTTTCGAGTGATCATAATACCATATTAGGAGTGGTACCGCAAAACGTCTTAAAGAGAACGATCTAGTTTGCGATTTAACACGCAAAACGTCTTAAAGAGAGCGACCTAATATGCGATTCAACCTGCGAAACGTCTTAACGAGAGTGATCTAGTATGCGATTTGGTGGCTGAAAATTTATTTTAAAACCATTTTCCGAAACTCAAAAACAACAAATATAAATGTTGGGTGGAATACACACGAGGATTGGAATTGGAACTAACCAATAAAACTCCATTCATCAAATTTTGTGAGATAACTAATTGTAACAACAAGCACTTCTCGATCTCTAAAAAATATCAAGCATTTCTATTATATTTATTAGGCAAAATACATCATAAAACCTTTAAGTTATACGAATATATTAAATTGATCATTTATCTTTTTTTATCAAGTTATCTATTTATTTTTGTAAAATTTATAATGTTAAACGATTTTTAATCATAACCTCATTTAAATCATTTTTAATTAGAGATTTTTAAAATGGTCATATGAGTTTTGCTATCAATCATATAAAGAGCAACATAATAAATTTTCATGTGATTTCATAACATAGATCAAAAGATTTGTTAGTTTAATTTCAAGAACTCTAAAATGTATCTCACTTGAATTATCTCTTGATCTACTGAGAGAATTTTGAATTTCAATTTTATTGATTTAAAATTAGGATTATTGGTGTAAATACTTATAAATATAATAGGCGAACTTGACACTTAAGAAAAGATAAAAGACTAATTAAAAATAATAGATAAATATTATTTACTAGTGTCCATACGGATATTGTACCTGTTTGTTTGTTTTTTTATTGCGTTAAAGTATGTTCACATTTATTGGATTTTTTAAATAAATATGCTATTGATATTGCTTATTTGAGAAAATCAACTATCAATATAAGTAAAAAAACTACCAAAAAAATTACCCTCTTAAATTTTAACTATTGCAAGAATATTAGGGATAAAAATGACAATTTCATTCATTAAATACACCAATAAATATTTAAAATTGATGCACAAAAAACACAAGACAAATATTTGTTAGTATCAAATACAAAAAATCACAGAAGAAATATTTATCATAGATACATAAAAAGAATATGAGACAAATATTTATCGTTGATAATTTTTTTTTAAAAAAAATGGGACAAATATTTATAAATGATGCATAAAAAACCGAGACAAATATTTGTAAGTGAAATATATACAAAATAACAGGTCAAAAATTTTCTATTAAAAAATCACGACAAATATTTTTCATTAGCACATAGAAAAACACAAGATAAATATGTGTAATTGAAAAATATAAAAAATATAGGACAAATAATCATCATTAATTCATAAAAAGAGATTTTTTATTTTAAACTGAACAAGACACTTATCGAATTTCAACGACGCGCCACTCATATAATATGATGGTTTTCTTGCTAGTTAATAGAAAAAAGTAAACAATAAAAATAAAGAAAAAAGGTACAAAGATAACTCAAATGAAGTAGTTTTTATAAGTTTTTATTTAGGAATTGTTTTTAGAAGTTAAGAATTGGGAAATTGATTTTTTTTTGTTTCTAAAAAAACAAACTGAAAAGGACATTTTTATAATAAAAAACAGACTACGCCAAAATTGTGTATTTTCTTTATTATTAGTATAGATACAATTGTTTTCATTATTTTTATTTTAAAAGAATGAAATGTTATTTGGTTGATTGGAAAATAACAAAATGAGAGAGGTTAAAAGTAGTTATTTATTTATTTTGGTAATCCTATAGGAAGCAAAGAAAAATAACTGTATGAAAGTAAGGGCAAAATTGAAACGAAAATAGGCTGTCGTTTTAATGTATCTACTTTAAATAAATCAGCTACTGATATTGCTTAATTGCAATGAGAAAATTAATAGAAAAAAAAGTAAACAATATGAAGAAAAAAAATGGTGTAAGAATAACTCAAACGAAATAATTTTTTTATGAATT